>CM051243.1:156210719-156810719 GCA_027917425.1 Gastrophryne carolinensis
TCAATAGCTGCAAGAATCTCCTGCCAGACGCTTGAAACCAAAGTCTAAAAGGACACAAACATGGGCTCGTCTGGGATTTGAACACGGGACCTCTCGCACCCGAAGCGAGAATCATACCCCTAGACCAACGAGCCTGACATGAGCCAAGAAAGGAGCTGCATGCCACTTCCTGTTGACTTGTTGGTATCTCACCGGAAGAGGTGGAAAGGAGATGCAATTTTGTCTTTGAGAAGCCACTGTCCTTTAAAAAAACAACCAAGAAGAATGGGCTTTTCCGGGATGTGAACCCGGGAACTCTCGCACCCAAAGCGAGAATCATACCCCTAGACCAACGAGCCAGTGCTGTTTGGCAGTTGCTCTCTCTTTCATAACAAATTTCACAGTTTGACTTTGTCAGCACCAAGTTTTCTCTCCAAAGAAATGTTACATTTCATAGCTGCTCAGCTTTTCCCTCTGTTCTTCTTGAGCATGCATGTGGGCTCAAAATGATGGGCTAAAGGAGCCGCTGGGAAAGGGTAATAACGTGGGTGGTCCGATATTATTTTTTTTGATCTGTGTGGAAGCTGAGCTTCATTCCTTTAACCGGACCTGTCAAAAAGCTTTGTAGTTCGTGGGCTCGTCCGGGATTTGAACCCGGGACCTCTCGCACCCTAAGCGAGAATCATACCCCTAGACCAACGAGCCAACTCCTCTGCTTCCTCTGCTTCCTCTGTCTACCCTCTGAAGAAATCATTGCCTCTATTTAGCTTATTAAGTAGTTAAGTGTCAGCTTAAATGGCTGAAATAGGGACAGTTGAATTGAATACATTCCAGGTCATCAGAGCCCAGTTTCAGGATTATTTTATAAATGTAAAAAGGAAGGCCACAAGGATGAGGTTTCAGTTTGCTGCTGAAACATCCAGCAGCCAGCTGAGTAAGGGCAAATTCGCCCTTCCCGTTTTGGATTCCTATGGGCACCGAACAAGAAATGTATTGGTGCTCTAAGATGGGATCATACCCCATGACCAGAAAGCCATGTACTTACTTCTTGCTTCTCTGTCTTGTGGATCTCTTAGCAATGTTGTAGCTGCTTTTTTAAGGATGCTAAGAGCTGACAGTGCAATCTGACATGAACAAAAAGACACTGACAGTCAACTGTACATTTTTGAACATAAAAGCTTTACTGGCATAGTGGGTCCACTCCGGATTTCAAGGATAAGGAATCCTATTTTAGGACCAGAATGCCACATGCTAACTGTTTGCCTGCCTGCTTTGTGGATTTTGTATCAATGATGTAGTGGCAAATGTGATGGCTCTAAAATCTGGCAGTGCAATGTGACGTGAACGAAAGGCCCTGAAAAGCAATCTACTGAAAACTTGGAATTTAAAGGCTCTTCTGTAAAGGTGGGCCTGCTATGGATTTCAAAAGTGAACCATTGGAACCCTAAGGTGTCGATTCAGAGCCAGCTGAGAAGTCTTACACATTTTTTTAGGAGAGAAACTTGGGGCTTATTCAGAGCCAGGTGAAAATTTACGCCCGCTAGACAATGAAAGTCAGTGGCAGTTTTGTTGGTATCTCACCGGAAGAGGTGGAAAGGAGATGCAATTTTGTCTTTGAGAAGCCACTGTCCTTTAAAAAAACAACCAAGAAGAATGGGCTCGTCCGGGATTTGAAACCCGGACCTCTCGCACCCAAAGCGAGAATCATACCCCTAGACCAACGAGCCAGTGCTGTTGGGCAGTTGCTCTCTCTTTCATAACAAATTTCACAGTTTGACTTTGTCAGCACCAAGTTTTCTCTCCAAAGAAATGTTACATTTCATAGCTGCTCAGCTTTTCCCTCTGTTCTTCTTGAGCATGCATGTGGGCTCAAAATGATGGGCTAAAGGAGCCGCTGGGAAAGGGTAATAAGGTGGGTGGTCCGATATTATTTTTTTTGATCTGTGTGGAAGCTGAGCTTCATTCCTTTAACCGGACCTGTCAAAAAGCTTTGTAGTTCGTGGGCTCGTCCGGGATTTGAACCCTAAGCGAGAATCATCCCCTAGACCAACGAGCCAACTCCTCTGCTTCCTCTGCTTCCTCTGTCTACCCTCTGAAGAAATCATTGCCTCTATTTAGCTTATTAAGTAGTTAAGTGTCAGCTTAAATGGCTGAAATAGGGACAGTTGAATTGAATACATTCCAGGTCATCAGAGCCCAGTTTCAGGATTATTTTTAGAGATGAGCGAACTTTTGAAAAATTCGATTCGACTGATTCGCCGAATTTTCCGACAAAAATCGTTTCGACCCGAATAAATTTGCAACGAATCGCTATTAAAAATGGCTATTTCTGAGCCTCCTAGAGCCTCAATAGGGTTGTAAACCATTCAGCCTTGCTGTAACACGCACAGGATGCGTGCTGGGTTAGTTAAATAATACTTTGAAGAAATATCACATGCAGATCAGAGGCATCGCTAATAGAATCGCAGAGCGGCACAATTGCAGAGAGTTGAAGTGGCATCACTATGAGGGGCAGAAGGAGCCCAAATATACACTGGAGTTGGCCTCAGGAGCCCAAAAATTGGATGAATCACACCCTGGAGTTGGCAGAAGTTGGCAGCAGCAGGAGCCCAAATATACACTGGAGTTGGCTTCAGGAGCCCAAAAATTGGATGAATCACACCCTGGAGTTGGCAGGAGTTGACAGTAGCAGCAGCAGGAGCCCAAATATACACTGGAGTTGGCTTCAGGAGCCCAAAAATTGGATGAATCACACCCTGGAGTTGGCAGGAGTTGACAGTAGCAGCAGCAGGAGCCCAAATATACACTGGAGTTGGCTTCAGGAGTCCAAAAGTTGGATGAATCACACCCTGGAGTTGGCAGGAGTTGACAGTAGCAGCAGCAGGAGCCCAAATATACACTGGAGTTGGCTTCAGGAGCCCAAAAATTGGATGAATCACACCCTGGAGTTGGCAGGAGTTGACAGCAGCAGCAGCAGGAGCCCAAATATACACTGGAGTTGGCCTCAGGAGCCCAAAAATTGGATGAATCACACCCTGGAGTTGGCAGAAGTTGGCAGCAGCAGCAGCAGGAGCCCAAATATACACTGGAGTTGGCTTCAGGAGCCCAAAAATTGGATGAATCACACCCTGGAGTTGGCAGGAGTTGACAGTAGCAGCAGCAGGAGCCCAAATATACACTGGAGTTGGCTTCAGGAGCCCAAAAATTGGATGAATCACACCCTGGAGTTGGCAGGAGTTGACAGTAGCAGCAGCAGGAGCCCAAATATACACTGGAGTTGGCTTCAGGAGCCCAAAAATTGGATGAATCACACCCTGGAGTTGGCAGGAGTTGACAGTAGCAGCAGCAGGAGCCCAAATATACACTGGAGTTGGCTTCAGGAGCCCAAAAATTGGATGAATCACACCCTGGAGTTGGCAGGAGTTGACAGCAGCAGCAGCAGGAGCCCAAATATACACTGGAGTTGGCCTCAGGAGCCCAAAAATTGGATGAATCACACCCTGGAGTTGGCAGAAGTTGGCAGCAGCAGCAGCAGGAGCCCAAATATACACTGGAGTTGGCTTCAGGAGCCCAAAAATTGGATGAATCACACCCTGGAGTTGGCAGGAGTTGGCAGTAGCAGCAGCAGGAGCCCAAATATACACTGGAGTTGGCTTCAGGAGCCCAAAAATTGGATGAATCACACCCTGGAGTTGGCAGAAGTTGGCAGCAGCAGCAGCAGGAGCCCAAATATACACTGGAGTTGGCTTCAGGAGCCCAAAAATTGGATGAATCACACCCTGGAGTTGGCAGAAGTTGGCAGCAGCAGCAGCAGGAGCCCAAATATACACTGGAGTTGGCTTCAGGAGCCCAAAAATTGGATGAATCACACCCTGGAGTTGGCAGGAGTTGACAGCAGCAGCAGCAGGAGCCCAAATATACACTGGAGTTGGCCTCAGGAGCCCAAAAATTGGATGAATCACACCCTGGAGTTGGCAGAAGTTGGCAGCAGCAGCAGCAGGAGCCCAGATATACACTGGAGTTGGCTTCAGGAGCCCAAAAATTGGATGAATCACACCCTGGAGTTGGCAGGAGTTGACAGTAGCAGCAGCAGGAGCCCAAATATACACTGGAGTTGGCTTCAGGAGCCCAAAAATTGGATGAATCACACCCTGGAGTTGGCAGGAGTTGACAGTAGCAGCAGCAGGAGCCCAAATATACACTGGAGTTGGCTTCAGGAGCCCAAAAATTGGATGAATCACACCCTGGAGTTGGCAGGAGTTGACAGTAGCAGCAGCAGGAGCCCAAATATACACTGGAGTTGGCTTCAGGAGCCCAAAAATTGGATGAATCACACCCTGGAGTTGGCAGGAGTTGACAGCAGCAGCAGCAGGAGCCCAAATATACACTGGAGTTGGCCTCAGGAGCCCAAAAATTGGATGAATCACACCCTGGAGTTGGCAGAAGTTGGCAGCAGCAGGAGCCCAAATATACACTGGAGTTGGCTTCAGGAGCCCAAAAATTGAATGAATCACACCCTGGAGTTGGCAGGAGTTGACAGTAGCAGCAGCAGGAGCCCAAATATACACTGGAGTTTGCTTCAGGAGCCCAAACATTGGATGAATCACACCCTGGAGTTGGCAGCAGCAGCAGGAGCCCAAACATTACTTTAAAGAGACCCTGGGGTTGGCTTCAGGAGCCCAAAAATTGGATGAATCACACCCTGGAGTTGGCAGAAGTTGACAGTAGCAGCAGCAGGAGCCCAAATATACACTGGAGTTGGCTTCAGGAGCCCAAAAATTGGATGGATCACACCCTGGAGTTGGCAGGAGTTGGCAGCAGCAGCAGCAGGAGCCCAAATATACACTGGAGTTGGCCTCAGGAGCCCAAAAATTGGATGAATCACACCCTGGAGTTGGCAGAAGTTGGCAGCAGCAGGAGCCCAAATATACACTGGAGTTGGCTTCAGGAGCCCAAAAATTGGATGAATCACACCCTGGAGTTGGCAGGAGTTGACAGTAGCAGCAGCAGGAGCCCAAATATACACTGGAGTTGGCTTCAGGAGCCCAAAAATTGGATGAATCACACCCTGGAGTTGGCAGGAGTTGACAGTAGCAGCAGCAGGAGCCCAAATATACACTGGAGTTGGCTTCAGGAGCCCAAAAATTGGATGAATCACACCCTGGAGTTGGCAGGAGTTGACAGTAGCAGCAGCAGGAGCCCAAATATACACTGGAGTTGGCTTCAGGAGCCCAAAAATTGGATGAATCACACCCTGGAGTTGGCAGGAGTTGACAGCAGCAGCAGCAGGAGCCCAAATATACACTGGAGTTGGCCTCAGGAGCCCAAAAATTGGATGAATCACACCCTGGAGTTGGCAGAAGTTGGCAGCAGCAGCAGCAGGAGCCCAAATATACACTGGAGTTGGCTTCAGGAGCCCAAAAATTGGATGAATCACACCCTGGAGTTGGCAGGAGTTGACAGTAGCAGCAGCAGGAGCCCAAATATACACTGGAGTTGGCTTCAGGAGCCCAAAAATTGGATGAATCACACCCTGGAGTTGGCAGAAGTTGGCAGCAGCAGCAGCAGGAGCCCAAATATTCACTGGAGTTGGCTTCAGGAGCCCAAAAATTGGATGAATCACACCCTGGAGTTGGCAGAAGTTGGCAGCAGCAGCAGCAGGAGCCCAAATATACACTGGAGTTGGCCTCAGGAGCCCAAAAATTGGATGAATCACACCCTGGAGTTGGCAGCAGCAGCAGGAGCCCAAACATTACTTTAAAGAGACCCTGGGGTTGGCTTCAGGAGCCCAAAAATTGGATGAATCACACCCTGGAGTTGGCAGAAGTTGGCAGCAGCAGCAGGAGCCCAAATATACACTGGAGTTGGCCTCAGGAGCCCAAAAATTGGATGAATCACACCCTGGAGTTGGCAGCAGCAGCAGCAGCAGGAGCCCAAACATTACTTTAAAGAGACCCTGGGGTTGGCTTCAGGAGCCCAAAAATTGGATGAATCACACCCTGGAGTTGGCAGAAGTTGACAGTAGCAGCAGCAGGAGCCCAAATATACACTGTAGTTGGCTTCAGGAGCCCAAAAATTGGATGAATCACACCCTGGAGTTGGCAGAAGTTGGCAGCAGCAGCAGCAGGAGCCCAAATATACACTGGAGTTGGCTTCAGGAGCCCAAAAATTGGATGAATCACACCCTGGAGTTGGCAGAAGTTGGCAGCAGCAGCAGCAGGAGCCCAAATATACACTGGAGTTGGCCTCAGGAGCCCAAAAATTGGATGAATCACACCCTGGAGTTGGCAGAAGTTGGCAGCAGCAGCAGCAGGAGCCCAAATATACACTGTAGTTGGCTTCAGGAGCCCAAAAATTGGATGAATCACACCCTGGAGTTGGCAGAAGTTGGCAGCAGCAGCAGCAGGAGCCCAAATATACACTGGAGTTGGCTTCAGGAGCCCAAAAATTGGATGAATCACACCCTGGAGTTGGCAGAAGTTGGCAGCAGCAGCAGCAGGAGCCCAAATATACACTGGAGTTGGCTTCAGGAGCCCAAAAATTGGATGAATCACACCCTGGAGTTGGCAGGAGTTGACAGTAGCAGCAGCAGGAGCCCAAATATACACTGGAGTTGGCTTCAGGAGCCCAAAAATTGGATGAATCACACCCTGGAGTTGGCAGGAGTTGACAGTAGCAGCAGCAGGAGCCCAAATATACACTGGAGTTGGCTTCAGGAGCCCAAAAATTGGATGAATCACACCCTGGAGTTGGCAGGAGTTGACAGCAGCAGCAGCAGGAGCCCAAATATACACTGGAGTTGGCCTCAGGAGCCCAAAAATTGGATGAATCACACCCTGGAGTTGGCAGAAGTTGGCAGCAGCAGCAGCAGGAGCCCAAATATACACTGGAGTTGGCTTCAGGAGCCCAAAAATTGGATGAATCACACCCTGGAGTTGGCAGGAGTTGACAGTAGCAGCAGCAGGAGCCCAAATATACACTGGAGTTGGCTTCAGGAGCCCAAAAATTGGATGAATCACACCCTGGAGTTGGCAGAAGTTGGCAGCAGCAGCAGCAGGAGCCCAAATATTCACTGGAGTTGGCTTCAGGAGCCCAAAAATTGGATGAATCACACCCTGGAGTTGGCAGAAGTTGGCAGCAGCAGCAGCAGGAGCCCAAATATACACTGGAGTTGGCCTCAGGAGCCCAAAAATTGGATGAATCACACCCTGGAGTTGGCAGCAGCAGCAGGAGCCCAAACATTACTTTAAAGAGACCCTGGGGTTGGCTTCAGGAGCCCAAAAATTGGATGAATCACACCCTGGAGTTGGCAGAAGTTGGCAGCAGCAGCAGGAGCCCAAATATACACTGGAGTTGGCCTCAGGAGCCCAAAAATTGGATGAATCACACCCTGGAGTTGGCAGCAGCAGCAGGAGCCCAAACATTACTTTAAAGAGACCCTGGGGTTGGCTTCAGGAGCCCAAAAATTGGATGAATCACACCCTGGAGTTGGCAGAAGTTGACAGTAGCAGCAGCAGGAGCCCAAATATACACTGGAGTTGGCTTCAGGAGCCCAAAAATTGGATGAATCACACCCTGGAGTTGGCAGAAGTTGGCAGCAGCAGCAGCAGGAGCCCAAATATACACTGGAGTTGGCTTCAGGAGCCCAAAAATTGGATGAATCACACCCTGGAGTTGGCAAAAGTTGGCAGCAGCAGCAGCAGGAGCCCAAATATACACTGGAGTTGGCCTCAGGAGCCCAAAAATTGGATGAATCACACCCTGGAGTTGGCAGGAGTTGACAGCAGCAGCAGCAGGATCCCAAATATACACTGGAGTTGGCCTCAGGAGCCCAAAAATTGGATGAATCACACCCTGGAGTTGGCAGAAGTTGGCAGCAGCAGCAGCAGGAGCCCAAATATACACTGGAGTTGGCTTCAGGAGCCCAAAAATTGGATGAATCACACCCTGGAGTTGGCAGGAGTTGGCAGTAGCAGCAGCAGGAGCCCAAATATACACTGGAGTTGGCTTCAGGAGCCCAAAAATTGGATGAATCACACCCTGGAGTTGGCAGGAGTTGACAGTAGCAGCAGCAGGAGCCCAAATATACACTGGACTTGGCTTCAGGAGCCCAAAAATTGGATGAATCACACCCTGGAGTTGGCAGAAGTTGGCAGCAGCAGCAGCAGGAGCCCAAATATACACTGGAGTTGGCTTCAGGAGCCCAAAAATTGGATGAATCACACCCTGGAGTTGGCAGAAGTTGGCAGCAGCAGCAGCAGGAGCCCAAATATACACTGGAGTTGGCCTCAGGAGCCCAAAAATTGGATAAATCACACCCTGGAGTTGGCAGCAGCAGCAGGAGCCCAAACATTACTTTAAAGAGACCCTGGGGTTGGCTTCAGGAGCCCAAAAATTGGATGAATCACACCCTGGAGTTGGCAGAAGTTGGCAGCAGCAGCAGCAGGAGCCCAAATATACACTGGAGTTGGCCTCAGGAGCCCAAAAATTGGATGAATCACACCCTGGAGTTGGCAGCAGCAGCAGGAGCCCAAACATTACTTTAAAGAGACCCTGGGGTTGGCTTCAGGAGCCCAAAAATTGGATGAATCACACCCTGGAGTTGGCAGAAGTTGACAGTAGCAGCAGCAGGAGCCCAAATATACACTGGAGTTGGCTTCAGGAGCCCAAAAATTGGATGAATCACACCCTGGAGTTGGCAGAAGTTGGCAGCAGCAGCAGCAGGAGCCCAAATATACACTGGAGTTGGCTTCAGGAGCCCAAAAATTGGATGAATCACACCCTGGAGTTGGCAGAAGTTGGCAGCAGCAGCAGCAGGAGCCCAAATATACACTGGAGTTGGCCTCAGGAGCCCAAAAATTGGATGAATCACACCCTGGAGTTGGCAGGAGTTGACAGTAGCAGCAGCAGGAGCCCAAATATACACTGGAGTTGGCTTGAGGAGCCCAAGAATTGGATGAATCACACCCTGGAGTTGGCAGAAGTTGGCAGCAGCAGCAGCAGGAGCCCAAATATACACTGGAGTTGGCTTCAGGAGCCCAAAAATTGGATGAATCACACCCTGGAGTTGGCAGGAGTTGACAGTAGCAGCAGCAGGAGCCCAAATATACACTGGAGTTGGCTTCAGGAGCCCAAAAATTGGATGAATCACACCCTGGAGTTGGCAGGAGTTGACAGTAGCAGCAGCAGGAGCCCAAATATACACTGGAGTTGGCTTCAGGAGCCCAAAAATTGGATGAATCACACCCTGGAGTTGGCAGGAGTTGACAGCAGCAGCAGCAGGAGCCCAAATATACACTGGAGTTGGCTTCAGGAGCCCAAAAATTGGATGAATCACACCCTGGAGTTGGCAGGAGTTGACAGTAGCAGCAGCAGGAGCCCAAAAAATGGCCTAAAGACATAAATATGTTTTGCACCATTTGGAAAGTGTAAAACGTGGCACCATGCTGAATCTAGTCGCATGCATCAGGCATTGGTGGGTGGAAATCCTGGCTGATCCATCCCTGATTCATTTTGACAAAGGTGAGTCTCTCCACATTTTTAGTTGACAGACGAGTTCTCCTCTCCGTAACTATGGCCCCCGCCGCACTAAACACCCGCTCAGATGGCACGCTACTTGCCGGGCAGGACAGCTTTTCCAGGGCAAACTCTGCTAGTTGCGGCCACAAATCAAGTTTGGCTGCCCAGAAGTCCAGCGGATCCTCAAGGTGTGTTGGCATGGTCATGTCAAAGTATGACATGACCTGCTGGTTCAGGTCCTGCTCCAGGTCTTCCTGCTGCTCATGAGTAGCCTCACTATGCGGGTGTAGAAAGCTACTCATTAGCGACTGAAGACTGAGGCTGCTGCTGCTGATGGAGCTTCTGCTGCTGCTGCTGCCAACCCCCCCAGCGGCCATGGCAGTGGAAGGTGAGCGCAGAGGTCCCCTCGAGTCAGACCTGCGAGAGTATGGACCATGGCGCAGATAGGCATCGGCCAACTGCCTACGTAGAATGTCTTTGTAGTAGTTGAGTTTGTCCTCCCTCTCGGTGGGTTTAAAAAATGCCCCCATTTTGTGCCGGAAGCGAGGGTCCAATAAGGTGGACAGCCAGAAGTCATCCCGCCGACAGATGGAAACAATTCTGGGGTCACTACGCAAGCATGTGAGCATGCTTCGTGCCATTTGCGCAAGTGACTCGGATGGACTACCTGTCTCCATCTCCACTGCATACTGCCACGGTGTGCCCGGGTCCTCTGTCTCTCCTTCCTCAAAAACCTCTAGCTCCTCTGGCTGCTCCTGCTCCTCCTCTCCTGTCCGCTGACTAGATAAACCAGCCATTTCGCCAAGCCTAAACTGTGTTTCGCTGGGCAACTCCTCCTCCTCCTCTTCCTCCTCCTCCTCCTCCAGTTCAGCTCCAACAGGGTTCATGTGGCCGTAAGATGTAAACGCCATGTCTCCAGTGCCCTGACCAGCCATGGTTTCCAACATGTGCTGTAGTACATGAAGCAGTGGAATCACGTCGTTCATCCCGTAATCCTGCCGACTGACAAATAAAGTGGCTTCCTCAAAGGGCCTGAGCAAACGGCAGGTGTCACGTATGAGCTGCCACTGGTTGACATTGAAGTTACACAGGGGAGTCCCCCTATCTGCTTGGATCATCAGGAAATCCGTGATGGCTTTTCTCTGTTCATATAATCGGTCCAACATGTGAAGGGTGGAATTCCAACGGGTGGAAACATCGCAAATCAGACTATGTTGGAGGATACCATTCTGACGCTGTAGCTCAAGAAGGGTGTGTTTGGCGGTGTAGGAGTGGCTGAAGTGCATGCAAAGTTTCCGTGAAGTTGTTAGGATGTCCTGCAGATGGGGGGAACACTTCAGAAACCGCTTGACAACCAGATTGAAGACGTGAGCCATGCAGGGGGCATGGGTCAGGCTTCCTTGGCGCAGCGCAGACAAAATGTTCTTCCCATTGTCGGTAACCATGATTCCCATTTTAAGTTTTCTCGGAGTAAGCCATGTTTGGATTTCCTGATGAATACATTTAAGCAGTTCCTCCCCTGTGTGACTCCGTTCGCCAAGACAAACCATGTGAAGCACTGCGTGACACCTCCGTGCCCTGCACACATGGTAGACTGGAGGGGCACTGAGACTTGAGCCTACAGTGGAGGGTGAGGAGATGGCGGAGGATGAGGAGGCCGAGTCGCACGGTGTCACAGGCCCAATGGGCAGAGAGCGCGGAGGCCGAAGCGGCGTGACCTGTCCAAGTTGCTGCTGCAAAGGGACCACATTCACCCAGTGGGCCGTAAACGACATGTACTGCCCCTGACCGTAGTTACAGCTCCAGATGTCGGCGCTGCCATGTATTTTGCTACACACCGACAGGCTCAAGGACTGGCCCACCTTCTGTTCAACAAAAGTGTGCAGCGCTGGTACTGCCTTCTTGGCAAAGAAATGACGGCTTGGGACTCTCCACCTCGGCTCGGCACAAGCCATCAGTTCTCTGAAAGGTGCAGATTCCACCACCTGAAAAGGGAGCGACTGCAGCACCAGCAACTTGGACAGGAGCACATTCAGCTTCTGCGCCGTAGGATGAGTGGGCGCATACTGCTGTCTCTTGGACATGGCTTCGCTGATGGATTGCTGGCGGGATGCATGACTTGGAGGAGGAGGAGGAGGAGCAGGAGCGACAGAGGATGGGTATGACGCACAGCTGCCTTCGGCTGAGGTGCTGGAGCCTTGGCTGGCAGAAATTGGGAGCTCACTTGGTGAGGAAGCAGACTGGACCACCCCTTGGGAGCCTCGGTTCTCCCAGGTCGTTTTATGGTGACGCATCATATGTTGACGCAGGGCCGTGGTGCCAACATTTGGACCCTGGCCACGCTTCACCTTTTGCCTACATATCTTGCATGTGGCCATGTTACCCTCCTGTGGATGCCTCAGGAAAAACTGCCACACTGCAGAGTAGCTACTTTTCCCACCCCCTGGCCTCACTGATTCACTGCTGCTGTTGCCAACTCCAGGAACCCCTGCTCCACTACCTCCCGATAAGGTAGACTGCCGCACAGCAGGTGCTCTACCCCGGCCCCGGCCGGCTCCAGCCTTTGGAATTGTGCCCCCATGCTGACTGCTACCACCTTGCTGCCTCAGCTGCTGACTCCGGGGCAACCTGCGCCCCTCTTCTCCTGATGATGACGATGAAGCCCCTTCATCACCCGGCTCCCAAGTGCGATCGGCTTCATCGTCATCATCATCATCACCGAGTTGTGGCTGTACGTCACTGATGTTCGTGGATTCGTCAACAGTGTCTGGCGCAGGAGCTGGAACGCTCGCAGCACCCACGACACTGTCCACATCACTATCTGTCTGCCTAGCTAGAGAAGCCACCTCCATTTCTTGGCTGGGCAGTAGCTGCTGACTGTCCTCTATCTGATGGTCCTCCTCACTAAAGAGTGGAGCTGAACCCAAAGCATAGGATACGTCGCTGGGGGAGGGAACGGCGTAGGACAGAGGCAATGGGAGGACAGGGACTGCTCTCGGGGCATGCCAACTCAGGGTTGTGTCAGAGGAACCTACCGACCCTAGACTGGGGGTCTCAGACGTAAGTTGTGATGATGTTGTTGATGAGCGCGTCAACCAATCTACCACGGCAGATGCGTTACTGGTGGAGACCCGACCGCTAGCAGATACTGGCAGATTAGGTCTCTCAGCGTGACTCCTGCTGCTACTGGCCCCCAGTCTGATGCGAGCTCTGCCTGCGGAATCTTGGCCTCTGCCACTCCTCTTTTCACTTCCAGGCACTTGTCTGCCCGACATATGGGTTGATTCAAAGAAACATGTAACAGCTTGGATTTGGGTCACGATCATCCTATTTTTCCCGAACGCTCGTGCGTTCGTATGAACTTGCGAGTGATTCAATAAGCAAATACGTTTCTATCCTAAAATATACGTCCGTTCGTATGGCAGTTCGGGAATCAGACCTATGTCAGTTTCCATCCTGAATTTTCCGTTTCATTTCTCAGGTTGCAACATTGGTTTTGCCCTTTTTCCTTTTTTGTCTGGACGTAAATCCTTCTGATCTTGCGGCTCCGCACTACAAACTTACCTCATTAAAGTGCATTCTAAATATTTGGTCTTTTATTTTTCTTTATTTCATTCATTTGGTAGTAACCAACCATTAATGAATGCATTTGCATAAGTAAATCTTACTTTGTTTAATTTTTAGTTAACTTGCATTTTTTACTTGTGGATTTAATTTTAATATTTATGCTTCTAATGGTACAACTTTAAATTTTTAGTGTGGTTACCCACACCCTCTACATACAGATTGCTCACAAATATTAAAAAACACCCAGCAACTTCTGCATGTTATGAGCCTAGAAACAGCCAAGATGGCGGCTCAGGTATTATCGGGCAGCCTGCAAACAGAAAGGGCCTTGTGACTGTGTTGCTCTGGATTCTTTGATTTCTGACCTTTCCATGCCCCCAGCTCTGCTGTGTCTGTGCAAAATACAGCAGTAACCCACATCCTGCACTTTATCCCGCTCTCCTCTCCTCAGTAAGTGTGATGCATCTGACCAAAGATGTGCTTAAATAATTAAACAAAGCAAAGGTAAACAACTACACCAATAAATGCAATCTAAAAATATTATTCTAGTACCTCAATTTTAAAATAAATAACAAAGGACATAAGTTTCTTTAATTAACGCAAATATATTGCAAAATAAAGGTTTACATGCAAAGGACTAATTAAGGTCCACATTAAAATGCTTTTATAAGGCATACATGAATCAGGTATGCATTGCTATACAATTTATGGCCTCGGCCATGCTGATACATGCAGTTCATTGCAGCTCAAGACGCGCAGACTCCTCCACATAGCCAAAAAACCTGTACAAGAACAGCAATCCGACTGCTAAAAGGTGTCGGCAGTGGCTTTCTTTTAAAACGCGTTTAGAGGTTTTTCTGAATCACACCTAAACACATCCAATTAACCTAAGTTTTACGTTTTGATCCTAAAATTTAGGAACGAACTTCCGCTGATCGTAAGAGCATATACGCATTCGTACGTAGGCTCGTGCGAGTCGTAAATGGCCAAAAAAACAGGAAAAAATGACTAACACCCACCCAAACTTACGATTCTCGATACGAAATCAATTAACTTTTGCTCTTTGAATCGAGGGGATAGTCTAACTGGCGTGGGAGTAGGTGATATTTTAAGATCCCCCGGGCAGCGGTGGGTCTATATGAAACAGAATATAATGCACACCAAAAGTGAGCAGTAACACTCAGCCTCCAACAAGCCTGCTTAGTGTAAATAAGAGAGCTGCTTAGTGTAAATAAAGAGGGGTATGCTATGTTACAGAATGGGATGCCTCAACAGAAGTGCACCTGGCAGGCAGCAGTAAGCCTATGCCCAGCAAAAGTGTCTTATAATATAAATATAATAAGAGCAAATGCTTATATGGTCTTAAACAGAGGCTGCTTTAGTCACAGAATGGGATGCCCCCAAAAAAGATCCAGTAGTACTATGCCCAGCAAAAGTGTCTTTATCAGGCTAATTTCAAACATGATAAGAGCAAATGCTTATATGGTCTTAAACAGAGGCTGCTTTAGTCACAGAATGGGATGCCCTGGCAGGGACAAGTAGTGCTATGCCCAGCAAAAGTGTCTTTATCAGGCCTAATTTCAAATATGATAAGAGCAAATGGTTATATGGTCTTAAACAGAGGCTGCTTTAGTCACAGAATGGGATGCCCCAACAGGAATGGACCTGGCAGGGTCCAGTAGTGCTTTGCCCAGCAAAAGTGTCTTTATCAGGCCTAATTTCAAATATGATAAGAGCAAATGGTTATATGGTCTTAAACAGAGGCTGCTTTAGTCACAGAATGGGATGCCCCAACAGAAGTGGACCTGGCAGGGTCCAGTAGTGCTATGCCCAGCAAAAGTGTCTTTATCAGGCCTAATTTCAAATATGATAAGAGCAAATGGTTATATGGTCTTAAACAGAGGCTGCTTTAGTCACAGAATGGGATGCCCCAACAGAAGTGGACCTGGCAGGGTCCAGTAGTGCTATGCCCAGCAAAAGTGTCTTTATCAGGCCTAATTTCAAATATGATAAGAGCAAATGGTTATATGGTCTTAAACAGAGGCTGCTTTAGTCACAGAATGGGATGCCCCAACAGAAGTGGACCTGGCAGGGTCCAGTAGTGCTATGCCCAGCAAAAGTGTCTTTATCAGGCCTAATTTCAAATATGATAAGAGCAAATGGTTATATGGTCTTAAACAGAGGCTGCTTTAGTCACAGAATGGGATGCCCCAACAGAAGTGGACCTGGCAGGGTCCAGTAGTGCTATGCCCAGCAAAAGTGTCTTTATCAGGCCTAATTTCAAATATGATAAGAGCAAATGCTTATATGGTCTTAAACAGAGGCTGCTTTAGTCACAGAATGGGATGCCCCAACAGGAATGGACCTGGCAGGGTCCAGTAGTGCTTTGCCCAGCAAAAGTGTCTTTATCAGGCCTAATTTCAAATATGATAAGAGCAAATGGTTATATGGTCTTAAACAGAGGCTGCTTTAGTCACAGAATGGGATGCCCCAACAGAAGTGGACCTGGCAGGGTCCAGTAGTGCTATGCCCAGCAAAAGTGTCTTTATCAGGCCTAATTTCAAATATGATAAGAGCAAATGGTTATATGGTCTTAAACAGAGGCTGCTTTAGTCACAGAATGGGATGCCCCAACAGAAGTGGACCTGGCAGGGTCCAGTAGTGCTATGCCCAGCAAAAGTGTCTTTATCAGGCCTAATTTCAAATATGATAAGAGCAAATGCTTATATGGTCTTAAACAGAGGCTGCTTTAGTCACAGAATGGGATGCCCCAACAGGAATGGACCTGGCAGGGTCCAGTAGTGCTTTGCCCAGCAAAAGTGTCTTTATCAGGCCTAATTTCAAATATGATAAGTGAAAATGGTTATACGGTCTTAAACAGAGGCTGCTGTAGTCACAGAATGGGATGCCCCAACAGAAGTGGACCTGGCAGGGTCCAGTAGTGCTATGCCCAGCAAAAGTGTCTTTATCAGGCCTAATTTCAAATATGATAAGAGCAAATGCTTATATGGTCTTAAACAGAGGCTGCTTTAGTCACAGAATGGGATGCCCCAACAGGAATGGACCTGGCAGGGTCCAGTAGTGCTTTGCCCAGCAAAAGTGTCTTTATCAGGCCTAATTTCAAATATGATAAGTGTAAATGGTTATACGGTCTTAAACAGAGGCTGCTGTAGTCACAGAATGGGATGCCCCAACAGAAGTGGACCTGGCAGGGTCCAGTAGTGCTATGTCCAGCAAAAGTGTCTTTATCAGGCCTAATTTCAAATATGATAAGAGCAAATGGTTATATGGTCTTAAACAGAGGCTGCTTTAGTCACAGAATGGGATGCCCCAACAGAAGTGGACCTGGCAGGGTCCAGTAGTGCTATGCCCAGCAAAAGTGTCTTTATCAGGCCTAATTTCAAATATGATAAGAGCAAATGGTTATATGGTCTTAAACAGAGGCTGCTTTAGTCACAGAATGGGATGCCCCAACAGAAGTGGACCTGGCAGGGTCCAGTAGTGCTATGCCCAGCAAAAGTGTCTTTATCAGGCCTAATTTCAAATATGATAAGAGCAAATGCTTATATGGTCTTAAACAGAGGCTGCTTTAGTCACAGAATGGGATGCCCCAACAGGAATGGACCTGGCAGGGTCCAGTAGTGCTTTGCCCAGCAAAAGTGTCTTTATCAGGCCTAATTTCAAATATGATAAGTGAAAATGGTTATACGGTCTTAAACAGAGGCTGCTGTAGTCACAGAATGGGATGCCCCAACAGAAGTGGACCTGGCAGGGTCCAGTAGTGCTATGCCCAGCAAAAGTGTCTTTATCAGGCATAATTTCAAATATGATAAGAGCAAATGCTTATATGGTCTTAAACAGAGGCTGCTTTAGTCACAGAATGGGATGCCCCAACAGGAATGGACCTGGCAGGGTCCAGTAGTGCTTTGCCCAGCAAAAGTGTCTTTATCAGGCCTAATTTCAAATATGATAAGTGAAAATGGTTATACGGTCTGAAACAGAGGCTGCTGTAGTCACAGAATGGGATGCCCCAACAGAAGTGGACCTGGCAGGGTCCAGTAGTGCTATGCCCAGCAAAAGTGTCTTTATCAGGCCTAATTTCAAATATGATAAGAGCAAATGGTTATATGGTCTTAAACAGAGGCTGCTTTAGTCACAGAATGGGATGCCCCAACAGAAGTGGACCTGGCAGGGTCCAGTAGTGCTATGCCCAGCAAAAGTGTCTTTATCAGGCCTAATTTCAAATATGATAAGAGCAAATGGTTATATGGTCTTAAACAGAGGCTGCTTTAGTCACAGAATGGGATGCCCCAACAGAAGTGGACCTGGCAGGGTCCAGTAGTGCTATGCCCAGCAAAAGTGTCTTTATCAGGCCTAATTTCAAATATGATAAGAGCAAATGCTTATATGGTCTTAAACAGAGGCTGCTTTAGTCACATAATGGGATGCCCCAACAGGAATGGACCTGGCAGGGTCCAGTAGTGCTTTGCCCAGCAAAAGTGTCTTTATCAGGCCTAATTTCAAATATGATAAGTGAAAATGGTTATACGGTCTTAAACAGAGGCTGCTGTAGTCACAGAATGGGATGCCCCAACAGAAGTGGACCTGGCAGGGTCCAGTAGTGCTATGCCCAGCAAAAGTGTCTTTATCAGGCCTAATTTCAAATATGATAAGAGCAAATGCTTATATGGTCTTAAACAGAGGCTGCTTTAGTCACAGAATGGGATGCCCCAACAGGAATAGACCTGGCAGGGTCCAGTAGTGCTTTGCCCAGCAAAAGTGTCTTTATCAGGCCTAATTTCAAATATGATAAGTGAAAATGGTTATATGGTCTTAAACAGAGGCTGCTGTAGTCACAGAATGGGATGCCCCAACAGAAGTGGACCTGGCAGGGTCCAGTAGTGCTATGCCCAGCAAAAGTGTCTTTATCAGGCCTAATTTCAAATATGATAAGAGCAAATGGTTATATGGTCTTAAACAGAGGCTGCTTTAGTCACAGAATGGGATGCCCCAACAGAAGTGGACCTGGCAGGGTCCAGTAGTGCTATGCCCAGCAAAAGTGTCTTTATCAGGCCTAATTTCAAATATGATAAGAGCAAATGCTTATATGGTCTTAAACAGAGGCTGCTTTAGTCACAGAATGGGATGCCCCAACAGGAATGGACCTGGCAGGGTCCAGTAGTGCTTTGCCCAGCAAAAGTGTCTTTATCAGGCCTAATTTCAAATATGATAAGAGCAAATGGTTATATGGTCTTAAACAGAGGCTGCTTTAGTCACAGAATGGGATGCCCCAACAGAAGTGGACCTGGCAGGGTCCAGTAGTGCTATGCCCAGCAAAAGTGTCTTTATCAGGCCTAATTTCAAATATGATAAGAGCAAATGGTTATATGGTCTTAAACAGAGGCTGCTTTAGTCACAGAATGGGATGCCCCAACAGAAGTGGACCTGGCAGGGTCCAGTAGTGCTATGCCCAGCAAAAGTGTCTTTATCAGGCCTAATTTCAAATATGATAAGAGCAAATGGTTATATGGTCTTAAAAAGAGGCTGCTTTAGTCACAGAATGGGATGCCCCAACAGAAGTGGACCTGGCAGGGTCCAGTAGTGCTATGCCCAGCAAAAGTGTCTTTATCAGGCCTAATTTCAAATATGATAAGAGCAAATGCTTATATGGTCTTAAACAGAGGCTGCTTTAGTCACAGAATGGGATGCCCCAACAGGAATGGACCTGGCAGGGTCCAGTAGTGCTTTGCCCAGCAAAAGTGTCTTTATCAGGCCTAATTTCAAATATGATAAGTGAAAATGGCTATACGGTCTTAAACAGAGGCTGCTGTAGTCACAGAATGGGATGCCCCAACAGAAGTGGACCTGGCAGGGTCCAGTAGTGCTATGCCCAGCAAAAGTGTCTTTATCAGGCCTAATTTCAAATATGATAAGAGCAAATGCTTATATGGTCTTAAACAGAGGCTGCTTTAGTCACAGAATGGTATGCCCCAACAGGAATGGACCTGGCAGGGTCCAGTAGTGCTTTGCCCAGCAAAAGTGTCTTTATCAGGCCTAATTTCAAATATGATAAGTGAAAATGGTTATACGGTCTTAAACAGAGGCTGCTGTAGTCACAGAATGGGATGCCCCAACAGAAGTGGACCTGGCAGGGTCCAGTAGTGCTATGCCCAGCAAAAGTGTCTTTATCAGGCCTAATTTCAAATATGATAAGAGCAAATGGTTATATGGTCTTAAACAGAGGCTGCTTTAGTCACAGAATGGGATGCCCCAACAGAAGTGGACCTGGCAGGGTCCAGTAGTGCTATGCCCAGCAAAAGTGTCTTTATCAGGCCTAATTTCAAATATGATAAGAGCAAATGCTTATATGGTCTTAAACAGAGGCTGCTTTAGTCACAGAATGGGATGCCCCAACAGGAATGGACCTGGCAGGGTCCAGTAGTGCTTTGCCCAGCAAAAGTGTCTTTATCAGGCCTAATTTCAAATATGATAAGTGAAAATGGTTATACGGTCTTAAACAGAGGCTGCTGTAGTCACAGAATGGGATGCCCCAACAGAAGTGGACCTGGCAGGGTCCAGTAGTGCTATGCCCAGCAAAAGTGTCTTTATCAGGCCTAATTTCAAATATGATAAGAGCAAATGCTTATATGGTCTTAAACAGAGGCTGCTTTAGTCACAGAATGGGATGCCCCAACAGGAATGGACCTGGCAGGGTCCAGTAGTGCTTTGCCCAGCAAAAGTGTCTTTATCAGGCCTAATTTCAAATATGATAAGTGAAAATGGTTATACGGTCTTAAACAGAGGCTGCTGTAGTCACAGAATGGGATGCCCCAACAGAAGTGGACCTGGCAGGGTCCAGTAGTGCTATGCCCAGCAAAAGTGTCTTTATCAGGCCTAATTTCAAATATGATAAGAGCAAATGGTTATATGGTCTTAAACAGAGGCTGCTTTAGTCACAGAATGGGATGCCCCAACAGAAGTGGACCTGGCAGGGTCCAGTAGTGCTATGCCCAGCAAAAGTGTCTTTATCAGGCCTAATTTCAAATATGATAAGAGCAAATGCTTATATGGTCTTAAACAGAGGCTGCTTTAGTCACAGAATGGGATGCCCCAACAGGAATGGACCTGGCAGGGTCCAGTAGTGCTTTGCCCAGCAAAAGTGTCTTTATCAGGCCTAATTTCAAATATGATAAGTGAAAATGGTTATACGGTCTTAAACAGAGGCTGCTGTAGTCACAGAATGGGATGCCCCAACAGAAGTGGACCTGGCAGGGTCCAGTAGTGCTATGCCCAACAAAAGTGTCTTTATCAGGCCTAATTTCAAATATGATAAGAGCAAATGCTTATATGGTCTTAAACAGAGGCTGCTTTAGTCACAGAATGGTATGCCCCAACAGGAATGGACCTGGCAGGGTCCAGTAGTGCTTTGCCCAGCAAAAGTGTCTTTATCAGGCCTAATTTCAAATATGATAAGTGAAAATGGTTATACGGTCTTAAACAGAGGCTGCTGTAGTCACAGAATGGGATGCCCCAACAGAAGTGGACCTGGCAGGGTCCAGTAGTGCTATGCCCAGCAAAAGTGTCTTTATCAGGCCTAATTTCAAATATGATAAGAGCAAATGGTTATATGGTCTTAAACAGAGGCTGCTTTAGTCACAGAATGGGATGCCCCAACAGAAGTGGACCTGGCAGGGTCCAGTAGTGCTATGCCCAGCAAAAGTGTCTTTATCAGGCCTAATTTCAAATATGATAAGAGCAAATGCTTATATGGTCTTAAACAGAGGCTGCTTTAGTCACAGAATGGGATGCCTCACAGCAGACTTAAGATCAGTTCAGTATATATGCACAGTTAGTTACTATAAGCAGCCTGAAAACGCTAACAAAGCCTGTCAGCCAGCTAGTAACACTCAGGCTGGATGAAAAAAAAAAAAAAATCTCCCTGTGACAGCCTCCGTTTTTCCTACCTTTCCCTGGCTTTCTGTCTGTCTCCTGTCTGTCTCCTGCCTGTCTCCAGCCTGTCCCTGTCTGTCCCTGTCTGTCCCTGCCTGTCTAACTGCCTCAGCTACACAGCATCCTGTCTCTCACGAATGCAATAGAGAAATGAGGAAAAGCAAGATGGCCGCCGTTAAATACCGCTGTGACGTCACCGGGCTTGCTGGCTGCTGATAGGCTGCATGTGACTGCCCCAGCTTCCACTGGCGCGGGATACATGTCCAGACATGTCCCGTCCGCCATCTTAGAATGCCTGTAAATGTAAATGAATGGATGTTAAAGGAAAACTTCGAGTGATCGAATCGCGGGGAAATTCGGATTCGATCCGAATCGAATTTTTCCTGAAATTCGGATCGAATCCGGGTTCGTCCGGATCGATTCGCTCATCCCTAATTATTTTGAAAATGTAAAAAGGAAGGCCACAAGGATGAGGTTTCAGTTTGCTGCTGAAACATCCAGCAGCCAGCTGAGTAAGGGCAAATTCGCCCTTCCCGTTTTGGATTCCTGTGGGCACCGAACAAGAAATGTATTGGTGCTCTAAGATGGGATCATACCCCATGACCAGAAAGCCATGTACTTACTTCTTGCTTCTCTGTCTTGTGGATCTCTTAGCAATGTTGTAGCTGCTTTTTTAAGGATGCTAAAAGCTGACAGTGCAATCTGACATGAACAAAAAGACACTGACAGTCAACTGTACATTTTTGAACATAAAAGCTTTACTGGCATAGTGGGTCCACTCCGGATTTCAAGGATAAGGAATCCTATTTTAGGACCAGAATGCCACATGCTAACTGTTTGCCTGCCTGCTTTGTGGATTTTGTATCAATGATGTAGTGGCAAATGTGATGGCTCTAAAATCTGGCAGTGCAATGTGACGTGAACGAAAGGCCCTCAAAAGCAATCTACTGAAAACTTGGAATTTAAAGGCTCTTCTGTAAAGCTGGGCCTGCTCTGGATTTCAAAAGTGAACCATTGGAACCCTAAGGTGTCGATTCAGAGCCAGCTGAGAAGTCTTACACATTTTTTTAGGAGAGAAACGTGGGGCTTATTCAGAGCCAGGCGAAAATTTACGCCCGCTAGACAATGAAAGTCAGTGGCAGTTTTCTCTCCTAAATTAGGACTGAGAATTCTCACCGGGCTCTGAATCGACACCTATATGGGAATTGCACCCTTTTAGCAAGATATCCGCGTGGCCCCTTGCAATATAGCAGCAGATCTTTAGACACAACAACCAGGAAACATGGCACGAAAACATGTCTTTCAATCGCTGCAAGAATCTCCTGCCAGACGCTTGAAACCAAAGTCTAAAAGGACACAAACATGGGCTCGTCCGGGATTTGAACCCGGGACCTCTCGCACCCGAAGCGAGAATCATACCCCTAGATCAACGAGCCTGACATGAGCCAAGAAAGGAGCTGCATGCCACTTCCTGTTGACTTGTTGGTATCTCACCGGAAGAGGTGGAAAGGAGATGCAATTTTGTCTTTGAGAAGCCACTGTCCTTTAAAAAAACAACCAAGAAGAATGGGCTCGTCCGGGATTTGAACCCGGGACCTCTCGCACCCAAAGCGAGAATCATACCCCTAGACCAACGAGCCAGTGCTGTTTGGCAGTTGCTCTCTCTTTCATAACAAATTTCACAGTTTGACTTTGTCAGCACCAAGTTTTCTCTCCAAAGAAATGTTACATTTCATAGCTGCTCAGCTTTTCCCTCTGTTCTTCTTGAGCATGCATGTGGGCTCAAAACGATGGGCTAAAGGAGCCGCTGGGAGAGGGTAATAACGTGGGTGGTCCGATATTATTTTTTTTGATCTGTGTGGAAGCTGAGCTTCATTCCTTTAACCGGACCTGTCAAAAAGCTTTGTAGTTCGTGGGCTCGTCCGAGATTTGAACCCGGGACCTCTCGCACCCTAAGCGAGAATCATACCCCTAGACCAACGAGCCAACTCATCTGCTTCCTCTGCTTTCTCTGCTTCCTCTGTCTACCCTCTGAAGAAATCATTGCCTCTATTTAGCTTATTAAGTAGTTCAGTGTCAGCTTAAATGGCTGAAATAGGGACAGTTGAACTGAATACATTCCAGGTCATCAGAGCCCAGTTTCAGGATTATTTTGAAAATGTAAAAAGGAAGGCCACAAGGATGAGGTTTCAGTTTGCTGCTGAAACATCCAGCAGCCAGCTGAGTAAGGGCAAATTCGCCCTTCCCGTTTTGGATTCCTATGGGCACCGAACAAGAAACGTATTGGTGCTCTAAGATGGGATCATACCCCATGACCAGAAAGCCATGTACTTACTTCTTGCTTCTCTGTCTTGTGGATCTCTTAGCAATGTTGTAGCTGCTTTTTTAAGGATGCTAAGAGCTGACAGTGCAATCTGACATGAACAAAAAGACACTGACAGTCAACTGTACATTTTTGAACATAAAAGCTTTACTGGCATAGTGGGTCCACTCCGGATTTCAAGGATAAGGAATCCTATTTTAGGACCAGAATGCCACATGCTAACTGTTTGCCTGCCTGCTTTGTGGATTTTGTATCAATGATGTAGTGGCAAATGTGATGGCTCTAAAATCTGGCAGTGCAATGTGACGTGAACGAAAGGCCCTGAAAAGCAATCTACTGAAAACTTGGAATTTAAAGGCTCTTCTGTAAAGGTGGGCCTGCTCTGGATTTCAAAAGTGAACCATTGGAACCCTAAGGTGTCGATTCAGAGCCAGCTGAGAAGTCTTACACATTTTTTTAGGAGAGAAACTTGGGGCTTATTCAGAGCCAGTTGAAAATTTACGCCCGCTAGACAATGAAAGTCAGTGGCAGTTTTCTCTCCTAAATTAGGACTGAGAATTCTCACCGGGCTCTGAATCGACACCTATATGGGAATTGCACCCTTTTAGCAAGATATCCGCGTAGCCCCTTGCAATATAGCAGCAGATCTTTAGACACAACAACCAGGAAACATGGCACGAAAACATGTCTTTCAATCGCTGCAAGAATCTCCTGCCAGACGCTTGAAACCAAAGTCTAAAAGGACACAAACATGGGCTCGTCTGGGATTTGAACCCGGGACCTCTCGCACGCGAAGCGAGAATCATACCCCTAGACCAACGAGCCTGACATGAGCCAAGAAAGGAGCTGCATGCCACTTCCTGTTGACTTGTTGGTATCTCACCGGAAGAGGTGGAAAGGAGATGCAATTTTGTCTTTGAGAAGCCACTGTCCTTTAAAAAAACAACCAAGAAGAATGGGCTCATCTGGGATTTGAACCCGGGACCTCTCACACCCAAAGCGAGAATCATACCCCTAGACCAACGAGCCAGTGCTGTTTGGCAGTTGCTCTCTCTTTCATAACAAATTTCACAGTTTGACTTTGTCAGCACCAAGTTTTCTCTCCAAAGAAATGTTACATTTCATAGCTGCTCAGCTTTTCCCTCTGTTCTTCTTGAGCATGCATGTGGGCTCAAAATGATGGGCTAAAGGAGCCGCTGGGAGGGGGTAATAACGTGGGTGGTCCGATATTATTTTTTTTGATCTGTGTGGAAGCTGAGCTTCATTCCTTTAACCGGACCTGTCAAAAAGCTTTGTAGTTCGTGGGCTCGTCCGGGATTTGAACCCGGGACCTCTCGCACGCTAAGCGAGAATCATACCCCTAGACCAACGAGCCAACTCCTCTGCTTCCTCTGTCTACCCTCTGAAGAAATCATTGCCTCTATTTAGCTTATTAAGTAGTTAAGTGTCAGCTTAAATGGCTGAAATAGGGACAGTTGAACTGAATACATTCCAGGTCATCAGAGCCCAGTTTCAGGATTATTTTGAAAATGTAAAAAGGAAGGCCACAAGGATGAGGTTTCAGTTTGCTGCTGAAACATCCAGCAGTCAGCTGAGTAAGGGCAAATTCGCCCTTCCCGTTTTGGATTCCTATGGGCACCGAACAAGAAATGTATTGGTGCTCTAAGATGGGATCATACCCCATGACCAGAAAACCATGTACTTACTTCTTGCTTCTCTGTCTTGTGGATATCTTAGCAATGTTGTAGCTGCTTTTTTAAGGATGCTAAGAGCTGACAGTGCAATCTGACATGAACAAAAAGACACTGACAGTCAACTGTACATTTTTGAACATAAAAGCTTTACTGGCATAGTGGGTCCACTCCGGATTTCAAGGATAAGGAATCCTATTTTAGGACCAGAATGCCACATGCTAACTGTTTGCCTGCCTGCTTTGTGGATTTTGTATCAATGATGTAGTGGCAAATGTGATGGCTCTAAAATCTGGCAGTGCAATGTGACGTGAACGAAAGGCCCTGAAAAGCAATCTACTGAAAACTTGGAATTTAAAGGCTCTTCTGTAAAGGTGGGCCTGCTCTGGATTTCAAAAGTGAACCATTGGAACCCTAAGGTGTCGATTCAGAGCCAGCTGAGAAGTCTAACACATTTTTTTAGGAGAGAAACTTGGGGCTTATTCAGAGGCAGGTGAAAATTTACGCCCGCTAGACAATGAAAGTCAGTGGCAGTTTTCTCACCTAAATTAGGACTGAGAATTCTCACCGGGCTCTGAATCGACACCTATATGGGAATTGCACCCTTTTAGCAAGATATCCGCGTAGCCCCTTGCAATATAGCAGCAGATCTTTAGACACAACAACCAGGAAACATGGCACGAAAACATGTCTTTCAATCGCTGCAAGAATCTCCTGCCAGACGCTTGAAACCAAAGTCTAAAAGGACACAAACATGGGCTCGTCTGGGATTTGAACCCGGGACCTCTCGCACCCGAAGTGAGAATCATACCCCTAGACCAATGAGCCTGACATGAGCCAAGAAGGGAGCTGCATGCCACTTCCTGTTGACTTGTTGGTATCTCACCGGAAGAGGTGGAAAGGAGATGCAATTTTGTCTTTGAGA
This sequence comes from Gastrophryne carolinensis, assembly GCA_027917425.1. Classification (NCBI taxonomy): domain Eukaryota; kingdom Metazoa; phylum Chordata; class Amphibia; order Anura; family Microhylidae; genus Gastrophryne; species Gastrophryne carolinensis. Next base: position 156,236,674 of record CM051243.1, read on the forward strand.
AGCCACTGTCCTTTAAAAAAACAACCAAGAAGAATGGGCTCATCCGGGATTTGAACCCGGGACCTCTCGCACCCAAAGCGAGAATCATACCCCTAGACCAACGAGCCAGTGCAGTTTGGCAGTTGCTCTCCCTTTCATAACAAATTTCACAGTTTGACTTTGTCAGCACCAAGTTTTCTCTCCAAAGAAATGTTACATTTCATAGCTGCTCAGCTTTTCCCTCTGTTCTTCTTGAGCATGCATGTGGGCTCAAAATGATGGGCTAAAGGAGCCGCTGGGAGGGGGTAATAACGTGGGTGGTCCGATATTATTTTTTTTGATCTGTGTGGAAGCTGAGCTTCATTCCTTTAACCGGACCTGTCAAAAAGCTTTGTAGTTCGTGGGCTCGTCCGGGATTTGAACCCGGGACCTCTCGCACCCTAAGCGAGAATCATACCCCTAGACCAACGAGCCAACTCCTCTGCTTCCTCTGTCTACCCTCTGAAGAAATCATTGCCTCTATTTAGCTTATTAAGTAGTTAAGTGTCAGCTTAAATGGCTGAAATAGGGACAGTTGAACTGAATACATTCCAGGTCATCAGAGCCCAGTTTCAGGATTATTTTGAAAATGTAAAAAGGAAGGCCACAAGGATGAGGTTTCAGTTTGCTGCTGAAACATCCAGCAGCCAGCTGAGTAAGGGCAAATTCGCCCTTCCCGTTTTGGATTCCTATGGGCACCGAACAAGAAATGTATTGGTGCTCTAAGATGGGATCATACCCCATGACCAGAAAGCCATGTACTTACTTCTTGCTTCTCTGTCTTGTGGATCTCTTAGCAATGTTGTAGCTGCTTTTTTAAGGATGCTAAGAGCTGACAGTGCAATCTGACATGAACAAAAAGACACTGACAGTCAACTGTACATTTTTGAACATAAAAGCTTTACTGGCATAGTGGGTCCACTCCGGATTTCAAGGATAAGGAATCCTATTTTAGGACCAGAATGCCACATGCTAACTGTTTGCCTGCCTGCTTTGTGGATTTTGTATCAATGATGTAGTGGCAAATGTGATGGCTCTAAAATCTGGCAGTGCAATGTGACGTGAACGAAAGGCCCTGAAAAGCAATCTACTGAAAACTTGGAATTTAAAGGCTCTTCTGTAAAGGTGGGCCTGCTCTGGATTTCAAAAGTGAACCATTGGAACCCTAAGGTGTCGATTCAGAGCCAGCTGAGAAGTCTAACACATTTTTTTAGGAGAGAAACTTGGGGCTTATTCAGAGGCAGGTGAAAATTTACGCCCGCTAGACAATGAAAGTCAGTGGCAGTTTTCTCTCCTAAATTAGGACTGAGAATTCTCACCGGGCTCTGAATCGACACCTATATGGGAATTGCACCCTTTTAGCAAGATATCCGCGTAGCCCCTTGCAATATAGCAGCAGATCTTTAGACACAACAACCAGGAAACATGGCACGAAAACATGTCTTTCAATCGCTGCAAGAATCTCCTGCCAGACGCTTGAAACCAAAGTCTAAAAGGACACAAACATGGGCTCGTCTGGGATTTGAACCCGGGACCTCTCGCACCCGAAGCGAGAATCATACCCCTAGACCAATGAGCCTGACATGAGCCAAGAAAGGAGCTGCATGCCACTTCCTGTTGACTTGTTGGTATCTCACCGGAAGAGGTGGAAAGGAGATGCAATTTTGTCTTTGAGAAGCCACTGTCCTTTAAAAAAACAACCAAGAAGAATGGGCTCGTCCGGGATTTGAACCCCGGACCTCTCGCACCCAAAGCGAGAATCATACCCCTAGACCAACGAACTAGTGCTGTTTGGCAGTTGCTCTCTCTTTCATAACAAATTTCACAGTTTGACTTTGTCAGCACCAAGTTTTCTCTCCAAAGAAATGTTACATTTCATAGCTGCTCAGCTTTTCCCTCTGTTCTTCTTGAGCATGCATGTGGGCTCAAAATGATGGGCTAAAGGAGCCGCTGGGAGGGGGTAATAACGTGGGTGGTCCGATATTATTTTTTTTGATCTGTGTGGAAGCTGAGCTTCATTCCTTTAACCGGACCTGTCAAAAAGCTTTGTAGTTCGTGGGCTCGTCCGGGATTTGAACCCGGGACCTCTCGCACCCTAAGCGAGAATCATACCCCTAGACCAACGAGCCAACTCCTCTGCTTCCTCTGTCTACCCTCTGAAGAAATCATTGCCTCTATTTAGCTTATTAAGTAGTTAAGTGTCAGCTTAAATGGCTGAAATAGGGACAGTTGAACTGAATACATTCCAGGTCATCAGAGCCCAGTTTCAGGATTATTTTGAAAATGTAAAAAGGAAGGCCACAAGGATGAGGTTTCAGTTTGCTGCTGAAACATCCAGCAGCCAGCTGAGTAAGGGCAAATTCGCCCTTCCCGTTTTGGATTCCTATGGGCACCGAACAAGAAATGTATTGGTGCTCTAAGATGGGATCATACCCCATGACCAGAAAGCCATGTACTTACTTCTTGCTTCTCTGTCTTGTGGATCTCTTAGCAATGTTGTAGCTGCTTTTTTAAGGATGCTAAGAGCTGACAGTGCAATCTGACATGAACAAAAAGACACTGACAGTCAACTGTACATTTTTGAACATAAAAGCTTTACTGGCATAGTGGGTCCACTCCGGATTTCAAGGATAAGGAATCCTATTTTAGGACCAGAATGCCACATGCTAACTGTTTGCCTGCCTGCTTTGTGGATTTTGTATCAATGATGTAGTGGCAAATGTGATGGCTCTAAAATCTGGCAGTGCAATGTGACGTGAACGAAAGGCCCTGAAAAGCAATCTACTGAAAACTTGGAATTTAAAGGCTCTTCTGTAAAGGTGGGCCTGCTCTGGATTTCAAAAGTGAACCATTGGAACCCTAAGGTGTCGATTCAGAGCCAGCTGAGAAGTCTAACACATTTTTTTAGGAGAGAAACTTGGGGCTTATTCAGAGGCAGGTGAAAATTTACGCCCGCTAGACAATGAAAGTCAGTGGCAGTTTTCTCTCCTAAATTAGGACTGAGAATTCTCACCGGGCTCTGAATCGACACCTATATGGGAATTGCACCCTTTTAGCAAGATATCCGCGTAGCCCCTTGCAATATAGCAGCAGATCTTTAGACACAACAACCAGGAAACATGGCACGAAAACATGTCTTTCAATCGCTGCAAGAATCTCCTGCCAGACGCTTGAAACCAAAGTCTAAAAGGACACAAACATGGGCTCGTCTGGGATTTGAACCCGGGACCTCTCGCACCCGAAGCGAGAATCATACCCCTAGACCAATGAGCCTGACATGAGCCAAGAAAGGAGCTGCATGCCACTTCCTGTTGACTTGTTGGTATCTCACCGGAAGAGGTGGAAAGGAGATGCAATTTTGTCTTTGAGAAGCCACTGTCCTTTAAAAAAACAACCAAGAAGAATGGGCTCGTCCGGGATTTGAACCCCGGACCTCTCGCACCCAAAGCGAGAATCATACCCCTAGACCAACGAACTAGTGCTGTTTGGCAGTTGCTCTCTCTTTCATAACAAATTTCACAGTTTGACTTTGTCAGCACCAAGTTTTCTCTCCAAAGAAATGTTACATTTCATAGCTGCTCAGCTTTTCCCTCTGTTCTTCTTGAGCATGCATGTGGGCTCAAAATGATGGGCTAAAAGAGCCGCTGGGAGGGGGTAATAACGTGGGTGGTCCGATATTATTTTTTTTGATCTGTGTGGAAGCTGAGCTTCATTCCTTTAACCGGACCTGTCAAAAAGCTTTGTAGTTCGTGGGCTCGTCCGGGATTTGAACCCGGGACCTCTCGCACCCTAAGCGAGAATCATACCCCTAGACCAACGAGCCAACTCCTCTGCTTCCTCTGTCTACCCTCTGAAGAAATCATTGCCTCTATTTGGCTTATTAAGTAGTTAAGTGTCAGCTTAAATGGCTGAAATAGGGACAGTTGAACTGAATACATTCCAGGTCATCAGAGCCCAGTTTCAGGATTATTTTGAAAATGTAAAAAGGAAGGCCACAAGGATGAGGTTTCAGTTTGCTGCTGAAACATCCAGCAGCCAGCTGAGTAAGGGCAAATTCGCCCTTCCCGTTTTGGATTCCTATGGGCACCGAACAAGAAATGTATTGGTGCTCTAAGATGGGATCATACCCCATGACCAGAAAGCCATGTACTTACTTCTTGCTTCTCTGTCTTGTGGATCTCTTAGCAATGTTGTAGCTGCTTTTTTAAGGATGCTAAGAGCTGACAGTGCAATCTGACATGAACAAAAAGACACTGACAGTCAACTGTACATTTTTGAACATAAAAGCTTTACTGGCATAGTGGGTCCACTCCGGATTTCAAGGATAAGGAATCCTATTTTAGGACCAGAATGCCACATGCTAACTGTTTGCCTGCCTGCTTTGTGGATTTTGTATCAATGATGTAGTGGCAAATGTGATGGCTCTAAAATCTGGCAGTGCAATGTGACGTGAACGAAAGGCCCTGAAAAGCAATCTACTGAAAACTTGGAATTTAAAGGCTCTTCTGTAAAGGTGGGCCTGCTCTGGATTTCAAAAGTGAACCATTGGAACCCTAAGGTGTCGATTCAGAGCCAGCTGAGAAGTCTAACACATTTTTTTAGGAGAGAAACTTGGGGCTTATTCAGAGGCAGGTGAAAATTTACGCCCGCTAGACAATGAAAGTCAGTGGCAGTTTTCTCTCCTAAATTAGGACTAAGAATTCTCACCGGGCTCTGAATCGACACCTATATGGGAATTGCACCCTTTTAGCAAGATATCCGCGTAGCCCCTTGCAATATAGCAGCAGATCTTTAGACACAACAACCAGGAAACATGGCACGAAAACATGTCTTTCAATCGCTGCAAGAATCTCCTGCCAGACGCTTGAAACCAAAGTCTAAAAGGACACAAACATGGGCTCGTCTGGGATTTGAACCCGGGACCTCTCGCACCTGAAGCGAGAATCATACCCCTAGACCAATGAGCCTGACATGAGCCAAGAAAGGAGCCAAGAAAGGAGCCAAGAAAGGAGCCAAGAAAGGAGCTGCATGCCACTTCCTGTTGACTTGTTGGTATCTCACCGGAAGAGGTGGAAAGGAGATGCAATTTTGTCTTTGAGAAGCCACTATCCTTTAAAAAAACAACCAAGAAGAATGGGCTCGTCCGGGATTTGAACCCCAGACCTCTCGCACCCAAAGCGAGAATCATACCCCTAGACCAACGAGCTAGTGCTGTTTGGCAGTTGCTCTCTCTTTCATAACAAATTTCACAGTTTGACTTTGTCAGCACCAAGTTTTCTCTCCAAAGAAATGTTACATTTCATAGCTGCTCAGCTTTTCCCTCTGTTCTTCTTGAGCATGCATGTGGGCTCAAAATGATGGGCTAAAAGAGCCGCTGGGAGGGGGTAATAACGTGGGTGGTCCGATATTATTTTTTTTGATCTGTGTGGAAGCTGAGCTTCATTCCTTTAACCGGACCTGTCAAAAAGCTTTGTAGTTCGTGGGCTCGTCCGGGATTTGAACCCGGGACCTCTCGCACCCTAAGCGAGAATCATACTCCTAGACCAACGAGCCAACTCCTCTGCTTCCTCTGTCTACCCTCTGAAGAAATCATTGCCTCTATTTGGCTTATTAAGTAGTTAAGTGTCAGCTTAAATGGCTGAAATAGGGACAGTTGAACTGAATACATTCCAGGTCATCAGAGCCCAGTTTCAGGATTATTTTGAAAATGTAAAAAGGAAGGCCACAAGGATGAGGTTTCAGTTTGCTGCTGAAACATCCAGCAGCCAGCTGAGTAAGGGCAAATTCGCCCTTCCCGTTTTGGATTCCTATGGGCACCGAACAAGAAATGTATTGGTGCTCTAAGATGGGATCATACCCCATGACCAGAAAGCCATGTACTTACTTCTTGCTTCTCTGTCTTGTGGATCTCTTAGCAATGTTGTAGCTGCTTTTTTAAGGATGCTAAGAGCTGACAGTGCAATCTGACATGAACAAAAAGACACTGACAGTCAACTGTACATTTTTGAACATAAAAGCTTTACTGGCATAGTGGGTCCACTCCGGATTTCAAGGATAAGGAATCCTATTTTAGGACCAGAATGCCACATGCTAACTGTTTGCCTGCCTGCTTTGTGGATTTTGTATCAATGATGTAGTGGCAAATGTGATGGCTCTAAAATCTGGCAGTGCAATGTGACGTGAACGAAAGGCCCTGAAAAGCAATCTACTGAAAACTTGGAATTTAAAGGCTCTTCTGTAAAGGTGGGCCTGCTCTGGATTTCAAAAGTGAACCATTGGAACCCTAAGGTGTCGATTCAGATCCAGCTGAGAAGTCTTACACATTTTTTTAGGAGAGAAACTTGGGGCTTATTCAGAGGCAGGTGAAAATTTACGCCCGCTAGACAATGAAAGTCAGTGGCAGTTTTCTCTCCTAAATTAGGACTGAGAATTCTCACCGGGCTCTGAATCGACACCTATATGGGAATTGCACCCTTTTAGCAAGATATCCGCGTAGCCCCTTGCAATATAGCAGCAGATCTTTAGACACAACAACCAGGAAACATGGCACGAAAACATGTCTTTCAATCGCTGCAAGAATCTCCTGCCAGACGCTTGAAACCAAAGTCTAAAAGGACACAAACATGGGCTCGTCTGGGATTTGAACCCGGGACCTCTCGCACCCGAAGCGAGAATCATACCCCTAGACCAATGAGCCTGACATGAGCCAAGAAAGGAGCTGCATGCCACTTCCTGTTGACTTGTTGGTATCTCACCGGAAGAGGTGGAAAGGAGATGCAATTTTGTCTTTGAGAAGCCACTGTCCTTTAAAAAAACAACCAAGAAGAATGGGCTCATCCGGGATTTGAACCCGGGACCTCTCGCACCCAAAGCGAGAATCATAACCCTAGACCAACGAGCCAGTTGCTCTCTCTTTAATAACAAATTTCACAGTTTGACTTTGTCAGCACCAAGTTCTCTCTCCAAAGAAATGTTACATTTCATAGCTGCTCAGCTTTTCCCTCTGTTCTTCTTGAGCATGCATGTGGGCTCAAAACGATGGGCTAAAGGAGCCGCTGGGAGGGGGTAATAACGTGGGTGGTCCGATATTATTTTTTTTGATCTGTGTGGAAGCTGAGCTCCATTCCTTTAACCGGACCTGTCAAAAAGCTTTGTACTTCGTGGGCTCGTCCGGGATTTGAACCCAGGACCTCTCACACCCTAAGCGAGAATCATACCCTTAGACCAATGAGCCAACTCCTCTGCTTCTTCTTCTTCTCTCCTCCAGCATCAATGTTGGCCTATGCCATCCTTGTCTACCCTCTGAAGAAATCATTGCCTCTACTTAGCTTATTAAAGTGGACCAACACCCAGGGGGATCGGCCCGGGAATCTATAAGATTCCTGGGCCGATCAGATCCCTCCCCGCGGGGCATCCGAAATCGGGATGTCCCGCAGGGTGAAACCCCCCAGGAAGCCCACAATCCTACCTTCTCCCCGTTCCAGCGGCGCATGCGCGTCCGCCGCCTCCCGCGCGTCCCTCTATCAGCTTGACTGTGTCAGCACGTCTTTTCTCCAAAGAAATGATACATTTCATAGCTGCTCAGCTTTTCCCTCTGTTCTTCTTGAGCATGCAAGTGGGCTCAAAGCGATGGGCTAAAAGTTCTGCTGGGAGGGGGTAATAACATGGGTGATCCGATAATACTTTAGTTGGTCTGTATGGAAGCCGAGCTTCTTTCCTTTACCCAGACGTGGCATAAGTTTGTATTGGGCTCGTCCGGGATTTGAACCCGTGACCTCTCGTACCCAAAGCGAGAATCATGAGAAACTAAGAGGGCCGGTCCAAAAGGCTGAACTCAGTTCAACATAATATAATTGTATTTCTTTATAAAAAGCAATAAATAGCATTGTTTTGACAAGATGGTACGAGTATAGGTTATAGATAATGAAAAAGTGAGGTTGCCTTACAGAAAAATGTAATTTATGAAATAAACCACATTTTGTGTGCCCAGTGAGGTCTCACACAGCAGGGCATCCCAAATTGGGATGCTGCAGAGGCATGATGCCTGTAACCCAGCCCTGGATTCTTCACACTTCAAAGAACTGTGTTACATGGGTTTTGGTCTACTTTAAAACATGACCATATCAGGTTAGGATGGATTAACCCCTTTCCTTTACATTATTATTATTAAACACAGCGCTAATCACACTTTTTACTAAGTAGCAATGTGAAAAATTGCGGATTCCCTCACAAAGCAGAACTAAACCCAGAGCGGCCACTGGTCTTCCCCCATTGGAAATCCCGGATCGGGACACCCCACTGTGAAACCCTTTTTACTCAATGACAACATGAAAAATGGCAGACTCCCTCCCTCAAAGCTAAACAAAGCCCCGATCTGGGATGCCCAGGTGGAAGATTAGTGACTGCTCTGGGTTCATGAGTCCACCATTTGGCAAGTTGCTACTAAGTAACAAGGGTTTCACACAGTGGGGCATCCTGATCTGGGATACCCAGGGGGAAGACCAGTGGCCACTCTCTGGGTTTTGTTCTGCTTTCAGAGAAGGAGTCTACCTTTTTCACGTTGCTACTGAGTAAAAAGGGTTTCAAAAAGTGGAGCATCCATTTGGAACTCCAGGGGGGGGGGGGGGGGGGGGGGGCAGAGGCCGGCCTTGGATTAAAGGCTGTGTAAAACCTTCCCACCTTGCAGCATGGTCCCCCCGCCCTCCCAAAGGCATTGGTCTGGCCAGAAATGGACTATGAGAGCCAGTGCACCATTAGGCGCTGCGTACGGCATGTAACACATTTGGTGTGGACTACAAGTGCCAGCAGCCTGAGACGTGAGGCACAGACAAGTGGCTGGACTACCTCCATCTCCGGTGCCGGCTCCGCAGCGACTGACACATGCCACACAGTACAGGCCAAGAGCGGGAAGAGAAACTCCGCTCACAGCCAAACCTGCAGGAGGGAGCTGTCCAATAGGACAGCAGGCTCTAATCCACACACGCCCCCGCTACATTAGGCTCACTACAGAGGGGCAAAAGTGCTGTTCAAACCCGGCACCATCTTTTCTGGCAAGACTTCGCGGGCAGGGGGCGAACTGAGCGGCGGGGGCAGTGGCAGAACGCGGCCGTGCACCTTACAGAGAACATTGGTTGCAGGCAGGTCAGAGCTAATCAAAGGCCCGTATGTGGCTTGGGGGCCATACAATACCCAGGTCATACCATGTCATCACCATGCTGCTCTTAAAACGTATGTACAACTGGCTATAGCAAGTCCATAGTGTGCCTCAAAGACAGGCTGAGCTGTGGTGTTACAACAGGGAAAGTTGAAGCATATTCCATTAAGGTGTAGTTTGCTTTCACCAGTTATAAGAAGGACATATATTACAAAGAATTGAAACTTTGGATTATAAAAATTTATTACAGATATGAAGAAAAGTGCAATACAATATGCACCTATATTAAATCACCCTTTAATGTGCAAAAGGTGATAGGGTAAATATATATTTCAGCTCAGAACAAAAATTTATATGCACATGCAGCCAGGTAATACAACATGACAATAGTCCTTTAAGCTTGCTTGTATGCAGGTACAGGAGAATTTCAGTAATCTCGACATTTTGCATTGGAAACCATTTATGTTAGACTGGAAAAAAAAAACAAAGCAGGAATGTTAATTTAGTGCATGTCACATAATGACAGTGCTGTGGTTATTATGATTTCTAAAAACACTAAGCTAGACCCATACTAGATTACTGACAAAAAGCAAATACCAAATTACTTAGGTTCCATCATTTGTAACCAACTTTCAGTATAAACCTTAAAACTAGTGTGGGACACACTATTCCAGCACCATGTCTTAACCCTTTTAATGCCGGCCTACCAAGAGATTTTGTCATCCTCAGTTGTCAACCATTTTTTAAAAAGATTTTTTCAGAAATTTCCAGAAAAAGTTTTTTTCCAGCAGTTTTGGGCCTTAATGTGCAATATTTTGTTTGTAATATTTTCAGTGGTTCTCAAAATATTTTGGGTGAAACATGTGGAAAACAATTACATTTTGTAGCTTTCATAAAAATTAAAAATGTAGGCGCATTGCAATCATATTGTGTGTAAAAGCCCCATTCCTCTCGATTACAACAGTACTGTGCTGAGTGCTTTGTATCATAACTACTATGCACGCCATTAAGGGTTAAACCCTTAAACATATATATCGTGGGGTCCCCCCTCTCCAGCAAGACCAGCCGTGGCCCAAGCTATAGGGGCAGATAGACCAAGGCACATAGGCTGTACCTGAAGGCTACTAGCTCGCATAACCCACAGGGGCACCGGTCTTATCTACACCCCATGGCCTTTGGGGGGTGCTGGTAATTGGGTGGGGGTTTGCCAAGTCACCCAATTGTGGCAGGTAGTTTGCAAGCCCTTTCTGCCATTTGAGCTGGTATACCAGTGTTAAAATGGTTAAAATGTTAAAAAGATATATATATATATATATATATTCAGTTGCTAGCTGGGAGCAGGGCAAAGGATCGGAATATCCCGTGCCCCTCTGCTCCTCAATCCTGGCTTCTGCCTTTTATATCGGTGGAATGAGCCAACGTCCGCACACTCGCCGCTATAAAGGGCCCCTTCCTGTGATAGGGATAAGCTGTTAGGGGCAAATGGGGGAGACCCCCGCCACTAAATTCTGGACAGAGATGAGCTTTTTTGCTGTAAATAGGGGAAAATGACAGCCATTTAGAAGCTAAGTGACTTAACAGTAGAAGCAGCCACAGATTCTAGATGCTAGGTATTTATAAGTTAACTGGAAGCTAGACACATTGGTCGGCAACAGCAACAGTCAAGACAGCTACAGCTTCTGATCGTCACTCAGACTCAGGTGAAAAAAGACAATTCTGTGAGTACTCACCTGTAGAATTGCATTTGCCATGCATGGCACGGCCTGCTTCACGAAGTCATTACATGTGGGTTATTCCGCCACAAGGTGGTGCAGTGCACTGCAGTAGAGTTGTGGCTCCTCCCGGTACCATATAAAAACGGAATCACCATAGACTTATCCAGTGTTGCCAAGCAGTTATTCAAGAAACCGGGAGATAATAAAGATAAAAAAGGTAACAAAACCCCAACTAACTTGGAACAATCACCATACAGAGACAACCAAGAACGATAAGGGTGGGGTGAAGCAGGCCGTGCCATGCATGGCAAAAGCAATTCTACAGGTGAGTACTCACAAAATTGTCTTTTTCCCAATGCATGGCACAGCCTGCTTCACGAAGTCATTACATCTGGGACATCCAAAAGCAGTGTCCATAAAGTAGGGTGGGATCCCCAAAGAGTAACAGCAGGCAAATTAAACCACTACCGCCTGAAGTACCTTGCAGCCAAAAGCAGCATCAGCTGAGGCCTTAATATCAACCTTGTAAAACTTGGAAAAAGTATGAACAGAAGACCAAGTTGCTGCCTTACAAACTTGTTCAACAGAAGCTTGGTGCTGAAAGGCCCAATATGCACCAATAGCATGAGTGGAATGAGCAGTAATCCTAAAAAAAGGTTCCTTCCCTTTAGCAGAATAGGCTAACCTGACGGATCCACCTGCTGATAGTGGATTTAGCAGGAGGCAAACCCTTCCTAGGTCCAGCAGGAAGAACAAAAAGTGCTTCAGATTTCCTGAAAGGCTCAGTAGCAACCAAATAAAACTTCAGGGCCCTGACAACATCCAAAGAGTGAAAGGTCTGCTCCTTGGAATTAGCAGGGTTAGGACACAAAGAAGGCAAAACAATGTCCTAATTGAGATGAAAAGCAGACACTAACTTAGGCAAGAAATCCGGCTTAAGCCGAAACACCACCTTATCCTGATGCCGCTCAAAATAAGAAGGCTTGATGGACAGCGCCGCCAGCTCAGAAACTCGCCCGACAGAAGTAATGGCCACCAAAAAGGCCACCTTAAGAGTCAGAATGGGCAAAGCAGCCCCACGGATAGGCTCAAAGGGAGGACCCTGCAGAGCAGACAACACCAGATTCAAGTCCCAAACTGGTAGCATAGGCTTATGTGGTGGACGCACATGAATAACTCCCTGGAAAAAAGTCCTAACCAACCGGTGATTGGCAAAGGACCTTTGGAAAAAAATTGCCAGAGCTGAAACATGACCTTTGAGGGTACTAAGTTGAATGCCAAATCCAAACCATGTTGCAAAAATTCCAGAATCCTGGGAATAGAAAACAATCGACAGGGAAGAGATTTGGACTCACACCAGGCAATGTAAGCATGCCAGACCCTGTAGTAGATAAAGGACAAGGATTACTTCCTAGCCCTAATCATGGTAACAGAGGCAGGCAACCCCTTTTCCATCAAGATGGAGGTTTCAGCAGCCAAGCCATCAAAGCCAGCGTTTGTAAATTGGGATGGCGCAGCTGCCCCTGAGTGAGCAGGTCTGGATCCTTGGGCAGGACGTACTGATCCACTGGCAACTGCACGATGTCTGCGAACCACACCCTTCTTGGCCAACAGGGGGCCACCAGAATGGTTGGCACCCCTTCCTGGGCACCCTGCCCAACAGAGGAAACGGAGGGAACACAGAGGAGCCGAAACCCCTTCTAAGGCATTGCTAGCACATCCGTGGCGAAGGCCAGAGGCTCCTGTGACAGAGACAGAATGGAAGCTTGTGACGGGACGCACACAGGTCCACATTCGGCAGACCCCAGCGACGGCACAGGGAGCGAAACACCCAGTTGCTGAGGGACCACTCCCCCAGCCGAGACATCCCCCTGCTCAAGGAGTCTGCCTCCAGGTTTTCCACTCCTGGGATGTAAACTGCCGATATACAGGGATATTCTCTTCTGCCCAAGACAGTATTAGGGAGACTTCCTTGAGGGCTCGCTTTCTCCGAGTCCCTCCCTGATTGATGTAGGCAACCGCCGTCTGGTTGTCCGAGCGGATCTGAACAGCCCGACCACGAAGGTGTGGGGTCAACTGGGAGAGAACCAACCTTATCGCCCACAGTTCCAGAATGTTGATGGGAGCATGGGCCTCCTGAGGGCCCCACTGACCCTGGAAATTCAGAGACTCCCAAAAGCCCCCCCAACCTGTCAGACTGGCATCTGTGGTGACAGTTTCCCAGCACGGGGGCAGAAATGTCCTGCCCACTAGAAGATTCCTTGAGTCCAGCCACCACGAGAGGGACTGACTGACCAGAGGGGACAGAGCAAATTCCTGATCCAAGGACACAGGGTCCCGATCCCACACTGACAAGAGGTGCAGCTGAAGAGGTCTCATGTGAAATTGAGCATAGGGGACCACCTCGAAGCATGACACCATCAGGCCCACCAACTGCATCCCCTGCCGAATGGAGGGATGAGGACAAGAAAGTAGAAAAGAGTCATGCCCAGAAAGGACCTAACCAAGGACGGAGACAGTGAAGACTTGGGACGGTTGATCACCCAACCGAAGGACTCGAGTGTGGAGAATACCATCTGGGTATCCAGCTCGGCTTGATGGTAGGACTGAGACGCAATCAGAATGTCGTCCAGATAAGGAAGGATACGTATGCTCTGAGATCTCAGAGCCATCACCCCCGCCAGCACCTTGGTGAAGACCCGAGGAGCCGAGGTAAGACCGAACGGTAAGGCCAGAAGTAGTAGTGTAGTGCTGATCCTCCTAGAGCGAACCTGAGAAATCTCTGATGACCTGGAAAGATTGGAACATGAAGGTAAGCATCTTTGATGTCCACAGAAGTCATGAAGTCGCCCGGAAACTGACAAAATAGTTGAGACGCTTCAAATCCAGGATGGGCCTTAGGGACCCATCCTTTTTGGGCAATGTGAACAGATTGGAGTAGAAGCCTCTGCCCCTTTCCCAGAAGGGCACCGGGCAGATGACACCCAATTCCAAAAGGCTTTGGACCACAAGCTGCAAGCCCTGAGCTGACAGTGAGTTTTGAGCCATCCAGGATCTGATGAATCTTGGGGGTGGCCAGGCTGCAAACTCTATCTTGTACCCGGGGGACACCACCTCCTGAATCCACCGTTCTGAGACGCGCAGTCTCCAGACGTGAGCGAAGAGCCGCAACTGTCCCCCCACCCATATGCCTGAGGGGGGCTTGGGGGGGAAGATTTGGACTTGGGACCCCAAGAGAGACTGGGACGTAAACGGCCTCTACCCCAGCCCCAAGGGTCTCTACGTGTCCCCGCTAATGGTGCACCCCAGCCAGACCTGCCCCCCAAAAGGGCCGCGGCTGCCTCCTACGTTGAGGCAGCTTACCATCCTTGGCAAACAGATCCAGACGCTCACCAAAGAGCCGTAGCCCAGTAAAGGGGAATCCAGTGAGAGCCTTCTTAGCAGCATTATCAGCCGCCCACTGACGCAGCCAAACAGAGCGGCGTATAGCCACCAAAAGGGCAGAAGTCTTACCACACATCCTGACCGCATCATCCATAGCAGAAAGAATAAATGCAACAAATTCATAGCAAAGCAGGAGGGATCTATACTCCTCCCCCCTATTGGCATCCGAGGCATTATCCAGAAGGCACTTGAGCAGCCCTTTAATAGCAAGAGCCGTGATGGCAGAAGCGCACACAGGGCGCAGCGCAGTCCCTGCACAAGCAAATGCGTGACAGGCCAGCTGATTCACACACAGAGATCCTCACCATCCCTCAGAGTAGAAGTGTCAGGGGAATGTATGACCGAGGTATTGGACAACCCAAGCACGGGAGCATCCACCTCGGGGGGACACGACCAGTGCTTAACCACATCAGCAGGGAAGGGATACCTCCTGCCCCAACTCTTGGGCGTAGCAGGCAACCTAGACTGCAGCGCAAGTACCTTCTGGGCGCAGGGCACACATACCCCGACACCGTCACTCACAGGGGATGCTCCACACGCGGCACACAGCTGGGCTTGTTCCGAAGGAACCACAAGCACATTATCCCCGGAAGCCTCCATATGGTGATTAGCATAGGCCCAATGGCCAGTATAGGGTTAAGGCTAGCAGGAGCCACCCGGAATGCCCCCCTCAACCAGGGAAGGGGGAGATGAAAGGGGGGAGGGCCAGGAGAAACCACAGTCACGGTTATCCCGCCTGAAGGACATAATAAAAATACATAAATATCCCATAGCACAGCTAAATAGCAATAAAACACAACCCCGAAGGGGATTCACGGACCAAGAGGGCACCAAGGACCAGACCGGAAAAGCAGTGCGCAGCAGCAGCGTAGAAACGAGGGCCCCAGCACACCACAGAATCAAAATGGCGCCGCAGCGGACCTGAAGGGGCGGGCCGCGGAGGTAAGAAGCAGAAAGTCATCCACGGGACCCGCCCCCAGAAGAGCGCGAAATCGCCGGTCACATGACCCACCAGCACCATGACAGCGCAGTGAATCGCCTCAGCTAATATCGCCGCCCGCACATCAAGACAGTGACAAAGCACAGCTAAACAAGTCAAAAAACCTCTCAGGGCACAAACGCCAATCCCCCCCCCCCCCCCCCCGAGAACTCCCCAGGGAGAGAACGAGGGGGAGAGAGCAGTGGCGCCCAAGACAGACGTTGGGAGGGAGTGGGGGGGGGGGTGGAGGAGGGGCACAAAATATACCTGATAGCAGGGAAGGGCATCCCAAAGAAGGCCAGAACGAGTAAACAGTCCCCAAAAACACTCACCCCTTCAGAAGTTAGAAGAGGAACGCTGCATTCCTAACAGGCTCACCATAAAGCCTATGGGCGGCTAACCTTTGTGGTACAGGGTCTGCGGCTTGGAGCAGCGCTCCTTGAGCACTTGCTCCTAGTGCTCCTCTACCCTCACCCGATCCGTCAGCCGAGGCTGGGAGGCACAGAGGGTCCAGAAACGGGTGGAAATAGCCATGCAGGGCCGCAGGTTTGTTTGCCCCGCTCCCCTGCACAATATAGAGAGCTATCTTCTATCAGAATCACTGCAGAGGAGAACTGAATAAGCCTATGGCGATTACGTTTTTATATGGTACCGGGAGGAGCCACAACTCTTCTGCAGTGCACTTCGCCACCTTGTGGCGGAATAACCCAGATGTAATGACTTTGTTAAGCAGGCTGTGCCATGCAATGGGAAAATAATTCTGTGATTACTCACCTGTAGAATTGGTATGAGTATACAGAACGTCCTGCTCCAAATCTAATAATTACACTTGGGACATACTCCGCCAGATGGCACTGGACTGCAGAGACATTGAAAATAGGTTCCTCCCAGCCCCCCAAATACCCGGGGACCTCCCACAAATCCCCAGCATTGAAAAGCAGTTAAAGAGAAGCCGGGAGAATTAAACAATCCAAACTATCAACTATAACAATGATAACACCACACAGGGGATCCAAGATAATGCAAATCAAGGGTGGGTTGGAGCAGGACGTACTGTATACTCATTATACCAATTCTACAGGTGAGTAATCACAGAATTGGATTATACTTAGCATACAGTACGTCCTGCTCCAAATCTAATAATTACACTTGGGACATCCAATAGCACTGTCCATAAAATAGGGTGGGATCCCCAAGAAAAATCAGCAGCAGACAGTTTAAACCACTGCCGGCTGCAGAACCTTTCGGCCAAAAGCAGCATCAGCTGAGGCCCTAACATCAACCTTGTAAAACCTTGAAAAAGTATGAACAGAAGACCAAGTAGCGGCCTTGCAAACTTGTTCAACAGAAGCCTGGTGCTAAAAAGCCCAAGAGGCACCAACAGCACGAGTGGAATGAGCAGTAAGGCGGAAGGGAGGATTCTTCCCCTTAGCAGAGTAGGCCTGAATCACAGCCTGACGAATCCACTTGTTGATAGTAGACTTGGCAGGAGCCAAACCCTTCCTAAGACCAGAAGGGACCACAAAAAAAAGCATCAGTTTTCCTGAAAAGGTGCAGTAGCCATCAGATAGTACTTCAGACACCTAACCACATCCAAAGAGTGCAAAACCCTCTCCTTAGAATTGCTAGGATTAGGGCACAAAGAAGGAAGAACAATATCCTGATTCAAATAAAAGGCAGACACTACCTTGGGCAGAAAGTCAGGTTTGAAACGAAACGGACCTTGTCCTGGTGTCTCTCATAGTAGGGAGGCTGAATGGAATGGAAGTGATAGCCACCAGAAATACAACCTTGAGCGTAAGAATGGCCAAGGAAGCATCCTGCACAGGTTCAAAGGGAGCACCCTGCAAGGCTGACAGAACCAAGTTCAGATCCCAAACAGGCACCAAAGGCTTACGTGGGGGGTGCACATGAGTGACCCCCTGGAAAAAAGTCCTGATCAGAGGGTGCTGAGCAAAAGACTTCTGGAAGAAAATAGCCAGGGCAGAAACCTGACCCTTCAGAGTACTGAGCTGGAGTCCCATCTCCCACCCATGCTGCAGGAACTCCAGAATCCTGGGAATAGAGAACACACGACAGGGAAGAGACTTAGACTCACACCAGTCAATGTAGGCACGCCAAACCCTGTCAAATGGAAGAGGAAGGCTTCTTCCTAGCTTTAAACAAAGTATCCACAACCGAGTAAGACAGCCCCTTCTCCATCAAGATGGAGGTTTCAGCAGCCAAGCCGTCAAAGCCAGAGTTTGTAAATTGAGATGGCGTAGTGAGTCATGAGTGAGCAGATCTGGCAGCAAGGGCAGAGCGTACTGATCTACTGCCAGCTGCGCCACATCTGCGAACCACACTCTACTTGGCCACCTGGGGGCCACCAGAATTGCTGGCACCCCTTCCAGAGCAATCTTGCGCAGAACCCTGCCCAGCAGGGGGATTGGAGGGAAGACACACAGGAACTGAATGTCCTGCCATGACATTGCTAGCGCATCCGAGGTCAAGGCCAGAGGATCCTGGGACAAAGACAAAAGCTGGGAGCTTGTGATTGTGGCGAGACGCAAACAGATCCACATCTGGTTGGCCCCAACGGTGACACAGATTGAAACACCCTGCTGCATAGGGACCATTCTCCCTGGCGAGAGGTCCCCCTGCTCAGGCGATTTTCCACCCCCGGGATGTACACAGCTGATATGCAGGGGACATTGGCCTCCGCCCAAGTCAGGATCAGAGACGCTTCCTGGAGGGTCCCCTTGCTCTGGGTCCCTCCCTGATGATTGATGTAGGCAAATGCTGTCTGGCTGTCCAAGTACACCTGAACAGGCAGGCCCCGAAGGCGAGTAGTCAAGTGACCCAGAACTAGCCTGATCGCCCGCAGTTCCAAGACATTGGCCTCCTGAGGGCCCCATTTCCCCTGGAACCGCAGGGACTTCCAGAAACCCCCCAACCTGACAGACCGGCATTCTTGGTGACCGTCTCCCAGGAAGGGGCAAGAAAGGATCTGCCCTCCCAACAGGTTCCTTGAGTCCATCCACCATGAGAGGGACCTCCTGACCAGGGGGGGGGGGGGGGGGGGGGGGGGAGAGCACACAGACCCTGTCCAGGGACGCTGGGTCCTTGTCCCATACTGACAATAGGTGAAGTTGCAGAGGCCTCAAGTGGAACTGAGCATAAGGGACCGCTTCAAAGAATGCCACCATCAGGCCCACCAGCTGCATCTCCTGCCTGATGGAGGGATGGGGACAAGCTAGGAGGGGCTGAGCCTGTACAATCAGACTGTCCACCTTCTGTTGAGGAAGGAAGATCCTTGCCTGAACTGTATCCAGATTCATTCCTAGGAATGGAGTTACCAAGGAAGGGAACAGTGAGGACTTGGGGTGGCTGATCACCCATCCAAATGACTCCAGAGTGGACCCCACCAGCTGAGTAACCAACTCTGCCTGATGTAGAAACTGGGAAGTGATGAGAATGTTGTCCAGATAGGGAAGCACGTGGACGCCCTGACATCTGAGCAGAGACATCACGCCAGCCAGCACCTTGGTGAACACCCTGGGAGCTGAAGAGAGGCCAAAGGGCAAGGCCACAAACTGGTAGTGTTGATCCATCAGAGCGAACCTGAGGAACCTTTGATGACCTGGGAACACAGGAATATTAAGATAAGCATCTTTGATGTCCACAGAAGTCATGAAATCCCTCTGGCGCAGAGAACTGATGGCAGTGCGCAGTGTTTCCATGCGAAAGCGCCTGCCCCAGACAAACTTGTTGAGAATCTTCAAGTCCAGGATGGGCCTGACTGAACCATCTTTTTTGGGTACTGTGAATAGGATGGAATAAAAGCCCTTGCCTTTTTCTCTTAAAGGGACCTGGCAGATGTCCCCCAGCTCCAGGAGGCTTGCACTGCTTGCACTAGCTCCCGAGCTGACACAGGGTCCTGAGAAATCCGGGATCTGATGAATCTTGGAGGGGGACAGGCAGCAAACTATCTTGTAACTGGAGGACACTACCTCCTGAAACCACCGGTCTGAGACATGAAGCCTCCAGACGCGAGCAAAGTGCTGTAGCCGTCCCCCCACCCAGATGGGTGAGGGCGCCCCATCATGCCTGAGGGGGCTTGGGAGAGGATTTTGCTTTGGGACCCCAGGAGGAGCCAGGATGTCCACGTCCTCTGTCTCTACCCCAGAAATCTCCCCAGGCCCCAGGGAAGGAACCCCCCCCTTCCCTGTCTTGCACCACGGCAAGGGGAGTAGAAGGAACCCTGACCCCGAAAGGGCCGATATTGCCGCCTGCGCTGGGGTAACCTGCCTTCCTTAGCAAAAAGGTCCAGGCGGTCCCCAAACAGGGGCAGTCCTTTAAAGGGAAACCCAGTGAGGGCCTTCTTGGCAGCGTTGTCAGCAGCCCACTGGTGCAGCTTAAGCATACTTCTGCAGATGTGTGTGACCGAGTCTAGAGACAGATTATAGGCTGGCCTGCAAGCTGACAGGGTTGAGTGCTGTGGCTCCTTTAAGACTTGTGTGTACTAATTGCCCTGCTAACGTGCACCTTCCAGGTTAGTTATAAAATGGTCTGAGCGGCTGCCACCCCCCCTTTGTTTCAGCAGCCCACTGGCGCAGCAAAACCGAGCGGCGTATAGCCACCACGAGGGCAGAAGTTCTGGCACACATTCTGATGGTGTCATCCAATGCCGATAGGACAAAATTTACAAAAACATCACAACTGGAGAGTGCATTAAACACCTCACAAGGCAAATAATCAGGGGCACAATCAAGCATATTTCTGATAAGGGTTCTAGTGGCCACAGCAGTAATGGCAGAGGCACAGACCGGGTGCAGCGCTGTACCCGCACATGCAAAGGCGTGGGATGCCAGCTGATCAATACGCCGGTCTTCAGCATCCCGCAGGGTAGTAGAATCAGGGGAATGCATGACAGAGGTGTTAGCCCTAGGATCGGGGCATCCACCTCGGGGGGGGGGGGGGGGGGGGGGATGACCAACATTTAACCACCTCAGCAGGAAAGGGATACTTCATATCCCAACTTTTTGGAACCCCGGGAAGTTAAATGAGGCGCTCCCATTCCTTGAGCACAAGGTTATGGAACTGTGTCGGCTCGGGAAATTCCAAACGTGATTTTGCTGTATGGAAAAGCTCCCCTCTTTGCCTGGGAGCCTCAAAAGGGAGAGAGATAGACAGAACCTCAAAATATCTGGGTCAATAATCTGTCAGTGTCATCCGGGGCCCAGGGGTCAGAGCCAGAATCGTCATGACCCCTTGGTCTCTCATCAGATGAGCCTGAATCAGAAAAGAGCTCCCCTTCATCAGACGGGGAATAGCCACACAGATTCCAAAACTCCTCAGTTCCCATAGGGAAAACATTGACATTAGGCGTCAAGTGCTGCTTCTTAGCAGGGGCCTTACGCGCTAAAGACTTAGCCTGATGTGTCTTCTAGACTGGCTACTGTTGAGCAGCTGATTGCTGAGAGTCCCCACTAGTATGCAACTCAGTAGGAGGTTTAAGCTTGGGGGAGTAGGCGAAGTGAAACGAGGTGCAGCCACTGGCAGGCCAGATTGCAATGCAAGCACCTGCTCAGCACAGGGTACACAGACCCGCGCCTAGTCAGTGTCAGCATGAGGCTGCCCATACGCCACACACAGCCGGTCCTGTCCCGAAGGGACCCCGGTCACATAGGCGGAGCCTATTTTCGATGTCCAGCGCCATCTGGCGGAGTATGTCCCAAGTGTAATTATTAGATTTGGAGCAGGACCTACTGTATACTAAGAATAATGTGGATATGTATTACTGCACAGTGGCATGGAGTGTTTAGTGTCAAGTGGCTCACCCCATGCATTTTAACCAGGTTGACTGCTTAAACCCCCCCCCAGTCAAAACTAAATGGTTGAGAAGATTGTTATCCTAAGTCCAATGTAAATAAAGTTGGAGCATTATGCCAGTTTTTGAAATGTTTATTAACCCCCAATGACCCACTTAATTCTACCTGCCAGTTTGCAAGTTTGATCCCTTGTAGTCCCGCAGTCGACCAGACTCCTTGGATCAAGTCCGCAGGCTAGTAGGGCGAGTAGTGTATTTTTTTTATGTCGACACAAAAAAAATCCATACCCCCTTTTGTCTCATGCAGCTCTTTGTCCCAGGTTCGGATTTCAAAAGCGTAACCAATGATGCTCCCCAGCTAGGCACACCACCTCTATTGCAATGAATACAGGGAGCAAGCGACAAGGCTGGACTAGAATTTTATATTGAACTAAAGACCAGGTAGCAGTCTTGCATATCCCATTTACCAAGGCTGAAACGCCCAGGACAAATCAATCATCCAGGAAGAATAAACATTTGTATTTTTTTAAGGGAGCATGCACCCATATGCCTTGATCTTCTGATGGTGGATCTGGAGGGAGCCTTAAGAATCACAAATATATGACATCTGTTTTGCGGATTTACTGAGCGACAGTAAGATAATACATAACTGCCCTGACCACATCCAGAAAACGAAGTAGTATCTCCTGATGGGCAGGACAAGGACATGAAGGCATTATCAGATCTTTGTTAAAGCTGACCTCCAGTACCAAAAAATACAATTCTGTGAAATACTCACCTGTAGAATTGGTATTATACGCATACAGCATGTCCTGCTCCATCTATAATACTTACACATGGGTAATCCTCCGCCAGAGGGCGCTGTTCACTGCAGACATGCAAAAACAGGCTCCTCCTGGGCCCTACATATGCCGAGGGACCTCCCACAAATCCCCAGCATTGAAAAGCAGTGAGAAGGAGAAGCCGGGAGAAACCAACCACCCAAAAAACTGGTAATAATAACAATGATAATAATCACCATACAGGTGATCCAGAACAGAGTGAAACCGGGGTGGGGTGTAGCAGGACGTGCTGTATGCGTATAATACCAATTCTACAGGTGAGTATTTCACAGAATTGTATTATTCTAAGCATACAGCACGTCCTGCTCCATCTATAATACTTACACATGGGACATCCAATAGCAGTGTCCATAAGTAGGGTGGGATCCCCATCAAAAAAGGCACAGCAGACAGTAAAAGTGCTGTCACCTGCAAACCTTGCTACCAAGAGCAACATGAGCAAATGCTCTAACGTCAACCTTATAAAAAACCTTTGAAAAGGATGAACTGAACACAAGCAGCGATCTAGCAAACTTGTTCAACAGAACCTGGTGCTGAAAGGCCCAAGCCAAGCACAAGTAGAAACAGAACAAAAATAGAAGAAGATTCTTCCCCTAGAAGAATAGGCCAGAGTAACAGCCTGACCATGCCACTGCCAAAAGGTAGCCATGGTAAACTTAGAACTCTCCCCATCGGGGAATTTGAACCCTGGTCTTCCGCGAGACAGGCGGGAATACTGACCACTAGACTAACAAGAATAAGCAAGAACCAAAACCTTTACTTAGGATCAGAAAGGACGATCCAATCAAGTAAGACCGATCCAAAGGGCACGTACACCCCTGGAAGCAGACGAGACCCAGCACCTACGGATGGAGACGCCTGCAAACCCCAAGGGACATAAGTCCCCCTCAGGGACAAGAGACAATCCAGGAAAGGCCTCCAAAACCTGTTGAGGGATGCAGATCCCCTTACTTCAGAGTTATTAAAGATAAGGCCCAGAGGCAAACAAAGGTCTTGAATAAAAGAGCATAAAACACCACCTTAGACATAAGGTCTGGCGTAAGGCGGAACATCCACATCATGGTGTATATATATAAATATATGTGATGAACGAGGCTAGCTAAACAGAGCCGCCCTCTTAGGCACACGTCTGACTGAAGCAACAGCCCCAGAAGATCAACATGAGGGAAGGAACAGTTCAGACAACAACCGGAATAGGACCAAAGGGAACACCCCGTAAGGCAAACAGAATAAAATAACCCCAAACGGGAGCACAGAATTTCCTGGCGGATGCACCTGAGCAACCCCTGAGGAATGCTTAACAAAGAAGACTGAACAAGACTTCTACAGGAAGGTGGACAGGGCGAAACCTGAAACCTTCAGAGTACCGGGTTGGGGCCAACTCCAACCCATGCTGTAACGACTCTAGAACCCTGGGAACAGAGAACGTCCAACAGGGGAGAGAGCTAGACCCAAACCAATCAATATGGGTACAACATACCCTAACAGACGGCAGAAAAGGAAGAAGAAGAAGAGGAGGAAGCTAGCTCTTAGCCCTCCAATAGAACAAATCACCCAGAAGATAAACCGTCACCAACAGGGTGAAAGAACAAAACCGTCAGAACGTCATAATAGAGCCTGTAGATTGGGGCCACATAGTAAAAAGGCCTGAATGGGCAGAACAGTCCTCCTGAGAGAGCGTACAGGACCACTGCCCTCAGCAGAAACATCTGCGGACCACACCCCACTGGGCCACCAGCATAACGGGTCTCCCTTTCTTCCGCAATCTTGCGCAGAACCCCGCCTAGCAGGGTGAAGGAAGAGAAGACATATAAAATATAATGTCCAGACATAAAAATTACTAAGCCCGCATGACCAAGGTCAGAACATTCTGGGACAATAACCAAGGGCAGAGCCCCTGTGATAGTGACGGGGTCCAACGGAGCCACACCAGTTGGACCTCAGTGGGGCCACAGGAGGACAGCCATCAGAGCTAATACCAATGAAGTGCAAGGAATGTTGACCCCCCACTTAGATCAGGATCAGAACCTTCCTGGAGGATAATCCTGTTCCGAGATTCTCACAGATAAAAAGTACAGGCCACTGTCCTCAGATAGACCATGAGTCCCCAGACAGGTCCGGAAGAGGAGTAGTCCAGCCAGAAAGAGGCTCACTGTTTCAACAAAAGTCAGTAGGTGAAGGGACCCCCTCAGGGCCCCACCCAGGAACCACGGGGGATTTCAGAAGAGACAAACCCCCCCCCCCCCGTCAACCAGCAAGACTTGGTACCCATGGTGACCATCAACAGGACGATGCAAGAAGGGAGAGGATGCTCCCTGACAGATTGCTTGAAATTAACAATCTCAAGAGAAACCACAGTAACAAGGGGGAATGCGCACAGACCTAGTTCCAGGGGTGCTGGAACCCTGTCCAGAAATAATAACATAAGGTGCAGCAGAGCCCAAGGGCTCCGAGTATAAGGGACAGCATCTGAGCCGCCACCAACAGGCCCACCAGCTGCAATGGTGAAGGTAAGGCGACATCAAAGAGGGACAGAGCCCCTGTAATCAGAAGTCCACTTATTGCCAAGGAAGAAGGTTCCAAATGCAACCCAGGAGTGAGATACCGAAACAAGGGGACACTGAGTAATTGAGGTGCCTGAGCACAAATCCAAAAGACTCCCAAAGGAAACCACCAGCCCAATAGCCAACTCGGCCTGATGTAGAAACTGGAAGTAACGAAGGACGATCAAGTAGGTCCTAGCGCGGACGCCACACGGACACGTCCAAGATATCACTCCTGTCCTCGCCTTGGCGAGCAGTCTGGGAGCAGAAGAGAGACCAAAACAAGGCCACAATCCGTAAAGCTGGTCCTTCAACACTGACAAGTAATGGCCTGTGTGTCCGGAAGGCACAGGGAAACTAAAAAAGGATCTTAGATCTTTACAGGCATCAAGAGGCCCACTGGGCAAAGAGCGCCTGCGGCCCCTCACAGAGGCACCATGTAGGAACTGCCTGTGAAAGTATAAATGCCAGGCCCACAAAATGCCAGCCTGGGTCAGACTGCCTCATCCCCAGAGGGAAAAGGTAATGTAGAGGCAATCACCAGTTAAGGGCCAACCTGCAAGAGAGCCCAGAACCTGCAGGCCGAGCGCGGCCTGCATCAACTCCTGAAGAGAGACAGGGACTAGAAGAACCCTGACAACCTCAGAAAGGGACCGCCCAGCAAACTCTATCCTGCATCCAGGGGAACTACCTCCTGGATCCACCAGAAAAAGACTCCATGCGATAGGAGCCAAGTGCTGCGGCAGTCCCCTCACCCAGAAGGGCGAGGGCGTCCCTTCATGCTTGGGCGGCTTTGGCAGATTTGCCCTGCCGGAGGGCCTAGGACGTTGTCTGCCCACCCTGGGGTGGGCATCTACTCCGAAAAGTTGGAAACACACTTCTGGTTCGCGCTTGACACTAACATAGGGAGGGGGAGGGGTGTCCTTGTCCCGAGGAGGCCGAGACGGCCTTCTGCACAAGGGTGCCTTACCCTTTTTTCCAAAAAGGTGCAAACGGGCCCCAAATAGGCGTCGTCCTCTGAAGGGAAGGCCAGTGAGAGCCTTTTTAGTATCGTCAGCACCCCACTGTCGCAGCCAAACTAGAATAGCTGCCACAAGGGCAGAGGTTCTAGCACACATCGCTGAGAGGATAAACCTCACAAACACATCACAATTGGAGAGTGCATTAAAGACCTCCCAAGGGAGATCCTCGGGCTGGCGATCAAGTATCTTTCTAAGAAGGGTCCTGGCGGCCACCGCAGTGATGGCCGCGGCACAGAAAGGACGCAGCGCCGTCCATGCACACGAAAAGGCGTGGGAAGCCAGTCTGTCAATGCGCCGGTCCTCAGCATCCCGAAGGGTACGGTAAGTAGGAGCTGTCATGAAGGGGGGGTTAGCAACCCCTATGATCGGTGCATCCACCTCGGGAGGGGCTGACCAACAGTCAACCACATCAGGGGGAAAAAGGTACTTCCAATCCCAGACCCCTGGAACCCCTGTAAGTTTACAAGGCGATTCCCATTCTTTGGATATAAGAGCCTGGAAATGATCCTGCTCCAGAAATTCCAAGCGCTGCGTCGCTGTGTGGAAACTCTCCCTTTTGGGCTTGGGAGACTCTCCCGGAGGAGAGATGGACAGCACTTCAAAGATCTTTATAAGTAATTCGTCAGTGTCACACAGGCCTCAGGAACCAGGGCCAGAATTATCACGGCTCCATGGCATTTCGTCCGAGGAGCTCGACTCGGAGAACAGTTCACCTTCATCAGAAGGATCAAGGTCCTGCATAGCAGCAGACTCTTCAGTTTCGGTGGGAAACAGAGAACCAGAAGGCATCAGGGACCGCTTTTTTTCCAGAGCCCAAGCGCTCCGCCAGACTAGACATCACCTGCTCAGCCGTAGGTAGCCTGCACGGCACCACCTGCTGGTCATCCCCGCTCGAGGGCGAATCATCAGGAGTGAGATTTAAGCACGGGGAGACAGGTGTATTGAAGCGAGGTGCAGCCACTAGTAAACCTGATTGCAGGGCCAGTACTTGTTCAGCATTCGGTCCGTAGACCCGTGCTCTGTCCGCATCAGCATGGGGTTGTCGACACGCTGTACATAGCCGGTCTTGTCCCCGCGGGACCCCGGACACAATTCTGAGATGCCTCCATATGGTGATTTATCTAAGCAATATGCCAGCAGGGATTTATGCTATAAGCAACCCTGGATGCCCCACGACCCGCTAGGAATGTGGGAGAATTTAAATGTGAACCCGCTAAGATATATATCAGGCCGGGAGAGGCCACCGGAATGTTGGCGTCTGAAAGACATAAGGAGAAGAATGGGTGTCAGAGCCTTGCGCAGCAAACAAAGGATCATAAGCAAACCACCCGCGAGGGCACTTACATGACCAAGGAAGGAGGAGGATCGTAACCACGCGCGCGCGAAGACCATCAAAATGGCGCCAAGCGAACCTCAAGGGGCGGGCCCAATCCGGCCGTGACGCGGAGCGCGCCAAAGCATGTCCCCGCCTCCCCCAAAGAGCGCGAAGCTCAGGCCCGCGTAATGTACATGACATAGCAGTGAATAAAGGTAGAATTCATGAACACTGCCGCCCGGGGCGGCAGACCTCCTCGTGCAACCAGCCAAGGATTAAGTGCGCAAGCACGCGGCTCTGACACCCAGTTGCCGGTCAATACAACTCAACAACCATAAGCGTGTACAACACTACACTGAGACCGCCACACACATACCCCCCCTTTCTTTTCCCCCGAGCTACGGGGGGAAACGAGGGAGGAAGGCGACCCGTCACACAGGGTCCACCGTTACACGGGGCAATAATGCGGGAGGGGCATCTACTAGAGGCTCACCATCAGCCTAAACCGCCTACCCTATGGTGGGGGATTGCGGTGGAGCATAGCTCCGTGAGCACACATGGTGGTGCCTACCTTCACCCGACCGACGCAGCCCAGGCTGGGAGGCACATCAACGACAAGGATGGGTGGGAATAGTCCTGCAGGCTGTAAAGCCCCGCTCACCTGCGAGAGAGTGATACTGCATGTCTTCGCAGTCAGCACTGCAGAGAAATCTGGGGATTTGTGGGAGGTCCCTCGGTATATGTAGGGCCGGGAGGAGCCTGTTTTTGCATGTCTGCAGTGAACAGCGCCTTCTGGCGGAGGATTACCCATGTGTAAGTATTATAGATGGAGCAGGACGTGCTGTATGCTTAGAATATAAGGTTTAGTAAATTGTTCCCCTAAACCACCCCCTCTGATGATTAGTGGCATAAACAGTTTAAAAGGGCTTAAGCCCATGCAGATGTGGAATAGCTGCACTAGCTGAATTATATATGGTGTAAGTCATCTTGCCACACAGCGAACAGTCCTCCTTACACAGGATCATGGGGGAGGGAGCTGTGCCAGCAGCAATTCACACAAAATGGAGATAAATGCCTCAGAAACCCCAAACAGCTTGTCTATCATTCTAAACGCATGTTGAAAATACAACTCTGAAGTACTCATCTGTAGAGTTGATATTATATGCATACAGCACGTCCTGCTCCAGATATAGTAATCCTCCGCCTGAGGCGCCGTGCACTGCAGACATGTAGAAAACAAGCTCCTCCCGGCCCTACATATACCGAGGGACCTCCCACAAATCCCCAGCATTGACAAGCAGTCAGAAGAGAAGCCAGGAGGAAAACAACCACCCAGAGACTGGCAATAATATCAAAGATAAAAATCACCATACAGGGGATCCAGAACAAGGTGAACCAGGGTGGGGTGGAACAGGACGTGCTGTATGCATATAATATCAACTCTACAGGTGAGTACTTCACAGTTGTATTCTTCTAAGCATACAGCACGTCCTGCTCCAGATATAGTAATAACATGTGGGACATCAAATAGCAGTGTCCATAAAGTAGGGTGGGATCCCCATGAGAAAAGGCACAGCCAACCATAACAGCGCTGTCACCCGCAACCTTGCTACCAATAGCAACGTGAGCAATGCTCTAACTCAACTTATGAAACCTTACAAAGGCTGAGTGAAACACAAGCAGGGAACTAGTCAGCCTGCTCAACAAACCAAGTGCTGTAGGCCCAAGCCAAGCACAAGTAGAAGAGAACAAAAACCCAAGAGAGAAGAATGAATCTCCCTTAAACAAATAGGCCAGAGTAACAGCCAAACCACGCTACTACAACAGGGTAGCCATGGCAACCTTAGAACCTTCCCCGTCAGGGAACACTAACCCTGGTCTCGGCGAGACCAGCGGAATACTGAAAACAACGCTAACAAGGCTCAGCAAGAGCCAAAACGTTAACCATAGGCTCAGAAGGACAACCAACCGAGCAAGACCAATCCAACGGGCTCCTACACCCGTGGAAGCAACCAGATCCTGTTGCATAAAGGATGGAGACGCTTATAAACCCCAAGGGGCATAGTCCCAATCATGGACAGGGAACAGTCCAGGAGTCTCCAAAGCCTGTTGAGGGATACAGATCCCTTTAAGCTCAGAGTAAGCAAAACACCAGCCCCGAGGCCGGAGGGTCTGGAATAGAGGAGAATAAAAACTCCGCCTGGACCCAAACTCGGTGCGAAGTGGAACATCCTCACCTAATTGTGTACAGATATATAAGCATATATCAATATAAAATGACTAGGCTACGAGAGCCAGGCCCTATGGCACGCCTCTGACTGAAGCACCCGCCTTGACAGAGTCATCTGAGGCAAGGAACTGTTCAGACAAGAACCTGAATAAGACCCAGGGAAACCCTTAGCAGGGCAACAGGATAAGTAACCCCCCCAAAGGGAGCTTAGAATTTCCCTGGGGAATGCACCTGAGTTGAGGAATGCTCAACGCAGAAGATTGAACTAGTCTTTACAGAGGGCGAACAGGGCGAGCCCTGAAAACCCACAAGGAACTTAGTTGGGGAACAAACTTCAACCATGCTGTAAGAAACTCTAAGACCCAGGGATAAGAACATCCCGCAGGAGAGAGAGCTAGTCAAAGCAAGCCAACCAGAGCGACATCTCCCAACATAGCCGGCAGAGAAGGGAGAAGAAGAAAAGGAGGGATCTAGGCCTAACCCTCCAAAAAAAGAGAAAAGACACCCAGAGAGGTCCATCTCCCAATAGGGTGAAGAATAAACCGTCCAATCCCTGTAAATAGGGGTGACGTAGTAAGGAGCCTCAATAGGCAGAACAGTCCTTGTGAGAGGGCACACAGTACAACTGTCTTCAGCAGAAAATGCGAACCACACCACACCACACTGGGCCACCCAGGGCCCCCAACGTAACGGTTCACCCTTGCCACAGCAATCCTGTGCCGAACCCCACCTAGGAGGGTGTAACAAGTTCAGACAAAGGGTATAATGCCCTGACAGAAGCCATACTAGGTCCCCATGACCAAGGCCAGAGAGTCCTGGAACAATAACCCAGGACAATAACCAAGACAGAGTCCCGGTAATAGCCACGGGGCCCACAGGCCCACCTCAGTAGGGCTCAGTGAGGCCCTAGAATAGGCCCTCCTAGCAGTAGGACAGCCAACAAGCCAATACCAATGAAGTGCAAGGAGTGTAAACTCCCACTAGATCAGAACCAGACCCTTCTTGAAGGGTCAACCTGTTCCAAGACCTTCACAGATAAACAGGGACAGGCCACTGAGCTCAGACTGACCGAGAGTCTCCAAAGAGACAAGACCTAAGGGAAGTAGCCCAGCAAATTAGGGCCCACAGGGCACAATGTGATAACCGAAGAACAGTATGAAAATTGGCCCCCTAAAGGGGCCCCCCTTAGGAACCACGGGGGATTTCATAAGAAATAGAACCCCTTAGTGAACCTGCCAGACTTGGTCCCCATGGTGACCATCTACAGGGATAGCAAGAAGGAAGGGATGGTCCCTAACAACTTCCTTGCATATACAAACTCCAAAGGAACCCCCATAAACAAAAGGGGGGGCGTACTGACCTATTTCCAGGGGTGATGGAACCCCGTCCAGGATAAGTAACCCAAGGTGCCACAGGGCCCAAGGGCATCTGAGAAAAAAGCACAGCATCTGGGCTGCCACCAATGGCCCCACCAGCCGCAAGGTGAAGGTAGTGTGACTACAAAGAAGGCAAGGCCCCTTCCATACCAAGACCACCCATAGCAGGAGGGAAGGTTTTAACCTGCACCCATCTAAATGCCATAACGAACCAGGGTACGCTAAGTGATGTGCCTGAGTACCAATCCAAGGAGCCCCCAAGTCAGGTAGAACCTAGCGCGGATGTCACAGGTGCCTGTCCAAGACAACACTCCCATACTCGCCTTGGCGAGCCTTCTGGGAGCAGGGGAGGGACCCCAGACAAGACCCTAATC
Organism: Gastrophryne carolinensis; assembly: GCA_027917425.1. NCBI lineage: Eukaryota > Metazoa > Chordata > Amphibia > Anura > Microhylidae > Gastrophryne > Gastrophryne carolinensis. The sequence goes on from CM051243.1 coordinate 156,267,498, forward strand.
CGAAGAAATGGTCCTCTAACACTGGCTGGAAATGGCCTAGGTGCCCTGAAGGTACAAGGGACTAAAAAGGGAATATGGATCCTCGCAGGCATCAAGAGGTCCACTGGACAAGGGCGCCTGCGGCCCAACAGGTGGATACCATGTAGGAACTGCCTGTGAAATACAAATGCTAAGTCCAGACTGCCAGTCCTAGTCAGACTGCTTCATCCCGGAGGGAAAGGGCAATGTGGATGCAGTTACCAACCAAGGGCCAACCTGTAAGAGAGCCCAGACCCTGCACGCCGAATTCGGCCTGCGTCAACTCACGAAGGGAAAAAACGGGGACTAGAGGACCCCTGACAACCTGAGAAAGGGACCGCCCAGCAAACTCCATTCTGCATCCAGAGGGACTATCACCTGTAACCACCTGAACGAAGCATGGTGCCCTGCAATAGAAGCCAAGTGCTGCGGCAGCCCCCTCGCCCAACAGGGCGAGGGCGTCCCTCCATGCTTGTGTGGTTTTGGCAGACTTTGGTTTCGCCCTGCCGGAGGTCCCAGGGCGTTGCCTGCCCCCCCCTGGGGCGGGCCTCCACTCCAAAAAGTTGGAAGCACACTTCTGGTTCTCGCTTAACACTAACGTAGGGAGGGGGAGGGGAGTCCCTGCCGCTGGGCGGCCGGGACAGCCTTCTGCGCGAGGGCGCCTTACCCTTTCTTCCAAAAAGGTCCAACCGGGCCCCAAATAAGCGCCGTCCTCTAAAGGGAAGGCCAGTAAGAGTCTTTTTTGTATCATTGTCAGCCCCCCACTGTCGCAGCCAAAGCAGGCGGCGAATAGCCACCACAAGAACCGAGGTTCTAGCACACATCTTAATAGTGTCATCCATCGCTGAGAGAATAAACCTCACAAAAACGTCACAATCGGATAGTGCATTAAACACCTCGCAGGGGAGATCCTCCGGCTGTTGGTCAAGTATCTTCCTAAACAGGGTCCTGGCGGCCACCGCGGTGACAGTCGCAGCACAGACCGGGCGCAGAGCCGTCCCTGCACTCGAGAAGGCATGGGAAGCCAATCTGTCAATGCGCCGGTCCTCAGCATCCCGAAGGGTACGAGGAGAAGAGGCTGCCATAAAGGGAGGGTTAGCAACCCCAATAATAGGCGCATCCACCTCTGGAGGGACTGACCATCGGTCAACCAAATCATGGGGAAAAGGGTACTTCCAGTCCCAGACCCCCGGAACCCCTGTAAGTTTACAAGGTGATTCCCATTCCTTAGGATATAAGAGTCTGGAAATGATCCTGATCCAAAAATTCCAGGCGCGGCGTCGCCGTGTGGAAACTCTCCCTCTTGGGTTTGGGAGACTCTCCCGGAGGAGAGATGGACAGTACTTCAAAGATCTTTATAAGTAACTCATCAGTGTCACACAGGCCCCAAGAACCCGGGCCAGAACCATCGCGGCTCCAAGACAACTCGTCTGAGGAACTGGAACCTGAGAACAGTTCACCATCATCAGAAGGATCAAGGTCCTGCATAGCAGCAGACTCAGTTTCAGTGGGGAACCTAGAACTAGGAGGCGTCAGGGAGCGCTTCTTTCCAGCGCCCAAGCGCTCCGCCAAACCAGACATCACCTGCTCCGCCGTGGGTAACCTGCGCGGCACCACCTGCTGGTCATACCCGCTCGAGAGCGACTCATCTGGATTGAGATTTAAGCACGGGAAGACAGGAGTATTGAAGCGAGGCGCAGCTACTGGTAAACCCGATTTCAGCACAAGGTCCGCAGATCCGTGCTCTGTCAACATCAGCATGGGGTTGTCCACACATAGTACACAGCCGGTCATGTCCCCGCGGGACCCCGGACACAATTCTGCCTCCATATGGTGATTAATCTAGGTAATATGCCAGTAGGGATTTATGCTGTAAGCAACCCTGGATGCCCCAATACCTGCTGGGAATGTGGGAGAATTTAAATATAACCCTGTGAAGGATCGTGACCATGCGCGCGCGGGAAAACCGACAAAATGGCGCCAAGCAAACCTCGAAGGGCGGGCCAGAGCTGCAGGTGACGCGGAACGCGCCAAACCAGACCACGCCCCCCCAGAGAGCGCGAAGCTCTAAGCGCGGAACAAGACCGAAAAGGAGACAGTAATAAACGCCATGGCGTCGCGAACAGAGCCGCCGTACGCGCCAAGTCAAATACATTAAAGGCGCTGCGGCCAACGTTAACATAATGTTTGAAGTGCGGCTCTGACCCCCGGTAACCAAGAAAGGCTAAAAGCATACAGTGTAATAGGGCAAGGTTAGGTCAACGTACACAACCCCCCCCTCTTTTTCCCCCCACTAACGGGGGGAACTAAGGGAGAAGGTGACCCAGCACTCGGGGTTCACCGCTACACGGGGCGTGGGGCAATGATGCGGGAGGGACATCCACTATGAGGCTCACCATTAGCCTTAACCGCCTACCCTATGGTGGGGGATTGCGGTGGCGCATGGCTCCGTTAAGCACACAAGGTGCTGCCTACCTTCACCCGACCAACGCAGCCCAGGCTGGGAGGCATATTCTTCTTCACAGAGGACGGGTGGAAATAGTCCCGCAGGGCCTCGGGCTGTAAAGCCCCGCTCGCCTGCGAGAGCGTGATACTTCATGTCTTCGCAGTTCCAGCACTGCAGAGAAATCTGGGGATTTGTGGGAGGTCCCTCGGTATATGTAGGGCCGGGAGGAGCTTGTTTTCTACATGTCTGCAGTGCACGGCGCCTCAGGCGGAGGATTACCCACATGTTATTACTATATCTGGAGCAGGACGTGCTGTATGCTTAGAATATAACAGCTGCTGGAGGAAGTCAAGGTGAGGGGGGGGGATCTGTTACATTGTTTCATCATTTTATGACAATCGTGCAGCAGATGCAGAGCATTCAGTGTAATTAAGTTATCTAAAATGTATCCATTTGCTTTCAGCTATGTGCAGAGCAAGGTCCACCATACCAGACTTTCCCAGACCTGCTCCTGTAAGGAGACTAACCGATCCAGGGAGGATTGATCTTTGTCCCATGTGTCCAGAAAGAAGGCCTACATGGGATGAGCTGGGCCCAGGGAACTGCTGGTTTGGAAGAGATCATGAGAGAGAGTATGGCCAGAACCTGCCTCACAAATTGACTGGCAGGAGAGAACTTGTTTCCACCATCTTTTCCGTTTTAGCTCTGGGAAGGAGGATATTCTGGGTTAGGGTATCTATCTTGTACCCAAACTTCCTCCCAGGCAGGGGGGAAAAAAAAAAAAAAAGGAAGAAGAAGGAGTAGATACTTGAGAGGAGCTAAATGAAGGAGCCTCCCCTACCCCTAGACATCTCCCAGGGCTTTCTGATTTCAGGCCTTTTAATCTCTCGCTGAATATACCTTGGTTTCTTATTACCTGCCCTCTGAGTCTTTTAACCCGTAAAGGTATTTCCTTTTTTCAAAGAACGGGAAACTGCTGAATATAACACTGTGCCAAAAAGGAGATTATCCTCCAAGGGAAGTCCACAAGGGTGCGACTCCTCCCTGCCATGTCTTAAGCCATAGAGCATGCCCAGCACTGTTAGAGTGCAATGCTTATCGCGTTTGCGTTGAGTGCTTCCGCAGAAGCACTCACGATAAATTATAAGGCTTTAAAGCCACCCTGAATAAGAGTATCTTATATGATTCCCACACCCTGTACAGATTGCTCACATTAAAAATCATCCTACCTGCATCTACTGCATGTTATGAGCCTTTAAAAACTTCCAAGATGGCAGCTCACGGAGCATCAGGCAGCCTGCAAACAGGAAGTGTCTTCTGACTGTCGCTCTGCATTCTGGGATTGCTGTCCATTTCCCGACCCCAGCTCTGCTCTGGCTGTGGAAAACACAGCTATAACCCCACCCCCTGCACTTTATTCCGCTCTCCTCTCCTCAGTATATGTGATGCTTCTGAGTCAAGATGGCGGCGACCGTATCCTAGAGTCCCGAACAGAGTTGCAGCCCGGTGGGGGAAAGAATAATAACGGACTAAAAGCGTAACTTTTTTTTTTTTTTTTTAAGGGTTTTGGCTTTTCATTAAATCATGCTGAAAGTCCAGTTTAAAGACATAAGGTAAGGCATCCAAGATCTTCTCCCCATGGGGCTCCCCAAATAAGGTCACTCCTGAGACTGCCACCCACATCTCTGACACAGGCCACACAGTCCATGGCAATCAAAGGCTTTAAAAGAGAAGCGTCAGTGTCCCAGACTTTTAAGCAGAATATCTGCTCGCTTTCCATAGGTTTAGAGACCCCATGTCTTCAAAAGACAGGTCAGACCTATCAGACCTGGGCTAAGGGAGCATCTACTCTGGCTGCCTTGCTAGGTCTGCTTTTTCAAAGTGGATCCTGCGTTAATTTTACTCCATTAGGAGTAGTGCATGTCTGATTGTACTATGATCTTATACATATTCTCACTGAATGCACATCATGATTTGCTTAATACATAAATATTCTCACTGAATGCACATCATGATTTGCTTATTTGCAAATTCTATGCTTGTTTGCATTCGCCTATATACATGTGGGATTATGCAAATCTGACCATGTGTTTTCTTACGGAGTAACTGGATATAACTGCTGTGTTTGCTTATTTGAAAATCCCTAACTCTGTACACATAAGACAACCTGACAAAGCTCCAACCCTTTGGAGGAACACTAGCACCTATTACTCTTGGGGTCCTTGAGGACCAGGTATCATTATACCCAGCTTGTTATGGTGTTATGGTGTTCATGGCTTCGACTCCACGGGCTGAGTTAAGCACAAAAAGGATTCAGCAAAAAGTCATAACCAAAAGCGTTCTAAGTATTATACTTGATACGGCTTCTTTTGTGTAATACATCTATTTTGAATCAAACTAACTGGTTAGTGTGCTTCTGTTACTTGTATTTTTTGCATAGACTGTTTGGGACTGGTGTGAGTGTCGCTTGGTATAGATAGCACTCACTCAGCATTTATCTTCCTTTTATTTACTCAGTGTGCCTACCTAAAAATGTAATACAACTGCTGCACACCACAAAAAATACCATTTTGTGAGTACTCACCTGAAAAATGGATATTGTTGGTGTGCCACACACCCCGCTTCACTTTTAAATATTCTTCACTTATTGGGTTAACTCACCGCCAGGTGACGTAGTGCAGAGAGGAAGTCTTGTAACAAGCCCCCTTCCGGCCTATATATACCTGGTACCTCCCTTGAATCACCAGTATATTAAAAAGCAGAAAGACAAGGTACCAGCATTCCACCGGTAACCTCAAAATTAATTTGATATAAATAAAAGCTTCACCATATAAAGGCTTCTGAAATACCGAAAAGGTTGGGAGTGAAGCGGGGTGTGTGGCACACCAACAATATCCATTTTTCAGGTGAGTACTCACAAAATGGTATTATTCTTGGTGTGCCACACACCCCGCTTCACTTTTAAATATTCTTCACTTATTGGGACATCCAAAAGCAGTGTCCACAAGGGATGGGCAACTCAAGGCCAGGTGAAGCATAACTTAAATGACTGCAGTCTGCAGAACTTTGCGGCCAAAAACAGCATCATACTTAGAAAAAGTATGAACAGAAGACCATGTGGCGGCCTTACAAACTTGTTCAACAGAAGCTTGGTGCTGAAAAGCCCAAGACGCCCCAATGGCGCGAGTAGAATGAGCAGTGATATGAAAAGGGGGAACTTTCCCCTTAGCAGAATAGGCCACAGTAACGGCCTGACGTATCCACTTGCTAATGGCAGATTTGGCTGGTGCCAAACCCCTCTTAGGCCCATGGGGCACAACAAAAAAGGAATCCGTCCTACGAAAAGGAGACATGATAATCAAGTAGTACTTAACACAGCGTACTACATCCAAACAATGCAACACCCTCTCTTTGTCATTCTTAGGATTAGGACATAAGGAGGGAAGAACAATGTCTTGGTTCAAATGAAAAGCAGAAACAACCTTGGGAAGAAAGTCTGGCTTGAACCGAAAGACCACTTTATCCTGATGCCTCTCAAAGTAAGGCGCCTGGATAGTCAAGGCCGCCAACTCTGAGACACGCCGGACCGAAGTGATAGCTACCAAGAAGACAATCTTCTGAGTCAGGGTAGACAAAGCAATATCTTGCAAAGGCTTAAAAGGAGGAGCCTGAAGAGCAGAAAGAACCAAATTCAAATCCCAAACCGGGAGTAATGGTTTCCTGGGAGGCCGCACATGCGTAACCCCCTGGAAAAAAGTTTTAACTAAAGGCTTAAGCGCAACACGCTTCTGAAAAAAAATAGATAAGGCAGAAACTTGCCCTTTCAACGTACTAAGCTGAAGACCAGAGTCCAGCCCTGATTGTAAAAACTCCAGAATCCTGGAGACCGATCGCACCAAGCGATATAGGCTTTCCAAGTCCTATAGTAGATGATAGAAGAAGACCTCTTCCAAGCACTGATCAGAGTCTTAACGACTGAATCAGAAAGACCCTCCTCCTCCTTCAGGATGGAGGTCTCAGCAGCCAGGCCGTCAAACCTAGCGCTGGTAAATTGGGGTAACACAATCGACCCTGAGTGAGCAGATTGGGCCGAAGAGGCAGAACGACCTGGTCCACTGCCAGCCGAACGATGTCTGCGAACCACACTCGCCTTGGCCACCTTGGGGCCACGAGAACGGCGGACACCCTTTCCAGAGCCAACTTCCGAAGCACCCTGCCTAGCATGGGTATCGGAGGAAACTGGTATAGAAATCCCAGATCCCCCCAGCTCAGGGACATGGCGTCCACTGCCAGAGCCAGAGGATCCTGGGAGAGCGACACGAAGTTCAGGAGCCTGCGATTGTGACGAGAGGCAAACAGGTCCACCTCCGGTGTCCCCCATCGGAGACACAGTGAGCGAAACACCCGAGGATGGAGAGCCCATTCTCCCAGACGGGGAGAGCCCCTGCTCAACCGGTCCGCTTCCTGGTTCTCCACTCCTGGAATGTATACCGCTGAGAGACAAGGAACATGGGCCTCTGCCCAGGTCAGGATCAGGGACACCTCCCTGAGAGCACTCAGGCTGCGAGTCCCTCCCTGATGATTGATGTAAGCAACCGCTGTTCGATTGTCTGAACGCACCTGGACCGGAAGGCCCAGGACGTGCTGAGTCAGGAGAGCAAGCACCTGACGGATGGCTCTCAGTTCCAGAATATTGATGGGTAAGTGGGCCTCCTGAGGTCCCCACTGCCCCTGGAACTGCAGCTCCTTCCAGAATCCGCCCCATCCCGACAGACTGGCGTCCGTGGTGACAATTTCCCAAAGGGGGGTCAGGAAAGACCTGCCCTTCATGAGATTGGTCGAGACCAACCACCACTGGAGGGACTGCCGGACCCGGGAGGACAACTGGAAGGGCTGATCCAGCGACCGAGGCCGTCGGTCCCAAGACGCCAACAGATAAAGCTGAAGCGTCCTCGTGTGGAATTGAGCAAAAGGAACTGCCTCGAAGGAGGCAACCATCAACCCTACCAGCCTCATCCCCAGACGGATGGACGGCCGAGGATTGGAGAGTAGGACCCGAGCCAACTCCTGAATCAGATGAATTTTGGACTGGGGAAGAAACACTCTGTGCTGATGAGAGTCCAACTGCATCCCCAGGAAGGACACCACCCTGGCCGGAACGAGGGAGGACTTGGGGAAGTTGATCACCCAACCAAAGCTTTCCAGCGTGGAGACCACCATCCTGGTGTCTGTCTCCGATTGATTGAGCGACGGAGCCATGATGAGAAGGTCGTCCAAATAAGGTACGACACGAATGCCCTGAGATCTTAAAATGGCCATGACCCCTTCCAGCACCTTGGTGAACACTCTTGGAGCTGAGGTAAGGCCAAACGGAAGTGCCACGAATTGATAATGCTGATCCTTCATCACGAATCGAAGAAAACGTTGATGAGCGTGGCAGATGGGAACATGAAGGTAAGCATCCTTGATGTCTATGGACGTCATGAAGTCCCCTTGCCGAAGAGAGCCGACGGCAGTACGCAAGGTTTCCATGCGAAACTTCCGAAACCGGATGAACCTGTTGAGTAACTTCAGGTCCAAAACGGGACGAACTGACCCATCTTTCTTGGGGACTGCGAACAGATTGGAGTAGAAACCGAGGCCCATCTCTAAGCGCGGTACCGGCCGGATGACCGCCATCTCTAGCAGATTCTTTACCGACGCCAGGAGCCCCTGTGCGGCCAAAGGATCGTTGGGCACCCGAGACCGAAAGAACCGTGAAGGAGGGCGAGACTCGAATTCCAGCTTGTAACCGGACGACACTCTCTCCTGGATCCATCTGTCCGGAACTTCCCGGTTCCAAACCTGGGAGAAGGGTCGTAATCGTCCCCCCACCCGCACGGGTGAGGGCAGCCCCTCATTGCTGAGCGGGCTTACCAGCAGGTTTGGCCTTGGAGCCCCAGGACTGGGCGGGACGGCCACAGCCCCTCCCCCGAGTCCAACCTGTACGACTGGTAGAGGGAAAGGAAGCCCCCCTACCCGCTCTGTATCCTCGAAAGGAAGGCCTACCAGAACCTGCCCCCCTAACGGGACGTCGAGGCCTCTTGCGTTGTGGCATCTTACCACCCTTTGCAACTGAATAAATTCTCTCCCCAAACAGACGCAACCCCAAAAAGGGGAGAGCTGTGAGCACCTTTTTAGAAGCCGAGTCCGCCGACCACTGTCGCAGCCATACAGACCGACGAATGGCCACCAGCATTGCCGCTGTCTTGCTACTCATAGCCAGCGCATCGTCCCGAGCGGATAGAACATAAGACACAAAAGATTCACACTGCTTAAGCGCAGTGAACTCTTTACAAGCGGGATTGAGATCCTCGTATAGCCCCTGGATTACAGATCTGACCGCCAATAGAAGAAGGGCCGAAGCGCACACGGGCGCATCGTTGACCCAGCATAAATAAAACCATGGCGAGCATACTGGTCAATCCGACGATCCTCCCCATCTTTAGGGACAGTGGTCTCAGCAGACTGTACCATAGCCGTGCTGGAGAGCCCTAGCACAGGGGTATCGACGTCAGGAGGGACGGACCAAAGCTTCACCAATTCTGGCGGAAAGGGATAACGCTTTTCCCAACTGGAAGGGATTCCAGATAACCGCGTGGGATGTTCCCATTCCTTAAGGACCACCCTCTCAAAGTGGTGCTGTCTGGGAAAAACCCAACGCGGCTGAGGCTCTTTAAACAACTGGCCCCTTGGCAGGGTGACAGCCTCAGGCGGATCTAAATTCAAAATCTCAAACATTTGAGCCAGAATGGAGGGGGTGTCAAGGGCAACCCCCGCCGACCAATCGCATCAGCCTCAAGCTGATCTGCAGGCTCATCTGACTCCAAGAGGAATTCTTCCTCGTCCGGGGAGCCATCGGACCATTCCACAGGCTCACATAACTCGTCCTGTGGAGCCGAAGGTACCGGAGTCAGGCGCTTCCATTTTGCAGGGGCCTTCAACCCTGCTTTAACGGGCAATACTTTCCGGAGGCTGGCCAACCTTGCCGCCACCTCGGATTGCGAATCCCCACTTTTGACAGTGTCATGCGGGGTCCGGAACAGGGAGGGAGAGACAGGAGATGATGGAAGTTGCAACGGGCCAGCAGCAGCCGGATCAACAGACTGACGCGCAATGCTCTGCTTTGCACAAGGAATGCAAATAAAGACATCATCAGCTGGGAGCGAAGCCCCACATCTTACGCACCCCCTGGGCGGCTCCGAAGAGTCGTTTCCGGTAATAACGGAAGCCTCCATATTGGTGATTTATGGTATCGCAATTATTTGGGCTTTAAGGCATAAGCCAACCCGGGATGCCCCCTTATTGTAAATGTCCCGGAAGGGAGGGTCCCCCTTAATAATCTATATATATATATATCTTATAATATAAAAAATATCCCCATTTTCTTTCCTTTAAAAAGAAAGACTAGCCAGGCAACATAGAGCCGGAGGGCCGCTATAATCAGGGATCCCAGGATCTGAAAGGAAACAAACCTAATTATGCACAATCATAATTATAATAATAATAAATGATAATAGAGGCGTTTGTGTTTGCTTCAGCGCAAATACCTAATAGCTGCACCTAGTATAGGACGAACCAGTCCTTTCTTGTAAAATTGGAAATGCTTGTGGACTTGACCCCTTTCCCAAAAGAAAAAGGTAAGTAATAGGTGCGCTAGAGATGGAAACGATTATTTCTTAGCGTCAAAAGATTCACCTGCTATTCTTGGCCAGTCTGGGATCTCGGTATTGTGGTTATAGGTCTCCTTAATAGTGTTCAGGATGGTGATGCCCAAGGTTAAAATTGGGGGACTGACGTCTTTATTGGTAGGGTACAAATGATCCCTCTGTATTAAAATGCAGACAAAAAGGTCTGCTTTAGGTGCTATTAAAAAGTTTTTGTGGGATTCCTGGAATGCGATGAAAGTGCAGGTTTCTTTACAGCTAGCAAGTTTACTTTGAATGCTTTCAGTAGAGCTGCTTGCAGGCTTATTTAAAAAAATTTATATGTGTGATATCACTAGTTCAAATTTTTTTTTCTAATTTTTTCAATGGTGAAGATTTGATATCTTTTATGGCCTGCTATCTATGGCCAAAAGCATGTAGACTGAGGATATGTAGCGTGGCCGGCGGGCTAGTCGCTCCTGCGGCTTTTATTACTGTCCTGGATAATCTGCTGTTTATAAGCTACAGCTGTTATAACCCTGTAGCGTGGCCGGCGGGCCACCCGGTTTACCGGCTTCTCTACTGGTTGTATAGGTCCTCCTGGGAGCAGGAGGGTGTAGCGTGGCCGGCAGGGTCCAAAAATGGATGGCCGTAATTATATCTAGGCCAATGTCCTCTATGTAATTCACAGATGCGGTTTAAAGGTGAAAATGTGGAGCCGCTCCTATGATAGGGGATGATTTAGCGTGGCCGAGGGAGGCTTAGGCTGCCTGTCCCTATCTATGGCCACTCAGCGGTCCTGTGATGTAGCGTGGCCGGCGAGGCCAAAAGTTGGAGACCGCAATGGCGGTTTATTTGATATACCCGCAGATTGCGGCTATAGTTTTAAAGTCCAAAGAAGCCGCTCCTGCGGCAAAGGTATAATGTAGCAAAGCCGAGGGAGGCTGGAGATTCACTATATAGATCCGCTCCTGCAATGAGGGATGATGTGATGTTACAGAGGGAGGCTTAGGCTGCCTACCCTGTAGTTGTCTTATGGCTATTCAGCAGCCCTGAAGTGTAGCGTGGCCGGCGGGGCCAAGAATTGAAGACCGCAGTGGCGGTTTGTTTGTTGTAACCGCAGATTGCGGCTGTAATCTCAAAGTCCAAAAACCGCTCCTGCGGTGGAGATAAAATGTAGCAAAGCCGAGGGAGGCTAGAGATTCACCGACGTGCGTTTCGTTGGAGTCTCTCCAACGTTGTCAAGGTGAAGGGGTGGAGTAACAGGCTGCCTTTTCATTGGTGCCTGTTTGTACCAAAGGTTGATGGGAAATGTAGTTTCCTTCCCTGGTCTGTTATTCCATTCACATGCAGTAGGTGTCACTGTGTGAAAAGCTTTTTCTTGTGCTATACAGCTTGATTCCATTTCCATTGAAGTGCTGCTTCTATATGTGAACAGCAGATGGTGCTGTTGTGCTGTTTTCTTGAATTTTTCTCTTCAATGGTGTTTGAAAGATACAATGTAATAGTTATTGTCTTTACACTGTAGAGGTTTTTAATGTTACAATTTTGATGTTGCATTTTTTCTTCTTAGTTCAGAGGAGGATACATTGTAGAGATAAGCTTGTTGGGCCTTTTTGAACAAATGCTTCTAGATAATTGCTTTCTCTGAAGGTTGTTATAATCTGTTTTTACTTGTAAGAAGAAACTGCTCATCCTGGTTTTTAATCTATAGGTATATAAATGCAAGTTCTTTGTTGGAATAAAGGGAGGAAGGGAAAAAAAATATTATTTTCTGTTGCCATTAATTATTTTCAAGAAAACAGTTGAGGTCTATTTCAATATTTAAGCCTCCCGGAGATAGTGTGTTTAACTCAAAAATCCAATAGGTCTCCTTCTTGGATGATTCCCTTTGAATGTTTGCTCCTCTCCAGTTTAAATTGATTTTCTCTATAATCCAAAAATCCAATCCGTTTGGGTTTTTTTGGTGGACATTGGCAAAGTGGGCTGAGACAGTGTGTGTGGGGAGTCCATTTTTAATATTTCTGATATGTTCATTGAGTCTGGTTTTGAAAGGTCTTTTCGTTCTTCCAATGTAAAGCAGATTACAAGGACACTTGAGACAGTATACCACTCCTGCTGTGTTACATGAATGCTGGCCTTTCACTTTGTACTCCTTGTTGTTTGTGGGGTTGAGAAAACTTTCTACTATATTTTGAGGTGTTTTGTTATTACGTAGATATAGTTTACAACCCTGGCAGTCTCTGCACCGGGAGAATTTATTGCAGGTTTTTATGCGGTCCGTTGGTTGATTACACTTGACGTAATATACTGGGCCAGGGTTTTTGGTTTCCGGTATATGAATCTTGGTCTTGGTCCTAGAAGCTCTCTTAGAATGGGGTCTGTAGTTAAAACTTTCCAGTGTTTTTTGACTATTTTCTCTAGCTTCTTATAGTCTCTAGTGAATTTTGTGATGAACATTGGTGCTCCAGAGAAAGGTTGTGTCTTCTTTTCTGGTAGGGGTGGCTGTCTCTGCTTCTGTACTCCTTGTATTGTGGTTTCCAATGTATCTTCGTCATAGCCTTTTTCCAAAAATCTATTTTTAATGATTTGAGCTTGTTCAATGTAAATGTTATCTTCTGTGCAGTTTCTTCTAATTCGTTGAAATTGACCTTTTGGTATATTGTTCATCCAGGTGGGCTGATGGCAACTGTCCTTTGGAATATAGCTATTCCTGTCGGTCTCCTTAAAAAATGTTTTAGTTTTGATTCGTTGGTCTTCTTTATACACCTCAATATCCAGAAAATGTATCTTTTCGTTGCTGATTTCGTATGTGAAGGTAATATTCCAGTTATTGTCGTTAAGATTTGTAAGGAAGGACCTGAGGGTATCTTCTTGTCCGTCCCACAGGAAAAAACAATCGTCAATATACCTTTTGTAATATTTGAGTTCTGTAGGTCTTTGAGGTTCCATGATCTGGGTTTCCCAGAGTGCCATGAAGAGATTAGCGACACTGGGGGCAAATTTCCCACCCATTGCTACACCAATTTTCTGAAGGTAGAAGGTGTCTTCAAACCAAAAATAATTATGGTTTAATGAAAAGTCCAAACATTCAAGGATGAAGGAAATGTGTGACTCTTGCATGGTTTGTTCTTTTTGTAGGAAAAATCTTACTGCTTCTAAGCCCTTATGGTGGGGAATGATGGTGTATAACGAGCTTACATCCGCCGTTGCCAGTATGTAGTGTGGATTGTCTTCATATTTTCTGAGGTCCTCTAGGAACATCGTTGTGTCTTTCAAATAGGATGCAGTTTTTTGTACTACTGGTTGCAGGTAATGATCTATATACTCTCCCAATCTGCTTGTCAGTGATTCTATGCCACTTACTATAGGCCTTCCTGGTGGTGCATCTCTGTTTTTATGAATCTTTGGGAGGTGATAAATTGTGGGGATTCTTGGAGTTCCAAGGTTAAGGTAGTTGAATTCGTGTTTGTTCAAAATGTTTAAATTCTTTCCTTTTGTTAGTAACTCTCTTAGTTCTTTATGGTAGAGTATGGTGGGGTTGTGTGCCAACTTCTCATACGTGGTTGTATCTGAAAGGAGGCGGGCAGTCTCCTGTATATATCTTGCTTTGTCCAGAATTACCAGACCTCCTCCTCTATCTGCTGGTTTGATTGTTATGTTGGAATTTTTCTGTATTTTCTTGATGGTGTTCAGTTCTTTTTGTTCATTTCGGGACCGCCTGGGTTTCTGGGTGGTTATGTTTTTTATTTCTTTGGTGACTAATTCCCTGAAGATCCTTATGGCTCCACCTTGATTTTGGGGATTGAAAGTAGAATTATTCTTAAGGTGAGTATGGGTGATTTCTAATGTTTCAGGTTGGATTTGGTTATCCATTGGTTCTGTTATGGGCTTTTCTTTGAAAAATTTCTGTATGTTTAATTTCCGAGTAAATTTTAATAGGTCGATATATGCTTCAAACTGGTTGATGTTTGTGGGCGGTGCATATTTGATTCCCTTGTTGAGAAGTTGCAATTCATCTTTAGTGAAGCTAGAGTTGGAAAGATTATATATTCCCGTCGTTGGTGTTATTAATGGTCTGTTCTTTTTTTCTTTGTTTCTTTTTTCTTGTAATCGTTTTCCTGCTCTGCATCCTCTTGATCTGATTTTTTTCTTTTTGGAGTGTACGTTGTGCCTAGATCTAAAAAATAATGGTGCTGCTGTGGCTGTCGAACCAGATTCCTTTGTGGTTTGGGTGATTGGCAGGGTTGGCCAGGTTCTGTTGGTCGTGCGTTCAGCAGATTAGTTGATCTATGGTGGATTGGTGATACAGAGGTGTGTTGGATTCTTTGATTATGGTATGGTTTGTTGGTGAGATTTCGGGGTGCCAGGTCTCTCCTTGGTATTCTTCGTGGAGTGTGTAGTCTAGGATCTCTATGTTGCCTCCAGCTGGGAGTTCTTTGATGCGTTCTGTATTTTTCAAATTGTCTATGTTTGGGAAGATGATGGTAATTCTGAGGTCTAAGATTATATTGTTTGTGAGGGGAAATGGTGTAGTTAGAATGGACTCTTGGTGGTGTGTCCTGATTTCTTCTTGTATGATGGCGTTCTTGATATTGCCAGTCCTGGGAGGAATTGGATATTTCTTTTTCCATGTTGTTCTTTTTCTGTCATTTATATATACTTCCTGATGCAAAGTCTCTATTGTCTCTTGATAGTTTCTTTTGTTTTTTGTTTTTTTGTTCTCTCTCAAAATTTCTCAGTTTGTTTCTTATTTGGTAGAGATGTTCCTGATATTCCGTTAGCTCTTTGCATGGTGCTAGGTTTTCTTGCAGCTCTTCTAATTTTTTATTTGTTTCATCAAGTCTCCGCTTTTTTCTGGAGATAATTAATTTCATTAGATTCATACTCAGGACCTCAGAAAATATGAAGACAATCCACACTACATACTGGCAACGGCGGATGTAAGCTCGTTATACACCATCATTCCCCACCATAAGGGCTTAGAAGCAGTAAGATTTTTCCTACAAAAAGAACAAACCATGCAAGAGTCACACATTTCCTTCATCCTTGAATGTTTGGACTTTTCATTAAACCATAATTATTTTTGGTTTGAAGACACCTTCTACCTTCAGAAAATTGGTGTAGCAATGGGTGGGAAATTTGCCCCCAGTGTCGCTAATCTCTTCATGGCACTCTGGGAAACCCAGATCATGGAACCTCAAAGACCTACAGAACTCAAATATTACAAAAGGTATATTGACGATTGTTTTTTCCTGTGGGACGGACAAGAAGATACCCTCAGGTCCTTCCTTACAAATCTTAACGACAATAACTGGAATATTACCTTCACATACGAAATCAGCAACGAAAAGATACATTTTCTGGATATTGAGGTGTATAAAGAAGACCAACGAATCAAAACTAAAACATTTTTTAAGGAGACCGACAGGAATAGCTATATTCCAAAGGACAGTTGCCATCATCCCACCTGGATGAACAATATACCAAAAGGTCAATTTCAACGAATTAGAAGAAACTGCACAGAAGATAACATTTACATTGAACAAGCTCAAATCATTAAAAATAGATTTTTGGAAAAAGGCTATGACGAAGATACATTGGAAACCACAATACAAGGAGTACAGAAGCAGAGACAGCCACCCCTACCAGAAAAGAAGACACAACCTTTCTCTGGAGCACCAATGTTCATCACAAAATTCACTAGAGACTATAAGAAGCTAGAGAAAATAGTCAAAAAACACTGGAAAGTTTTAACTACAGACCCCATTCTAAGAGAGCTTCTAGGACCAAGACCAAGATTCATATACCGGAAACCAAAAACCCTGGCCCAGTATATTACGTCAAGTGTAATTAACCAACCAACGGACCGCATAAAAACCTGCAATAAATTCTCCCGGTGCAGAGACTGCCAGGGTTGTAAACTATATCTACGTAATAACAAAACACCTCAAAATATAGTAGAAAGTTTTCTCAACCCCACAAACAACAAGGAGTACAAAGTGAAAGGCCAGCATTCATGTAACACAGCAGGAGTGGTATACTGTCTCAAGTGTCCTTGTAATCTGCTTTACATTGGAAGAACGAAAAGACCTTTCAAAACCAGACTCAATGAACATATCAGAAATATTAAAAATGGACTCCCCACACACAGTGTCTCAGCCCACTTTGCCAATGTCCACCAAAAAAACCCAAACGGATTGGATTTTTGGATTATAGAGAAAATCAATTTAAACTGGAGAGGAGCAAACATTCAAAGGGAATCATCCAAGAAGGAGACCTATTGGATTTTTGAGTTAAACACACTATCTCCGGGAGGCTTAAATATTGAAATAGACCTCAACTGTTTTCTTGAAAATAATTAATGGCAACAGAAAATAATATTTTTTTTCCCTTCCTCCCTTTATTCCAACAAAGAACTTGCATTTATATACCTATAGATTAAAAACCAGGATGAGCAGTTTCTTCTTACAAGTAAAAACAGATTATAACAACCTTCAGAGAAAGCAATTATCTAGAAGCATTTGTTCAAAAAGGCCCAACAAGCTTATCTCTACAATGTATCCTCCTCTGAACTAAGAAGAAAAAATGCAACATCAAAATTGTAACATTAAAAACCTCTACAGTGTAAAGACAATAACTATTACATTGTATCTTTCAAACACCATTGAAGAGAAAAATTCAAGAAAACAGCACAACAGCACCATCTGCTGTTCACATATAGAAGCAGCACTTCAATGGAAATGGAATCAAGCTGTATAGCACAAGAAAAAGCTTTTCACACAGTGACACCTACTGCATGTGAATGGAATAACAGACCAGGGAAGGAAACTACATTTCCCATCAACCTTTGGTACAAACAGGCACCAATGAAAAGGCAGCCTGTTACTCCACCCCTTCACCTTGACAACGTTGGAGAGACTCCAACGAAACGCGCGTCGGTGAATCTCTAGCCTCCCTCGGCTTTGCTACATTTTATCTCCACCGCAGGAGCGGTTTTTGGACTTTGAGATTACAGCCGCAATCTGCGGTTACAACAAACAAACCGCCACTGCGGTCTTCAATTCTTGGCCTCGCCGGCCACGCTACACTTCAGGGCTGCTGAATAGCCATAAGACAACTACAGGGTAGGCAGCCTAAGCCTCCCTCTGTAACATCACATCATCCCTCATTGCAGGAGCGGATCTATATAGTGAATCTCCAGCCTCCCTCGGCTTTGCTACATTATACCTTTGCCGCAGGAGCGGCTTCTTTGGACTTTAAAACTATAGCCGCAATCTGCGGGTATATCAAATAAACCGCCATTGCGGTCTCCAACTTTTGGCCTCGCCGGCCACGCTACATCACAGGACCGCTGAGTGGCCATAGATAGGGACAGGCAGCCTAAGCCTCCCTCGGCCACGC
Organism: Gastrophryne carolinensis; assembly: GCA_027917425.1. Taxonomy (NCBI): domain Eukaryota; kingdom Metazoa; phylum Chordata; class Amphibia; order Anura; family Microhylidae; genus Gastrophryne; species Gastrophryne carolinensis. The sequence continues at coordinate 156,285,051 of CM051243.1, forward strand.
TAAATCATCCCCTATCATAGGAGCGGCTCCACATTTTCACCTTTAAACCGCATCTGTGAATTATATAGAGGACATTGGCCTAGATATAATTACGGCCATCCATTTTTGGACCCTGCCGGCCACGCTACACCCTCCTGCTCCCAGGAGGACCTATACAACCAGTAGAGAAGCCGGTAAACCGGGTGGCCCGCCGGCCACGCTACAGGGTTATAACAGCTGTAGCTTATAAACAGCAGATTATCCAGGACAGTAATAAAAGCCGCAGGAGCGACTAGCCCGCCGGCCACGCTACATATCCTCAGTCTACATGCTTTTGGCCATAGATAGCAGGCCATAAAAGATATCAAATCTTCACCATTGAAAAAATTAGAAAAAAAAATTTGAACTAGTGATATCACACATATAAATTTTTTTAAATAAGCCTGCAAGCAGCTCTACTGAAAGCATTCAAAGTAAACTTGCTAGCTGTAAAGAAACCTGCACTTTCATCGCATTCCAGGAATCCCACAAAAACTTTTTAATAGCACCTAAAGCAGACCTTTTTGTCTGCATTTTAATACAGAGGGATCATTTGTACCCTACCAATAAAGACGTCAGTCCCCCAATTTTAACCTTGGGCATCACCATCCTGAACACTATTAAGGAGACCTATAACCACAATACCGAGATCCCAGACTGGCCAAGAATAGCAGGTGAATCTTTTGACGCTAAGAAATAATCGTTTCCATCTCTAGCGCACCTATTACTTACCTTTTTCTTTTGGGAAAGGGGTCAAGTCCACAAGCATTTCCAATAAATGATAATAAATGATAAGAATGCCTCCTTAAAACTCGCCCCCATATTAATAGAATAAGGACACAAAAAATCCCACTCTCGGCCCCACAAGAGTGGGGCCGCTTACCTGACAGGGCCGAACGCAGGACCGGGACGGACGATGCAGCAGCAGCAGCCACAAAGATAAACAAAACCATGTGCTGCAGCGCGCGCCCCCCCCCCCACGTGACCTCCTTTTACCAAGACAGGAAGGGAGGCTGGGGCCGCCGTGCGACGCTACCGCCGGCGCCACGCCCCCCGCGTCACAGGGAACCGCCCCCTACAGCCTGGTCAGCGCAGCCAATTCATTCAGGGATTGCCACCAGCTGCGCCGCTTAAATAAAACACAGACAGGCGGCGGAGGAGGGGGGAGGAGAAGGCATGAGCGCAGCCACACAGGCTGCCGCACGGAGACCAGCGGGGAAGGGGGGAGGCGGGAGGGGGCTGAAGACTGAGGCGGCAAGCTAACCTGCTCAGCGCGGTCCGCCCCAACCGCCCCCCTAAAGCTGACCAAAACACTGGCCACTGCTGTGCAGTCTGTTCTATGTATAAGGTTAACACACATATGTTAATGATAGTAATACAGTGAAACACATACATAATACACAACCCTCTACCCCCCCCCCCCCATAGTGAAGGGAGAAGGGATCGTAACGGGAGAGTAAGGGGCTAAGGGGACCCTCGGGACAGGCGCATCCCATTTCCGGATCACCATGCCGGATAGCCGCATTGCCCCCAAAGGAGGGGGTCGAGCGGAGGAGATAAGCTCCTAGGCACCAATAGTGCCGTCTACCGATTGCCCAGCCAGCAGCCAAGGCTGGGAGGCTTCCATTTCACCTTTAAGGTATAAACACTCAAACCGGGCAGAAATAGACCAAAAGGGGGGTGCCGGGGTAAGACTGGAAGGGGGCTCGTTACAAGACTTCCTCTCTGCACTACGTCACCTGGCGGTGAGTTAACCCAATAAGTGAAGAATATTTAAAAGTGAAGCGGGGTGTGTGGCACACCAAGAATATTTAACATAGTGGACAAGGCAACAAGCTCGGGGTGGAATTGGACCATCCAGATTCACTGTAGCGTGCATTAGAGTATATTCTAAGTACGTCACACAACCCGCTTCAAGAAATTCATAACGTGTGGGTAATACTGACCTGTAGAGGGCGATATGCAGAGATGCCAGGAAAAAAGAGCCCCTCCCAGTCCACAAATACCTGGGACCTCCCACTCATTACCCAGTCTTCATCTCTGCAGTCGGCGAGCAAGTTAGAAGATGTGGTCTCCTCCTTGCACAGGGGGATTTCAGGTAGCCGGGATGACTCCCGGCCCTTTAGTTATCTATTTCCGCCTGGATCTTTTTTTTTTTCTGTTACCTCATGCCTCCCAGCCTAGGCTGACGGTCCGGGTGAGGGTAGAAAAGCACCTTGGTGCATAAGAGTACATGCTCTCCCGTGAGACCCTATATAAGAGGGTAGGCGGTCATCCGGGACGGTGACCCCGGTTTGGGATGACCCGTCCCTTGGCCTTACACTTTGGGTGGTCCACCCCTTTGGGTAATGCCCCTCTCTCTAGCGGGATAGCGGAGGGTAGGAGCAGGGCCCCTTATTCGGTGTTAGGTCCAAATTTGTAATCATTAATTCTTAATAATGTTTTAATGTATTAATTTATTCTCCCAATAGTTATTAGCGTATTTATTACTTCATAACAGCGTGTATTTCTCTGTCAAAACGGCGCTGTGGCCACCATTTTTATGCAGGCTTTCTCCCTGAGATAAAAGGGGCGGGGCCGGGCGTCAGGGTCAAAGCCACGGCCCGCTCCCCTCCTTCTGTCTCTTCGGAGACCGGCGCCGCGGCCACACATGGCTGCGGTGCCGGCCTTCTTGCATTGTCATGGCGGAGGGGAGCTTCTCCCCTCACGCTTTCACTCTTGGGGGCGGGGTCGGGGTTTCCACCGCTGCGGCCCGCCCCTGTGTCACAGGCACCGCTGAGATGCTTTTCTCTGTGCCCGTTTCCTCAGAAGGAGCTGGCCACGCCCCCCTTCTCTCCTCAGAGCTGCTCTTTACCTCACGGAGAGAGGAAGCTGTCTTCAGGACCACAGTGAGTGGCCCGGTGGGCCCCCCTTCTGTCCCATCACCTATAATTATATATTTTTATGTCATATATATATATTTTATACTCCGCTTTTCTTATTAGCCTTTATTATGTCTTTCAGATATAACCTACAGTGGTGTTAGGGGGTTTCTCCCGGTCCTAGGGTCCCTGGGTTCTTAATCGGCTTATTGCAAATCCTCCCACTTGGGACATTAAAGGGGCATCCCGGGTTGCTTATATGTGTAATTCCCTCGGTCATTGCAACCAACTATAAGTTCACCTTATGGAGGCATCCCCGGATACTGGGCTCGGGCTCCCCTCGGGGCAATCCCGGAAGTGTATGGGGTGTGGGGCATCCCTTACTGGCGATGATGTATATCTGTGTATACCATGCGCACAGCAGACTATTACGCGGCAGTCCGGACCCCAGGCGTCTGGTTCAGCGCCGCCGGTCTCTCCTCCCCCCCCCTCCCAGCTCGATCCGTGCCCAGTCTGACGTTGTCATGGGCGGGCAGTTGCAATCGGAGATGTGTGCCTGATTGGCCGATCTTGCAAAATTATTCTCCAGCACGGTCACCAGAAAGGCTCCGGCTAAGAGAAAGCACTTGTCGCCGTCTTCACCGGCGGCCGACTTGGATGATCTTGATAATCTGGACTGGTCTGATTACTCCCAACTTGAGGAAGGGGAGGTATATGAAGAATCAGATAATTCAGACGATCAGCAGTTTGTGGGTGCTGATACCGAGCGGGGCTTGGGGAGGTCTAATGTTCTGGCTCAGATGTTTGAGGTTTTGGCTATTTCTCCTCCTGAGGCGGTTCCACAGCAAAAGGGGGAATTTTTCGAAGAATCCAGGCCGCGCTTGGAATTTCCTAACCAAAAGCATTTTGATGGGATTATTGCTAAGGAATGGGAGAGGCCTGCCCGGCTCCCAGGTGTCCCTCAGGGTTGGGACAAAAAATATCCCTTTCCCTTGGATACGGTTAAGCTTTGGGCGTCCCCTCCCGAGGTGGATGCACAGATTCTGGGTTTATCCAACACTACTGTTTTAAATTCTCCTGATTGCTCCACGCTTAAAGATGGTGAGGATAAACGCATTGACCAAATGGCTTGTCATGGTTTTGCCAGTGTAGGGTCAGCCATGAGGCCGGTTTGTGCTTTAGCGCTGCTGGTGGTGGCTACCAGGTCGGTGGTCAGGGACCTGTTGACTTCTTCCGGGTTAGATCCGGATAGTGACGAGTTCCTTGGCCTTAAAGAGGACCAACACCCAGGGGTGATCGGCCCGGAAATCTATAAGATTCCCGGGCCGATCACCTCCCACCCCGCGGGACATCCGAGATCGGGATGTCCCGCGGGGTGAAACCCCCCAGAAACCCCAAAAACACCTTACCTGATCCGCCGCCGCTTCCGCCGCCGCCGCCTCCCGCGCGCCCCTCCAGACGTGCGCGCGCCCGCGCCGGCCCTCTGTGAATGGCCGGCGGGGGCGCGCGCGCGCCGAGAGTGACGCGCGGGAGGCGGCGGCGGCGGAAGCGTCTTGGACGTTCCTGATCCCCGCCTGGACGTTGGCGGGGATTGGCTGCGGCGCTCACGTGGGAGCGCTGAGAGGTGAGTTTTTTGGGGTTTCTGGGGGGTTTCACACAGCGGGGCACCCCCGATCGGGGTGCCCCGCCGAAGTGGACCAAAACCCAGGATAGTCAAAATCCTGGGTGTTGGTCCACTTTAAACGGTGTGAATTGTTTTTGTCATTTGTACTAGCCTCCTTGGATGACACTGATGTGTGGCAGAACTTCGGCTCTATTGGCGACTATTCGGCGTTCGGTTTGGTTGCGCCAGTGGGAGGCTGATTTTGTGTCTAAAAAGTCGCTGACCGCTCTTCCCTTTGTGGGATTACGGCTCTTTGGTGAGAAGTTGGATTCAGTTGCCAAGGGTGGTAAGTTACCTCAACGCAAAAAACGGCGTCGTCCCTTTCGGGGGGCGGGTTCCTTCGCTCCTTCCTTTCGTGGGGCTAGAGCTGGCAGAGGAATTGTTTTTCCAGCAGCCAGAGGAGATTCCTGGAACAGGGGCAGAGGACGTGCCCGCCCAGGATACAGCTGGGGCTCTAAGCACAAACCCGCTGCCAAGCCAGCTCAGCAATGAGGGGGCGCCCTCACCCATGTCAGTGGGGGGACGGCTGCAACACTTCTCCCAGGTCTGGGACTGGGAGGTCTCGGACAGATGGATCCGGGAAGTGGCGACTTCTGGCTACAAGCTGGAGTTTGATCTCCGGTCCCCTCCCAGATTCCTCAGGTCTCGGGTGCCTTCGGACCTTCTGGCCGCGCAGGAGCTCCAGGCGGCAGTAAAGAGTCTGTTGGATATGGCAGTTATTTGCCCAGTGCCCCCCTCAGACAGGGGTCGGGGCTTTTATTCCAATCTGTTCACGGTGCCCAAGAAGGACGGCTCGGTTCGACCCATTCTGGATCTAAAGATCCTCAACAGGTTCGTCCGTCCGCGGAAATTTCGCATGGAAACGCTGCGTTCAGCTATCCATTCTCTTCGGCAGGGGGACTTTCTGACGTCCGTAGACATCAAGGACGTCTATCTGCATGTGCCGATTTTTCCAGCGCACCAGAGATTTCTCAGGTTCGTGGTGGAGGATCGGCATTTTCAGTTTGTGGCACTTCCTTTCGGTCTTACCTCGGCTCCAAGGGTTTTCACCAAGGTGCTGGCCGGGGTGATGGCTCTCCTCAGAGCCCAGGGTATTCGCATTGTCCCTTATCTGGACGACCTTCTCATTATGGCATCTTCCTTCAGCCAAGCGGTATTGGACACCAGAACTGTGGTGTCCACTCTGGAGAGATTCGGGTGGGTGATCAACTACCCCAAGTCCTCCCTTTCTCCGTCCAGGTTAGTGTCTTTTCTGGGAATGTCCCTGGATACTTCCCAGGCCAGGGTGTTTCTTCCTCAGTCCAAGGTTCCTTGATTTGGTTGGTTCGACTCCTCCTGTCTATTCCTCGTCCGGCCATCAGACTGGGGATGAGGTTGGTGGGATTGATGGTAGCCTCCCTCGAAGCGGTTCCCTTTGCTCAGTTCCACACAAGGACACTCCAGCTCCATCTGTTGGCGGCCTGGGATGGGTCGCCACTGTCATTGGATCAGTCCTTCCTGATGACCCCCCGAGTTCGGTGCTCCCTTCAGTGGTGGCTGGATCCAATCAATCTGTCGAGGGGCAGATCCTTTCTGGCCCCTTGTTATCAGACGGTCACCACGGATGCCAGTCTATCAGGATGGGGGGGTTCTGGAAGGATCGGCAGTTTCAGGGACTGTGGGGGCCTCAGGAGGCTCACGAGTCCATCAATGTTGTGGAATTGAGGGCCATCAGGATGGTTTTGTTTCGCTTGACTCAGCAGTTGCAAGGATTGCCGGTTCAAGCCCGGTCGGACAATCGGACGGCGGTCGCCTACATCAATCTCCAGGGAGGGACTCGCAGCAGGAGCGCCCTCAAGGAAGTGTCTTTGATTCTGGCCTGGGCGGAGACCCACGTCCCGTGCATTTCAGCAGTTTACATTCCGGGAGCGGAGAACACGGAGGCGGACTCTCTGAGCAGGTTCTCAGCTCGCCGGGGGGAATGGTCTCTCAGCCCCAAAGTGTTTCGCTTGATTTGTCTCAGCTGGGGGTCACCGGTGGTGGACCTCTTTGCCTCTCGTCACAATCACAAACTTCCGACATTTGTGTCTCTCTCACGGGATCCACTGGCTCTGGCAGTGGATGCCATGTCTCTGAACTGGAGGGATCTGGGGTTTCTGTATCTGTTCCCTCCGTTTTCCTTGGTGGCCAGAGTGGTGCACAAGCTGGCCCAGGAGGGTGCGTCAGCAATTCTGGTGGCTCCAAGGTGGCCCAAGACAGGTTTGGTTCGCAGATGTGGTAAGGTTAGCAGAGGATCAGTTCGTTCTGCCCCTGCTGCCGGATCTGCTCACCCAGGGTCAACTACGTTATCCCAATTTACCAACGCTGGCTTTGACGGCGTGGCTGCTGAAACCTCCATCTTGGAGGAAGGTCTTTCCGATGCTGTGATTCGAACTCTCATTAGTGCTAGGAAGCGGTATTCCTCTAATATCTACTATATCAGGGCGTTGCCTTGTAGGGAATTTTCCATCTCCAGAATCCTGGAGTTTCTTCAACATGGTCTGGACCTGGGGCTCCAGCTTAGTACTCTGAAGGGGCAGGTTTCTGCCCTGTCGGTGTTCTTTCAAAGGTCATTTGCCCTACATCCTTTGGTTAAGACTTTTTTCCAGGGAGTCACGCACGTGCGGCCTCCTAGAAAACCTTTGCTCCCTGTTTGGGATTTGAATTTGGTTCTTTCTGCTCTTCAGGATTCTCCTTTTGAGCCCTTGAATGATATTGCCTTGTCTTCACTTATGCAGAAGGTGGCCTTTTTGGTAGCCATCACTTCGGTTAGGCGTGTCTCTGAGTTGGCGGCTTTGTCCATTCAAGCCCCGTACTTTGAGGGGCATCAGGACAAGGTGGTTTTTCGTTTCAAGTCCGATTTCCTTCCTAAGGTTGTTTCTGCCTTTCACCTAAACCAAGACATTGTTCTGCCCTCTCTGTGTCCTATCACAGCAATGACAAGGAGGGCCCTGCATTCTTTGGATGTGGTTCGTGTTGTGAAGTATTATTTGGAGGTAACGTCTTCCTTTCGTAAGACGGATGCCTTTTTAGTGGTGCCCTCCGGGCCCCGAAAAGGCTTGGCGCCTGCCAAGTCTTCCATAAGTAAATGGATCTGTCAGACCATAGTTGGGGCCTATTCTGCCAAAGGGAAGGTACCCCCTTTTCGTGTTACTGCTCATTCTACTCGTGCGGTTGGGGCGTCCTGGGCTTTTCAGCACCAGGCCTCTGTTGAGCAAGTTTGTAAGGCTGCTACTTGATCTTCTGTTCACACTTTTTCCAAGTTTTACAAGGTTGATGTTAGGGCCTCAGCGGATGCTGTGTTTGGCCGCAAAGTTCTGCAAGCTGCAGTGGTTTAAGTTGTACCTTGTTGCCTTGTTTTGGATCCCCGCCCTTTATGGACACTGGATGTCCCACACGTTATGAATTTCTTGAAGCGGGGTGTGTGACATACTTAGAATAATACCATTTTGTGACTACTCACCTGTAAAATGGGTATTATAAGTATGTCACACACCCCGCTTCACCCGCCCTTTTGTATTCTGGATCCTTTATATGGTGAACTTTGCATTATGCTTTGTGTTGGGCTCTTCCTGGTCCCTTACCTTACTGCTGTTCTTATACTGGGTAATGAGTGGGAGGTCCCAGGTATTTGTGGACTGGGAGGGGCTCTCTTTTCCTGGCATCTCTGCATATCGCCCTCTACAGGTCAGTATTACCCACACGTTATGAATTTCTTGAAGCGGGGTGTGTGACATACTTATAATACCCATTTTACAGGTGAGTATTCACAAAATGGTATTATCCATCAACTAGAGGTCACATAACACCTAAATTTAAACGCATTATACGTGTACATTTTCTCTAAAAAGCATCCAGAAGCCCTGTGTATAACTACCCCTCCAATGAATGACAGTAGTAGTGTTTCCTGGCTGAGCACAGCAGGCATTTGTTATGATTTATATGTGCTGCTGAGCCTAGGTAAACAAACTCATACACTGTATCTTTTGGGTACTGCTACACATTCTAACATCTCTCCCCAGGGCAGAGAAGACAACTTATGTTGTTTAAAGCAAACTTTGCTTGCAGACATGGAGTCTGCATCATTTTGTAGACCATTTATATCTAAAATGCAAGGTGTGACTGGAAAGCTCTAACATGATATCTGACTATAAAGAGACATATAGTCAGACATGTTCTTAGAGCTTTCCAGCAACACCCCTCTTCTGCATATACAAACTGAGGGCAGCGCCTTTTTTTTATTAGGCTGTATAAGTCTTATACATATCAGGTATAAAATACAAAGCTTTCTAGTGACACCCTTCTTCTACACATATGACTTACACACCCTTTAAAATAAAGGCTATGTATCTCTGTTTTTGCCATTTGAACATGCAGAAGAGGGGTGTTGCTGGAAAGCTCCAAGAACATGATGTCGGACTACACAGATTGACTTATACAGTATAAGTCCAACTCGGACATGTTTTTAGAACTTTCCAGCGACACATCTCTTCTGCAGATACAAGCTACTGACACAGCTGCTTACAGCTTGCCCCATGCTGGCTGTCAGAGGTTGAATCTTTTATTCACCAGCACTTTGCATTCCCTGATATAAGTGCTCAACTCTGCTGACTTAATTTTTAGGTCCCCTAATTGAATTTACAGTTTGCCATAAAGATGATGACTCACTCTAGCATAAGAGGTCCAGCACAAGGAAGAGAGTTGACTTGGCTTGTTAGAAAAGATAAAGCAGTCTAAATAAAAGATGCCACCCCCGAAAGCCAGCTCGGGGAGCACAGGATGCAGCTAATTAACCCCTTTGCCTGAAATGTCCCTTTAAAATATAGTAACATAGTATGTAAGGCTGAATAAGGACCTTAGTCCATCCAGTTCAGCCTGTTTAACTTCTTTCAGTGGTCTAGCAGCCACAGCTGGAAATGTTATTACATGCCAGGAAGGCATCAAGGCCCACTTCTGAACGTTTTTACTGTATCCATCATTACCGCCTCCTTTGGCAGCGAGTTCCATAGTCTCACTGCTCTTACAGAGAAGAATCCCCTCCTATGTCGGTGGAGAAAGCACCTTTCCTCTAACCTTAGTGGATGCCCCCGGGTTATGGTTACACTCCGAGGTATAAATAGATTGTGGGCCAGATCTTTGTATTGACCCCGAATATATTCATACATAAGCACAGGTGCACAGAACTGTATACAGTTCTCCATATGGGGTCTGACCAGTGACTTGTACAGGGGTAAAATGATGCTCTTTCATGAGCACCTATGCCCCTCCTGATGCACCCCATGATCCTATTTGCTTTGGCAGCAGCTACCTGGCATTGATTACTACAGTTGAGCTTATTGTCAACTAAAACCCCTAGGTCTTTTTCCATTGTTGTTTTACCAAGTGTTTCTTTATTTAGTGTGTAACCATGACACAGATTTCTCCTTCCCATGTGCATAACCTTACATTTATCTGTGTTAAACTTCATTTTCCATTTAAATGCCCATGCTTCCAATTTATCTAAATCTGTTTGTAGCTGCCTGCTGTCCTCTTTTGCTTTAATTACTTTACACAGCTTAGTATCATCTGCAAAGATTGAGACTTTACTGTCTAATCTAACCCAATGTCATATATATATATATATATATATATATATATATATATATATATATATATATATATATATATATATATATATATATATATATATATACCGTATTTGTCGCCCTATAAGACACACCTGCCCATAAGACGCACCTAGGATTTGGGGGAAGAAAATAAGAAAAAAAATATTTTAAACCAAAAACGCACCATTACAGACATTGTGGCATTCCCCTATCCCATTCCCATAGGCCGTGTGGGATGCCCCCATTCCATAGACAGTGTAGCATGCCCCCATCCCATTCCCCGTATACCCAGTGTGGCATCCCCCCCTCCCATTCCCCATATACCCATTGGCTGTGTGGCATCCCCCTCTCCCCCTATTAGTATAGGCTGTGTGGCATCCCTCTCTCCCCTTTCCCATAGGCAGTGTGGCATCCCCCTCCCCCCATTAGCATAGGCTGTGTGGCATCCCCCTCCCCATATTAGCATAGGCTGTGTTGCATCCCCCTCTCCCCATTCCCATAGGCTGTGTGGCATCCCCCTCTCCCCATTCCCATAGGCTGTGTGGCATCCACCTCTCCCCCCATTCCCATTGGCTGTGTGGCACCCCCCCTCCCCCATTAGTATAGGCTGTGTGGCATCCCTCTCTCCCCATTCCCATAGGCTGTGTGGCATCCCCCTCCCCCCCCATTCCCATAGGCAGTGTGGCATCCCCCTCCCCCCATTCCCATAGGCAGTGTGGCATCCCCCTCCCCCCATTCCCATAGGCATTGTGGCATCCCCCTCCCCCCATTAGCATAGGCTGTGTGGCATCCCCCTCCCCCCATTAGCATATGCTGTGTGGCATCCCCCTCCCCCCATTAGTATAGGCTGTGTTGCATCCCCCTCCCCCCATTCCCAGAGGCTGTGTGGCATCCCCCTCTCCCCATTGGCTGTGTGGCATCCACCTCTCTCCCATTAGTATAGGCTGTGTGGCATCCCTCTCTCCCCATTCCCATAGGCTGTGTGGCATCCCCCTCCCCCATTCCCATAGGCAGTGTGGCATCCCCCTCCCCCCATTCCCATAGGCAGTGTGGCATCCCCTTCCCCCCATTCCCATAGGCAGTGTGGCATCCCCCTCCCCCCATTCCCATAGGCAGTGTGGCATCCCCCTCCCCCCATTCCCATAGGCAGTGTGGCATCCCCCTCCCCCCATTCCCATAGGCAGTGTGGCATCCCCCTCCCCCCATAGGCTGTGTGGCATCCCCCTCCCCCCATAGGCTGTGTGGCATCCCCCTCCCCCCATTCCCATAGGCAGTGTAGCATCCCCCTCCCCCCATTCCCATAGGCAGTGTGGCATCCCCCTCCCCCCATTCCCATAGGCAGTGTGGCATCCCCCTCCCCCCATTCCCATAGGCAGTGTGGCATCCCCCTCCCCCCATTAGCATAGGCTGTGTGGCATCCCCCTCCCCCCATTAGCATAGGCTGTGTGGCATCCCCCTCCCCCCATTAGTATAGGCTGTGTGGCATCCCCCTCTCCCCATTCCCATAGGCTGTGTGGCACCCCCCTCCCCCCATTAGCATAGGCTGTGTGGCATCCCCCTCCCCCCATTAGCATAGGCTGTGTGGCATCCCCCTCCCCCCATTAGCATAGGCTGTGTGGCATCCCCCTCCCCCCATTAGTATAGGCTGTGTTGCATCCCCCTCCCCCCATGTCCATAGGCTGTGTGGCATCCCCCTCTCCCCATTGGCTGTGTGGCATCCCTCTCTCCCCATTCCCATAGGCTGTGTGGCATCCCCCCCCCATTCCCATAGGCTGTGTGGCATCCCCTCCCCCCATTCCCATAGGCAGTGTGGCATCCCCCTCCCCCCATTCCCATAGGCAGTGTGGCATCCCCCTCCCCCCATTAGCATAGGCTGTGTGGCATCCCCCTCCCCCCCATCCCCATAGGCTGTGTGGCATCCCCCTCCCCCCATTCCCATAGGCAGTGTGGCATCCCCCTCCCCCCATTCCCATAGGCAGTGTGGCATCCCCCTCCCCCCATTAGCATAGGCTGTGTGGCATCCCCCTCCCCCCATTAGTATAGGCTGTGTTGCATCCCCCTCCCCCCATTCCCAGAGGCTGTGTGGCATCCCCCTCTCCCCATTGGCTGTGTGGCATCCACCTCTCTCCCATTAGTATAGGCTGCGTGGCATCCCTCTCTCCCCATTCCCATAGGCAGTGTGGCATCCCCCTCCCCCCATTCCCATAGGCAGTGTGGCATCCCCCTCCCCTTATTAGCATAGGCTGTGTGGCATCCCCCTCCCCCCATCGGCTGTGTGGCATCCCCCTCCCCCCATTCCCATAGGCAGTGTGGCATCCCCCTCCCCCCATTCCCATAGGCAGTGTGGCATCCCCCTCCCCCCATTCCCATAGGCAGTGTGGCATCCCCCTCCCCCCATCCCCATAAGCTGTGTGGCATCCCCCTCCCCCCATCCCCATAGGCTGTGTGGCATCCCCCTCCCCCCATTCCCATAGGCAGTGTGGCATCCCCCTCCCCCCATTCCCATAGGCAGTGTGGCATCCCCCTCCCCCCATTCCCATAGGCAGTGTGGCATCCCCCTCCCCCCATTAGCATAGGCTGTGTGGCATCCCCCTTCCCCCATTAGCATAGGCTGTGTGGCATCCCCCTCCCCCCATTAGTATAGGCTGTGTTGCATCCCCCTCCCCCTATTCCCAGAGGCTGTGTGGCATCCCCCTCTCCCCATTGGCTGTGTGGCATCCACCTCTCTCCCATTAGTATAGGCTGTGTGGCATCCCTCTCTCCCCATTCCCATAGGCTGTGTGGAATCCCCCTCCCCCCATTCCCATAGGCAGTGTGGCATCCCCCTCCCCCCATTCCCATAGGCAGTGTGGCATCCCCCTCCCCCCATTCCCATAGGCAGTGTGGCATCCCCCTCCCCCCATTAGTATAGGCTGTGTGGCATCCCCCTCCCCCCATCCCCATAGGCTGTGTGGCATCCCCCTCCCCCCATTCCCATAGGCAGTGTGGCATCCCCCTCCCCCCATTCCCATAGGCAGTGTGGCATCCCCCTCCCCCCATTCCCATAGGCAGTGTGGCATCCCCCTCCCCCCATTAGCATAGGCTGTGTGGCATCCCCCTCCCCCCATTAGTATAGGCTGTGTGGCATCCCCCTCTCCCCATTCCCATAGGCTGTGTGGCACCCCCCTCCCCCCATTAGCATAGGCTGTGTGGCATCCCCCTCCCCCCATTAGCATAGGCTGTGTGGCATCCCCCTCCCCCCATTAGTATAGGCTGTGTTGCATCCCCCTCCCCCCATTCCCATAGGCTGTGTTGCATCCCCCTCCCCCCATTCCCATAGGCTGTGTGGCATCCCCCTCCCCCCATTCCCATAGGCTGTGTGGCATCCCCCTCTACCCATTCCCATAGGCTGTGTGGCATCCACCTCTCCCCCCATTCCCATTGGCTGTGTGGCATCCCCCCTCCCCCATTAGTATAGGCTGTGTGGCATCCCTCTCTCCCCATTCCCATAGGCTGTGTGGCATCCCCCTCCCCCCATTCCCATAGGCAGTGTGGCATCCCCCTCCCCCCATTCCCATAGGCATTGTGGCATCCCCCTCCCCCCATTAGCATAGGCTGTGTGGCATCCCCCTCCCCCCATTCGCATAGGCTGTGTGGCATCCCCCTCCCCCCATTAGTATAGGCTGTGTGGCATCCCCCTCCCCCCATTCCCATAGGCAGTGTGGCATCCCCCTCCCCCCATTCCCATAGGCAGTGTGGCATCCCCCTCCCCCCATTCCCATAGGCAGTGTGGCATCCCCCTCCCCCCATTAGCATAGGCTGTGTGGCATCCCCCTCCCCCCATTCCCATAGGCTGTGTGGCATCCCCCTCCCCCCATTCCCATAGGCAGTGTGGCATCCCCCTCCCCCCATTCCCATAGGCAGTGTGGCATCCCCCTCCCCCCATTAGCATAGGCTGTGTGGCATCCCCCTCCCCCCATTAGTATAGGCTGTGTGGCATCCCCCTTTCCCCATTCCCATAGGCTGTGTGGCACCCCCCTCCCCCCATTAGCATAGGCTGTGTGGCATCCCCCTCTCCCCATTAGTATAGGCTGGGTGGCATCCCCCTCCCCCCATTAGCATAGGCTGTGTGGCATCCCCCTCCCCCCATTAGTATAGGCTGTGTGGCATCCCCCTCCCCCCATTAGTATAGGCTGTGTGGCATCCCCCTCCCCCCATTAGTATAGGCTGTGTGGTCCCTTTTCCCCCCATTAGAATAGGCTGTGTGGCCCCTCTCCCCCCATTAGTATAGGCAGGCGCCATGTATATAAAAAAAGTTCACTCACCTGTCCGTTGACACCGCTGCGGTGAGCGGCCGGCTCCGTGAATGGGGTGGGCGTGGCCTGCGCCTCAGCATCGGCGAAGGCCATGCCCACCCCATTCACGAGCTGGCTCTGTCCCGGCCCTGCCGCTGCGATCGCTGTCTTTTCAGGCAGCGATGACAGCGGCGGGGCCAGAGACAGAGCCCCTGCCGCTCCTCCATCTGCTGTTCCTGGGCACATGCGAGCACGAAGGTCCGGGCAGCGGGTGCCACTGCCCGGACCTTCGTGCTCGCGTGTGCTCTGAGCACGGAAGAGGCAGCAGATGGAGGAGCGGCAGGGGCTCTGTCTCTGGCCCCGCCGCTGTCATTGCTGCCTGAAAAAACAGCGATCGCAGCTGCGGGACCGGGACAGAGCCCCCGCCGCTCCTCTGGCCTGTCGCAGTGTGGCAGACAACGCGGGAGCGCCGGGAACGGGTGAGTTTTTATTTTCTTTTTTTTTACATTCACCCGATAAGGCGCACGGACATTTTCCCCCCACTTTTGGGGAAAAATAAGTGCGTCTTATAGGGCGAAAAATACGGTATATATATATATATATATGTCCCAGAACTGACCCTTGTGGTACTCCACTAGTAACAGTGACCCAATATGAGTGTGTACCATTGATAACCACCCTCTGCTTCCGATCATTAAGCCAATTTACCACCCATCTGCACACGTTTTCGCCCAGTCCAAGCATTCTCATCTTTTGTACCAGCCTTATGTGGCACAGTATCAAATGCTTTAGAAAAGTCAAGATATATGATATCCAATGACTCCCCCTGATCCAATCTTGAACTTAACTCCTCATAAAAGCTGATTAGGTTTGTCTGGCAGGAGCAATTCCTCATAAATCCATGCTGATATGGAGTAATAAGGTCATTTACCCCAAGGTGCTCCAGAATAATATCCCAAGAAACCTTCAAACAGCTTGCCCACCACAGATGTTAAGCTTACCGGTCTGTAGTTCCCAGGATCCTTTTTGAATATTGGCACCACATTTGCCAAGCACCAATCCCTCAGAACAGACCCTGTAGTTATTGAGAATATTAGAAATAACAGCTTGTCTATTACTGTACATAACTCCCTTAAAACACGAGGATGTATGTCATCTGGTCCCTGTGATTTATCGATTTTTATCTGCTTGAGACGGTGCTGGACTTCTTCCTTGGACTCCTAGGTGTCCCCACTTTGCTTTTCAGGGGGCCCACACCCTCAGGTTTGTACCTTTTACGGTTTATGTAGCTAAATAATAATTTGAGGTTAGTTTTACTCTCTTTCGCGACCAGTCTTTCAGTCTCCAGCTTAGCTACCCTTATCTGTTTACATTGTTTATCTTCTTTATAGTTTAATGCTTCCACTGTCCCTTCCTGCTTTAAACATTGAAATGCCTTTTTTTGTTTATTGCCCCCTTAACATTTTTGTTTAGCCACATCGGTTTACATGTGTGTCCAATAGTTTTATTCCTGTAAAGGTATATATCTGTCACAATGAAAAATACAATTATGTGAAATACTCACCTGTAGAATTGGTATTATAGGTATACAGTACGTCCTGCTCCAGATATAATAATTACACTAGGGCTATTCTCCGCCAGATGGCGCTGCACTGCAGAGACATGCAAAACAGGCTCCTCCCGGCCCCTCAAATACCCAGGGACCTCTCACAAATCCCCAGCATTGAAAAGCAGTGAAGAAGAAGCCGGGAGAATTTAACCACCAAATGGTAACTATAACAATAACAATCACCATATAGGGGATCCAGAATAACGAAAAAAAAACAGGGTGGGGTGGAGCAGGACGTACTGTATACTTATAATACCAATTCTACAGGTGAGTATTTCACAGAATTGTATTCTTAGTATACAGTACATCCTGCTCCAGATATAATACTTACACTAGGGACATCCAATAGCAGTGTCCACAAAGTAGGGTGGGATCCCCAACAAAAAAGGCAACAGCAGACAGTTTAAAGCACTGTCACCTACAAAACCTTGCAGCCAAGATCAGCATGAGCTGAGGCCCTAACATCAACCCTGTAAAACTCTTGACAAGGCATGAACAGAAGACCAATAGCAGTCTAGCAAACTTGTTCAACAGAAACCTGGTGCTGAAAAGCCCAAAAGGCACCAAAGCACGAGTAGAATAAGAAGTAAAGCGAGAAAGAAGATTCTTCCCTTAGTGGAAAATGCCTGAGTAACAGCCTGACAAGTCCAAACGCCAACAGGACCAGAAGGAACCATCCCATCAAGTAATGACCAGGTCAAAGGCCGCCTAACCCCCTGAGGGCAGACGAGATCGGGCACACACAGGATGGAGTTGGCCGTAGACCAAAAGGAACATCAGTTCTCCTAAAGGGCACAGTGACTACCAAGGAAACACTTCAAACACCTGTTCAAGGAATGCAGAACCCTTTCCTCAGCATTGCTAGGAATAAGGCACAGAAGGAAGAACAATATCTTGAATCCATGAACATAAAACACCACCTTAGGCAGAAGGTCCGCCTATTCTGGTGTATCTCAAAGAACGGGGGCAAGAGAGACAGAGCCGCCCGCTCAGACACACGTCTGACTGAAGTAACAGCCACCAGGAGGACAACTTTGAGAGAAAGAACAGCCAGACAGCATCCTGAATAGGCCCAAGGGGAACACCCCGCAAGGCAGACAGAAGAGAGACCATAGGATTACGTGGGGGGACGCAAATGAGTAACCCCCTGAAGAAAGTCTTAACCAAGGAAAACTGAGCAAAAGACTTCTACAGGAAGTCGGACAGGGCAGAACCTGACCCTTCAGAATATAGAGTTGGAGAATTCCAACTCCAACCCATGCAGTAAAAACTCTAGAACCCTGGGAACAGAGAAAGCCCGACAGGGAAGAGACCTAGACTCACACCAATCAGTATGGGTACGTCATACCCTATAATAGATGGAAGAGGAAAAAGAAACTTGCTCCAAGTCCTCCCATAGTCTCAAGCACCGAGACAGAAAAGCCTGTCTCCATCAAGATGGATGTTTCAGCAGTCAGGCCGTCTAGGCCAGAGTCTGTAGATTGGGGTGACGTAAAGGGGCCCTGAGTGAGCAGAGCTGGCACCCCTGGCAGAACGTACAGATCTACTGCCCTCAGTACCACGTCTGCGAACCACACTCCACAAGGCCACCCGGGGACCAGCACAATCACTGGTCCCCCCTTCCAGAGCAGAACCCTGCCTAGCAGGGGGAATGGAGAGAAGACATTCAAAACAGAATGTCCTGCCATAACATTACTAAATCATCATGACCATGTCCAGGATCCTGGGACAAGGAAACAAGGGCCGGAAGCTTGTGATAGTAACGGGGCACGAAGGAGAGCCACACTGGTTGGACCTTGGACCCCATAGTGACACAAGGATTAGCACATCCTGTCGCAGAGGGACCTCCACCGGACCGAATACCACCGATATGCAGGGAAACATTGTCCTCCACTCAGATTAAGATCATAGACATTTCCTGGAGGACCCTCCTGCTCCAGGCCCCTCCCAGATGAATAATGTAGGCCACTGTCATCAGACAGACCAAGCGCCCCCGGACGCGCAGGCCATGAAGAGGAGTAGTCAAGCGAAATAGAACCAACCTGAACGCTCACTGTTTCAAACATCGATAGGTGTATGGACCTTCTAAGGGCCCCACCTCCCCCAGAACCGCAGGGAGTTTCAGAAGAAACCCCCCCCCCCCCTTCGACCTGAAAGATTGGCATCCATGGTGACCGTCTCCAGGAAGGGGCAAGAAGGGAACTGCCCCTAGGTTGCTTGAGATCATCCACTCCAAGAGGGACCTCCTTACCAGGGGGGAAGGCACACAGACCCTGCTCCAGGAATGCTGGATCCCTGTCCAGTACTAACAATAGAAGTTGCAAAAGGGCCCTGGGGGAACTGAGCACAAGAGACCTCTTCTGAGCAAGCCACCAACGGGCCCACCAGCTGCATCCCTGCCTGGTAAAGGGACGGGAACAGCAATGAGGGACTGAGCCCATGCAACCAGATTGTCCACTTTATTGCTAAGGAAGGAAGATTCCTGCCTGAACCGAATCCAGATTCATTCCTAGGAATGAGGTTGCCAAATGAGTGGACAGAGGACTTGGGGTGATTGATCACCCATCCAAATGACTCCCAGTAGACACCACCAGCCGAGTAACCAACTTAGCTTGACGTAGAGACAGGGAAGCGAAAAAGGACGTCCAGGCAGGTCATAGCACAGACGCCCCTTGGTCTCAGAGACATCACCCCCGTCAGCACCTTGGTGGGCACTCTGGGGGCCGAAGAGAGGCTAGATAACAAGGCCACAAATTAGCAGTGTTGGACGAACCTGAAGAGCCTCGGTGTCCGGAGGACACAGGGAAGTGAACAGAAAACATCCTTTGAGCTCCACAGACGGCGAGAAGCCCCTTGAGCGCGAGGCGCTGATGGCCCAACCCAGAGTAACCATGCAGAACTGCTGTAACTGGTGAATTGCCGCTACTCGTGAATCCAGAATGGACCAGACTGACCCATCCTTTCGGGGGACTGTGGAAAAGGTTGGTGTAGCGGCCCCTGCCTCTGCCTGTTAGGGGCAATCTGCAAGTGACCCCAAGACCCCATAGGCCCTGTATGGCCTGCACCAATACCTGAACAGAGGCAGGGACCAGGAGTACCCTGATAAACTTGGAGGAGGCTGCGCAGCAGACTATCCTGTATCCAGAGGACACTATCTCCTGAATTCACCGGAATGAGGCGAGAGGCCTCCTGATAAGAGCAAGGTGCTGCAGCCATCCCCTCACCCAGACGGGCGAGGACGCCCCATCATGCTTGAGGGGGTTTGGTGGAAGATTTGGACTTAGTCGTTGTCTGCCGCTCCTGACCAAGCGACGTATAGCCACCACAAGGGCAGAAGTTCTTGCACACATTCTAATGGTGTCATCCAGCGCTAATAGAATAAATTTTACAAATACATCACAACTGGAGAGTGCATTAAACACCTCCCAGGGGAGATCCTCAGGGTGATGATCAAGCATCTTTCTGATGAGGGTTCTAGCGGCCACTGCAGTGATGGCCGCGGCACAGACCGGGCGCAGCGCCGTTCCTGCACAAGAAAAGGTGTGTGAAGCCAGCCTATCAATGCGCCGGTCCTCAGCATCCCGAAGGGAACGATAAGCAGGGGCTGCAATAAGGGGGGGTTAAGAACCCCTATGATCGGTGCATCCACCACGGGAGGCGATGACCAACAATTAACCACGTCAGGGGCAAAAGGGTATTTCCAATCCCAGTCCCCTGGAACCCCTGGTAGTTTACTAGGGGATTCCCATTCTTTGAATACAAGAGCCTGGAAATGATCCTGCTCCAGAAATTTCAAGCGCGGTGTCGCTGTATGGAAACGCTCCCCCCTAGGCTTGGGAGCCTCACCAGGGAGAGAGAGACAGACAGGACCTCAAAGACCTTTATCAATAATTCGTCAGTGTCACACTGGCCCCAGGATTCAGGGCCAGTACCATCATGACTCCTCGGCCTCTCATCAGCTGAGCCTGAGTCAGAGAACAGCTCTCCATCAGAAGGGGTATCGGCACGCGGAGTAGTAAACTCCTCAGTTCCCATAGGAAAAAGTGAAACAGAAGGCGCCAAGGGCCGCTTCTTACCAGGGCCCAAGCGCTCTGACAACCTCGAGATAATCTGATCAGCCGTAGGCAGTCTGCGCGGCACGACATGCTGGCCATCCCCGCTCAAGTGCGACTCAGCAGGAGTGAGATTTAAGCACGGGGAGACAGGTGTATTGAAGCGAGGTGGAACCCTGGCAGGACCCTCCTGCTCCAGGAGGCAACCCTGATTGCAGGGCCAGTGCTTGTTCGGCACAGGGTCCGCAGACCCGTGCTCTGTCAGCATCAGCATGGGGTTGTCCACACGCTATACACAGCCGGTCTTGTCCCAGAGGGACCCCGGTCACATAATTCTGAGATGCCTCCATATGGTGATTATCGAGGCAAAATATGCCAGCAGGGATTTATGCAATAGGCAACCCTGGATGCCCCAAAGACCCGCTAGGAATGTGGAAATCACCCGCGAGGGCACTTACAGACCAAGGGAAAAGGAGGACCGCAACCACGCGCGCGTGCGCAAAGATAATCAAAATGGAGCCAAGCGAACCTCAAAGGGCGGGCCCGATCTGGCCTTGACGCGGAGCGCGCCAATCCAGGTCCCCGCCCCCCCGAAGAGTGCGAAGCTCTGAGGCAGCAGTCAAATCTTGACAAGCAAAGGATAAGATGCACTTAGTATAAGCCTTTGCTAATGGAGACTCCGTAGCGTCTGGACGCCGCCGCCCACTTTAGTAAAAGAAAAGACACGCGCACGGAGGCAGCCAAAAACTATGAAGAGCAAGCAGCGCGGCTCGGACACCCAGTTGCAAGTCAAGGGCAATACTACGGCCATAAGCGTGACAATACAGTACACTGAGACCGCCACACACATACCCACCCCCTTTTTCCCCCCGAGCTACGGGGGAAACAAGGGAGGATGGCGACCCTTTACATAGGGTCCACCGCTACACGGGGCATGGGCAATAATGCGGGAGGGGCATCCACTAGAGGCTCACCGCTACACGGGGCATGGGCAATAATGCGGGAGGGGCATCCACTAGAGGCTCACCATCAGCCTAAACCGCCTACCCTTTGGTGGGGGACTGCGGTGGAGCATGGCTCCATAAGCACGCATGGTGCTGCCTACCTTCACCCGACCAGCGCAGCCCAGGCTGGGAGGCACGTCACAAGAGGACAGGTGGGAATAGTCCAACAGGGCCGCAGGCTGTAATAGCCCCGCTCACCTGCGAGAGAGTGATACTTCATGTCTTCGCAGTCGGCACTGCAGAGAAATCTGGGGGATTTGTGGGAGGTCCCTGGGTATTTGAGGGGCCGGGAGGAGCCTGTTTTGCATGTCTCTGCAGTGCAGCGCCATCTGGCGGAGGATAGCCCTAGTGTAAGTATTATATCTGGAGCAGGACGTACTGTATACTAAGAATATTAAGGATTCCTTTGAAAGTATCCCATTTAGTGTCCATGCTTTTGTTTTTAAGGACATTTTCCCAGTCAATGCAGTTTAGGGCATCTCGAAGTTGATCAAACTGTGCCTTTTTGAAGTTCCGCGTTTTTGTAGCTCCTTGATAAGGTACCCTAGTGACTGCTAATTGGAAATTAATGATATTATGATCACTGCTTCCAAGGTGTCTGGTACAATGGTTAGTATTAGGTCCAATATGGCTTTCCCCCTTGTTGGAGCTTGTACTTGTTGGGAAAGGTAGCCATCTTTTGTTTTAGATAAAAAACTATTACTTTTATGCGAAACACATGTTTCAGCGTCCCAGTCTATATCTGGGTAGTTAAAGTTCCCCATAAATCACTACCTCATTTAGTTTAGCGGCTATATCTATTTGCCTTAACATTATATTTTCTATGGATTCAGATATATCTGGAGGTTTGTAGCAAACCCCCATCAGTATTTTATTTTTGTTTCTACCTCCATATATTTCTACCCACACAGACTCCACATGGTCATTCCCCCTCACATATATCCACCCGCAGAGCAGGTTGTAGAGAGGATTTCACAATTAAGCAGACTCCACCCCCTTTGCGTTTGTTACAGTCCCTCCTAAACACAGTAGCCCTGTAGATTTACTGCCCAGTCATAGCTTTCATCCAGCCAGGTCTCTGTTACCCCCACTATGTCATATTGTTCTTCTGATATTATCAGTTCTAGTTTATTAGTCAAGCCTCTAGCATTGGTAAGCATGCAGTTCAAATGCTTATAATTTTGATAATTTTATATATTGCCCTTTTTCCTCCTAGATGTGCTAACCCCTTCCCCCTCTCCACCCCCAGTTTCATGTCTGCACTCACTGTCACTTTCTTTCCTAACTTTCCCTTTGTAACTGCTTTTACTCTCCCCCCAGTGCTTAGTTTAAACACTCCAACCTTTTAGCCATCCTCTCCCCCAGAACAGATGCACCCTCCCCATTGAGGTGCAACCCATCCCTGCCAAAGAACCTGTAGCCCACTGTGAAGTCGGCCCAGTTCTCTAAGAACCCAAACCCCTCCTTTTTACTCCAATTTTTGAGCCACCTGTTTACCCCTCTAATCTCCCGCTGCCTCTCTGGTGTGGCTCTTGGTACTGGTAGTATTTCTGAGAATACTACAGTTGAGGTCCTTGCCTTAAGCTTACGGCCCAAGTCCCTGAAATCATTTTAAAGGACCTTCCACCTACCTCTTCCTATGTCATTTGTGCCAATATGCACCATGACCGCTGGATTCACGCCAGCCCCTCCCAATAATCAGCTACACCTCTGTGTTTCATTTAATTCCCGCAGATTGCACACTCCTACATGGCCAAAATACTCCCAAGATTATAGGAAGAAGAATATTTTATGTTTTTAGTCACTTATTATTCTTTCCCCCACTGAGCTGCAACTCTGTTCAGGACTTTAGGATATGGGCGCCGCCATCTTGACTCAGAAGCATCACACTTACTGAAGAGAGGAGAGTGGGATAAAGTACAGGGGGTGGGTTATAGCTGTGTTTTGCTCAGACAGAGCAGAGCTGGGGTCAAGAAAAGGTCAGCAATCCCAGAATGCAGAGCAGCACAGTCATAAGGCACTTCCTGTTTGGAGGCTGCCTGTTCCATGAGCCGCCATCTTGGATATTTAAAGGCTCATAACATGCAGTAGAAGCAGGTAGGATGATTTTTAATGTGAGCAATCTGTATGTACAGGGTGGGGGAAACCTATAAAATATGCTTATTCAGAGTGAAGGACCGCTTTAATGATAGAACAAGGGGGCATAACATGAAGCTAGTCGGATAGAAGGTCGGGAGCAATTTTAGAAAACATTTTGCTTACAGAAAGAGTAGTAGATGCATGGCACAAACTTCCAGCAGAGGTAGTTGCTTATTCCAGGCATGTTTAAATTCACTGATTGTTGATTTTTCACACGTCTATCCTAAGATAAAGAGTACATACTGTATATACATAAGGGCAGCTACATATGGTCTCCTTCTGCCATCAACCTTCTAGTGACAATCACGCCTATCAAAATGACCAAGACCACTTAGGATGCTTATTCTTCCAGAGAATAATCGGGTGTCAATGTCCTTTAAAGACAGACTGTTTTTAGAAATAATGGAACAGGAAATATTCAAAGATGAATTCAATAGATGGGTTGCACCTCTGCCCTTTAGACCCAAAGTTTTTAGACCCCACGGTTGCCCAACAGGAACAGGTCCATAAATGCTTCAAATCCCTTAGACACAATTTCCAATAAAACCAGAGACGAGAGACCATTTCTTCACGTCATGGAGAAAAGTTTGACTATCATGGGTTTTGGTCCTTTTCCCAGGGGCACACTGATCGGGGGTGCCCCGCTGTGTGAAACCCCTCAGGATGCCCGAATGGACTCATCTCTTCCCGGTCCCACGGCGCGTCTATGGCCGCATCCTCTGCCTCCCTCTAACAAGGAGTATGCCCTCAGTGCCCTTACTTCTTTGTCTATTCGAGCTGTCCACATAGAGGCGATATCTATGGATACTTCAAGTTTCATAAATGCTCAACGTTTTACAGCAATCAGAGGCCCTGTGAAACACATCCGCTCGGACAGAGGAAAACATTTTTTTTGGGTGCAGCCAAAGAACTGCAAAAATACAATTCTGTGAAATACTCACCTGTAGAATTGGTATACAGTACGTCCTGCTCCAGATAGAGTACTTACACTTGGGTTATCCTCCGCCAGATGGCGCTGCACTGCAGAGACATGTAAAACAGGATCCTCCCGGCCCCTCAAATACCCGGGGACCTCCCACAAATCCCCAGCATTGAAAAGCAGTGAACAAGAAGCTGGGAGAATTGAACCACCAAACTGGTAACTATAACAATGATAACAACCACCATACAGGGGATCCAGAATAATGCAAAAAAACCCAGGGTGGGATGGAGCAGGACGTACTGTATACTTATAATACCAATTCTACAGGTGAGTATTTCACAGAATTGTATTATTCTTAGTATTCAGTACGTCCTGCTCCAGATATAGTACTTACACTTGGGACATCCAATAGCAGAGTCCATAAAGTAGGGTGGGATCCCCAACAAAAAAGGTAACAGCAGACAGTTTAAACCACTGCCGCCTGCAAAACCTTGCGGCCAAAAACAGCATCAGCTGAGGCCCTAACATCAACCTTGTAAAACTTTGAAAAGGTATGAACAGAAGACCAAGTAGCGGCCTTGCAAACTTGTTCAACAGAAGCCTGGTGCTGGAAGGCCCAAGAGGCACCAATAGCACGAGTAAAATGAACAGGAAGGCAGAAGGGAGGACACTTCCCCTCAGCAGAATAGGCCTGAATCACAGCCTAATGGATCCATTTGCTAATAGCAGACTTGTCAGGAGCCAAACCCTTCCTAGGACCAGAGGGGACCACAAAAAGAGCATCAGTTTTCCTGAAGGACGCAGTGACTACCAGGTAATACCTCAGACACCTGGCCACATCCAAGGAATGCAGAATCCTTTCCTTAGCGTTGCAAGGATTAGGGCACAATGAGGGAAGAACAATATCATGATTCAAATGAAAAGCAGACACCACCTCAGTCAGAAAATCCGGCTTAAAGCGGAACACCACCTTATCCTGGTGTCTCTCAAAGCATAGGGGCTGGATAGACCGAGCCGCCAGCTCAGACACACGCCTGACCGAAGTAATAGCCAACAGAAAGACAACCTTGAGGGTAAGTACAGCCAGAGCAGCACCAGAATAGGATCAAGGGAAGCACCCCGCAAGGCAGACAAGACCAGGTTCAAATCCCAACAGGGACCATAGGTTTACATGGGGGACGCACGTGAGTAACCCCCTGAAAGAAAGTCTTAACCAAAGAATGCTTAGCAAAAGACTTCTGAAAGAAGACTGACAGGGCTGAAACCAGACCCTTCAGAGTACTGAGTTGGAGACTCGACTCCAACCCATGCTGTAAAAACTCCAGAACCCTGGGGACTGAGAACACCCGACAGGGAAGAGACCTAGACTCACACCAAACATAGGTACGCAATACCCTATAATAGATGGAAGAAGACGTGTTCTTCCTAACCTTCACCATGGTCTCAATCGCTGAGGCAGACAAGCCTTTCTCCATCAAGATGGAGGTTTCAGTAACCAGGCCGTCAAGCCAGTCTGTAAACTGGGATGGCGTAAGGGGCCCCGAGTGAGCAGAACTGGCACTCCTGGCAGAACGTACTGATCTACTGCCATCTTCACCACGTCTGCGAACCACACTCATCAAGGCCACCTGAGGGCCACCAGAATCACTGGCACCCCTTCCAGAGCAATCTTGCGCAGGACCCTCCTCCCATGTCAGAATCAGAGACGCTACCTGGAGGACCCTCTTGCACCGGGTCCCTCCCTGATTATTGATGTAGGCAACTGACGTCAGATTGACCCAGCGCCCCTGAACAGGTAAGCCCTGAAGATGAGTAGCCAAGCGAGTCAGAACTAACCTGATCGCTCACAGTTTCAAAACATTGATAGGTGTATGGTCCTCCTAAGGTCTCCACCTCCCCTGGAACCGCAGGGACCCCCCAGCAGGTTCTTTGAGTCCATCCACTACAAGAGAGATGTCCTTACCGGGGGGGGGGGGGGGGAGACACGCAGACCCTGTCCATGGATGCTGGGTCCTTGTCCCATCAAACAGTAGGAGAAACTGCAGAAGTCCCAAGTGGGACTGAGCATAAGGGGCCGCTTCGAAGCACGCCCCCATCAGGCCCACCAGCTGCATCCCCTGCCTGGTGGAGGGACGGAGACAGCTAGGAGGGACTGAGCCCGTGCAACCAGATTGTCCACTTTCTTCTGAGGATGGAATATCCTTGCCTGAACTGTATCCAGATTCATTCCTAGGAATGGAGTTACCAAGGAAGGGGACAGTGAGGACTTGGGGTGGTTGACCACCCACCCAAATGACTCCCGAATGGACACCACCAGCTGAGAATCCAACTTAGCCTGATGTAGAGACTGGGAAGTAATGAGGACGTCCAGGTAGGGGAGCACGCGGACGCCCCTTGGTCTCATCAGGGACATCACCCCCGTCAGCACCTTGGTGAGCACTCTGGGAGCTGAAGAGAGGCCAGTTGGCAAGGCCATCAATTGGCAGTATTGGTCTTCCAACGCGAATCTGAGGAACCTTGGTGTCCTGAAAACACAGGAATGTGAAAATAAGCATCTTTGATCTCCACAGACGGCATGAAGCCCCCAGGGCGCAAGGAGCTGATGGCCGAGCCCAGAGTTTCCAAGCAGAAAACACCTGTACTGGATGATTTGCTGAAGATCTGTAACTCCAGAATGGGCCAGACTGACCCATCCTTCTGGGGAACTGTGGAAAGGTTGGTGTAGAGTCCCTTGCCCCTGTCTGTTAGGGGAAATTTGCAAATGACCCCCAGACCCCGCAGGCCTCGCACGGCCTGCGCTAACACCTGAGCAGAGGCAGGGACCAGGAGTACCCGGGACCTGATAATCTTGGGGGAGGCCGCACAGCAAACTATCTTGTAGCCAGAGGACACTACCTCCTGAATCCACCGGTCTGAGGCGTGATGCCTCCAGACATGAGCAAGGTGCCGCAGCCGTCCTCTAACCCAGACGGGCGAGGGCACCCCATTATGCTTGGGAAGATTTCAGCTTAGCCCCCCCGGAGGAGCCAGGGTGTCTGCTGCTCCTGGGAAAGGAATTTGTGCAAGCCCCCGCAAAGGACACCCCTGGTTCCTGTTTAACACCATGGTAGGGGGTAGAAGGGGGGCCCTGGCCCCAAAGGGGCCGAGACAGCCACCTGCGCTGTGGTAACTTACCTCTCTTACCAAACAGGTCTAGACGGGCCCCAAACAGACGTAGCCCCTTAAAAGGAAGCCCAGTAAGGGCCTTCTTGGCAGCATTGTTAGCACCCCACTGTCGCAGCCAGACCAAGCGACGTATAGCCACCACAAGGGCAGAAGTTCTGGCACAAATTCTGATGGTGTCAGCCAATGCCAAACACATCACAAGTGGAGAGTGCATTAAACACCTCCCAAGGCATTTTGCTGATGAGGGTTCTAGCGGCCACAGCAGTAATGGCAGAGGCACAGACCGGGCGCAGCGCCGTCCCCGCACATGCAAAGGCGTGGGAGGCCAGCAGGTCAATGCGCCGGTCCTCAGCATCCCGAAGGGTAGTATAATCAGGGGGATGCAAGACAGGGGTGTTAGATAGACCTATGATAGGGACATCCACCTCGGGGGAGGGGGGGGGGAATGACCAGCATCTAACCGCCTCAGGGGGAAAAGGATACTTCCTATCCCAATCCCTTGGAACCCCGGGAAGTTTACTGGGGCCCTCCTATTCCTTGAGCACAAGGGTATAGAAATGTGCCTGCTCTAGAAATTCCAAACGTGATGTTGCTGTATGGAAATGCTCCCCTCTATGCCTGGGAGCCTCACCAGGGAGAGAGACAGAACCTCAAAAATCTGGATCAATAATCTGTCAGTGTCATCCGGGGCCCAGTGGTCAGAGTCGTCATGACCCTTCGGCCTCCCATCAGATGAGCCTGAGTCAGAAAAGAGCTCTCCATCAGAAGGGGTATAGCCACACAGATTCATAAACTCCTCAGTTCCCATAGGGAAAACCGTAACCTGAGACATCAAGTGCCGCTTCTTACCAGGGCCCTTGCGCTCTAAAGACCTCGCAATAATCTGTGCAGCCGTAGGCAGTCTGGAAGACAAATCAGGCTGACAATCCCCACTTGTATGCGACTCAGCAGGAGTGAGATTTAAGCTTGGGGAAGTAGGTGAAGTGAAACGAGGTGCAGCCACTGGCAGGCCTGATTGCAGGCCAGCGCTTGCTTGGCACAGGGTACGCAGACCCGTGCCCTGTCAGCGTCAGCATGGGGTTGTTCACACGCCATACACAGCCGGTCTTGTCCCAAGGGGACCCCAGTCACATAATCCTGAGATGCCTCCATATGGTGATTTTTAGGCACAATATGCCAGTAGGGATTGACGCTATAAAGCAACCCTGGATGCCCCAATGACCCGCTAGGGAAGTGGGAGTAAATTTACAAGGCCCGACTGTCAATTACACCGGGCCGGGAGAAGCCAATGGATTCACCCGTCTGAAAGACACAATGAGAAGAGAAGGGTGTCCGAATGAAAAACTCTACAATGATTATAAGGCCGCCCGCGAGGGCACTTATAGACCACGGTAAGTAAGAACGTCACACGCACGCGAAGAGACAACATGGCGCCGAGTACCTCGAAGGGCGGGCCAGAGTGAGCCGTGACGCAGAGCGCGCCAAGCCAGGCCCCGCCCCCCTAATGGGCGCGAAGTCCAACAAGCAGCCAATGAGGACGCAGAAGCGTCTGAAGGTAACGCCGCCGCCCGGAACATCCAAATGCAGGAAAAGGCGCGCGGCGGCATTTGCCAAGTAAAAAGACAAGTCAGCGCGGCGGTTGACACCACAAATAAAGACATTACAAAAGGCCATATGCACGTAGTCACGATACACTGACACCCACCCCCCCTTTCTTTTCCCCCGAAGGCTACCGGGAGAAAGAGGGAGGATGGCGGCCCTTTGTACAGGACCCACCGCTACACGGGGCATGGGACAATGCGGGAGGGGCATCCCATAAAGGCTCACCATCAGCCTATACCGCCTACCCTTTGGTGGGGGACTGCGGTGGAGCAGCGCTCCATAAGCACGCATGGTGCCGCCTACCTTCACCCGACCAGCGCAGCCCAGGCTGGGAGGCAATTGAGGGGCCGGGAGGAGCCTGTTTTGCATGTCTCTGCAGTGCCGCGCCATCTGGTGGAGGATAACCCAAGTGTAAGTACTATATCTGGAGCAGGACGTACTGTATACTAAGAATAATAACACCTCTCAGTCAGAATGTTGGACCACTCTTCCTTTGCAAACTGCTCCAGGTCTCTTATTGGAAGGGAGCCTATTCCCAACAGCAATTTTAAGATCATTCCAAAGGTGTTCAATGGGATTTAGATCTGGACTCCTTGCTGGCCACTTCTGAACTCTCCAACGCTTGGTTGCCATCCATTTCTGGGTCCTTTTTGATGTATGTCTGGGGTCATTGTCCTGCTGGAAGACCCAAGATCTTGGATGCAAACCCAGCTTTGCGACACTGGGCTGTACAGTGCGACCCAAAATCCATTGGTAATCCTAAGATTTTATGATGTCTTGCACACAATCAAGGCACCCAGTGCCAGAGGCAGCAAAATGAGCAACATAATTGAACCTCCACCATATTTTACTGTAGGCCTCATTGCGTTCAGAAAACAGTAGAATAATGTGCTTTACCAAAAAGCGCTCATCTGCCCACAAGACGCTTTCCCAAAAGGATTTTGGCTTACTCAAGTGCATTTTAGCAAAATGTAGTCTTGCTTGAAAAAATACCATTTTGTGATTACTCACCTGTAAAATGGGAATTATAAGTATGTCTCACACACTGCTTCGGAAGTAGTCATTACACTTGGGTTATGTCCAGTAGAGGGCGAACTTCTGCAGAGATGACTAGAAAAAAAGGAAGCCCCTCCCGGCCCATAAATACCTGGGACCTCCCACACATTCCCCAGCATAAGAAAGCAGTAAGGGGACCAGGAAGAGCAAATAAAACCCCTTGAGAAAAAAGTATCACCATATAGAGGATCCAATATACAACTCAGGGCGGGGCGAAGCAGGGTGTGAGACATACTTAGAATAATACCATTTTGTGATTACTCACCTGTAAAATGGGTATTATAAGTATGTCTCACACCCTGCTTCGGAAGTAGTGATTACACTTGGGACATCCAATAGCAGTGTCCAAAAAGGGTGGGGATCCCAACAGGCAATAGTGCACAAATGAAACTACTGCAGCTTGTAAAACTTTGCGGCCAAAAACAGCATCCGCTGAGGCCCGCACATCAATCTTATAAAACTTGGAAAGGTAAGAACAGAAAACCAAGTAGCAGCTGTACAAACTAGTGCAACAGAAGCCTGGAGCTGAAAAGCCCAGGAAACCCCAACATCACAGTTAGAATGAGCAGAGATCTGAAAAGGGGGATCCCTCCACTAGGCAGTATCGACCCCAACAATGGCCAGACATATCCATTTACTAATGGTAGACTTGACGGACGCCAAACCCTACTGAGGCCCAGAGGACACAACAAGGCATCTGTCCTACAGAATTAACCACCAAATGGTACATCACACAACAAACACAACCAAAGAGTGCAGATCCCTCTCCTTGTCATAGCAAGGCTTAGGACACAAGGAAGGGAGAACCACATCCTGATTGATAGGGAAGGCAGAGACCACTTTAGGTAGGAAATCTGGCTTAAAACAGAAGACCACATGGTCCTGAAGTCTTTCAAAGCAAGGGGCCTGAATAGACAGAGCCGCCAACTCAGAAACACATCGAACAGAGTTAATAGCCACCAAAAAGGCAACCTTTGCGTGAGAATGAAAAGTGCAACATCCTGCATCGGCTCAAAAGGAGGCCCCTGGAGAGCCGGCAGAACAAAATACAAGTCTTAACCAAAGGGTGAAGAGCCAAAGACCTTCGAAAGACCTGTCCTTTCGAGGTACTAAGCTGAAAACCCAGGTCCAAACCATATTGAAGAAACTCCAAAAACCTGGGAATCGAAAACACCCTATAAGGCAAGGCCCTAGCCTCGCACCAATCAATATAGGACCGCCAAGTCCTGTAGTAGACGTTAGAAGAAGACCTCTTCCTAGCCCCAACAAGTGTCTGGATCACCGCAGCAGACCAACTTTCACCTTTAAAAAAAGGAGGTTTCAGCAGCCACGCCATCAATCCAGCGTTTGTAAATTGGGGCAACAAAGCTGACCTTGAGTGACCAGATCCTGAAACAGAGGCAACCAGTATCGAATGCCTGCCAGCCACACGATGTCTGCGGACCACACCTGTCTTGGCCTCCTTGGAGCCACCAGAGTTGCAGGCACATCCACTTGAACCAGCATGCACACCACCCTGCCAGCCACAGAGAAGGGAGGAAACAGGTACAGGAGACCCAGATCCCTCCAGGCAAGGGACATGGCAGCCCCTGCCAGAGCCAGAGGATCCTGAGACCCAGACAAAAAAAAGGAGGGAGCTTGTGGTTGTGACGGAAGGCAAAGAGATCCACCTCCGGGAACCCACACCTGTGACAAAATGGAAAGAAATACCATGTTGTTGAGGGACCATTCCCGACAAGAGGACGGGGGGTCCTCTTGTCGGGAATGGTCCCTCAACAACATGGTATTTCTTTCCCCCCCCCCCCCCAACGAGGGAGTCCGCTTCCATGTTTTCCACACCTGGAATGTACACCATCGAGATGCACGGGACATTGCTCTCGACCCATGCAAGAATCAGAGAAAACCTCACAGAGGGCACACCCGCTGCGAGTCCCGCCTTGATGATTGATGTAAGCAACCGCAGGCCGATGGTCTGATCGAACCTGACCTGGTAAGCCTTGGAGGAGAAGCTTCAAGTGCAACAACACCAACCAGATAGCCCTCAGCTACAAGACGGCAATGGGGGTGTGAGTCTCTTAAGGACCCCACAGCCCCTTGAACTGACGTTCCAGCTAGAAACCCCCCCCCAGCCCAACAGGCTGGCATCCATGATGACCTGCTCCCAACAAGGTCTGCCCACCAGAAGATTCCCCAGTCCAGCCACCACTGAAGAGACCGACGAACCAGGGGAGACATCACAAACGACTGATCCAAAGACAGAGAGCATCTGTCCCAAATCGCTAACAGATAAATATGAAGAGGTCTCATGTGAAACTGAACAAAGGGAACCGCCTCGAAGGAGGCCACCATCAACCCCACCAGCCTCACCCCTTGCCGGACGGACAGGCGAGGGTTGGACAGAAGAAGACGTATCAAATCTTGTACCATCTGCACCTTCGACTGAGGCAGAAAAAAACCCTCCGGTCTAAATGGTATCCAGATTCATGCCCAGAAAGGAAACCTCCCTTGACGGGGAGAGAGAAGACTTAGGGTAGATGATCACGCAACCGAACCTCTCCAGCGACATCACCACCGTTCTGGTGTCCAGTTCCGCCTGGCTGAGAGAGGACGCAGTGATGAGAATGTCAGCCAGATACGGCGCAATGTGAATGCCCTGGGCTCTGAACAGGGCCATTACACCCGCCAACACCTTGGTGAACACCCGTGGCGTCGAGGTCAGTCCGAAGGGAACAGCCACAAACTAGCAGTGCTGATCTCCCACCACGAACCCTACAACCCGCTGACGACCTGGGAAGATCGGCACATGAGGGTAAGCGTCCATGAACGTCAAAGTCCCCCAGACGAAGGGAATTGATGGCCGAGCGCAGAGACTCCATGCGAAATTTCTTGGTCCAGATGAACCGGTTGATCATTTTTAAAAACCAGAATGGGTCTTACGGAGCCATCCATTTTGGGCACTGTAAAAAGGCTGGAATAATGGCCCCCGCGTCTCTCGGAGAAAGGCACCGGGCAAATGACCTCCAACTCCAGAAGATTTTGTACTGCCAACAGCCCCTGCGCAGCCCGGGGGTCCGAAGGAACCGGAGACCTGAGGAATCTGGGAGGAGGCCGTAACTCCAACTCCAGCTTGCACCCGGAAGGCTTGACAACAGCCCTGGGTTTGGCACCCCAGGCAGTTCCGGGGCGGGCACGTCCTCTGCCACTACCCCAGGAGTCACCGCAGAGTAAGCAACTCCCCTGCTTGCTCGAGAACCATGAAAGGAAGGAGTAAAGGAGCCTGCACCCCGAAAGGAGTGGCGTTGCGTTTTGCGTTGCGGCAGCTTTCCTCCTTTCGCCCTGGGAGCGCCTTCTTAGCCGCCATCTCAGCCGTCCATTGCGTATAGCCAAAAGAGAGGCCGCGGTTCTACTACACATGCATATTGTATCGACCAAGCTGATAAGACAAAGGTCAAACAAGTGCAGCAAACACATCACTAGCAGGGTCAAGATGGGGACCATTCAACAGGCCCCTAATTACAGATCTGGTAGCTATGGCCGTGAGAGCTGAAGCACAAACGGGGCGTAGGGCCGAGCCACACCGGCAAAGGCGTGTGGCGCCATTTGATCAGGACGACGGTCCTCACCATCCTACGCGTGATGGAGTCTGGTGAATGCACAATCAATGAGTTGGACAACCCCAGAATCAAGCATACTTCAAGGGGTGACGCGCTTCACCGTGACCACCAGGAAGGGATACTTACTATCCCAGCCCCCCCGGGTGGACCTTTTCCATTCCTAAAGAAGCAATTAGTCAAAATACTTCAGATCAAGAAACACAAGGCGAGCCTTAGTGACCTCCAACAAATTCCCCCTTCTGCGAGGGGGGGGCCTCCGCAGGAGGGGAAAATACAATTCTGTGAGATACTCACCTGTAGAATTGGTATTATATGCATACAGCACGTCCTGCTCTAGATGTAGTAATTACATGTGGGTAATCCTCCGCCTGAGGGCGCTGTTCACTGCAGACATGTAGAAAACAGGCTCCTCCCGGCCCTACATATACCGAGGGACCTCCCACAAATCCCCAGCATTGAAAAGCAGTGAGAAGGAGAAGCCGGGAGAAACCAACCACCCAAAAACTGGCAATAAAAACAATGATAACAACCACCAAACAGGGGATCCAGAACAACGTGAAACCAGGGTGGGTTGGAGCAGGACGTGCTGTATGCATATAATACCAATTCTACAGGTGAGTATCTCACAGAATTGTATTATTCTAAGCATACAGCACGTCCTGCTCCAGATGTAGTAATTACATGTGGGACATCCAATAGCAGTGTCCGTAAAGTAGGGTGGGATCCCCAACAGAAAAGGCAACAGCAAGCAGTTTAAACTACTGCCAAACACAGCATCAGCTGAGGCCCTAACATCAACCTTGTAAAACTTTGTAAAGGTATGAACGGAAGACCAAGTAGCGGCCTTGCAAACTTGTTCCACAGAGGCCTGGTGCTGAAAAGCCCAAGAAGCCCCAACAGCACGAGTAGAATGAGCAGTAAGACGGAAGGGGGGAGACTTCCCCTTAGTAGAATAGGCTTGAACCACAGCCTGACGAATCCATTTACTGATAGTAGACTTGGTGGGAGCCAAACCCTTCCTAGGCCCGTGAGGCACAACAAAGAGAGCATCAGTCTTTCTGAACGCCTTAGTGATAACTAGGTAATACTTGACGCACCTAACCACATCCAAGGAATGCAAACCCCTCTCCTTAGGGTTACTAGGATTAGGGCACAAACAAGGAAGTACAATATCTAGATTCAAATGAAATGCAGACACCACTCTAGGCAGAAAGTCTGGCTTGAAGCGAAACACCACCTTATCCTGGTGTCTCTCAAAGTAGGGAGGCTGAATAGATAAAGCAGCCAACTCAGACACACGCCTAACAGAAGTGATAGCTACCAGGAAGACAACCTTGAGCGTGAGAACAGCGAGAGCAGCCTGCTGAATAGGCTCAAAGGGAGCACCCTGCAGGGCCGATAACACCAAGTTTAAATCCCAAACAGGTACCGTAGGTTTTCGAGGGGGACACACATGAGTGACCCCCTGAAAGAAGGTCTTGATAAGGGGATGCTGGGCAAAGGTCTTCTGAAAGAAGATAGACAGGGCCGAAACCTGGCCCTTCAGAGTACTAAGCTTAAGACCTAAGTCTAGACCATGTTGTAAAAACTCCAGCACCCTAAAGACTAAGAATTCCCGGCAGGGAAGAGACCTGGACTCACACCAGTCAATGTAAGAATGCCAAACTCTATAATAGATAGCAGAAGAAGTATTTTTCCTGGCTTGCACCATAGTAGCCACTACAGATGCAGACAAACCCTTTTCCATCAGGATGGAGGTTTCAATAGCCAAGCCGTCAAAGCCAGAGTTAGTAAATTGGGATGGCGTAGAGACCCCTGAGTTAGAAGATCTGGCAACCTTGGCAGATCGTACTGATCTACTGCCATTTGAACCACGTCTGATAACCACACTCTTCTTGGCCACCTTGGGGCCACCAGAATCGCGGGTACCCCTTCCAGAGCGATCTTGCGCAGAACTCTGCTCAGAAGGGGAATTGGTGGAAACGCATACAGGAGCCGAAACTCCCTCCAAGACATGGACAGGGCATCCATGGCCAGAGCCAGAGGATCCTGAGATAGGGATACAAAGCTCGGGAGCTTGTGATTGTGATGGGACGCAAACAGATCCACATCTGGCACACCCCAACGGTGACACAGGGACTGAAATACCCCCCTGCTCAGAGCATCTGCCAGCAGGTTCTCCGCCCCCGGAATGTAGACAGCCGAGATGCATTGGACATTGGCCTCCGCCCATGTTAGAATCAGATACTTCCTGGAGAGCCCCCTTGCTCCGGGTCCCTCCCTGATGGTTGATGTAGGCAACCGCCGTTCTGTTGTCTGAGCGTACCTGAACCGCCAGACCCCTCAGGTGATGGGTCAATTGTTCCAGCACCAATCTGACCTCCCTGAGTTCCAAGACATTGATGGGTAGATGGGCCTCCTGAGGGCCCCAGCTCCCCTGGAAGCGCAGGGACTTCCAGAATCCCCCCCAACCCGACAGACTGGCATCCGTTGTGACTGTCTCCCAGGAGGGAGCCAGGAAGGATCTGCCCCTTGTCAAGTTCCTGTGGTCCAGCCACCACGTAAGGGATTGTCTGACCGAGGGGGGAACCATCCAGATCTCATCCAAGGACGCTGGGTTCTTGTTCCATACTGACAGAAGGTGAAGCCGAAGGATTCTCAAATGGAACTGGGCAAAGGGCACCGCCTCGAAGCTTGCCACCATCGAGCCCACCAACTGCATTCCCTGCCGGATGGAGGAATGAGGGCTCGAAAGCAGGGACCTCGCCTGCATTGTCAGAGCTTCCACCTTCTGTGGAGGAAGGAATATCCTTGACTGAACTGTATCCAGAATCATCCCCAGGAACGGGGTCACTGAGGAGGGGGACAGAGAGGACTTTGGGTAATTGATCACCCAGCCGAAGGACTCCAGGGTGGACACTACCAACTGAGTGCCCAGCTCTGCCTGCCGCAGAGACCGAGATGTGATGAGTATATCGTCCAGGTAGGGCAACACGCGTATGTCCCGTAGTGTTAACAGGGACATCACCCCTGCCAGCACCTTGGTAAACACCCTGGGAGCCGAAGTGAGTCCGAATGGCAGGGCCACGAACTGGTAATGCTGATCCAGCAGCGCAAATCTGAGAAACCTTTGGTGTCCTGGAAACACCGGAACGTGAAGGTAAGCATCCTTGATGTCCACAGATGTCATGAAGTCCCCTGGGCGCAGAGAGGCAATGGCCGAGCGCAACGTTTCTATACGAAAATGTTTGTTTCTGACAAATCTGTTGAGGATTTTTAATCCAGAATGGGTCTGACTGACCCGTCCTTTTTGGGTACCGTGAAAAGGTTGGAATAAAACCCCATGCCCCTGTCTCTTAAGGGGACCTTGCAAATGACCCCTAGATCCAGAAGATCCTGCACAGCCAGCATCAAGACCCGAGCTGAGGCAGGGTCCTGTGGGATCCGGGACCCAACGAACCTGGTAGGGGGCCGTACAGCAAATTCTATCTTGTAACCGGAGGACACTACCTCCTGAATCCACCGGTCTGAGACGTGGCGTCTCCAGACCTGCTCGAAGTGCTGTAGACGTCCCCCCACCCTGACGGGCGAGGGCGCCCCTTCATGCCTGAGGGGTCTTGGGAGGAGCCTTGGGCTTGGGCCCCCAGGAGGAACCGGGACAGCGTCCTCGATTTTTGTTCCAGGAATCTGCGCGAGACCCAGCGAAGGACACTCCTCTGCCTTGCTTAGCCCCACGGTAGGGGGTCGATTGGGAGCTTGGGCCACGAAAGGGCCGAATCTGACGCTTGCGCTGGGGTACCTTGCCACCCTTGACAAAGATATCTAACCTTTCTCCAAACAGGCGCAGACCCTTAAATGGAAGCCCCGTAAGGGCCTTCTTGGCAACGTTATCAGCGGCCCACTGGCGCAACCAGACCGCTCGGCGTATGGCTACCACCAGAGCAGAAGATCTAGCGCTCAGCTTAAAAGCATTGTCCGATGCAGATAGGATATAGTTCACAAAAGTTTCACAGGTGGCCAGAGCATTGGCAGCATCAGAGGGCAAGTCATCTGCCCCTTCAAGAGCAGTCTTAACCACGGTCCTGAGCGCCACCGCCGTGATGGCTAAGGCGCAAACTGGGCGGAGCGACGCTCCCCCAAATGCAGAGGCATGACATGCCAGTTGGTCAACACGCCGATCCTCCAAATCCCGCAGCGTAGTAGTGTCAAGGGAGTGCATAATAGAGGTGTTGGACAGACTTAGAATTGGGGCATCGACCTCGGGTGGCGATGTCCAACACTTGACCAGTTCAGCAGGAAAGGGATATTTCTTATCCACACTTAGGAACCCCATGAAGTTTGCTGGGATGTTCCCATTCTTTCAGCACGAGGCTATTAAAATGTGTTTGTTCGGGAAATTCCAACCGCGCCCTAGCGGTGTGAAACAGATCACCCCTTTGCCGGGGAGCCGCGGCAGGGGGAGAGAGGGACAATACGTCAAAGATCTGGGTCAACAGTCTATCAATGTCATCCGAGGACCAATGATCAGAACCAGACTCCTACTGTCCCCTGGACTCATCGTCGTATGACCCCGAGTCAGAGAACAGTTCCCCTTCGTCTGAGGGGGGATGTGCGTAAGAAAGCAGTAAATCATCAGATTCTATAGGAAATATAGTAGATTCAGGATTCAAATGTCGCCTCTTGGCAGTGGCCTTGCGCACCAAGGAGACAGCAATTAAGTTTTCCACACTAGCCAGTCTAGTGGCAAAATCAGTATGAGAATCCCCACTGGTATTGGGGGTTAGGCTCAGACTTGGGGGAGTAGGTGAAGCGAGGCGAGGTGCGGGCCCAGCCTCGGAAGAGGTGGGAAGACCGGCTAGCGCCTGCTGTGCCCAAGGGACGCAGACCCGTGCATTGTCACCGCTGCTAGGTAAGACCCCACAAGCTACACACAGACGGGCTTGTCCCGAAGGAACCCCGTTCACAATATCCTGAGATGCCTCCATATGGTGATTATTAGGTACAATAAGCCAGTAGGGATTGACGCTATAAAGCAACCTTGGATGCCCCAATGACCCGCTGGGAAGTGGGAGTGATTTTTTAATGGTCTGGACCGGGCGCTGCACCGGGCCGGGAGAAGCCACCGAAGTTCACGGTCTGAAAGACACAAGGGGAACAGGGATGTCAGAGCCAAGCGAGAAGGAGCAAAAGCTAAAGAAAGGTCGCCCATGAGGGCACTTACAGAACAGCGAGGGGAGGACAGTCTTCACCACGTGCGAAAAATGGCGCCAAGCGAACCTCGAAGGGCGGGCCAGAGCTGAAGATGACGCGGAACGCGCCAAACCAGACCACGCCCCCCCCAGAGAGAGCGAAGTTCGAAGCGCGTAACCAATCAGAAAACAGTAGTTAGTAACTGAAACCAGACCGAGTGAATTACCTCAGAGACTAAACATGACAGGATAGAATACAGGAATAAACGCCGTAGCGTCCACGAACAGAGCCGCCGTACAAGCCAAGTAAAATACAGTAAAGGCGCTGCGGCTAACTTTAACATAAATGTGAAGTGCGGCTCTGACACCCGGTAACCGTTAAGGGCTATAAGCTTACTAGTGTAATAGGGCAAGGTTAGGCCATCGTACACACAACCCCCACCCTCTTTTTCCCCCCACTAACGCGGGGAACTAGGGAGGAAGGTGACCCAATACTCGGGGTTCACCGCTACA
This sequence comes from Gastrophryne carolinensis, assembly GCA_027917425.1. Lineage (NCBI taxonomy): Eukaryota > Metazoa > Chordata > Amphibia > Anura > Microhylidae > Gastrophryne > Gastrophryne carolinensis. Next base: position 156,324,356 of record CM051243.1, read on the forward strand.
CGGGGCGTGGGGCACTGATGCGGGAGGGGCATCCACTGAAGGCTCACCATTAGCCTTGACCGCCTACCCTATGGTGGGGGATTGCGGTGGAGCCAAGCTCCATAAGCACACGAGGTGCTGCCTACCTTCACCCGACCAACGCAGCCCAGGCTGGGAGGCATTAATTCACAATGAGAACGGGTGGAAATGGTCCCGCAGGGCCTCGGGCTGTAAAGCTCCGCTCGCCTGCGAGAGCGTGATACTTCATGTCTTCACAGTCAGCACTGCAGAGAAATCTGGGGATTTGTGGGAGGTCCCTCGGTATATGTAGGGCCGGGAGGAGCCTGTTTTCTACATGTCTGCAGTGAACAGCGCCCTCAGGCGGAGGATTACCCACATGTAATTACTACATCTGGAGCAGGACGTGCTGTATGCTTAGAATATAGCAAAAACTTCAAAAATATGGGCCAAAAGTCTGGGGGTATCCGCAGTATCCCCACGCTCCTGCCCAGCATCAACATCAAAGAACTGCTGATCATCAGAGCCTACAGCGTCCTGAAAACAATCCCCCGTCTTCAAGCGGGGAATAATCAGACCAAGTGAACGGGTCATAATCATAATAATCAAAGGCCGGTGCAGCTGGCACCAAACGCTGTCTCTTAGCTGGGGCCTACCTGGCAGCAAGGCTAGCAATCCTCCTCTTAATGTCGGCAATAAACACAAACATCAGATTGCGACTGCCCGCTAATGACAGTGTCACATGGGGTCAAAGCCAGGCGTGGGGGTGTAGGCGATGAGGCCAGCGGCGCTGACCCAGACGCCAGGGGCCCGGCTTGCCGCTCAATGGCCTGCTGTGCACATAGTATACAAATAAGCACATTATCCCCCGCAAGGGATACCCCACAACTGCCGGGGTTGCCCCAAAGGGATCCCGAGCCGGGTATCCTGGGAAGCCTCCATAAGGTGATTTTTTATGGTAGTCGCAATGACCAGTGGGAATTACGCTAATAAGCTACCCGGGAAGCCCCTTAATGTCCGTTAGTGGGAGGATTTGTGTATGACAAGGAATAGACCCCAATTGGAATGAGGGACCTAAGGACCAGGAAAAAAACCCTTTTTATCTTGAAAGACACAATATAAGGTACCATAAAAATCACACCAAGCGCCATATACATATGAAAGCATGCATTCTCCGATAATATATAAAAAAAAATCTTATACAGTAAAGCATATAATACCCGAAAAACACCTTCCATGAGCGGAGAGCCCCTAATGGGTTAACAGCAGTGTACAGTAAAACAAACAGACCCCGCAGGGCACTCACAGGGAACCGGAGAAATGACTCATCCTCTCAATGTCGGATCCATTCAGAAGCAGAGAGAAGAAAGAGGGCGGGCCAGCGCGGACCGTGCGACACGCGTGGCCCCGCCCCCTCCCAACCATGGTTAGAGACAGCGGTGCCCAGCCATTGGCGGAGGACCGCAAAAGGCGCCAGAGGAGGGGGGTGGGCCGCAACCAACGCGCCGAGCGCCCAGCCCCTCTCCTAACTGAAGTGAAAGAATGGCCGCACTCCCAGCCAGGTTGCGGAGCCGGCCGGTTCATTAGAGAGCCAGCCTGCCGCCGCTGAAAGCAACAGCCGCGCGGACCTGGCTGAAACTAAGTGCGCACAATCATACACACACACTGGCCTGGCAAAAACAAACAATCCGCAAAATGGAGGTACAGGTCCCCCCCCTATAATCCAATACGGGTAGTGACGGAGGGGGGGTCCCAAAACTACCTAATTAAGTGCAGGGACAATAAACGGACAGGGCATCCCATACCAGGATCACGAACCTGGCGGCCGCCTACCCTTTGTATAGGGTCTCACGGAGGAGCATAGCTCCTATACAGTACACCTCTAAGGTGTAACCTACCCTTACCCGGACTCACAGCCAAGGCTGGGAGGCATAGGGACCAAGGATTAAAGTGGCCGGGTGTAAACCCGGCTTACCTGCAAAGGAAAGAGACATCCATCTTCTTGACATGCTTCGCCGTCTGCAGAGACTTATCTGGGGAATGTGTGGGAGGTCCCAGGTATTTATGGGCCGGGAGGGGCTTCCTTTTTTTCATCTCTGCAGAAGTTCGCCCTCTACTGGTCATAACCCAAGTGTAATGACTACTTCCGAAGCAGGGTGTGAGACATACTTAGAATATTTCAGGGGTGCCAACATTTACCACCCTGACTGTATGTAAATTGTATTACCTTATCCCAGGTGAAGCAGAGCGTGCTGTAAGGAACCATTACATCTTCATCTCCCCTTGATGAGTGACTCACTGGTGAATACATATTTGTACTGCTTTTTGTACAGCCGTTTTACTGTATTTAGTGTATTTATGTATTATGCTATTTTTTTAATGTTTATTCCTCAGTTGTACCCAATCTCTACAATGAGTTCTTAATGTTTTCATGGCACCGTCCAACGCCCTCAAAATAATGCTCATGTGCTTACCAGATTACAAATAGTAGCAGCATTTCCTTATTTTTATTACAAAGATAATATAATCAGCACATATGCATCCAAAAACCTTTATTCCACAACTAGCAACTTCTCAATTATATTTATTGTATATTAATTATATTTCTATCCCCCTCAGAACCAATGTGGAAAAAGTTATAAAAAGGACATAGTGTAAACTGAGCTATAATAAAAATGGTGTATTCAAGATGGGTAAAAGTTGCACGCACAAAGTTCCAGTGAATAACGTGTTTTAAATATATAAATGCAGGTTCTAAAGCCCACATCAGAAATCTCAACGATTGTGAGAGGAAGTCTCCGTTATCAGATCTTAAAAGCGTGGACCCTGGAAGTTAACAGAGTCGTGGTGTGTATATCATCCCCTATGATGGACTTTTACCATCTTCAGGGAAGGTGGGTCAGAGTGTGCTTGACCCTGTAAAAGGGCTCTCAGTTCCAAGGGACCAGGCCCCGACGGTTCTAAGGGTGGCAATACAAGCTTAGGCGGTGGCTGCCCTTTAAGACAGAAAAAAAAAAAAACATGATTTTGACTATCCGGTGTTTTGTTACTTGATCACAAATAGAGATGCCCTGCTAAGTGAACCCCTCCATATCGCCCATGCAAACCTACAGCGCAGTCCAATTAGATCCATCTGTCATTTTGGAAGCGCAAGGGACCTCAACCCCAGTTATAGTTCCCGCTTCCTGGTATAGGCCGGGAGGTGCCACAACCTTTTATCTTGCAGTTTTACCTTTGGCCGAATCTTAAACTATGAGTATCAGATTGTGACTACCTGGAGTGGAAGATGAGAGAAATATATAGTATGGGTTGTTGCGTTGATCAGTTTATAGAACTCCTCACTTCAAACACTTTAAAACTGCAACACCCAACAATAAATCTTACAGAAGTTATTGTAACCGCGCACTGCACTTCCTTGTTGCTAATAAATATGTAATGTATTTGTTAAATGAAGTGCAGTGCGCGGAAGAGCACCATGTTTCATCATCATCTCACAATATTTAACAGAGCAGCAAGCGTTAAATGAGCAATAAATGAGTGCATGCAGTCCAACAAGTCACCTAGCCTCCAGAGCCACACATCTCTGCCACTATTCTCCCCAGCTCATCAACTTTACACTGCATCGCATAACTGGGAGAGGGGGTGTTACACCATGCTGCCCACATGCCCTAACTCTGCATTGGCCTGCTACCCCCCCCCCCCCCCCCATCCCCACAGTGCTTGTGAGAAACACAGCTGCTCTGCCTGTGACAGAAGCAGAACATGAGAATTAAAGCCACATATGGTCAAGAGGGAAACACAATCCAGGCTACTTTTGCTCAGTCCCACTTGTCAAATTTAGAGTTGTTGCCCCACTATACCTAGGAGTACATCTTACAACAGCAGCAAAGGCTTTTGGGTCAGTGCTTTAACTATTCAAAAACCTTTGGGTGCTATTATTCAAAAACTCTTTGCAGCTCTCATTTAACACTTGACTGTTGCAATATAAATCAGCTGTTGCCTGAATCAGTGTCTGCTTCTAGGAATAAAATACCTCTTACTTAAATTGTCAATTTTACACCCTAAAACCACTTGACAATAGCAAATATTTTACATACCTGTCAATTAGAGACTCTCGCATAATGGTGGCAATACTGCTTGGTTGAGCATTGCTCAATTTGAAGACACTTTCTATTACAGACAGCTCTGTACTGGTTGTGTCCAGGCCACAAAAAGCACACCAATCATTGACAACCATTCCTGCTGCAATGACCTCACTGCCTCGATTCACTGTTCCAGCCTGTAAAAAAAAAAAACTTAAGTACCTGGAAACTTTTTTTCTAAACATCCGAAAGGGCAGCATATGCCTGCGAGACCTCCGGGCTCCTCCTACCAATTTGGAACACCTGACCACCAGACAGAATAAAATCTTGACTCCTCCTCCCATTCCTCAGTTGTTGTAGAGATCTGAAAGAGAAAAGAAACAGACCCACAACTCCAACATATAATAAATACATAATCCAACTCCATATAAGAAAAAAAAGGGAGGGAAGCCGGCGTATGCTGCCCTTTCGGATGTTTAGAAAAAAAAGTTACCAGGTACTAAGTTTTCTCAAAACATCCTTCGGGCAGCATACACCTGAGAGATAGGCGAGTACTACCTCGTTGGGTGGGAAGAATAGCATGGAGAACACTTCTGACAAAAGACAGATCCTTCTGGGACAGAAGATCCAACTGAAAGAGTCCAGCAAAAAAACCTTCCCTGGAGGACCAAGTGGCTGCTTAACCCCAGCCTGCTCTGCCCCAGATGAAGCATCACTTCTTGTAAATGAGACGTGATAACATTTGGCCTGACAATCTCGATAAGCCAAATCCTGTAAAGATTTTTTTCCTTTACTCAGACCTACAACGTACATGAACCCACTATCGGATCTCCCTTAGTCTGGTAATGGGACATCAACAGTGTGTAAAACATCTAAAGTATATCCTACAAAAGCTTCCTCATCAGTTATAGAAAGAAGGAACATTCCTTGAGTCCAAGGAAAACTGATGAGACCTTAGGTCAATAGAAAGGATCCACTCAATACTGGATCTGGGAAAAAAGCTCAAAAGGTTGAACACTTGATCCTGAACAAAAAATCTTAACCCTAAAAATTGCTCGGGTAAGAATAAAGAGTAAGGACTAGCCTAGTGCCAGAGACAGCCTCGGCCCCCGAGAAAGCCTATGGCTAAGGTCGGCCCAGGGCTAGAGAGAGACGGCCCAGGGCTAGAGACGGCCCAGGGCTAGAGACGGCCCAGGGCTCCGAATGGATAACACCATTGAACCGGAAAAAAGCATAGGCTAGACTGAAAAGCCGTGTAGGGATAAGGTGTCTGCTTCCACTGCTAGACCTTCTGGATTCAAAGTACTTGACCAGCTTGTGACTTCTTGCTGAAGCAATAGATCCATATTTGAAAAGTCCCTTAAAAGTCGATCTGCTTGAACACCCTAGAGGTGACTGACCAATCTGACCCCCTCATGAAAAGCACTCAGAAAATCTGCCACATGATTCAAAGTTCCTTTTGGAACACTTGTGACGGAGACTTCAGGTTTCCTTCTAAACCAATAAGGATCACTAAACCAATAAGGATCACTAAACCAATAAGGATCACTAAACCAATAAGGATCACTAAACCAATAAGGATCACTAAACCAATAAGGATCACTAAACCAATAAGGATCACTAAACCAATAAGGATCACTAAACCAATAAGGATCACTAATGTGACCACCATCTAGCGATGAGTCTCGCTCTCCCCTGATGGTTAATGTATGCTACAGTTGTAGCATAGTCTGGTCTTATCTGTACATGCTGATCTTCCAATGTTCTACAAATTCTATCAAGGCTACTTTATTGTTATCCATTTTCTTAGGTTCGAGGACTGGCTCAGTGCCTTGGGCTACTTTCCTTGTGCTGCCCAACTTACGCAATGGGTTACCTAACCCCAAGCTGAGGTATCTGTAGTAACCATCTTTCCTTTTGGGGTTCCCAATATAGTCCCTTGACCGAGCACTGAAACTATATCTTCCAACCCATACCGGGAGCCTTTCCAAATGCTCAGGATATGTATATGAAGAGTCCTTGAATACAAGTCATCTTTATGCCAATGTTAACAGTCCTAATACCCACATGACTTGTCTTATAGAAGATGTCGAAAAGGAATCAAACGGCTTCCTGAAGGGCCGAAATCTTTTGAGAAGGCAGAATAAGAGTCTGAAGAAAAGTGTTGACTTCAAATCCCAAATAACTCACTGCCTGAGAGGGAACCAGACTTGAACTCTCGAGGCTCAGAACCTAACCGAGCTGAAAACAGCTCCAAGATGTAACTGAGGCCCTGTAACAATTTGTCCCTTAAATGGGCAAAAAAGTAGCAGATAGTCGGGATCAGCCAAATACTAATTCCTCTCTGTCTTCGATATGCCAGAAGTTCTGCCAATATCTTTGTAAAACATTCTCGGGCTGAATTCAGCCCGAAGGGAAGATATCTAATTGGAGGTGTAAAAAACCCAGTCCTTTACTGTGAATCTTAAAAGCAGGACTAAGTCCAAGGCTCATTGGAACTTGTCAGCAAGCATCCTTCAGATCTATTGAGACCATGAAAGGGCTCTGTGGAAGCATATTTTTCACTGAATAAATGTTTTATTCCAAATGTCCTATAAAATTAAAAAAAAAAAAAAAAAAAAAAGGCTCTACTCAAGGCTTCCTTCACCAGAAAGACAGTGGCATAAAAAACCCATTCCTCGCTGGTGACGGGGGAACTGGGATAATGACTCCCCTGGCCCCCATGTCTAGCAGACTTTCCTTAATGTCTTTCTTACTCGTGAGAATATAAATTGAAACAATCTATTTCCTCTAAAGCCGCGCTAAAAAATTACAATAAATTATAACAATGTTTTTTATATAACACAACCACCATTAATTAATTCAATTATCAATTGTATAAGTTTCTATTCCAGCGCAGGGAGCCTAAAAGGCTGTGTCAGTACAGCCACATGTAACAATACAAAAGGCTATGTAAATACATACAACAGACTCCGCAGGAAATCAAGGGTTAAACAGTCTCTTAGGAACTTCACCAGCAGTGCTCGTCTCAGATCACAGTGTAGCCCGACCACCAGAATCACATTGCACGTACCAGATTTCTCTTTACAATAAGCCCGTCAGAAATAACTCAGCTCCAAGTAAGAACAGTGATCCACAATGGTTGTCCTCTATTATTTCATATAACACGCCTCAGTGATTTAAAAGTTGCGGGGAAAAATTTAAAAACAGACATAGCATACCACCGTTTTCAAATGGATATTTATAAAACTTTATTGCGCTTACCCCGTAACAATTCAAACTTGCATCTCATAAGTCGCTCCAAATGTAATTATTGCCTTGATCTTCCTCTATTCCTATATGGGTCATTCAAAGCAAACCTCCCCGCCCCGGCCGTGGGCAATAGAGGTAAAATACCGCGGTTGTAGCTGCCAGACAAAACGTAGTGACTTCGTGGAGGGTCCCGCCCAACGCGTTTCGTCTATTCTGACTTTCTCATAAGGCCTAAAGGACACATGTGGAAGCCAAAAATTGGCATTAAAGAATTGGATTCTGCTTGCCAAGAGCAGGGAATCCATATTCTTATCTAGGGGATCACACAGAACCCCAAATCTTCAAAGGCCAACCTTGCCCCTTCGGGAACTTTAGCAAAAGGGGAGCACCCTGTTCTCATTCTTCTAAAATCATATGTTTTAGAAAATTATGGAAAGAGAATGGAGATGTTGGACCAAGGGCCAATCATAGTAGAACCCATCAAGCCTAGGGCCCCCGGTAATCTCAGGTGGACTCCCATCCAAGCACTGAACGGGCCTGACCCTGCTTAGCTTCCGAGATTGGGCGCATTCAGGGTGGTGTGGCCGTAGGTCTATATGGATCTGGGGCCCGGCTCTTTTTCCTCTATACCCATTGATAAATATATCAACCGTAAGAGGAATGTAAGCCCCCCTTCCTCAGAGTCCTCATCTGATATATAGGACTCTAGATTGGATAAAATAGGAGAAACCCCTCATATGTCCCAACGGAGAGGAATTAAAGGGCACTGTGGTTGTTTGAAAAAACTAACCTGGTTACCTAAACCTTAGGTAATATCTGGCCCATGTTAGAAATGGTGAAAGGTTTAAGAAACATTTCCCATCTTGAAACAAAGTGGATTCTTGTTCCGTACAACCATCTTTTCCATGCAGTATGGACATAGAGGTATTCTTATATGAATTATTCTCACATATAAGGTATCTCATGCCCTTCTTTAGTGATTTAAATCTCAAAGAATATTTTAGGTAAACTTTAATGAGTTTTATCCGGGGTCTTGACTAAAAGACAATAAAACATTATATATACATATATAAATATATATTAACTCACCAGGCAGAGCTGTGCCTCCTCGTCCCAGAACCGGCAGCAGACAGATTAGCTGGTGCTGTATCTTGGTCTGCATTTATTAAATCTGTGGATGCTTTTTCCTTCTGGGTCCGGTATTTCCTGATTCCTCCTAAATAGGGCAGGAGCGAAATACCCTTCATTTCTTTTAACCCTCTATTTGCTGGAAATCAAGAGGTAGGCCAATAGCAATGAAGGAAAGACACTGGTGCCGTCCCTTTAGGACAAAACACGTGTTTCTTCCCGGGCAGGATTCCCGGAAATCCGTGGAAAAACCCCACGGATTCCGGTGGAAGAAGCAGACTCCCCTCCCCTTCCTTCCAAAAGCAAGTAAGTTAAAATTTCCGCGCGCGCCCGGGAATGCTGCCGCTGCCATGGAGGAAGAGGAGGGCGTCCCGCCTGTGGAGGAACGCGTGATTGTTGGCTGCACTGCCGCCGATCGATCCCCCGGACCGAGCGCTACCCGACCACTGACACTGAGGTAAGTGGCATCGGCGTTGTAGTAATGTCAAAAAAAAAAACCAGAACAGGGCCAGAGACCGCACTCACCAATCTAAGTAAGGAGTGTGCACAGACCAGGGATGGAGGCACGTGTGTGCACTACAATATATCACCAGACAGAGTCCCAAACTCCCCCAATCCAACCCTATAGTGAATGGCACCACTCCAGTTAATGATCAATGCTACTTTATTAAGATGCCTATACTATGTACATACATTGTATTAAAAAACACTAGTTAAAATACATCTATTTACACACAAACCCCTAAACATAGGGGGAAACCACAAGGGAGAACAAGAATGTAAAAGGAGAGGAGGGGGAGGGGCAGGCACTCTGGCCAGAGTGTCCTGATGGCGTAAGCCCCTGTGGCTAAATAATTAGTTAATATCTTGTGGTATAATCCTGCCCCAGTCCACTCTAAAGCTGTCTATTAACAAGTGTCCTGTGTATAATTCATCACATTCATATATAAAAAAAACTATGTGTATAACTACATAAATAACTATAACTATTACTATAAAGTGCCAAGTGCTCTTAAATTGATCTATTTACAATTGATTCAAAGACAGCCGTAGGGGGAAAATATACAAGACATGCATATAATAACACAGTACCTCCTCAATGACCGGCCACACGCACCCCTCCTCACCAAAGACCAACGCGTTACGTGACTTCCCGCGTCACTTCTCCAGGGCCAGACAAGCAAGTAGTTTTTTTATATATGAATGTGATGAATTATACACAGGACACTTGTTAATAGACAGCTTTAGAGTGGACTGGGGCAGGATTATACCACAAGATATTAACTAATTATTTAGCCACAGGGGCTTACGCCATCAGGACACTCTGGCCAGAGTGCCTGCCCCTCCCCCTCCTCTCCTTTTACATTCTTGTTCTCCCTTGTGGTTTACCCCTATGTTTAGGGGTTTGTGTGTAAATAGATGTATTTTAACTAGTGTTTTTTAATACAATGTATGTACATAGTATAGGCATCTTAATAAAGTAGCATTGATCATTAACTGGAGTGGTGCCATTCAATATAGGGTTGGATTGGGGGAGTTTGGGACTCTCTGTCTGGTGATATGTTGTAGTAATGTCAGGCGGGGAAGAGAGAGAAGAGTCATTCACCTCTCTTCCCCGCCTCTTAAAAGGTACAATGTGAAAATAAAAACATTCAAACACAAATTAAGAATAAAAACATATCCAGTGCATCCAATTCTCAGGAAAAAGCTTCCTCTGAGCCATCACAACATAATAAATATTATTTTAGGGCCGGCCACCCCAGCTTCTTCCAAACAGTCATCCTCAGTAAGAGGGAAAATAAAGCTTACCCCCTTTGTAAAAATTCAAAGAGTGGGATTCTTGGCCTAAAAATCCCGAGGGTATCCCGGGCCCCGGGCAACCATACAAGCCTCCAGGACCGAGAAAAGAGCCCCCTGCAAAGGCCCACAGCGCCGAAAATACTTACCAAAACCTTCCTGGTTCAGGAGCTAGTGGTCTGGCTCCTACCTCACGGAGGAACATGAAAACAACTGAGGAATGGGAGGAGAAGTCAAGATTTTATTCTGTCTGGTGGTCAGGTGTTCCAAATTGGTAGGAGTAGCCCGGAGGTCTTTGGGGCGTATGCTGCCTGAAGGATGTTTTAAGAAAATATAATTGCAGGTAGTCCTAACCCATTTTTTAATAGATAAAAACCATTTCTTTGAAACTCACCACAAGAGGAACCTGTAGCAGAGAAGACAATTCATCCTGGTTTTCTATTGATGTTTTTGGATGCACCAAACCTCCCTGGTTACTAAATGCACAGTAACTACCAACAAGAACTTGATCAGCAATAGTCTGCCTAAAAACTTCTACCTTTAGGACATCTGCCAGGATTTCTTCTGTCTCCTGTAATGAACAAAAAACCATGTTATTTACCTGACAATTTTTAGGAACCTTCCATACAGAAACCGGGCCCTGCCCACAGGAACTGGAGAAATGACCACTAGATACAAGTAGTTAATCTCCCCTCTTACTTCCATTCCATTTGACATCCAGATTGTGAAAAATTGTGAAAAATGGAAAACATCCTGTAACTTGTGGAATTCTGACAGATCCTGGTAAGTTGTTTTTAAGAGCTATTATCCTTTTCCTTATTAAACACAGGGTAGAACATAATATTACACAGCAAAGCAAAGCAACCATCAGCAACAGAGCTGTCAGTGGGCTGCTTATTGCACATTAGATACTAAAAGACGCTGGCAGCTTGATGCATGAACGGTTTTCTGCTGGACCAGCTGCTTGTTACTCCTATAGGAGGCAAAGAGGAAGTATAGCAGCAAACATTTTCCATTCATCAAGCTGTCCACAGGCTACTGGCGCAGTGAGCAGCCCCTCATTGATGAGCAGCATGAATACAGACACGCCAGCCTCATCAAGAAGCGAGGCTCATCAGTGGCATCCCTACTGCTTCCGTGTTTCCTGTGGTTTCTGCTGTCCATGATTAAAATTAGGAGTCCTTCAAGGTGTGCACTGAAGACTACATTGCTGCTTTGGATATCTCATCCAAAGAAGTACCAGTCCTTTCTGCCTAAATACTGCCATAGCTCGTGTGGAATGGGCAGACACCTCTGGGGGAGAAACCCCCCTAGAAGAATATGCGTGTGCAATAGTCCTTTTTATCCACCTGGCTATAGTGGACTTAAGAGATTAAACTGGACCTTCACCATGATTTATTGAAAAGCCCAAACCCTTAAAAATACAATTCTGTGAAGTACTCACCTGTAGAATTGGTATTATACGCATACAGCACGTCCTGCTCCAGATATAGTAATAACATGTGGGTAATCCTCCGCCTGAGGGCGCTGTTCACTGCAGACATGCAAAAACAGGCTCCTCCCGGCCCTACATATACCGAGGGACCTCCCACAAATCCCCAGCATTGAAAAGCAGTGAGAAGGAGAAGCCGGGAGAAACCAACCACCCAAAAACTGGCAATTATAAGAAGGATAACAATCACCATACAGGGGATCCGGAACAGAGTGAAACCAGGGTGGGGTGGAGCAGGACGTGCTGTATGCGTATAATACCAATTCTACAGGTTGAGTACTTCACAGAATTGTATTATTCTAAGCATACAGCACGTCCTGCTCCAGATATAGTAACATGTGGGACATCCAATAGCAGTGTCCATAAATAGGGTGGGATCCCCATCAAAAAAGGCACAGCGAACAGTAAAAGTGCCGTCACCTGTAAACCTTGCTACCAAGAGCAACAAGAGCAAATGCTCTAATGTCAACCTTATGAAAACCTTTGAAAAGGATGAAATGAACACAAGCAGCGAACCAGCAAGCTTGTTCAATGGAACCTAGTGCTGAAAGACCCAAGCCAAGCACAAGTAGAAACAGAACAAAAAAGGAGAGAAGAAGAAGATTCTTCCCCTAAAAGAAAAGGCCGGAGTAACAGCCTGACCATGCCACTGCAAAAAAAAAAAAAAAAAAAAAAAAGTAGCCATGGTAAACTTAGAACTCTCCCCATCGGGGAGTTTGAACCCAGGTCTCCAGCGAGACAAGCGGGAATACTGACCACTACACTAACAAAAATCAGCCAGAGCCGAAACGTTTACTTTCGGATCAGAAGGACAATTCAACCGAGTAAGACCAAACCAAAAGGCACATACACCCTTGGGAGCAGTCAAGATCCAGCACTCAAAGATGGAGACACCTGCAAGCCCCAAGGGACATAAGTCCCTCTCAGGGACAAGAGACAGACCAGGAAAATCTGCAACACTTGTTTAGAGATGCCAATCCCCTTAGCTCAGGGTTATCAAGGAAAAAAGCCCAGAGGCAGAAAAGGTCTAGAATAAAGGAGCATAAAACACCACCTGGACCGAAAGCCCGGCGTAAGGCGGAACACCCCCACCACATGATAAAAATTAATATAAATAATATATATCTCAACTAAACAAAGCCGTCCTCTACGGCACACTTCTGACTGAACCAACGGTCCCCCGAAGAGCAACATGAGGGAAGGGACAGTTTGGACAAGAACCGGAATAGTCCCAAGGGAACCCCTCGCAGGGCAATCAAAATAAAGCAATCCACAAACGGGAGCATAGAATTCCCTGGGGAATGCACCTAAGCAACCCCTGAAGCATGCCTAACAATGGAGGCTAAACCAGACTGCAACAGAAAGGCGAACAGGGCGAACCCTGAAACCTTCAGAGGACTGAGTTGGGGAGCCGACTCCAACCAAGCTTAACAATTCTAGAACCCTGGGAACAAGAACGTCCAACAGGGGAGAGAGGTAGACCCAAGCCAGCAATACGGGTACAACATACCCTAACATAGAAGTCCGAAAAGGGAGGAGAAGAAGAAGAGGAAGCTAGCTCGTAGCCCTCAAATAGAAACAAAACACCAGCAATGCGCCGTCTCCAACGGGGTGGAGAATAAAACCAACAGAACGCCATAATAGAGTCTGAAGATTGGGGCGACATAGTAAAAGGTCTGAGTAGGCAGAACAGCCCTCGTGAAAGAGCATACAGGACAGATGTCCTTGGCAGAACATCTGCGGGCCACCAGCATAACGGTTCTCCCTTTCTTCAGCAATATTGCGCAGAACCCCGCCCAGCAGGGTGAACGAAGATAAGACATATAGAATATAATGTCCAGACATAAAAAGAGACTAAGACCCCATGACCAAGGCCAGAAAATTCTGTAGCAATAAACAAGGGCATAGTCCCTGTGATAGTGACAGGGCCCAACAGAGCCATACCAGTTGGACCTCAGTGGGACACTAGGATAGAACCTCCTGCTGCAGGAGGACAGCCATCGGAGCTAATACCAATGAAGAGCAAGGCAGGCTGACCCCCCACATAGATCAGGATCAGAAACCTGCTGGGGAACATCCTGTTCCAGGACTCGCCCAATAAAAAGCACAGGCCACTGCCTTCAAACAGACCAAGAGTCCCCCAAACGGACAGGTCCTGAAGAGGAGTAGTCCAGCAAGATAGAGCACCCCAAGGCTCACTGATTCAATAAAAATAGTAGATAGAAGGGCCCCCTAAGTGCCCCACCTAGGAACCACGGGCGATTTCCAGAAGAGACACATCCCCCTGCCAACCTGCAAGACTTGGTACCTATGGTGACCATCAACAGGAAGATGCAAGAAGGGAGGGGATGCCCCCCCGACAGATTCCTTCAATTAACCAACAGAAGAGGAACCACCTTGACTAGAAGGAAAGTGCACAGACTTAGGTCCAGGGTGCTGGGAACCATGTCCAGAATTAAAAATCTAAGGTGCCGTGGAGCCCAAGGGCTTCGAGTATAAGGGACATCATCTGAACAGCCACCAACGGCCCCACCAGCTGCAATTCTGCCTGGTGAAAGTAAGGCGACAGCAAGGTGGAACAGAGACCTTGCCCCAGAAAATCACCTATTGCCAAGAAAAAAGGCACTAGCCGGCACCGAATCCGAATGCAATCCTAGGAAAGGAGATACCGGAGGATGGAACAAAAAAGGAACTGAGGTGACTAAACTCCATCCAAACAACTCCCCCTTGTAGGTAAGAAGGACGAACTAATTAGGTCCCTGTGTGGCTGCCCCTTGGTCTCATGCGAGAGAGGGAGCGGAAGAGGGGCCCAATAACACGGCCACAATCAGCGGTGATGACCACCAACACCAACCTATAAATCCTCAGTGTCCCGAAGACACCTGGGAACCAAATAAGCATCTTAGCACTCCACGGACGGTCAGAGGCCCACTGGTTTATAGGGCGCCGACGGCCCAACTCAGAGACGCCAAGCATAAATGCCTGTGGATACAAATCGCCGAACCCATGGAGGGTTAGAATGGGCGACCCCCACATCCTCAAGGGGAATGTGGAGCAAACTGGTGTGGAGGCCCCTGCCTCTATCTGTTAAGGGCATCCTGCCGAGGAGCCCAGACCTAGCAGGCCAAGGAAGGCCTGCGCCAACACCTGAAGAAAAAAGCAGGGGACCGGAAGCCCCCTGACCAACTCGGGGGAAGGACCACCCAGAAAACACTGTCCCGCATCCAGAGGAACTACCTCCTGAATCCACCAGAACGAGGCATGATGCCTCCTGATAGGAGCCAGGTGCTGTGGCCATCCCCTCACCCAGGCGGGCGTCCCATCATGCTTGGGGTGCTTTTGGTGAAGGATTCGGACTTAGCCCGACCAGAAGGGCCCGAGCGTTGTCTGCCGCTCCTGGGGCAGGAGTCTGCACCAGACCCCAAAAAGGGCATCCCTGGTTCTTGTTTAACACTATGATATGGAGGGGGAGGGGTATCCCTGCTCCGAGGGGGCCGAGACGGCCGCCCATGATGGGGTGAATTGCCCTGTTTTCCAAATAGGTCCAGACGGGCCCCAAACAGGCGTTGCCCTCTGAAGGGAAGCCCCGTCAGAGTCCTTTTAGCATCGTCGTCAGCCCCCCACTGTCGCAGCCAGAGCAGGCGACGTATAGCTACCACTGGGGCAGAGGTCCTTGCACACATTCTGATGGTGTCATCCAGAGCTAAAAGGATAAATTTAACAAAAATATCACAACTGGAGAGTGCATTAAACACCTCCCAGGGTAAATCTTCAGGTTGATGCTCAAGCATCTTTCTTATGAGGGTTCTAGCGGCCACAGCAGTGATGACCGCGGCACAGACAGGACGCAGCGCCGTTCCTGCACAAGCAAAGGCGTGTGAAGCCAGCCTGTCAATGCGCCGGTCCTCGGCATCCCGAAGGGTGCTGTAAGCCGGGGCTGTAAAGAAGGGGGGGTTAGGAACCCCAATGATCGGTGCGTCTACCACGGGAGACGATGACCAACAATCAACCATCTCAGGGGGAAAAGGGTATTTCCAATCCCAGTCCTCTGGGGTCCCTTGAAGTTTAGAGGGACACTCCCATTCCTTGAGTACAAGAGCATGGAAGTGAGCCTGCTTGAGAAATTCCAAGCGCGCAGACGCAGTATGGAAGCGCTCCCCACTCAGCTTGGGGACTGCACCAGGGAGCGAAATAGACAGGGCCTTAAAAATCATACCATCAATGTCAAGCTGGCCCCTGTCATCCTGGCCAGGATGTCAAGTCAAGTCCCCGCCCACTCCGAAGAGCGCGAAGCTCTTAGGTAATAGGATACAATCACAACGCATTTTGTAAGGAAAAGGCGCCTCAGCATCTAGACGACGCAGCAAACTATGTAAAAGACACATACGGCGGCAGCCAAAACAGAAGAGCAAGAAGCGCGGCTCTGACACCCAAATGCTAATGAACGGAAGAAATAAGGCCAAAAGCATGACATAATAGTACACTGGGACCGCCACACACATCCCCCCCCCCCTCTTTCTTTTCCCCCTAACTAGTTGGGGAAATGAGGGAGGATGGCGACCCTTTACACAGGGTCCACCGCTACCCGGGGTACGGGCAATAATGCGGGAGGGGCATCCACTAGAGGCTCACCATCAGCCTAACCGCCTACCCTATGGTGGGGGATTGCGGTGGAGCATGGCTCCGTTAAGCACACAAGGTGCTGCCTACCTTCACCTGACCAACGCAGCCCAGGCTGTGAGGCATATTCTTCACAAAGAGGACGGGTGGAAATAGTCCCACAGGGCCACGGGCTGTAAAGCCCTGCTCGCCTGCGAGAGCGTGATACTTCATGTCTTCGCAGTTCAGCACTGCAGAGAAATCTGGGGATTTGTGGGAGGTCCCTCGGTATATGTAGGGCCGGGAGGAGCCTGTTTTTGCATGTCTGCAGTGAACAGCGCCCTCAGGCGGAGGATTACCCACATGTTATTACTATATCTGGGGTAGGGGAGAAATGCCGCCTTTCCGTTTCCACGTTTCAGTCTCACTGCCGAAACCAGAAATGTCCGGGTGCTGGGTCAAATGAGAGAAGCCACGCCCCAAATTTGAAATTTTGGAGGAAAACTAGAAAAAAAAGATTGTTATAGATACATTTCGCTCAGTTAATCTGGCGCTTGATGTCAGCAAGATTTAAAGGACCCGCATACCCACAAGTAACTCAGTTGTTTGATTTAAAGAGCCATTACACAACAAGTGAAAATTACTATGTGAGCCGTTTTACTTGTAGAGGCCGGAACTTCCCCCGTCCACCAGTCACAATGGGGCCCCGCACCCATTATATAGTAAGATTTGGAGGGTGCTTTTGAAAACTTGGGAGGATTAGGGAGTGGCGAATAGAGGGAGTAGGGAGTTCCAGAAAAGTGAGATATCTTTGTCGGCGAGTGTGAGAGAAGGTGACCAGGGTGGAGGAAAGGAGGAGAGAGGCAGAGCAGAGGCAGAGCGGAGGCAGAGTCCAAGGGGATATTGCCGTATGAGTAATTAAAGCAGAAGTCCAGTGTTCTTAATCCCCGCCCCCATAACCCACCCTGAAACCCTCCCCTGGCGCAGGGGGGTTGGGCTACAAAGAGCACTGTACTCCTGGCGCTCGGGGTCCAGTGCGTCATGCTATCTTGTAAAGATAATTCTGTGAGACCTCACCTGTAGAACTTATCAGGACATTAGAAGAATTCAGTAACGATAGGGTTAACTTCTCGGCAAAAGGGTGTGGACTGCAAAACAAAGGCATGGCTCCTCCTCCCGGCCTGTATCCTTCCGGCTTACTTCCGCAAATCCAGTTTAATTGAAAAGCATTGGAACCAGCCGCCCAGGAGGCATAACTATATTTACTGCTGGAGACAAAAGGCTGGAGACAAAATACAAGACTCCTCTCTCCATTTATTTTTTTTTTTTTTATGCTGAGCAAACCATTTACATATTTACCACTCCAATAGACTAAGCATCCAAGGAATAGACATAGTAAGGGTCTGATGTCCTGGAGTAATAATGGAAGAGAAATCAATTCTACAGGTGAGTTCTCACGGAATTATCTTTTCTCTTCCTATTTTACTTCAGGCCATCAGAATTCATCAACGATAGGGATCTCCAAAAGCAGTACCCTAAATTTGGGTGGGATGCATAAAAACCTTATTCCTTTCTATCAGGACTAAGACATCACAAAACCATCTAGTTTACTACTGTATGTAATTCCCTCCTACCAAAAGCAGCATCCGAAGACACAAGTAGGGGTCTTGCATCATTGTTCTACTGAAGCTTGATGGAGAAAAGCCCAAGATGCTCTAATAGCTCGTGTCGAATGAGCAGTAATCCTAAAAGGGAGGATCCTTCCCCTTAGAGACATAGGCTCTTACCACTGCTTGTCTAATCCATAGACTGATGGTGGACATAGCTGGTGGAAGACCTTTCCGTTGACCCTCAAGTACACAAGAAGTCTGACCTGCGGAAAGATTGTGTAGAAGTGAGCTACTATTTCAATGCTCTCACTACATCTACCGAGTGAAGAACCCTTTCCTTATTGGACAATGGAGCAGGAGAATAAGAAGGGCAAAACCACATCTTCATTAAGATGAAATAGGGGAAACCACTTTAGGAAGAACATACTGTTTAAAAAAACAATTCTGTGAGGTACTCACCTGTAGAATTGTTTTTTCTGGGAATCCATTCCAGGCACTCCTTACGCTTGGGATTACCTCCTTTCTGATCACGTGACTGCAAGAAAGAAAACAGGTGTGGCCCCTCCCGGCCCATAAGTAGCAGCTGCCTCCTCACCAAGATCAGTTTACTTAAAAAGCAGTAAAAAACAGAACAGAGGCAGGCCGGGAGGGCCTATATAGGAGTCCATGTTACTTTACACCGAACTCCTAGAAAATACTCTCAGAAATTAAGTTTTGTTCTTTTCACTTTCTCTTACACTTTTCTATTTTCTCTTTTTTTTTTTTAAATGCTAATGAAATAAATGGACTAAACACCATCTAAAAAAAAGACATCCAAAGATAGATAATGAGCCAAAACGGGTGGGCCGGAGTGCCTGGAATGGATTCCCAGAAAAAACAATTCTACAGGTGAGTTCCTCACAGAATTGTGTTTTTTCTTCCAATCCATTCCAGGCACTCCTTACGCTTGGGATCTCCAAAAGCAGTGCCATCTATGGGCGGGATCCCCTAACACAGAACAGCAGGTAGTTCATTTCACTACTGCCTGAAGAATCTTTCGACCAACAACAGCGTCAGCTGAGGCTCTAACATCCACCTTGTAAAATTTGGTAAATGTATGAACCGAATACCAGGTGGCAGTTTTGCAACCTGTTCCACCGAAGCCTGATGCTGAAAAGCCCAAGAAGCACCAATGGCCCTAGTGGAATAGGCCGTGACCCGAAAAGGGGGTTCCTTCCCCTTGGTCGAGTAGGCTCTTCCTACTGCCTGCCTAATCCACTTACTGACAGTGGCTTTAGCTGGCGGAAGCCCCTTTCTCGGCCCTTCCGATATAACAAAAAAGGAAATCCGTTTTGCGGAAGGAATCTGTAGCTGCCAAGTAATATCTTACGGCTCTGACTACATCTAAAGAATGAAGCGCCCTTTCCTTAGCATTAGCCGGAACTGGGCATAAAGAAGGTAAGTTACCTCTTGATTAAGGCAAAAGGGAGAGACTACCTTAGGTAAAAAAAATACCATTTTGTGAATACTCACCTTGTAAAATGGGTATTATAAGTACCCGCACAACCCGCTTCAAGATATTCATAACCTGTGGGTATACTGACCTGAAGAGGGCGATCTGCAGAGATGATTGGAGGAAAGAAAGCCCCTCCCGGTCCATAAATACCTGGGACCTCCCACTCATTACCCAGTATAAAGAAAGCAGTAAGGTAAGGGACCAGGAAGAGCCAAATATAAGTCATAACAACGCAAAGTTCACAAAATGAAGGATCCAGAACACCAAAGGGCGGGTTGAAGCGGGGTGTGTGACATACTTATAATACCCATTTTACAAGGTGAGTATTCACAAAATGGTATTATTCTAAGTATGTCACACACCCCGCTTCAAGATATTCATAACCTGTGGGACATCCAATAGCAGTGTCCATAATGGGTGGGGATCCAAAACAAGGCATAAAGCACAACTTAAACTACTGCAGCCTGCAGAACTTTGCGGCCAAAAACAGCATCCGCTGAGGCCCGAACATCAACCTTGTAAAACTTGTAAAAGTGTGAACAGAAGACCAGGTAGCGGCCTTGCAAACTTGCTCAACAGAGGCCTGGTGCTGAAAAGCCCAGGAAGCCCCAATCGCACGAGTAGAATGAGCTGTAACACGAAAGGGAGGATCTCTCCCTTTAGCAGAATAGGCCCCGACAATGGCCTGACGAATCCACCTGCTGATGGAAGATTTTGTGTGTGCTAGACCCTTCTTGGGCCCAAATGGCACCACGAAGAATGCATCAGTCTTGCGAAAGGCAGACGTTACCACCAAATAATACTTCACAACACGAACCACATCCAAGGAATGCAGGGCCCTCTCCTTGTCATTGCTGGGATTAGGACTCAGAGAGGGCAGAACAATATCCTGATTTAGATGAAAGGATGAAACCACCTTAGGAAGGAGCTTGAATAGACAGAGCCGCCAACTCAGAAACACGTCTAACGGAAGTGATAGCTACCAAAAAGGCCACCTTCTGCGTAAGGGAAGACAAAGGAATATCATGCAAGGGCTCGAAGGGGGGACCCTGGAGCGCAGAAAGAACCAAATTCAAATCCCAAACCGGAATCAAAGGCTTCCTAGGAGGCCGCACATGTGTAACCCCCTGGAAAAAAGTCTTAACCAAAGGATGAAGCGCAAAAGACTTTTGGAAAAACACCGCCAGGGCAGACACCTGTCCCTTCAGAGTACTGAGTTGGAGCCCTAGGTCCAGACCATGTTGTAAGAACTCCAAAATTCTAGAAATAGAGAATTCCCTACAAGGGAAGGCCCTAGATTCACACCAATCAATATAAGACCTCCAAGTCCTATAGTAAACAGACGATGAAGACCTCTTCCTAGCACTAATAAGAGTCCGAATCACAGCATCAGAAAGACCTTCCTCCTTCAAGATGGAGGTTTCAACAGCCACGCCGTCAAAGCCAGCGTTGGTAAATTAGGGTAACGAAGATGACCCTGAGTGAGGAGATCTGGCAGCAGGGGCAGAACGAACTGATCTTCTGCCAACCTTACCACGTCTGCGAACCAGACCTGTCTTGGCCACCTTGGAGCCACCAGGATTGCTGGTGCTCTCTCCAGAGCAAGCTTGCGCACTACTCTGGCCACCATGGGAAACGGGGGAAACAGGTACAGAAAACCCAGATCCCTCCAATTCAGAGACATGGCATCCGTTGCCAGAGCCAGAGGGTCCTTCGCCAGAGACACGAATGACGGAAGTTTGTGATTGTGATGGGAGGCAAAGAGGTCCACCACCGGTGACCCCCACCTGCGACAAATTGTGTGAAAGACCTTGGGATTGAGAGACCACTCCCCTTTGCGGGCTGACATCCTGCTCAGGGAGTCCACCTCCGTGTTCTCCACTCCCGGGATGTAAACTGCCGAGATGCACGGGACATGGCTCTCCGCCCAGTCCAGAATCAGAGACACTTCCTTGAGGGCACTCTTGCTGCAGGTCCCTCCCTGGTGATTGATGTAGGCCACCGCCGTCCGATTGTCCGACCTGACCTGGACCGGCAAGCCTCGCAGTTGATGAGTCAAATGACAAAGAACCATCCTGATGGCCCTTAATTCCAGAACATTGATAGGCTCGTGGGCTTCCAGGGGACCCCACAAACCCTGAAATTGCAGATCCTTCCAGAAGCCCCCCCATCCAGAGAGGCTGGCATCCGTGGTGACTATCTCCCACTGGGGAGTCCGAAAGGATCGGCCCCTCAGCAAGTTGGCTGCGTTCAGCCACCACCGAAGCGAGCGGCGAACCCGGGGGGACATCTGAAAGAATTGATCCAGCGACTGAGGAGACCTGTTCCAGACCGACAACAGATGGAGCTGTAGTGTCCTTGTGTGAAACTGAGCAAAGGGGACTGCCTCGAAGGAGGCCACCATCAAACCCACCAGTCTCATCCCTAGCCGGATGGACGGTCGAGGAATGGACATGAGCGACCGAACCAACTCCTGAATCAGAAGAACCTTGGACTGAGGAAGGAACACTCTGGCCCGATCCTCCAGAGCGAACCTTAGGAACCTCTGGTGCGCGGGAAAAATAGGAACATGGAGGTAAGCGTCCTGGATGTCTATGGACGTCATGAAGTCCCCCTGACGAAGAGAGTGGATAGCGGAACGCAACGTTTCCAGCCTGACGAATTTGTTGAGAATCTTTAGGTCCAGGATGGACCGAACGGAGCCATCCTTCTTGGGAACCGTGAACAGATTTGAGTAAAAACCCCGACCCCGTTCTAATGGGGGCACTGGGCAAATGACCGCCATTTCTAGAAGACTCGATACCGCCGCCCAGAGCTGCAGTGCAGCCTGTACGTCCGGGGACACCCGAGACCTGAGGAAACGGGGGGGGGGGGGGGGGGCGGGACTCGAACTCCAGCATGTAACCGGAAGACACCACTTCCCCGATCCATCTGTCCGAGACCTCCCGAATCCAGACTTAGGAGAAGTGTCGCAGCCGTCCCCGCCCGCACGGGTGAGGGCGCCCCCTCATTGTTGAGCGGGCTTGGGCTTAGAACCCCAACTGTATCCTTAACGGGCACGACCTCTGCCCCTGTTCCAGGAGTCTCCTCTTGTAGAAGGGAAGGCAAAACCTCTTCCCGCTCTAGCTCCCCGAAAGGAGGGGGTGAAGGAAGCCGCCCCTCGAAAGGGGCGACGTTGCTTCCTATGTTGAGGTAATTTTCCACCTTTAGCTACTGAGTCCAATTTTTCTCCAAAAAGCCTTAGACCAACAAAGGGAAGAGACGTCAGAGACTTCTTAGACCCAAAATCGTCCGCCCACTGGCCTAATGGTCACCATTAAAGCAGAGGCCCTGTTGTTCATCATCAATGAATCATCCAGAGCAGCTAAAATGAAGGACAGAAAAACCTCACAACGTTTCAGTCCAAGAAACTCATCACTGTCCGGATCCAAGCCGGACGAGGATAGCAAATCCCTGACCACCTTTCTAGTAGCCACCACTAACAGTGATAAGCCACAAACTGGCCGTATAGCTGCCCCAATACTGGCAAAACCATGACAAGCCATCTGGTCAATGCGTTTATCCTCACCATCTTTGAGAGAGGAACAATCAGGGTTATTCAAAACGGCAGAGTTGGATAACCCCAAAATTGGGGCGTCCACTTCGGGGGGGGGGGGGGGGGGGGGGGAAGCCCATCGCTTAACCGTGTCCGCGGGGAAAGGATAGCTTCTATCCCAACTCTGAGGAATGCCTGGGAGCCGAGCTGGCCTCTCCCATTCCTTGGAAATAATATTATCAAAATGCTTTTGATTAGGAAATTCTAAGCGCGGTCTGGATTCCTCATAAAACTCCCCTTGTTGTTGAGGGGCCTCCGCCGGAGGCGAGATAGCCAAAACCTCAAACATCTGAGTCAAAACATTAGGGGTGTCCGAGGAACCTCCTAACCCCCGATCAGAATCAGCGCCAACAATTTGTTGATCCTCGGAATTATCCGAATCCTCAAATACCTCCCCTTCCTCTGGAGGGGAATAATCTGACCAATCCAGACCATCCGCATCATCATATTCATAATGAGAAACCGTAGACAAATGTTTTCTCTTAGCCGATGCCTTCTTAGCTACCGTAGAGGAAATACATTTTTCAATACTGGCCAATCTGGCACATACATCAGATTGCGACTGCCCCCCCATGACAACATCGCATGGAGCACGGGTTAAAATGGGAGGGGGAGAGGATGAAGCCGGCGGTGCTGACCCAGAAGCCTGGGGTCCTGACTGCCGCGTAATAGTCTGTTGTGCACAAGATATACATAAAAAGAAATCATCCCCAGTTAGGGATACCCCACACCCCAAACACTTCCGAGATTGTCCCGAGGGGAGCCCGGATTCCTGGGATGCCTCCATAAGGTGAACTTAAGTGAGTCGCTATGACCGGGGGAATTACGCTATGAAGCAACCAGGGATGCCCTTATAGTGTCTTTTTTTTTTTAAGTGGGAGGAAATTTTTTAAGAAAAAAACCAAGTGAAAGTATCCAGGGACCCAGGACCGGGAGAAACCCCCTTATAAAAATTCAATGAAGAATCACCTAAAAACACAGAAAATATAATTAGAAGCCAGAAGCTATATAATTGAATGAAAAATGGAATAAAACAAAGGCCCACAGGGCCACTCACAGAACCTCCGGGCAAGTCCAGGGCTTGGCAGCACGCAGCTCAGTGCGCGAGGTAAACTTGTCAGAGCAGCGCAGCCAGAGCGAGAGACGGAGAAGGGGGGCATGGCAGGCGCGGACCGCGCGCTTTACCGGCTCCGCCCCCCCGTCACAGTGCAGATAGGAGCACAAGCTCCTCAGCGGTGCCCGGGAAGAGATAGGGGGCGGGCCGCGGCGACGCGCCGCAAGTCCGGCCCCGCCCCCAATGACAGCGCATGAGGGGAGAACATCCCCTCCGCTGTAACATTGTACGCCGGTGTCGCGGGGGCCCGCGGCCCCGCACGACGCGACACCTGAAACTGGCAGCGGCCCGCTGCCTGCGAGCCGCTGCCCAGCTAGGAAAGGCAGGGCGCGGGCCGCAGCTTCTGCAAAAGGCCCGGCCCCCGACAGAAGAGCGTGAGGGGAGAGCCCCTCCCCTCCGCCTTCTGAGGTAAATCACAGCACCGTGTGTTCTGTTCTTAACAATGTAAAGCCATATGAACAAAAAAACGTTGTGAATATCAAAATTGTAAAGAGAGAACCCCCAACCCAGGCTATAAGGGAGGGGGTAGCCAATTAAGGGAAATTCTTATGGACAGGGCATCCCAAACCGGGGTCACCAACCCGGTATAACCGCCTACCCTCTAAATAGGGTCTCGCGGCGGAGCATAGCTCCTAAGCACGTGTGTGCTAGAGTACCATCACCCGGACCGCAGGCAAAACTGAGGAGGCATATAAATATATTAAATAGGGGAGAAAAAAGTCCGAGCGGGAATAAATAATATAGGCCGGGAGTAGACCCGGCTACCTTGGAAAACCCCCTGTGCAAGGAGGAGAGATCATCTTCTGCTTGCTCGCCGTCCTGCAGAGATGAAGACTGGGGGTAATGAGTGGGAGGTCCCAGGTATTTATGGACCGAGAGGGGCTTTCTTTCCTCCAATCATATCTGCAGATCGCCCTCTTCAGGTCAGTATTTCCACAGGTTATGAATATCTTGAAGCGGGGTGTGTGACATACTTAGAATATCAGGCTTAAACCGAAAAACAACTTTGTCTCTGTGTAACTCAAAATAAGGAGACTTCATACATAAGGCGGCTAACTCAGAAACACGCCGCACAGAGGTGATTGCCACCAAAAAGAACACCTTAAGCGTCAAAATGCCCAATGGAGCGTCAATCATAGGATCAAGGGGAGCACCCTGCAGAGCCGTCAAAACCAGATTCAAACACCAGATTAGGGGGCAGTTGTGGCCTAGAGGCAAGGGGAGCGCACTTGCGACCGGAGGGCTGCGGGTTCCAAACCCGGTCCTGGGACAAGACCGAAGGGCTCTTGAGCAAGGCACCCAACTCCGCAACTGCTCCCCGGGCGCCACAATAGGGCAGCCCACCGCTCCGAGCATGTGCACACTTACTGCACGGATGGGTCAAATGCGGAGGATGAATTCCTATGTGTGCGCAAGCATACAATGGCCATCCATGCATTAAAAATTGAAAAATTAAGTCCTACACTGGTAAAATAGACTTGCGCGGTGGTCGGACATGAATGACCCCCTGAAAAAAAGTCTTAATGAGCCTCTTACTAGCGATAGACTTCTGGAAAAAAATAGACAAGGCCGATACATGCCCTTTTAGGGTGCTTAACTGTAGGCCCATTTCTAAGCCATCCTGTAGGAATTCTAGAATTCTAGAAATTGAATATGCATTCACACGCATTTTTTCGCTTTCTGCACGAAAAATTCCTAGCTTCACACCAGGATATGAACGACCGCCAGACCCTGTAGTAAATCATGGAAGAAGACTTCTTCCGGGCCTGAAACATGGTATGAATAACCTTGGCCGATAAACCTCTCTGCTAAGATCGAGGTTTCAATAGCCAAGCCGTTAAAGCCAGCATCTGTAAATTCGGGTGCCAAAGCTCCCCGAGTGAGAAGATCTGGCTCGACCGGTAGGCGCCAATGGTCTACCGACCTCCTTGTTAGGTCTGAAAACCAACTTCTTCTTGGCCAATGAGGAGCTACTAGAATGGCAGGTACCCCCTCCTGATCAATCTTTCCTAATACACAGCTCAGTAGCGGAAGCGGGGGAAAAAATGTACAGAAGCTTGAACCTTGCCCAAGAGACTGACAGGGCATCCGTTGCTATGACCAGAGGGTCCCTTGATAGGGACATGAAATTTGTCCATTTGTTTTTGTGTCTGGATGCAAAAGATCCACTTCCAGACACCCCCAGCGAAGACAAAGGGCTTGAAAGACCTTCCGACTGAGGGACCATTGTCCCCAATGCAGAACTGCTCAGAGCGTCAGCCTCCTGGTTTTCTACCCCCGGGATGTCAACTGCCGAGATGCAGGGAACATTCTTCTCTGCCCAAGTCAGAATCCGGCTTACTTCCTCTAGAGCACTTTTGCTCCGGGTACCCCCCTGATGATTGATATAGGCTGCTGCCGTCTGATTGTCCGACTGGACCTGGACTGCCTTCCCCTTTAAGCTGGGGAGGTTAGATACTGAAGCACTAGTTGGATTGCTCTTAATTCCAATATATTTATGAGAAGCTGATACTCCTTCGGCCCCCATTGTCCCTGGATCTTCTGTGTCTGCCAGATGCCCCCAACCTGTGAGACTGGCATCCGGGGAAACGATCTGCCACTGTGGTGTCAGAAAGGACCTGCCTACAGACAGATGAAGAGGGTCCATCCACCACAGAAGAGATTGCCTGGCCGAGGGCGTCAGAACAAAAAACTTGATCCAGCGACTGTGGGGCTCTATCCCAGTTTGCCAACAGATTCCACTGAAGAAGCCTCATGTGAAACTGGACAAAAGGTACGTCCTCGAAGCAGGCTACCATAAGGCCTACTAGGTTCATCCCTAGCCGAATGGTCGGCTGCCGGCAAGCCAGTAAGTACTCTATTTGACTTCGAATTAGCAGAGCCTTCTGCTCTGGTAGAAAACACTTCGACTTGAACCGTGTCCAGAATCATTCCTAAGAAGTTCCTTACTGGCGCCAGAGTGACATGGGACTTCGGGTAAATGATCACCCAGCCGAACTCTTCCAGAGTTGATAGGACCATCTGCGCACCTTTCATGATCTGCTGAAGAGACCCGGCTGAAATTAAAAGATCGTCCAAATATGGAATGATGCATATCCCCTGGCTCCTGAAAATGGCCATGAGACCCGCCAAAACTTTGGTGAACACTCTTGGAGCCGAGGATATCCCGAATGGGAATGGCACCAACTGGAAGTGCTGGTCTTCCAGGGCGAACCTCAGGAACTTCTGATGCCCTGGAAAAATTGGAACATGCAGCTACGCGTCCCTTAAGTCTATAGTAGTCATAAGATCCCCGGGCCGAACTACTCTTACCGCTGACCTTAGCGTCTCCATGTCAAATGTTTCACGCGTATATACCTGTTGAGACCCTTAAAGTCTAAAATGGGATGCATCGACCCATCCTTTTTGGTGATTGTGAACAGGTTGGAGTAAAAACCCCTGACCTTCCTCCTGAAAGGGTACCCGACAAATTACCCATTTTTGAAGGAGATGCTGAACTGTGGATCTCAGGGCATTTATCTTTGACTGGTTCCGGGATGCCCCTGACCGAAGGAACCTTGCGGGTGGTCTACCCTAAAAAGGTAGATCTATAAGAGTGTTTTTTTTTCTCTCTCGCTTTTTTTTTTTGTTATTAGCAGCGGCATCCGCCAACTATGGTCTTAGCCATAAGGAAGGGCGCAAGGCCACAAGCAGAGCAGAAAATCTACCAGCTAGCCTGACTGCATCATCCATCGTAGTGATAGCGAACGAGTTAAAGTCCAAACCATCCTTAAAATCTTTGGACTCTATGAAGGTTCGCATACAGTCTTCATAGCAAGGTACAATACTTAACTATTAGCTATATGGTTACACACTCCTTTCTGCCACATAATTAGTGGAGCCCATATAAGATTGTTAAATGTTATAATAAATGCACCATCTTTTGCTTAGTATTGTTGTAAACCTCCATAGAGGGTCTTTATTTGCCTGCAGTTAAGTTGACATCGATATTTGCACCTTTACTTTCCAGCATGCTTACTGTCGTATATGTACTACTTAATGCTTGCAAACCCAATAAAAATGTTTTCTAGAAGAAAATCTTTGGATTCTTGAATAAGCCTGCGAGACTTAGCCCTGGCTAAACTTTTTCTTCATCTTCTTCCTTGAAGCCAGGGACACAATGGCCATGGCACAAACAGGACGTAGAAAGGATCCCTTCATAGCAAAGCATGGCGGGCCAATTGATCCATTCGTCTCTCCGTGGGATCTCTTAAAGATCCCATAGTAGCAGACGGAATGATGGAAGTATTAGACAAGCCTGCTACTGGAGAATCCACCTCAGGTGGGTAAGACCAAAGCTTAATCATGTCTGCCGGAAAGGGATACCTAGAGTCTAGTATCCTAGGAACAGCAGGTAGTTTGTTAGGATTTTCACATTCCTTTAACACAATTTTAGAAAAGTGCAGCTGCTCCGGGAACACCTGCCTTTGCCTTACTCGCTTAAACAGATCATCCTTAATAAATGTAATTTTTTAATTTACTCAGGAAAAAAATTTTTGGCGTGCGGCAGAGCGCTAGGGGTCATTGGGCTAATCTAAGGCCCGTTTGTGTGGTATACATTTATATAGCGCCATCATCTTCCGTAGCGCTTACAAAGTAGTAATTACAGACAGGGTAGAACATACAGTACATACACTATTTCAAACGCAGTTTTACAAATTTGACAGTGGATATTCTGAGTACAAGATACAATAGGGGAGAGAGTGATAAGCAAAAGCTTCAAAAACCGAAGAGAGCAGACACTGTTTCGCCTGCGAGGAGGGGGTCCTCATCAGAAGAGAAAAAATGGAGTTACTATCTTCCTCACCAGAGCGTAACTCGCCTTCTGAGAGCTGCTCATCTATATACTCTTCTTCCTCCCACTCTCCAAAAGAGGAAAATCTCTTTCCTCCGCAACAGGTTCCAATGCCTCCTCTTATAGGTGGCCTTCTTTGGAATAACCAAGGATAACTGTCTCTCCAGGTGCACCATATCTGACTGCGCCTCGCTGCCTTCCCGCTCTCCAGGGGAAGGAAGGGTTGGGTGAGCCATTGCGCTCACACCAGCAATAACTGGACTAAAGACCTGAGCTGCCGCTCTACTATGGTCCACCAATTCTCATGGCGCAAGCGGAACAAACCGTGCTGAAACTTCCCAGGGGATCCTGCTTACATAAGGGGCAGAGCCCGCCGCTCAAATGGGATGCCCGAATCACTATCCCCTGATGTCTCCCTCATGGTGTTTTTTTTTTTTTTTTTAATTTGGCAATCAGACCTAAAAGGCCCTAAGCCTAAAACCAATCCCAAAAGGGACCGGGAGGAACCACAACCCTTTTCTATCCTTCTTCCAAATTCTAAAAAACAAAATAGGAGAAAAAAAAAACCGCATTAATAATGTCCCTTTTTTTTTTTTAACTGCTAAAAAGATAAAACTGACAATCATAATAATAAAATGTAATCATACAGATAGTAAAATATCAATCTATCTATCTATCTATCTATATCTATCTCTCTATATCTATATATCATATATATCTATATACACACACACACATATACACACACACACACACACACACACATACACACACACATACACACACACATACACACACACATACACACACACATACACACACACATACACACACACATACACACACACATACACACACACATACACACACACATACACACACACATACACACACACATACACACACACACACACACACACACACACACACACCATAGCTTAGTGCAAATAACGGCAAAATCAGCTTGCTCTGAGGCAGCAATATGAATAAACCAGCGGAACCCCCGAAAGTCATCCTAATCACAAGGCATTTCTAGGCCAGCACCTTGGCCCAACCGGCCGCCGCCGCAATCGCACTGCTATCTGGCCGCAATATACAAAAGAAATGATCAAACACATAATCAAAAAAATAACAAACATTCCTCAGCAGGTACACCAGAGAAAAACTTGCAGCTGACTTGCTTTTCAAAAAAGCCTGCAGCCCAGAGCATATATACTCTGTAAGCGCCCCAAGACCCCGGCGCTTCCACCTTACCTTAACGGACCCCAAAACAGCCAACGCTGTGGAGGCATAAACTTGGGTCTGGAGGGATCCGTGGGAATAAGGCTACGCAGAGAGCAGACAGGGTTCAGTCCCCCGCTTGCTGCTAATCCTTGAGAGCTAATTTCTTGAACAACCTTCACAGTCATTTTGCCACTGCAAGAAAGAAAAAAATACAACTCCGTGAAGTACTCACCTGTAGAGTTGGTATTATATACAGACAGCACGTCCTGCTCCAGACATAATCCTTACATGTGGGTATACCTCCGCCTTCAGCGCCGTGCACTGCAGAATCATGAAGAAAACAAGCTCCTCCCGGCCCTACATATACCGAGGGACCTCCCACAAATCCCCAGCATTGACAAGCAGTGAGAGAAGAAGCCAGGAGGAAAACAACCACCCAGAGACTGGCAATAATATCCAAGATAATAATCACCACACAGGGGATCCAGAACAAGGTGAATCAGGGTGGGTGGAGCAGGACGTGCTGTCTGCATATAATACCAGCTCTACAGGAGTTGTATTATTCTAAGCAGACAGCACGTCCTGCTCCAGACATAATCCTTACATGTGGGACATCCAATAGCAGTGTCCATAAGTAATAAGTCCATAAGTCCCCCCCCCTCCCCCCCCCCCTTCTCTCCCTTTTGGATGCATAGTGTATTTAACCACCTCTTTCATTCTTGACATCCCTTAATATGTCTGATTATCTCTTATCTGGGAACCCACTGCATGAAATTGCGTTTGAATATGCAGGGGGACCCATCTGCTGTAATCAATTTAGTAGTACTTTAGTAATTACCTCGTATTAATTAGCTCTTAGGGTTCCAGTTTAGGCATATTGTAGTAGTAGCATATGTTTGACTTTTTGTATATAGTGGTTGTTTTGTTTTTGATTTAGGTATATATAGTTGTCATATAGTATTGGATTATTGGTATAGGCTTATGTAGTGTGTGTGTTTTTAAACTCTAGTACATACTTACCTGTGTTGGCTCCTAATCATGGTATTCGTTTTGACCTGACCATGCTCAGTGAGCAGCGCAGCACAACGTCCGTAAGTAGCACAGAGCGACCTCCCCCTTGTGTGGGGCTGGTGCGCCTGTGCACCTTCTGACTACAGCTGTTGTACGGCGCGCGCATCCCCGCTCTCTGTTTACTTGACGGGGGCGAGTAGATGCGCGCGCAGGAGCTGTCATAACCTGCGCGCGTCATGTGCTGTGGGCTTCTCATTGGTGTGGCGAGGTCTGCCCCTGATTGGGCTGCGGCCCTGACATGCGCACTCTGCATCACCACCACTTCCTGCTCTGGCGCGCCTCCGGCCGGGACGCGTCAGATCAGACCTCCGGGGGCTCGCCACCGGCCGGGGCGCGCCCACTTACTACGGAGGCGGGATGGGTTGATTGCTTAACAGCAGGTGCGCGGGACTTTGATCATCAGTGGGGCGTGAGGCCAACACAGGTCAGTGTATATAAATAGAGGGGAGGGTTAGGGTGTGTAGTGTCCTGAGGAAGTGACGCGGTCTGACGTCACGCAACGCGTAGACGGGCGGGGCTGTGGGCAGGTGGTCGTTTACTACGTGAGTTCATTGTCTCCTTGTACTGGGGACCCTTTCTTTGGTCCTCCCTGGCTGTGTCCTTATTTACCTTTTTATTAGAGTAGTTAGTGTGAGTACACTGTTTGATTAGCATCATATTTTATTAGCATCATACATTATTATTTTTGTGGATTAGTTATTACACGGTATTTGAGGCACATATGATATACACATACACATATTTTGTGATATTGAAGTAGGTTTATTGCTGTCAGCACTTACGCACTTTTCTGTCCAGCCAGGGTTTATTTATCTTTATTGATAGGTGATTAATTTGCATCAGACCCCTTTTCCCACTGCCCCCACATAGAAGCTTCCCTTCCTTTTTGTCTATTGTCTTTAATGTTTTTAAATTTTGTCTAATGTTTGATAGATGTTTTATCAATTATAAATAAAAGCATGTATTTTTAAGAAAACTATAGCGGTGGTGCCATGGTTAATGGGTGGACTGACATGTAGTGGGACTTGTCTCAATAACTTTGCTCACAGGATTGATCACCCACCTGTGCACACCGCCCTTTGATTGATTTATGATTTAATTATAGGCTTTAGTGCAGTCTCAAATTTCTCTTTAGCCAAGTGTCCATAAGTAGGGTGGGATCCCCGTGAAAAAAGGCAGACAACCATAAAAGTGCTGTCACCTTAACCATGCTACCAAGAGCAACGAGAGCAATGCTCTAACCACAGCCTTTGAATTCTTGTAAAGGCAGAACTGAACACAAGCAGCGGACTAGCCAGCTTGCTCAACAAAACCTAGTGCTGAAAAGGCCCAAGCCAAGCACAAGTAGTAAGAGAGCAAAAACCAAAAGAGAAGAAGAATCTTCCCCTAATGAGTAGGCCAGAGTAACAGCCTAACCATGCTACTGGAAAAAAAGGGCAGCCATGGCAACCTTAGAGCTCTCCCCATCTGGGAATATGAACCCAAGGGAACCCTTAGCAGGGCATCCGGATAAGTAAGCCCCTAAAAAGGGAGCATAGAATTCCCTGGGGAATGCACCTGAGCAACCCCTGAGGAATGCGCAACACAGAAGATTAAACTAGACTTCTGCAGTAGGTGAACAGGGCGAGCCCTGAAACCTTCAGAGCACTGAGTTGGGGAGCCAACTTCAACCGTGCTATAATAATTCTAGGACCCAGGGATAGGGAACATCCCGCAGGAAAGAGAGCTAGTCCAAGCAAAGCAGACTAGAACAGCATACTCCAACATAGCCGGCAGAAAAGGGAGAAGAAGAGGAGGGAGCTAGGCCTAGCCCTCCAATAGAGAAAAGACACCCAGAGATACCCATCTCCAATAGGGTGAAAAGCCAACCGACCAATCGCCTAAAAGGCCTGTAGGTAAGGGCGACGTAGTAGGGAGCCTGAATAGGCAGAACAGCCCTCTTGAGAGGGTATACAGTACGACTGTCTCCACGCCCCGCTGCGCCACCCAGGGCCCCAAGCATAACGGTTCTCCCTTTCTACTGCAATCTTATGCAGAACCCCGCCTGGCAGGGTGAAAGAAGTTAAAAACATATAGAATATAAATGTCCTGACAGAAGCAATACTAGGCCCTCATGACCAAGGCCAGAGAGTCCTGGGACAATAACCCAGGACAGAGTCCCTGTAATAGCAAAGGGGCCCCACAGGGGCACACCAGTAGGGACTCAGTGATATCCTAATATAGAACCTCCTGCCACGTTAGGGCAGCCAGCCAAGCTAATACCAATGAAGTGCAAGGGATGTAAACCCCCACTTAGAACCGAACCGGAACCTTCTTGAAGGGTCAACCTGTTCAGAGACCTTCGCAGATAAAAAGAGACAAGCCACTGTCCTCAGACTGACCGAGAGTCCCCAAAAAAGGACAAGTCCTGAAGAGGAGTAGTCCGGCAAATTAGAGCCCACCAAAGGCTCAATGTGTCAACCAAAAAACCGTATGAAGATGGATCCCCTAAGGGGACCCCTTTAGGAACCACGGGGGATTTCAGAAGAAATAAGACCCCCAGTCCACCTGCAAGACTTGGTACCCATGATGACCATCTACAGGGAAAAGAGAGAAGGAAGGAATGGTCCCAGATATCTTCCTTGAATTTACAGCCTCAAAAGGAACCCCCGTAACAAGGGGGGAGCGTACTGACCTAGTTCCAGGGGTGCTGGAACCCTGTCCAGGATAAGTAACCTAAGGTGTCGCAGGGCCCAAGGGCTCCTGAGAATAAGGGACAGCATCTGGGCCGCCACCAACAGACCCACCAGCTGCAAGGTAAAGGTAGTGTGACATCAAAGAGGGCAAGGCCCTTTCCATAACAAGTTCACAGTTAGCAGAAGGAAGGTTCTAACATGAACCAATCTAGATGTCACCCCGTAGGGGGATACTGAACCGGGGAACACTAAGTGTGCCTGAGCACCAATCCACAGGACTCCCAAAGGAGCCACAAGTCAATAGCCAACACGGCCTGATGCAAAAATAGGAAGCAAAGAAGGACAATAAAGTAGAACCTAGCGCGGACGCCACACGGGCACGTCCAAGACACCACTCCCATACTCGCCTTGGTGAGTCATCTGGGAGCAGGAGAGGAACCAAAAACAATACCCCAATGCGCAGAGTTGGACCTTCAACACTGGCTAGAAGTGGCCTAGGTGTCCTGAAGGCACAGGGGACTAAAAAGGGATTATAAATCCTCACATGCATTAAGAGGTCTACTGGACAAGAGCGCCTGCGGCCCAACAGGGAGATACCATGTAGAAACTGCCTGTGAAGGTATAAATGGCCCCAGAATGCCAACCTGGGTCAGACTGCTTCATCCCGGAGGGGAAGGGTAATGTGGATGCAATCACAGGTCAAGGGCCAACATGTAAGAGAGCCCAGACCCTACACGCCAAACTCGGCCTGCCTCAACTCAGGGACTAGAAGAACCCTGATAACCTTAGAAAAAGGACCGCCCAGCAGACTCCATTCTGCATCCGGGGGGACTACCTCCTGTAACAACCTAAAAGAAGCATGGCGCCCTGCGATAGGAGCCCAGGGCTGCGGCAGTCCACTCGCCCAACAAGGCGAGGGCGTCCCTTCACTCTTGTGCGGTTTCGGCAGATTTGGACTTCGCACAGCCGGAGGACCCAGGGCGTTGCCTGCCCCCCCTGGGGTGGGTCTCCACTCCAAAAAGTTGGAAGCACACTTCTGGTTCGCGCTTGACACTAACGTAGGGAAGGGGAGGGGTGTCCCTGCCCCTGGGAGGCCGAGACGGCCTTCTGCTCGAGGGTGCCTTACTCCTTTTTTCCAAAAGGTCCAACCAGGCCCCAATAAGCGTCGTCTCTAAAGGGAAGGCCAGTAAGAGCCTTTTTAGTATCATTGTCAGCCCCCTACTGTCGCCGCCAAGCAGGCGGCGAATAGCCACCACAAGAACAGAGGTTCTAGTGAACATTTTAACAGTGTCATCCATCGCTGAGAGAATAAACTCACAAAAACATCACAATCAGACAGTGACTTAAAGACCTCCCAAGGGAGATCCTCCGGTTGGTGGACAAGTATCTTCCTAAGAAGGGTCCTGGCGGTCACCGCAGTGACGGCCGCGGCACAGACCGGGCGCAGAGCCGTCCCTGCACACGAAAAGGCGTGGGAAGCCAGTCTGTCAATGCGCCGGTCCTCAGCATCCCGAAGGGTACGATGAGTAGAGGCTGTCATGAAGGGAGGGTTAGCAACCCCAATAATAGGTGCATCCACCTCGGGAGGGACTGACTAGCAGCCAACCACATCAGGGGGAAAAGGGTACTTCCAAGCCCAGACCCCCGGAACTCCTGTAAGTTCACAAGGTGATTCCCATTCCTTAGATAAAAGAGCCTGGAATGATCCTGCTCCAGAAATGCCAAGCGCGGCGTCACCGTGTGGAAACTCTCCCTCTTGGGCTCGGGAGACTCTCCCGGAGGAGAGATGGACAGTACTCCAAAGATCTTTATAAGTAATTTATCAGTGTCACACCGGCCCCAGGAACCAGGGCCAGAATTATCACGGGTCCAAGGTATCTCATCTGAGGAACCGGAACCTGAGAACAGTCCACCTTCATCAGAAGGATCAAGGACCTGCATAGTAGCAGACTCTTCAGTTTCATTGGGAAACATAACCAGGAAGCGTCAGGGACCGCTTCTTTCCAGCGCCCAAGCGCTCCGCCAACCAGGCATCACCTGCTCAGCCGTAGGTAGCCTGCGCAGCACCACTTGCTGGTCATCCCCTCTCAAGTGCGACCCATCAGGAGTGAGATTTAAACAAGGGGAGACAGGTGTATTGAAGCAAGGTGCAGCCACTGGTAAACCTGATTGCAGGGCCAGTGCTTGTTCAGCACACGGTCCGCAGACCCGTACTCTGTCAGCGTCAGCGTGGGGTGGTCCCCACACAGTACACAGCCAGTCTTGTCCCCGCGGGACCCCGGACACATAATTCTGAGATGCTTCCATATGGTGATTATCAAGGCAATATGCCAGCAGGGATTTATGCTATAAGCAACCCTGGATGCCCCAAGACCCGCTAGGAATGTGGGAGAATATAAAAGTGAACCCGTTTAAGATATATATCAGGCCAGGGGATGCCACCGGAATCTTAGCGTCTGAAAGACATAAGGAGAAGAATGGGTGTCAGAGCCATGCGCAGCTGGAAAACACATAAAAAGGAATCACCCGCGAGGGCACTTACAGACCAAGGGAGGAGGGAAACGGCCACCACACGCGCGCGAAGATCAGCAAAATGGAGCCCAGCGAACCTCGAAGGGCGGGCTCGATGCTCGGGCGTGACGCGGAGCGCGCCAATTCAAGTCCCCGCCCACTCCGAAGAGCGCGAAGCTCTGAGGTAACGGCAAAGCAAGGATACAATCACACGCTTAAGGATTTGTAGAAAAACCGTTACGTCTAGTAAGGAAAAGGCGCCACAGCATCTAGACAACGCAACAAACTGACATACGGCGGTAGCCGAAAACCAAATAAAGAGCAAGCAGCGCGTCTGACATTTCAATGTTAATGAAGGGCAGAAATAAGGCCATAAGCGTGATATACTGGTACACAGGGACCACCACACACATACCCCCCTTTCTTTTCCCACTAACTAGTTGGGGAATGAGGGAGGATGGCAACCCTTACACAGGATCCAGCACTACCCGGGGTACGGGGCAATAATGCGGGAGAGGCATCCACTAGAGGCTCACCATCAGCCTAAACCGCCTACCCTATGGTGGGGGATTGCGGTGGAGCATGGCTCCGTTAAGCACACAAGGTGCTGCCTACCTTCACCCGACCAACGCAGGTCAGGCTGGGAGGCATATTCTTCACAGAGAGGACGGGTGGAAATAGTCCCGCAGGGCCTCGGGCTGTAAAGCTCCGCTCGCCTGCGAGAGCGTGATACTTCATGTCTTCGCAGTTCAGCACTGCAGAGAAATCTGGGGATTTGTGGGAGGTCCCTCGGTATATGTAGGGCCGGGAGGAGCTTGTTTTCTTCATGATTCTGCAGTGCACGGCGCTGAAGGCGGAGGTATACCCACATGTAATGATTATGTCTGGAGCAGGACGTGCTGTCTGCTTAGAATAACTGATCTTGGTGAGGCGGCAGCTGCTACTTATGGGCCGGGAGGAGCCACACCTGTTTTCTTTCTTGCAGTCAAGTGATCAGCAAGGAGGTAATCCCAAGCGTAAGGAGTGCCTGGAATGGATTGGAAAAAAAATGGCCTTGTCATTAATAAGGAAGCTTAACCGATAAAGCTGCTAATTCAGAAACCCTCCCTACTGAGGTTATTGTCATTAAAAGATAACCTTAAGAGTCATCAAACCTAATGAGGCAACTGCCATAGGCTCAAAGGAGGACCCTGAAGAGCTGATAAAACTAAGTTCAGGTCCCAAACTGTCAGAAATGGTTTGCGAGGATCACACACGAGTGACTCGCTGCAAAAAAGTCTTAAACTTATTCCTAAGAAAAAAAAAAAAAAAAAAAAAAAGATCAGCAGATATCTGTCTTTTTAACCCTTTAAATGCCAGCCATGTAAAATTTACGTGGTTGCCTCTCCGTCACTTAAGTGCCAGCCACGTAAAAATTACATGCCTGGCATTTACCCCTGCTAGTGGGCAAAAAAAAAAAAAAACTCACCTGACCCCTCGTTGGATCCGGCCGGGTCTCCTCTAATTTGGTGCCATCCGATCCCCCGTGGGGGGTCGGATGGCTCCAGGAGAGCCCCCGAATAGGCCACCCCCCCCCCGCTTCTGCAGCAGCAGCTGCTAACTGTAAAAAAAAAAAACAAACAAAAAAACAAACGACATTCACTTACCTGCGTGTGCGCTGGCTCCCTCCAATCCCCCCCCAGGACTTACCGATCTTCAGGAGAGCGCCCGGGAGGCTCTCTCCTCCTCGATGGCGGCCGCCATCTTGCCGCTAAGCGTCATCCCGGTCCGTCTCCACGCCAAGCCCCGCCCCTGTCCCGATCACCGGCTTCAGCTCTTTCAACTGTCAGATGCCGGTGATCGGTGCCGGGGAAGGAGGTGGCAGGAGATCCTCTATCTCCTGCCTCCCCCTTCTCTGGATGCCGATCACCGGCATCTGTCATCAGAGCGGCGCGGGACAAAGGAGCTTACAAGCGGAGGTAAGTACAGTAAAAATTTTTTTTTTTTTTTTTTAATAAAATACTTTTATTGTGTAGTGTTTTTTTTTTTCAGTTAACTCTTTGTGAACTGGTAAGGGGTCCATGAGACCCCTTATACCAGTTCACAAGGCTCTGGGTCTGGCAAGTCACCTGCGGCTAGTGGGTGACTTGCCATTAACCCCCAGCCCCCCATTACCTGCCTCCCCAACGGCCAGGGGGGGGCAGAAGGGCCCGGGCCACTTAGTGGCTATGTGGGCTAGTAGCCTGCAGGGCCAGGGGCCACCAACGCTGGCCCCTGCGCCCTGTTCTACAAGCCCCCATAGCTGGCCCGGGTCAGTAATGCTGGGTAGGGGGGACCCTACGTCATTTTTGGGGGGGATTAAGGGTTTTTAACCCTTAAAATTAAAAAAAAAAAATGGGGTCCCCCCCCCCCGGGAGGGGGGACCCTATGTCATTTTTTTTTTTAATTAACCCTTTTGTGTTCTGTCATCCAGCAGCTATAAAAGGCTTCTAGCAAGTGAGCAGAAGCCAGTGATCGCCGAGGGACAGAGTGCTCCACTATGGATGGGAGGTCATTATTAAAAAAAAAAAAAATAAAATATTTTTTCTCTTTGTGTGTCTGTTTTTTTTTACATTTAACCCCTTGTGAACTGGTAAGGGGTCCATGAGACCCCTATACCAGTTCTCAAGGCTGGGGGGATGGCAAGTCACCTGTGCTAGCCGGTGACTTGCCATTAACCCTTGGCACCCCCATTACCTGCCTCCCCAAAGCCCAGGGGGGGGGGGCAGAAGAGCCCGGGCCCACGGGCTATGCGGGCTTGTAGCCTGCAGGGCCAGGGGCCACAGAAGCTGGCCCCTGCGCCCTGTTCCTCCAAGCCCTGCATAGCTGGTCCCGGGCTGGTTACTTTGGGTAAGGGGGGACCCTATGTCTTTTTTTTCTCGATTTAACCCTTTGTAGTGTGGATGGTAGTTGTATTTTATTTGTAAATGTTAAAAATTACTTGTTTCAGTTAGGGGGGTCTCCTGGGCAGGAACAGGGGGCTACCGATAAATGTGGTACCGTACTAATCGGTAGAAATGGGGCTTTCACATGCAATATGGTTTTCCCTAATCAAATACATTTTTTATTTAAAATAAAGGAGGCAATTTTCTAAAAAAAAAGTTTATATTTTTTTTACCTAATAAATAAAATAATAAATAAAATTTACAAACAAGACATTTCATGTTAAAGCCTAAACTCTGCTGCAAAAAATATATATATAATTTTCCTGAAAATTCCAGCAAAAATGTCGCAAAACATGGCGCAAAATGGGGAAAAATGACCTGTCAACAGAGGGTGACAAAATCTGAAGTAGGCTGGCAATTAAAAGGGTTAATAGTACCTCTGCATGTTGGGTATTGTTCTGTTCGGGGGACCTTGCGCTTTCAGACTTAGCTTGTTTTTTCTGGTTTGCATATTTATATTTTAGGAAAAGGTGTTTTTTATTCAGCTTTTTTATACATTTTTTTAGGGAAACCCTGCGCAACCAAAGAGTTCTTTGAGGGATTCATTCCAGAAAGATGAGCCCACTACAACAAGCTGGGTACGCTTAGAAAGCTAAACATGTGTACTTTCAGGGAATATATGGTTTATGGGGGATATTCCAAATGTAAAGGGTTGTTTTGGTTGAAAAATCGCAAGGTGCGCACTTTGTCTGCAGAGCTGAAATTTTCAAGAAAAATTACCGTTATGCTCATGCTTTACTTTGGGGTGTTTGGCAACTCTTCCCTTGACAGAACCTATGCATGTTGGGTGTCGTTCTGTTCGGGGGATGTTGCTTTTTCAGATTATACTTGTTTTTTCTTGTTTGTATATAGTTTTTTTAGGAAAATGTGGCTTTGATTCTGCTTTTTTATCCTTTTTTTAGGGAAACTCTTTGCAACCATAGAATACATTGAGGGATTACTTCTAGAAAACTGTGGCCACATCAACAAGCCTGGTACAAATAGAAAGCCTGAGGTGTGTACTTCCAGAGAATATATAGTTTGTGGGGGTATTTCAAATGTAAAGGGTTGTTTTTCTGGAAAAACTGCAAGGTGCGCATAGCGCATATCACAGTTGTATTTTTTCTGAAAATCCCCTAAAGCTCTGTTTCAGTTTGGGGGGAGTCTCCTGGGCAGGAAAGGGTGTCTACCTATACATATGTGGTACCGCTGTAACTGTGAGAAATTGGGGTTTCACACGCAATAAGATTTTATTGACAAACTTACATTTTTTATTTTTGCACATATTTTGCCAAAAAAATATTGAGAATACACCTAAAAAATGACAAACAAGACATTTCATGTTAAAGCTCAGACTCTGCTGAAAAAAACAATATATCATTTTCCTGGGAAATCCCTGGAAATCCCTTCAAAAAATCACATTTGAACATGGGGAGTGCAAAATAGTGCAAAATGGTCTGGCAACAGAGTGTGACAAAAACTCCAGGTAGGCTGGCACTTAAAGTGGACCAACACCCAGGGGTGATGGGCCCGGAAATCTATAAGATTCCCGGGCCGATCACCTCCCACCCCGCGGGACATCCGAGATCGGGATGTCCCACGGGGTGAAACCCCCCAGAAACCCCAAAAACATCTTACCTGATCCGCCGCCGCTTCCGCCGCCACCTCCCGCGCGTCCCTCCAGACGTGCGCGCGCCCGCCCTGGCCCTCTGTGAATGGCCGGCAGGGGCGCGCGCGCGCCGAGAGTGACGCGCGGGAGGCGGCAGCGGCAGAAGCAGCTTGGACGTTCCTGTCCCCCGCCTGGACGTTGGAGGGGATTGGCTGCGGCGTTCACGTGGGAGCGTTGAGAGGTGAGTTTTTTGGGGTTTCTGGGGGGTTTCACACAGCGGGGCATAGTCAAAATCCTGGGTGTTGGTCCACTTTAAAGGGTTAAAGTACTCAATTGGAGACATTCATCAATGAAAAAAGTTCTACGCCCTTGCTTAAATCTCTGCAGAAAACAATATAAGCCTTCAGCTTCAGTCGAGGATTAGAAGACCAGTAGCCTCCTTTACCATGTCCCCCCTTAAAGGGGAGTCCCATCAGGTTCCTTTTAGAAGCTGCGTCATCTGACCACTGCTTTAGCCATAAAGCATGCCTTAAATCTACCACCAGAGCTAGGCCTCTGGCACTTAATCTGATCAATCATCTATAGCCGAGATAACATACTTGTTGATATCCAAACTATATTTGATCAACTGGGAGCAGGACTTCCTAATAGAATAAGCATGGCTGCTCCTGATCTATGCGCTTATCTGCTGGATCCACTATCAGAGGATGGCATAACCGAAATCATAGAAAACCTGACACAGGAGCATCCACCTCAGGAGGGGAAGAGGATAATTCAATCTGATCTGATGGGATACCAGAATGGAAGAAATCAAACCATCCATCTTCTCAAACTGAGCGCCCCCTTGTGTAGAGGACTCTGAATCCGAGCCCATACTGGATGAATCCTCCCCAACGGATAACTCATCCTGGGAGACTATAGCAGCCACCATATCTTCTTCAAACTCAGGAATTTTCTCTAAAAAATTTTAGTAGCTAATACTTCTTGAATGACTTTCTAAAGGTTTACGTCTGCTTGAGGGCTGCTGAGGGGGCTTTAAGACTCAGAGGGTACTGGCGACAGGGGTCAGAACCCTTGCAGGGTTTTGTATTTTTGAATTTTACAAGGCCATAAAGCTGTAATCTGTGACCCGCTCCTACCTCTGAAAGCGGAACAAAATCCTCAAGGCAGGACCCTGGAATCTAGGGTCAGCTGCTGGACTTCCACCGGGACATCCCAGATCTGAATGCCCTGCTGTGTGAACCTCCCCCCAGGTGCAGAAAACACTCATCTGCTCACCGCTGTCAAACTTTCTTAAAAAATACATGCTTCACATCATGTACATACTTTGTAATGCCTCTTGTTCCTCCTATGTATAGTAATATGTATACAGATGTTATGATGGGGAGTCATGATTACATCTAACTACTATCAGTGGATTATGATCTGAAACAAATGTAAATTACTGATTCAGACGTTGTCGATGTTCAGCAACATATCCAGTTCTGACTCCTATTTCCTTAACATACTTTCAGTATATGTAGTAATTTATGTGATTAACCTGAGGACCACTGTGTATGCACCTAAATATATACCCTGAAAAGGGACAGGTAACCGTTTACCATACTGTTCACATATCACTATTTATAACATTAAGGTTATTCTTTATTTACATTTCTAGTGTTACGGTGCACATAGCTCCCTCAGTACTACATACTCAGATTTCTGTCTACTCCACGTATCCTTGTTTCTTGAACGTTTAGGTGTAATAGATATATCCCTCCCATCTATACGACATTGTAATTAGCATTTAATTAATGTATATATAATAGACATTTTTTACAATACAACTATTGCAACTCAAACCAGTGGTGTGCTCCTACCTGTCTTTATTACTTGTATCTTATTTTGGGTTAACTTAGGAATTTAGCCTGTAGGAGGCAGCACCCACTTTTGGAATGCCACCCTGCCCAGGGAGGGGGGATTGGAATGCCACCCTGCCCATGGAGGGGGGGATTGCAATGTCACCCTGCCCATGGATGGGGGGGGGGGGAATTGGAATGCCACCATGCCCATGGATGGGGGGGGGAATTGGAATGCCACCCTGCCCATGGAGGGGGGGGGGGAATTGGAATGTCACCCTGCCCATGGAGGGAGGGGGGATTGCAATGTCACCCTGCCCATGGAGGGAGGGGGGATTGCAATGTCACCCTGCCCATGGAGGGGGGGGGGGATTGCAATGTCACCCTGCCCATGGAGGGGGGGGGGGGATTGCAATGTCACCCTGCCCATGGAGGGGGGGGGATTGCAATGTCACCCTGCCCATGGAGGGGGGGGGATTGCAATGTCACCCTGCCCATGGAGGGGGGGGGATTGCAATGTCACCCTGCCCATGGAGGGGGGGGGATTGCAATGTCACCCTGCCCATGGAGGGGGGGGGATTGCAATGTCACCCTGCCCATGGAGGGGGGGGGGGGGGATTGCAATGTCACCCTGCCCATGGAGGGGGGGGGGGGGGATTGCAATGTCACCCTGCCCATGGAGGGGGGGGGGGGGGATTGCAATGTCACCCTGCCCATGGAGGGGGGGGGGGGATTGCAATGTCACCCTGCCCATGGAGGGGGGGGGGGGGGGATTGCAATGTCACCCTGCCCATGGAGGGGGGGGGGGGGATTGCAATGTCACCCTGCCCAAGGAGGGGGGGGGGGATTGCAATGTCACCCTGAGCATTGGGGGGGGGGATTGGAATGTCACCCTGAGCATAAGGGGGGGGGGGGGATTGGAATGCCACCATGCCCATGGAGGGCCGCCTCTAACAAAACATTTTTTACTAAATATATTATTGATTTCATCCTGAAGCTCTTGTATCAGATTAATTTGTTCAAAATTATCTGGTACTTTCTTCTGAACCAGAAAAATGTGAGAGCAAAATCCCTCTGCTACAGAGGTTGAAGGGAACCCCTCCATCACATTTTTTCTGTAGAACCTCCTGAAGAACTAGCGGGGAGGCTTCTCTTTTGTTGGGGTCCTTTGGTCACCAAAAAGGATGAATGGGGGAGGGAAGCAATTGATACACCTTTTCTAGTGTTCATAGTACAAACTGATTTTCGGCAATCCCTTTACATACAAGTATGCACCAGGAGAGTCTACCCACCCCCTACACCCCGAGCTTCTTTGTCAGGCTTGCCCCTCCGAATACTTGTTGACTAGTGTAAGCTTGAACCCAACGTCTTTTTGGGGTCGTTCTGTTTAGATTGGTTTAAGGGAAGTAC
Organism: Gastrophryne carolinensis; assembly: GCA_027917425.1. Taxonomy (NCBI): domain Eukaryota; kingdom Metazoa; phylum Chordata; class Amphibia; order Anura; family Microhylidae; genus Gastrophryne; species Gastrophryne carolinensis. The sequence continues at coordinate 156,368,634 of CM051243.1, forward strand.
AGCCATACTAAAACATGGCTTGAACATTCTTTTTCTAATAGGGAATCTTTCCCAGCTTCTTTTGACCTGGCTAAAATAGCATCTAAAACTTCCCCGGAAGGGGATTCCACAAGTCTTTAACCAAATAGCCCTACGAACCCGAAATTTAAGGCGGATGTTTTTTCAGTGGCTCTAATGATTTCCTCTGAAGCAATAGCAAGGCAAGAGATGGCTCGATTGAGAGCAGGTAAGTCACTACTAATCTCTCAGAGGAAACCCCAACAGGGGTTTTTCTTCTTGTTGAATTCCCCAAGTATCATAAATATACTGTAGTAACAAGTCAAGTTCTTCAGAAATATTATGGAAACATTCCTGTTCCCCTCTGGACTTCTATAGAGTCCTGGAAAGAAACATCCTACTCCAAAATTTCAACTGGCTCAGGTATAGTATCAAACTGTACTGGGATGGAAACAGCAGAGGTAATCGGGTATAATCCCTTTTTTTAGGCTGACCTTCTGAACCTGCAGAGGGAATAGGTGCAGTGCAAAAAGACCCGAGACTACATGACAAAATCTTTTTGGGCATCCCGAATAGAGACAACCTCTTGCCTCAGACTGCAGATTTCTGCAGATTTCTCTTAGAATCGCTACAGAGTCTGCCTCTTTTAGCCTCATCACATCCCAGACACAGAGCATTTGCCAAGTGTCTGGAAAATAAAGACTACAAACTTCACAAGGTTTGGATTTCTTTGATGCCTTGCTGTTAAACCATATAATAAACAGTCCTGATTTTCTATCATTCTATAAAAGAATTAAAAACAAACGTACCGCAGGCTGAGCTTCCTTGAGGTTCTCTACCTATCCCGTTGGAGAGGCTGACATCTTTGGAAGGGCCGGATACTCTTGGCTGCAGAGCACCGCCGCTTTCGTCCTCCAGAGGCTGCGCTGCCGTCCAGACCGCCGTAGTGAAGCGGTGCTTCCCCGGCTTTTGTACCTCGCTGGAGAGGCCGCCCTTCCTTTACTTGTCTCCCTCCGCACACACTGTGGCTGGGGAGAACGATGGCGCTCTTTCCGTTTCCGGAAAGGGACGCAGAAGGGACGTCGGGTGCCGGGTCACTAACCATGCCCCTCAAAAAATTCACATTTTGGAGGGAAAATACACAATTCAAAAAAGTGAAAACGTAAGATAAGAAAAATATGTTAGTAGAACCAACACCTGAGACATAAAGGAGCAGCATACCCATAACTGACATAGTAGTTAGGGATTCAAAGATATACAGCACAATTAGTGCATGTGTTAAATGTGGGATTTAGCCTCAACTGTGTTTGAACTCCAACTGGAATTGTCCGAACCAGCTGGCTACTCCAGGACTGGAGCACAAAAAAAAAAAAAAAAAAAAAAAAAACTTAAACAACAACGGGCCGAAGTCTAACATAACCTGGCACAAATCTGCCCAATGGCTTCCCAGGGAGGAAACACAAAAAATTGAGGTGGAGAGGAATGGGTGGGATTTTTAACCTCTGTTCATGTTTTGTGTTACTTCCCAGGGGGTGGAGCATAATCACTCCATGTGGTCAAGCTGAAGGATGACTTGGAAAAATTGAGGGGAAAAGAACTAGCAGGAAGAAGCTTTGTAGCAGAGCTGCAGTACTTCCAGACTGAACTAGAAAAAACACTGCAGGTATGACAGGCGCAGTCTGTGTATATATCAGATGGAATCCATTTTAGCCTTTAATAATTAAAAGCCCCACATATTGGTTGAGGGTTAACTCACAAATATCTGTGTTCTGCAATAAAATAGAGAAATTAGGCTTTTACCCAAACAGGGCATTTTTGACCCAATCAAAAATGCCCTGTCAGAACCCTGGGCACAATGCTTAGTACATACTTAGTACACAGTACATACTATGTGACCCAACCTCTTGTCTCCACCCCTATTCTTTAGATTGTAAGCTTGCAAGGGTTGGGCCCTCACTCCTAATGCACTTTTGCATCCGGAACTGGGAAGCCCCGCTATGTGTATCCCCACCATGAAAACCCAAAGACTCGCAGGGGCACCGATTGGCATGCTTACTTTCACCCGTCTCCCTTCAACTCCGCCGATGGCTAAGCAGCAGAGCAGTGCCTCCAGCTGCATCCCTCGCTCACCTTCTTGCTGTGGCGTGCCTGCGACACCCTTTCAGAAAGGCCGGGCGCAGACGCGCACAACTAGAGGTGCAGCAGTGAGGGCTCCAGGAGAAGGTGAGTGTATCGGGACTTCCAGGGGTTTTTACACAGCAGAGCATCTCAATTTGGGATGGCTCAAGGAGTGGAATTCCGACAGCCCTAGAGTCTAAAAGACCCCGAAGTTCCTTTTTAATTCCTACCTTTGACATAATTGAGCACAATATTGTTAGCGATAAATGTGTCAAGTTACACTCCAGCAAGCATATATACGTACTCTGTCAAGGTCAGGGTGAACAAGAGCCACATAGTCATTAGCAGCTATCACATTCCCTAATGCAGAGAGTCGTTCCTCAACTCTTTGAATCCGAACAGAGTCTGGCAAGCTGTTCCTTATGTGTTGAAGCTCCTGGTCTGTTGTGTTATTTGGAACTAAAAGGCCGTTACGGTTTCCTGTAATAAAATTACAAGATAAGCAAAATTATACCAAATACAAACTTTAAATTCAAGTTATATAGTTAATAGGTAAACCAAGTGTTTTGCGGAACATTAAGAACATTCATTGACAATTTTTGGATCACCGGGCAGGTATGAACCTCTTCATGGGGCCGCACACATCCCACTGAACTACAGTCATTTGGGCTGCTTGCCTGTCACCGACGCATGTACACAGTCGAGTATAAGTAATATATCTCACGACCAGACTACTGTAACTCCCTCTGTGGTCTACTGGCCAACAGACTGGCATCCTGGCAATCTACCCTCAACTTGCCCGCCTCATTTATCTTGCCTTCTGCTTTTCCTCTGCTGCGCTTCTCGATAAATCACTCCACCGGCTCGCACTTCATTACTAGCCAAAGGATACCAAGCCGGAAGCGGTCTCTGCTTTGCCAATGATCACTTTCCACTCTCAGGTCCGGAACGTCACATGTACAACTTATTTCCTGTGGCATACCCTTCCTCATACAATTCACACCACCCCATCCCTTAAAACCCACCTATTTAGACAAGTCTATTATCTGGCTTAACTCACCCACCATACAGCCTTATCCCTCAGAACCCTGGGCACAATGCTTAGTACACAGTACATACTATGTGACCCAATCTCTTGTCTCCACCCCTATTCTTTACATTGTAAGCTTGCAAGGGTAGGGCCCTCACTCCTAATGCACTTTTGCATCTGTAGACGCAACTCAGTACTGACAATTTTTCTTGATTTTTTGGGAGAGAATTTTAATTTGGTACAAGAAAAAACACACAAAAATCTCCAAAAGTGTAAACTTGTGCAATTCAGTGAGCGAGTTTTGAAACAATATTTCAGACATAGCCATTTGTAATCCCATTGTCTGGGGCTACATATGGCACTGTCCTAAACAGTTTTCCATTTATAAACTGAAAAAAATTTTACCATACGATTTCTTTTCTGAAGCATGTGGGTGTGGCCCTTGGAGCTGTGAAGCTGGGTTGGGAAGGAGGGAGTGGTTAGCTGGGCTTGAATGGCAGCTCTGAGACTGCATAATAATTAGCAATGTGATGATTCTGGAGGTAGAGGCAGAGGGAGGGATGGACCAGCAATCCTGTCCCTCTCTGCTGAGCCGAACAGGATGAAAAAGACAATGTCATTGGCTGAACCTGTAAACCCCAATATCTCAGGCATTTCTGCTTCAATTTAAAAACAGACAGTGCCAAATGTAGCCTGACGTAATGGTAAAAAGAAATTACCTTTGCCTGCAGTACCACTTTAAAGGACTCCATATGTGGTCTACAGGGCATTTCAACAAAATGAGTCATGCAAGGTATTCTAAACTGAAAATACGGCTCCAAAGAAATCAGCATTTGTCATGTGCAGTAAAACATGTAAATAAGCTGTAACAGGAATCCATTTAGAAAGGTAAAACTATGCAACATGAAAACCTATGTTGGCCTGGGTATGAACAGTATGTATACTACATACCTACACACATTCGTCCAATAATTCTGCATCCCGCTATTGAAGCATGGACAACCGGTATGGTCTCCGAAAGCTCTCCTTCAAATACACTGAAAAAAAAAAAAAAAAGTTGGTTTGTCAATTCAAATACCAAAAAAAGGCTATACTTACACAACCTACTGCTGGCAACAGAAAAACAAAGATTTAGCCTGCGCCCAAGGTAAACGTAGGAGTGAATAGAGCCCTGCAGTGGCACAGGCATACACAGCATTTTGGTTGAAGCAGGCCAAGTACCTGTGTTTTTGCTGTTCTCTCTCAGAAAGGTGGTGTGCTAACCATGGAGCACATGAGCTACTCCGGTCACCCCCGCTCTCGATACCTTAGCCCTTTAAATCATAGCAGTTGGGTAAATTTATTCTCAGCCTTAGACATTGATGATTTATTGGTTTTGTCTCATAAGTAATAGCATGGTAAAAGTTAGAAGGGGTATTCTGACATTGGTGATTATTGGTATGGGGAGGCAGGGATGTGGAGTCGGGTCTAGTTTTGTCTCTTTCTTTCTGTACTAATATTGTACAAATAATTTAACTTTCATAGGAAGTTTTGGGAAAACAGCTATATATATGGTGCGCTACCGTCCCTGGCCTATTTGAATGGCTGGGGACGTGAGCACACGCGCACACAGCAGGGCATCCCCACTTTAAAGCAATTGCCTAGGCAGTCTATACTCACCCATTAACCCACTTAGCCCCTCAATGCCGGTCTGGTGTTCCCACGTAGCTTGTCTATGCGGGCCCAGCCATCTTCATATTAACCAATGGCAGGGAGCCAGTGATTCAGTCTTCCAGCGTCCCACAAACCTACTCTATTCATTGCAATGGAGGGGCATCCCAAATCAGGTTTAGCATTCCTGGCCTCGTCAAGTCCCTCCACTGCACTGAATGAAGTAGGAGTGTTGGGGGGGCAAAAAAAAAAAAAAAAAAAAAAAAAAAAAAAACATACCGATGAATACCAGATCTGCCCAGCCATGGAGGATGAAATCACTAGTTCTCCATTATTGGCAAGTATGAAATTTCGCCCTGCATAGAGATGTGGGGGATAAAATGATGTGAGTATAGACTTTTTGGGTTACTGTTTGGACAGGAATATTAGAGGGACATTTCAGCCAAGGGGTTAAATTAGCTAGTTTTCAGCAATGTCCGTGCTGAATGTGAGGGGCTGCATCTTTTATTCAGCCTGTTCTATATTTCTATAAAAATATATTCCTATATTCATTTTGGGGAATGAGGAGTAAGCAGAAAAGAAAACGTTCAGCAGGATTTTTCAAGGAATGCAAAGTGCTGGTGAATTACATATGCAGCCCCTGACAGCCATCACGGGGCAAGTAGAAAGCAGCTAATTTAACCATACACAGGGAACGTCTCTTCAGGTTATTTGTTCAGAAATTGTTTCCTAATAATAACGCAAGGTTCTGTAAGTTGCCGAACTGCTTATATAGAGCTGAGAAAGCCAGAAGTATTCTACTATAGTAAATGTATCACTTGTTGGCCACTAGTAGTAAAGGAGTCTGATAAAATTGAGGAGTCAGTCGGGCTTTGGCTTACCATTTCCACATCCATGTTGTATGGCGTTTTTAATGCAATATATAAAAAGTATATCTAGCTTTTGTACTAGCTGTGCATTGTTCTTTTAGGGTTTTTGCTTCAAACGGGACATGGTACTTGCGTTATATAAAAAGCAGCTTCTCAAGATTAGGCAACCACACTCAAACAGGTGTATTCAGGGGTGTAACTACAACATCCAGGGCTACAGCAAAAGTTTAATGGGACACCACCCTTGGAAGCCTTTCAAATACTAGTGAGTACTTGTCACTGTACACGCATTAAATACTTTATGGAAAACAAAACTGGAGTATTCCTCAGATGTCCTATTGAACAGTTTAAAATCCAAGTCCAGTCAATACTCACATTCTTTAACAAGTTAAACAAAAGATTAGATGCTATTTCATTTTCCTTCGCTGGATTACCCTTCACTAGAATATTTTGCTTAAACCAACACCCAAAGTAATCTAGAGCAGCGTTCCGAGACCACCCGACACTGGAGTCCCTACTTACCTGCTCGCCCCTCCATCCCCCGCACGAAGAGTCCCGGGCAAAGATTGGGGGGGGTTGGGCGTCATAGCCACCACCCCACATTCCCGACAGCAAGCAAGCAAGGGAATGGGTGGGATCCCATCCTGGAGACTGCCACCAGGTCTAGCTCCAGGATGGGGGTATTCCCTCGGGGTGTGGCATCCAGGGGAATCTCTGGCTGTAGTAAAGGGAGGTCACTGCCCCCCCCCCTTTATGCCCGCTAGAAAGCGGAGAGGGAGTCTGGACCCGACATTCTTCCTGGGAAAACATAAAAAAACAGGACAAGGAATCTATCTTGTTTCCAGGGGGGAAACATAAAAACACTGAGGTCCAGGGGGAAGGGGCGGGGTATAATCATGTCCAGTTTGTGTTTCCCATTTAGGTGGGAGGAGCTACTTGGCAGGACGACGTTTTTGAAAACAACAAAAAATATTGGGTTCTTTTAGCAGCGACACCCTTCTGGTTCCCACGACACACATGACTTTTCAGTTAATTAACTCAAGAAACTTAAGAAAGCAGAAAACATTGGATCTAATATAATTGGATTTAATTTAGAATTAAACTAGCAAAGCATATGTGCGGCAGCAGCAGTGCAAGCTAACTTAAGTGCGCAGATGCTTCTCCCCCACAGCTCGAACGGACACAATGCTGTGAATTTGTAGTTCTTACTGGGACAATAAGCGCGGAGTTTTAATCAATCTTCACTGGAGTGAAACCTTATCCCGACTCCTAGAAGCAAGACATTCCAGGAATAAGGGAATGTGCCCCCTTGCTAAGTCACCCATTGATAAACCACTAGTCAACCGTTTGGCTATGAAAACTCCTCCAGGTTGACCATGAAATATCAACGCTGGTATCATGTTATCCAGCCTTGCCCAACCACAGATAGAAGATGCCCCCAAACCTGCAGCATTGTCAATATGTACAGGTTCTAATTAAAAATGGTTTATTATTAGAGACCAGTTCAACAAAGTGTGTTGGTATGTCCCTGTGCTGCTGCATGTGCTGAATATTGGTATAATCAACAGCTGGAATGAAATGTCCATGGCAGGTAAAAAATGCAAATACAAACCCCAACCCAGGTGCAGAAAGAGATAAATACGGAAAGATCAAGGGTCAAACAGTGAAGAAGAGTGAAAAGGAGTTTCAAAGCAAACCTATCTGGGGTTATTTTACAGCATGGAACAACAACCCTTGACTCAATCATTGTTTTAAAGTGGACCAAAACGCAGGATTTTCACTATCCTGGGTTTTGGTCCACTTCCCCGGGGCAGCTCGATCGGGGGTGTCCCCCTACGTGAAACCCCCCAGAATGCCCAGCTCCTACATCGCATGCGCGTTCACTAGTCCAATCAGCGCGCTTAGAGCCGCTGAGCTATGCACGTCAAAGCTCAGAGGCTCTGAGCACGCTGGCGGCCGCATCTCGCGTGAGCGCCCGCCATTCATAAATGGCAGGCGCCCTGCTATAGAGAACCGCGAGATACGGCCGTGGCGCCTGTATGCACCATTGGACCGGGATTCAGGTAAGGTTTGCGGGCGTCCTGGGGGTTTCACAGCGGGGAAGGGGGAGGGAATGGATCAGCCCGGGAATCTATAAGATTCCGATTCTGCTGGGTTTTGGTCCACTTTAAGTCCTCTCTAATTCAACTGGCCAGGGAAGCCACAAGAAAGGTAAGAAACAGGCACCAGCAATTGGGATGAAGATCATCTCCCCCCCCCCCCCATAGGTAGAGGGCACTTTCGGGCGTTTATCCAGTTCAACAATCCTTACTTACCCCATGGGTGCCCTCAAGACTATCCACCCACTCCGCTGGAGTGATAAGCTGGAGAGACCGGTCAAAAGATCGATGGGCGCCTCATTACAAAAGAAACATTAACATGCATGGCATACATCGCCGACTGGATGAAGGCCTACTCATGCGCCATGGGACTGGCGGAAAAGTTTGTTTTAGAGCAATGCAGCAATCAACCAGGGACAAGGAAAACCCCTGTTAGACTTACCAGTAACAACATTTCTACAAGTCCTTCAGGACGGCCACAGAGAGGCTCCTCCGCCTCCCCCCAGAGGAAACACAAACAGGAACAGGTTTAAAAGCCCCACCCCTTTCCCCAGTCCTCAGTATTAGGCAAGGAAATATATTAAGGAACAAAGAAAACATTTAAAAGGGGGTTGTAAGGATTTGTCAGATAAAAAGTTTTCAACGGTAGTGTTTATGTAAGGTGTGGGACGTAGACCTAACAGCAGCTCAGCAAAATTATTCTATGAAAGCTTCTGATCTTCCACCCCAAGGGGGTGTATTCAGTGGTGCTGTACAAAGTGCCAGGCGTGTGAGACATGCAACATACTTAAAATACACAGGATATTACGAGTTGTATATAACAGATGTAACTACAAATGCATATAATACATGCAGTATGAGCCAAATGCAACAGAACACATTAATATATGTGCCTGCCCTTGCAAGCTCACCATCTTACAATTCCATAGCTATAGTGGCTTTAGAAGCAAATTGTTTCCTATTCAGAAAAGAATTGGTGACTACCAGGTGATCTGTGAAGAAAACATGGAGTGTGTTCTAATAACAAGACACAGAGGACATGATAACTAGCTCTTGTGTGAGAGGAAGGGACTGCTGTTCTGGGCAGAAAAAAATGTAAGCCTCCAGGGCTAGCCACCATTTATGCATTCATAACAGATTGCTGAGACTAATTAGGCACCAAAATCTATTCAGATTTTCTGGAAAGATATGGAGTATACCAGGAAATGCAAAATTGCCCCTGGATTGCATGAATGCCCCCGGATTATATGGGGCTAGGCAAAGATATCTTTTACTCAGATAAAAGTCAAGCTTCTTCCATTAAGCGCTGGAGAAATTGTGGATAGGAAAGACTTTGGCAAGTCACCTGCGGCTAGCGGGTGACTTGCCATTAACCCCCAGCACCCCCACTTACCTACCTCCCCAAAGGCCAGGAGGGGGGGCAGAAGAGCCCGGGCCCACAGAGGCTATGTGGGCTTGTAGCCTGCAGGGCCAGGGGCCACAAAAGCTGGCCCCTGTGCCCTGTTCCATAAGCCCCCATAGCTGGTCCCGGGTTGGTTAAGCTGGGTAGGGGGGACCTCACGCCATTTTTTGGGGGGATTTTAAGGGTTTTTAACCCTTAAAATTCCCCCCAAAAACGGGCTCCCCCTCCCCGGCAGGGGGAACCCTATGTCATTTTTTTTTATTAACCCTATGTTACCTGTCACCCAGCAGCTATAAAAAGCTTCCAGCATCAGCAGGTGAGCAGAAGCCAAATTGGTCAGCGTGGGACACGGTGCTCGGGGATGGATGGGAGGTAAGTGAACTGGTATAGGGGTCACATAGATGCGGGTCTGGCAAGTCTCCTGCGGCTAGCGGGTGACTTGCTATTAACCCTGAGCCCCCTCATTACCTGCCTCCCCAAAGCCCGGGGGGGGGGGCAGAAGAGCCCATGGCCATAGGCTATGCTGGCATGTAGTCCTGTTCTACAAGCTCCTATAGCTGGTCACGGGCTGGTTAAGATGGGTAGGGGGGACCCTATGCCATTTTGGGATTTTTAACCCTTAAAATTCTAAATAAATTACCCTATGTCATTTTTTTTAAATTAACCCTATGTTACCTGTTACCCAGTAGGTATAAAAAGCTTCCAGCATCAGCAGGAGACCAGAAGCCAAATTGATTAGCATGGGACACAGTGCTCTGGGATGGATGTAAGGTAAGTATTAAAAAAATTATAATAAAATATTTTTTCTCTGTGTGTTTTTTTTACATTTAACCCTTTGTGAACTGGTAAGGGATTTATGAGACCCAGTTCGCAATGCCCTGGGTCTGGCGGGTGACTTGCCATTAACCCTAAGCCCCCCAATTACCTGCCTCCTCAATCCCGGGGGGGGGGGCGTAGAAGAGCCCGGGGCCATAGGCTATGCCGGACCTCACACCAATTTTTTTTTTTTTTAAATATTTAAAAAAACAGTAGAAAAATTACAAACAAGACATTTCATGTTAAAGCCATAGAATTTTCCTGGAAATTCCTGCAAAAATCAGTTATACATGGAATAAAATGGTGAAAAATGACCTGTCAACAGAGGGTGACAAAATTTCAAGTAGGGTGGCAATTAAAAGGGTTAAAATTAGCTATGCATGTTGGGTATTGTTCTGCTCGGGGGACCTTGCGCTTTCAGATTTAGCTTGTTTTTCTTGTTTGCATATTAATATTTAAGGAACAGGTGTTTTTTTTATTCTGCTTTTTTATACATTGCAAGGTACGCACTTTGGCTGCAAAGCTGACATTGTCGAGTAAAAATTACTGTTATGCACATGCTTTACTTTGGGGTGTTTGGCAACACTTCTCTTGACACTACCTATGCATGTTGGGTATTGTTCTGTTCGGGGGAGGTTGCTTTTTTAGATTTAACTTGTTTTTTATTGTTTGCTTATAGTTTGTTTAGGAAAATGTGGCTTTGATTCTGCTTTTCTATTCTTTTCTTAGGGAAACCTTGTGCAACCAAAGAATTCATTAAGGTATTAGGTCCAGAAAACTGCACCCATGTCAACAAGCCTGGTACGCCTAGAAAGCTTGTGTACGTCCAGACAATATATAGCTTGTTGGGGGTGTTTCAAATGTAAAGGTTTTTTTTTTATTGAAAACTGCAAGGTGCGCTTAGCATAGTTGTATTTTATCTGAAAATCTCCTAAAGCGTTGTTTCAGTTTGGGGGGAGTCTCCTGGGCAGGAAAGGGTGTCTACCTATACATATGTGGTACCGCTGTAACCGGGAGAAATTGGGATTTCACACACACAATAAGATTTTATTGACAAACTTACAATTTTTATTACAAAAAAAAAAAAAAACACTACAAATTATAAAAAATAGTTTATTTTTTAGCGCACATTTCACCCAAAAATATTGAGAATACACCTAAATAATTACAAACAAGACATGTTCAAGCCCAGACTCTGCTAAAAAAAAACAATATATAATTTCCCTAGGAAATCCCTTAAAAAAAAAAAATCACAGTTGAACATGTGTAGCGCAAAATAGTGCAAAATGGTCTGGCAACAAAGTGTGACAAAATCTCCAGATAGGCTGGGGGTTAAAGCGGTCCTTCACCCTGGATAAAAGCCTATCTTATATGTTTCCCAGACCCTGTACATACAGATTGCTCACATTAAAAATCATCCTACCTGCATCTGCTGAATGTTAAGAGCCTTTAAAGTGGACCAACACCCAGGGGTGATCGGCCCACCGATCACCTCCCTCACCGCGGGGCATCCGAGATCGGGATGTCCCGCGGGGTGAAACCCCCCCCAAAAAAACCTTACCTTATCGGCGACGGATCAGCCGCCGCCGCGCGCCCCTCTAGCAGTGCGTGCGCCGGCCGTTTGTGAATGCCTGGCGCGGGCGCTCGCCCTGTAAGAGGGACGCGCGGGAGGCGGCGGCGGCTTGTCCGTCACCGAAAAGGTACGTTTTTTGGGGGGGGTTTCACACAGCGGGGCATCCTGATCTCGGATGCCCCGCTGAAGTGGACCAACACCCAGGAAAAAATCCTGGGTGTTGGTCCACTTTAAACATCCAAGATGGCGGCTAATGGAGCATCAGGCAGCCTGCAAACAGGAAGTGTCTTCTGACTGTGTTGCTCTGCATTCTGGGATTGCTGTCCTTTCCCTGCTCTGTCTGTGTATAGCACAGCTATAACCCCGACCCCTTGCGCTTTATCCCGCTCTCCTCTCCTCAGTATGCAATGCTTCTGAGGCAAGATGGTGACGCCCTTATCCTAGAGTCCTGAACAGAGTTGCAGCCCGGTTGGGAAAAGAATAATAAGTGATTAAAACTTATAATATATTAATTTTAGGTTCTGGGGAATAGTTTTTAGGGGTTTGGCCTTTTCATTAAAGTGGACCAACACCCAGGATTTTGACTATCCTGGGTTTTGGTCCACTTCGGTGGGGCACCCCGATTGGGGGTGCCCCACTGTCTGAAACCCCCCAGAAAGCCCAAAAAAACTCACCTCTCCCCGCTCCCACGTGACCGCGCCAGCCAATCACAGCGCTCAGAGCCGCTGTGGTATGCGCGTCCAAGGCCGCCTGGACGCGCATACCAGCTCAGCTGGCTCTGAGCGCTGGAGGCCGGCGTCTCGCGCTTCCCTCTAACAGGGAGCGCGCCTGCACCGGCCATTCACAAACGGCCGGCGCGGGTGTGCGCCCTGCTAGAGGGAAAAGCGAGCCACGGCCGCGCCGATGGAACGGGGCTGAGGTAAGGTTTGTGGGCCTCCTGGGGGGTTCCTCCCCGCGGGACATCCCGAATTTCGCGGGGAGGGATCTGATCGGTCCGGGAATCTTATAGATTTCCGGGCCGATCCCCCCCTGGGTGTTGGTCCACTTTAAATCATGCTGAAGGTCCGGTTTAATACAAGCAAACAGCTCTGTTTGGAACAAAGCACTGGAATAGAGAAACAGGAGCAGCTGTGATCCCCTGCCTATCTGAACTGCACAGGTGAAGAGAAGCCAGGTATACGAGTGCGGCCCGTGAATGTGCCATAGGATGCCCCAGGGGTACTCTATTTGTCCTGCCAAATTCGTGATCGTTCCTCTTTAAAGTGGACCAAAACCCAGGGTTTTGACTATCCCAGCTCTTGGTCCTTGCCCCTGAAGCATCCCGATTTGGGATTCCCCACTGAAAGCCAGTAAAACATACCAGACCACCGATCCAATGAATAATGTGCGAGCACACTGCCAGACAGCTTGCTCAGCTCACTTTAGCTTCTCTTAGCCAACTAGAGGGAGGTTTCAATGGCAAAGTGCCACCGGCCGCTTCCCCGCTAGCATCTAGCTGGCGCCGTGCCCACCATTTATAAATGCCTGGCACAGACACGCAGTGCGGCCCGCGATGTTGGATCAGGGATCACAAAGGTTTTACTAGGAATTTTGGGCCATTTTGATACCAAAAAATCTATTCAGAATGAATGTCTAGGGTTTTGGAGTCCTATAAAGTATTATTTGTGCACATTAAAGACACCACAAAACTTTGAGATGTACCTTATAACCCCAGCTATTGTGGGACTATAGATCCCAGCAAACCCCACCTCCATTCAGGGCAGGAGATGCTGAGATCTGTAGTTCCACAATAGTTGAGGAGAATGGAAGATGTTTTTTCACACATTTAGCACTAATGTCTTCCCTTTACCTAGAAAGCCAGGACCAGCCTTCAAAAAACACCGGGACACCTGGCGGATCTCACCTGTAGAAATTCTCAGAGCCTCCAATGGCCACCAGGCAGTAGGTATTGGTCAGCTTGGCAAAGCAGCCGATTTCGTTGTTATTCTCAAAAGATGCCCTGACAGCCATGTTTGCTCCGCGCTATGGAAGTACTCACTGTGGAAACATACAGAGCACGGTATTAGCCCGGCTAATGTACAACACAACCAGCCTAATTTGGCGCGTAAAAACTACTGACGCCTCACCTGACAGCAGTTTAGATGCCGGAATCCTCTCAGTCGTCCCGACCAGCAAGCACGTGCCCTCCTAGCAGACCGGCGGCACTTCCGGGTAGAACTGAAGCGTCAGAGTCGGGCACGCGGCTAATGCATGAGACTGTGTCCGACATATTTGTTGTGGGCAACCGACGATTGAGCCATTCCATCTATTATTTTGAGTACAATGTTTGTCTGGACATTTAATTAACTAAATGTTACATGTAAATGGTCGACGACATCGGTGTGAACTCAGAAGCACGCTTTGTGGAGAGGTAAAGAAGCCGAAAGGCAGGAATGGATACCTCACAACTGTCCCTGTTTTGAGGGACTGTCACTTGAGTCCATGTTCCCGTGTCCCTTGCCCTTCTCTGTCCTTCTTCGAGGTTTAATAAGCAGATATTCATCAATAAATGATTCATTTGTCTATTCAAAGTGTTTATATTGTTGTAACTGTTACATCCTCATACCTTCCAACTTTTCAAGGTGGGAAAGAGGGACAATTGTTAAATTAGGCCACACCCCTTCACTGAGTGATGGATAGGAGACAGGATGTAACAGTTACAATAACAGAAACACTTTGATTAGGCAAATGAATCATGCATTGATGCAGATCTGCATGTTACACAAATAAGAAAAAAGAGGGACAGGAGGAGATGGACTCCAAATGAGGGACGTTGCATCCTATCTCCCATCCATCAATGAGGATGTGTGGCTAAATTTAACAATTGTTCCCTAAAAAGTTGGACGGTATGGTGGTGTATTCACAGTTGGCGTGCTTGAGGACTGTGGCTGTAAAAATCTGGGTTTGTGAGGAATAAGTAGTCCCCTCACAAAGGTTAAAACATGCCACTCAGGAATGGCCTTTGGTCAAACACCCCCTTTTTTACCCACCCTTGTGGCCAGGGGCAGACTGGGGTATTGGTCAGCTTGTGCCGACCATGTGTCCGGCCTGGCATCCAAGCCCTCGAAAACAGGCAGTGTGCAGGGCCCCCCCCCCTTAACAGGCAGTGTGCAGAACCCCCCCCCCCATAACATGCTGAGGGGCAAAATCCCCCCATAACATACCGAGTGGCAGAATCCCCCCATAACAGGGTGTGTGGAAGAATCCCCCTATAACATTCTGTGAGGCAGACCCCCCCCCCCCCCATAACATGCTTTGAGGCAGAACTTCCATAACATGCTGAGCGGCAGAATCCTCCCATAACCGTCGGTGAGGCGGAACCCCCCCATAACATACTGTGAGAGAGGAGCCCCCATATCATGCTTAGTGGCAGAATCCCTCCCATGAAATGCTGAGTGGCAGAACCTCCCTCCCCCCTGCCCCTGCTCACTGTCCTGTAGCCGCTGGAACCCAGGGATGCCATTGACGCCACTGGAGTCCGGGAATACTGCCATTGGAAGCCAGGGATGCCACCGCTGGATGCAGGGATGCTGCCGCTGGAAGCCAGGGATGCCGCTGTCAGTAGGAGCCGGGTATGCCGCTGGGACCCGAGGACTGCAGCCGCTGTGCATTGCCCAAATGTCATAGGGAGGCCACCAACCCTCCTGCACTGGCCGACTGCCCTCTAATGCAGGCTCTGTTTTCTAGTTACAGGCCGGTTGAATGGGAGCTGGCGGCCCGCAGTGGCACCCATTCTTCTGGCCCACCACTAGAAGCAGTCGGCCAGTGAAGGGGAGGTGGTTGCCTACCGGGCATTGTCCCAGGAAGCACTATGGTCAGTCTGCCTTTGCTTATTGCCGCAGGGGGCACCCCAATCTAGAATGCCCCTGCTTTTATGAAATTCCAGGTATACTCACCAACTATCCTACGGTGACTGTGCGTTTTCTCGTCCTTTTAATGCAGTTAAATAGATATGATTGGCATAGAAAAACATTTACACACACACACACACACACCACAGGCGGCATAACACATTGGAAGCGGCTAGCATTTGTGGCCTGAGGGATGCTGCTGCATCTAAAACATGTCATGGGATCACCAGAAAATTTTCAGAGCAAACCATGAGATTTCACCAGGGCCACACTTAGGGAAAATGTTGTCTCCCAAACACATTTACTTAATTGGAAAAAGATGGAAGGAATGTAGTAAGCAGAGAGCACAGGACAGAGTGAGACAGGGAGATGGATGGGGAAAGGAAGGAGAGAATAAAGCAGGAATTAAGAAGAGGGGAAAAACAGAAATAGGGTGAGAAAAAAAGAACATACACAAGGGCATGTGGAAAAAAAGAACAAACACAAGGGCATGTGGAAAAAAAGAACAAACACAAGGGCATGTGGGAAAAAAAGAGGAGGGAATATGAAAAAGAGGGTTAGAAAGGGGGGCATATGGAAAAGAGAGAGAGAAAATGAAGATAAAAGCAAGGGTGTGAGAGAGCAAAGCAAGAAAGAGGGAATGTATAAGAGAGTGAGAATAAAGAGGAGAAAATAAGTAAATAAGGAGAGAGAATGGGGGAACGCAAAAAGAGGAAGTAACAAATGAGAAAAA
This sequence comes from Gastrophryne carolinensis, assembly GCA_027917425.1. Taxonomy (NCBI): domain Eukaryota; kingdom Metazoa; phylum Chordata; class Amphibia; order Anura; family Microhylidae; genus Gastrophryne; species Gastrophryne carolinensis. The sequence goes on from CM051243.1 coordinate 156,384,811, forward strand.
TAAAGGGGAGAATTAGGGAATGTGGAGAAAACGAGTATAAAGACATTTGTGACAAGAGATTGAAAGAAGGAAAACGTCAAAAGAGAGAGGGAAAAGAAAGAAATAAAAGAAATGGGACAAGAGAGGGAGGGAATATGGAACATTGAGGGGAAATGTGCAAAGGAGAGGCTGCTGAACCAGATGTGAGCTCTCTGTATTAGGGGCGTCTAAGTAGTCTTTCTTGGTGCTCCCTTACAAGGAGGTTGGGATAGCTTTTAGACTCCAGGGCCGCCATCAAGGGTTTGATAATCTTTAAAGTGGATATATAACCCCAACTTGCCACCAGTGACTTGTGATAATCATGCAATTACTGAAAAGAAAGACTTAAACCGGACCTTCAGCGTGATTTAATGAAAAGCCCAAACTCTTAAAAAACGGTTCCCCAGCATCTAAAACTAATATATGTTACGTTTTTAGTCACTAACTAATTATTCTTTCCCCCACTGGGCTGCAACTCTGTTCAGGAATTTAGGATACGGGCGCCGCCATCTTGAATCAGAAGCATCACACTTACTGAGGAGAGGAGAGTGGGATAAGGTACAGGGGGGTGGGTTATGGCTGTGATTTGCTCAGACAGAGCAGAGATGGGGTCCAGGTAAAGGTCAGCAGTCCCAGAATGCAGAGCAGCACAGTCAAGAGGCACTTCCTGTTTGCAGGCTGCCTGATAAGATGGCGGCTTCCATAAGCCGCCATCTTGGATGTTTAAAGGCTCATAACATGCAGTAGATGCAGGTAGGATGATTTTTAATGTGGCCAATCTGTATGTACAGGGTGTGGGAAACATATAAGATAGACTCTTATTCAGAGTGAAGGTCCGCTTTAATTGTCCACATCTGCTTAAGAAGAAAAAAAAAGAATGGGACTGGAGGATGGCGTTTAAAACTTATACAGAAGGGTCTTATTCAGGGTTAATGATGGCTCAGCTGAGGAAGGGACTTGTCCCGTAACGTTCCCCAGAGCGATCCCTATACCTGGTAAATGACAATTATGTTTTCACCATTAATCTGATGGTACTTTGTGGTATTATATGCAACTTTGTTATGTACATACTGTGGTTTCAATACTGTCTTGTATATGAATATGACTCCATTGGACATGTGGCATATTACAGCCTTGATACCCTTGTTTTGCTGATAATGATTAGGATGCCTGAATGGGCATAGATTGACTGTCTATTTTCAAGGATGCCTGCCTCTAGAGCTCGCTGACTATTAGTAATTCACCTAAACTGCAGCCAGAGGGCAGTGTTCCGCTATATTTGTGAGCTAAAATCTGTCAGACGCAAAGTGTGCTTGTTCATTTTTTCATACTCAACAGCAAGGGAAATGATACTCCCTGGCTAGTTTCACTGCATAGACTTTTTTCTGCACAATCTTTGCCTTCCCGGATTTGTAGCCAACCTTTATTAACATTTATAAGATTTGTTTGTGAACTTCTGGTGGATCCAGGTTTCATATGGTAAAATATGTGACACTTTAAACTGCAAAATATGTCAATGTGAATTCAATAAGTGTATTCTCAATATTTGCAAATACAAATTCTCTTTCAAAAATGTAAAAACATCTTTGTTGGTGTGCATTACTCCTATATCCTATATTGTCTTATCAGGGTTAACCCTTAGTGTGATTCCATCGAGGTGCCAGGGAAAAATCCAGTGGGACAACATATAGTCTAAAGCAGGGGTACTCAAGAACTTTTAGTAGAGGTCCGTTAATCGTGGGCCTGGGGCAGATTGAAGGTCGGGGGGGGGGGGGGGGGGGGGAATTAGCACACCGGAGGCTATATATTCTATTTTTGAGGGATGGATGGGACAGAGCTGGAATAAGAGGGATGGGGATGGGACTGGATGGATGAGGGGTGTCTAAATGACAACAGGGCTGGATATTCCTCTTCTGCTGAGTATGCTGATTTGGGATGCCCTGCCATGTGTAACCCCTGGATTTGCTTTTAATTCTTATGGGACCGGCAGCACAATGGTACATGCACATCTCTCCACCAATCAGGTGTGGCTGTATCTTCATTTATGTTTCCTAGCTGCTCTTATGCAAATGCAGCAAAGAAACATGAATGAAGATACAGCCACGCTATTTGGTGGTGAGCCTGTGCATGCATCATTGCGCCGCCGGGTCAGGTAAAAATTAGTGGTGAACCTGGGGGTTTCACACCGCAGGGCACTCCAAATGCCCTGCCAAAGAGCAACAGCCAGCCCTGGGGTTTTTTAGATGCCAGGGCTGGTAAATATCCCGAACAGTAATGAAAGCAAAATTAAAAGAGAAAAAAAATTGGAAAATAGTTGCTTAAACCGGACCTTCACCATGATTTAATGAAAAGCCCAAACTCTTAAAAAACGATTCCCCAGCATCTAAAATTAATATATTTTACATTTTTAGTCACTAACTTATTATTCTTTCCCCCACTGGGCTGCAACTCTGTTCAGGAATTTAGGATACGGGCGCCGCCATCTTGACTCAGAAGCATAACACTTACTGAGGAGAGGAGAGTGGGATAAGGTACAGGGGGGGCAGGTTATAGCTGTGCTTTGCTCAGACAGAGCAGAGCTGGGGTCAGGGAAAGGTCAGCAGTCCCAGAATGCAGAGCAGCACAGTCACTTCCTGTTTGCAGGCACTTCCTGTTTTGCAGGCTGCCTGATAAAATGGCGGCTTCCATAAGCCGCCATCTTGGATGTTTAAAGGCTCATAACATGCAGTAGATGCAGGTAGGATGATTTTTAATGTGGGCAATCTGTATGTACAGTGTGGGGGAAACATATAAGATAGACTCTTATTCAGAGTGAAGGTCCGCTTTAAGAACAAAACAAAGCTCTCTGTGCCATTGATGCATGGCGACCCCTCCCCCTAGTATAGAGGTGACACAAAAAGAGGCAAGAGGATTACTAGCAGTGAGGAAAAAAAGAAAGAACAGAAAGAAGGGAGTGAAAATAGAGAAAGATAAAGAGCGAGTCAGAGAAAGTGTGCAACCAGATGGAGATAAAAAGACAGAGAACTCATGGAGAAATAGAAACAGAAAGGTGACAAAGTCCAGGGAGTTACAGATGGAGAGACACACACAGAGTGCAGGGAAGTAGTGAATGAGTGAGTAGACAGACAGACAGACAGACAAAGCTTACCAGGAATACAGGGTGTTGCACAGCACAGCAAGATGGTATTGCAGGTATACAAAGGGTGTCAGTATCACTTCTCACAGAGGGGTCATGCAGAGGGCAGCAGGAGCCTAACGGCTCTGATGTGACTACAATTGGGAAGGCAGTGAGAGCTGGGAGATGGAAGGGGAACAGTGTTGGGGGGGGGGGGGAAACATACACACTGGGAGGAAGTGAGACGCACAGTCATGAAGCACAGGTCACAAGGCAGTGATTACAGCTTACATCTGAGGGCTCGGCTTCACAGATACAAGTAGCGTGCGTCTCATCCACCTCATCTGGACCTCTCCCCTTGCGTGCCTCGTCATTACGCCCCCTGATGGTTACTATACCAGGGTGCACAGAGCATCAGGCTGCTCGGCGGCGCTAGCAGGGACCCAAATACTGAGCCGCACTTCATCTTACTGAGCCGCACTTCATCTGCGGCGTCTTCTTTGCGGTCCGGATAACTGGCGGCCGCGGTCCGGATTCGGACCGCGGTCCGCCAGTTGAGTATGCCTGGTCTAAAGCATGGAATATCAATACTACCCCATTAAAAACTATACAGAATGCTACTCAAACTGCTCAGTAGATGGCAGCCTATTACTATGATTTTCCATTCCTTTGAATTTGTCATATTGATGTGAAAGCAACCAAGACAAAGAATAGGATCTAACTGCAATACACATTAGCAAGCCAACATACAGTAAGGGGAGAGGGATATGGCAGTGTACATGTAAAAACTGTCAATGTTTATATAGTTTTCAAGTAGCCCAATAGTCACAAATGACATAATATCCCTTTTAACACTCTCCCAGGGACATCCCAGTTTGGGATGCCTCTACAGTAAAAAATAATTAGGTAGCCAAAACCTGGCATGCTGAGGGGGCAGGAAGTAGCTGCACACTTCAGTGAAGCAAGTCTCCTATTGGATGCAAATTCTGCGAATGTGTGTAGCTATTACCTGGGAAGGGAGGGACCAGCAAGCTTGTCCCGCTCTGCTGAGCTGATTAGGGGACAGGATTAAAAAGAGAATGTCATTGGTTGAACCTGTAAACTTCGATATCTCTGCCATTTCTGCTTCTATTTAATAAATGGGAAAAAACAGAGTTTAGACAGTGCCAAATGTAGCCAGACGCAATGGATAGCAATTACCTTTGCCTGCAGTATCACAAATCCGTGCGCAAGTTTGGTGTTCGTGCCAGACCATGGAAGAAGGATGATTGGCTGCACAACATCGGCCTGGCGGGACACGTGCCCCTGCCATATAAAGGGCAAGGTCCGCGTCACACCCCAAACCGCCGTTGTGCGCTCTGCAGTTGATAGGGACAGGTTGCTGGCTGCTGCTGAGGGACAGATAGGCCTATTTGGTTAATAAAACTGTCCTTTTGATGGCAATATTTAGTCAGGAATAGTAGCTGGAGTTAGGACTAGAGTAGGGTTGGACTCACTACTACTCACTACTACTGCGCTAACACCACTGGCTTGTCACTACTGGGGTCTGGGTGCCTCCTTATTCCACATCTTCCTTTAAAGTGGATCAAAACCCACTATAAGATTCCCGGGCCGATCGATTCCCCCCCTGGGGCATCCAAAATTGGGATGCCCCGCTGTGTGAATCCCCCCAGGTCACACACACCTTCTTTCCTGGCCCAATGGTGCATGCGCGAGCCGTGGCTGCATCCCCGCTATCCCTCTAGCAGGGCGCTTGCCCGCACCAGGACCAAATGCCAGGATAGTCAAAATTCTGGGTTTTGGTCCACATTATGGACTGGGGTTTGGGTGCCCCCTTAACCCACCTTTTTTTTAAGCAGTAGGGTTTGGGTGCTTCCTTAACCCACCTTTTCATTGAAGCACTGGGGTTTGGATGCCTCCTTAACCCCTCTTTTCATTTGAGCACTGGGGTTTGTATTCAACCTTTACTCACCTTTTCATTTAAACCGGACCAACACCCGTTTTTACTTTAACAGGTGTTGGTAGCTCATGGCGGAGTAGCTCGGCATTCAGAATGCTGGAGCCCCCCTCACAGCAAACCGCACACAAAGCTGCTCGTTCAATCAGAATGCTGAGGGCCACATCCCCCGCTACCCTCTAACAGAGAGCGTGATCACAAATGCCTGGTGCGACTGGGCAGATCCAGTGGTGGGCGCAGAGGACGCGACTGTGACTGCCCAGCAGCCAATCACGGGACTCTGTTCTCGCTGCTGGCTCGTAATTAAGGTGAGTATTACAAGCTTTGTGTGCGGTTTGCTGCGAGGGGTGCTCCAGCATTCTGGATGCCCCCCAAGCTACTTACGATCATTAGACAGCGGGACGTACACCCGTTAAAGTAAAAACGAGTGTTGGTCCAGTTTAAGCCCTGGGGCTTGGGTGCCCACTTAACCCACATCTTTCTTTAAGCATTGGGGTGTATCCCCTTATCCTACTGGATAAGCAATGGGGTTTGTGCGTACTGTTATCCCACAACATCCTCTAAGCACTGGGGTTTATCCCCTTACCCTACAAGAAACTATAAACACTGGGTTTTGTGTGTACTGTTATCCCAAAACACCCTCTAAGCACTGAGGTGTATCCCCTTATCTTACAAGAAGCTGTAAGTACCGGGGTTTGTGTGTACTGTTATCCCACAACACCCTCTAAGCACTGAGGTGTATCCCCTTAGCTTACAAGAAGCTGTAAGTACTGGGGTTTGTGTGTACTGTTATCCCACAACATCCTATAAGCACTGGAGTGTATCTCCTTACCCTACAAGAAGCTATAAGCACTGGGGTTTTGTGTGTCCCCTTCACCCACATATTCTTTTAAACACGGGGGTGTATCCCCTTAACCTACAAGAAGCTGTAAGCACTGGGGTTTGTGTGTACTATTATCCTGCAACATCCTCTAAGCACTGGCGTGTAATCCCTTATCATATAAGAAGCTATAAGCACTGGGTTTTGTGTATCCCCTTAACCCGCATCTTCCTTTAAACTGGACCAACAGCTTGGCACAGTTGGAAAATAAAACTCTCCAAAACTCACTTGCCCCATCTGCATTCATGACACTGAAGTATTGTTAGCACTTACATTTGCTCCTGCATCCACTCAAAGCTGAAACATCTCCTCAATGATTTTCTAGTGGTAGCAGCCACTTTAGAGCTTCCTTATCCAGCATCTCAGCCATGCTACTACCTGGATTCAACTGACATAACTGACAATGCACAGTAACAGGAAACCCAGCAGCAATTCCTGTTTGCAGATGGCCTGCAAATGCATGAGCTGCCATTTTGTTTCTAGAATTGACTACAGCAGGAGATAGAAAAAGGTACATTAATTTTTATGTGCAGCGATCTAAATTGCACTGAGAAGGGATGCATTTGAGTACTGTTTGTTGTGTTGGTCTGGTTGAGGGCATTTTTGACTGTTGGTCCGCTTTAAGACCATCTTGGGAAATAAAAAAAAAATGTGTGGTTACCAATTGTTCAAGGCACCTGTTAGTGATCTGCAATACCTAAAGTTTAAAGCACCTGTTAGTGTTTTCCAATACCTATAGTTCAAAGCACAGGTTAGTGCTCATCAATACCTATAGTTCAAGGCACCTGTTAGTGCTCTGCAATACCTATAGTTCAAGGCACCTGTGTGTTGGTGCTCTTTTTAGTTCAGAACACTTAAGTCGCATTTTCCTGTAATTTTTTTTTGTCCACTGCAGGTGTCTAACAGTGCAAAAAGCAGCAAATAAAGGTCAGGGATGTGGCCGTGGTGCTTCTGCTGATGATGATAATGGAGCTGGTTCTCGCCTGGTCGCTGGTGCTGCAGGGAGAGGACATCTTTTATCCTTGCCTATTACTCCTACCTCTGGTGCGAGCAGGCGCCATAGCTTGGAGCACATTTTTGTAGGCCCCAATGCTGCTGGAAGAATGGTAAGCCCAGAGCAAATTGAGGCAGTCGTAGATTATATGTCATGCAGTGCTGCCAGTTCTGTTGGATATTTTTCCACCCACTCCATTGCAGCAGAGAGTGCAGAGCCCTCCACCTCACTCCCGGTAAAAAGAAGTCACCAAAGTCAGATTCACTAATACTCTGGGATACCATGGGCCATTCGGCTGCTCCTGCCCAGTTGCAGACCTAGGGCTCACGGATGTCCAAGAGCCTCTGTGGGAGAATGAGAACGTGACCAGCTTACCATCACAGGATACCATGGAAGATGATGAGACCCAAGTGCCGACTGCTGCAGCTTTCTGCAATGTTGAGGCTGAGAGGAAGGAATGGGTGGAAGTGGATGCCAGGGGTGATGATGAGCAGCCATTTTGGAGCTTCCTCTCCCAGCATCTCAGCCATGCTGCTGCCTGGATTCGATTGACTAGGCATCTGCAAGCAAAACATGAGCTGCAGTGGCTGAACTACCAGAAAACCTTCAAACACCTGAGTCTCCCTCTGTCTCAGCCTCTATCTGCACCTTCCCAACAACAAAGCCACCTGTCTCCCCCCAAGGTAGAATGTGGGAACCCCAACATCTCCAGCAGCACCACCAACTCCAAGCTGGTCCACATCATCCCAGGGAAGCGTTCAGCTTTCCATCCCGCAAACTTTGGAACTTTGTGGAAGTTGGGCCCATCTCACATACAAGCCATGGCCCTGAATGCAGGCATTTTAAAATTGCTGTCCTTTGAAATGCTCCCATTCTGCCTGGTGGAGACGGACAGTTTTAAAGAGGTGATGGCGGCGGTTGTTCCACAATATGCTGTTCTCAGCCGCCACTCGCCAGGCTATCTCTGCCCTTCACCAACAGGTTGTGAAAAATATATATTGTGTACTGGGCAATGCCATTAGTTCCAGTGTCCACCTCACCATGGACACATGGACAAGTAAGCATGGGCAGGGATGTTACATCTCTCTAACTGCTCACTGGGTCCATGTAGTGTCGGCTGGGACTGAGGTGGGAAGCACTGTGGCGCAGATCCTTCTACCACCCAGGATTGAGTCAGTCAGTGCCTCTTGTAGCCCTGTCCTACTCTGCTTCCTCTTCAGGCAGTGAGCGCAGACCCTGCACCACCAATTTGAGCACTTCCATGGGGAAACGGAAGCATGCGGTGCTAAAACTCATCTGTTTGGGCGAAAGACCCCCCAGGAGCTGTGGACCAGCATCCAGGACCAGACAGATGAGTGGCTGCTGCCATTGCACCTGAATCCTGGCAAAGTGGTATGTAACAATGGGATGAACCTTGTAGCAGCATTGAGTTGAGGTGGGTTGACGCGCACCCCTTGCCTGGTGCACATACTTGGTGGTGCAGAGCTTCCTGGCCCATTATCCAGAAATGCCAGAGATGCTCCATAAAGTGCATAGTGTGTGCTTGCACCTTTGGCATTCGCACCCAGCTGCAGCTCGCCTGTCTGCATTGCAGAGGAATTTTGACCTTCCCACCCACATCCACATATATAGATTTATTTATTTGTGTATATATTTATTTATTGATGTATATGTGTATAGATTTATGTATATATTTATTGATGTAAACATGTACTTATTGATGTATACATATATAGATTTATTTATTTGTGTATAGATTTTGATTATATATATATATATATTGAAGTAAATATTTTTGTGTGATTATTTTGAGTACTTTCCTTAGCCCATTTTGTGCAGAGTAATCGCCCTGGTGTTACCCCCAAATTGGCCTCTGACGCCCATTGAAAAAATAATAATAATTTATTTATTTAATTGATTTTTTTTTTAGTGTTCTGCTATTCTTTTCAGTACTTTCCCTAGCCCGTGTTGTGCATGGCAATCGCTCTGGTGTTCCCCTCGATTTGTTGCCCTCCAAGTCCTTGCTACTCCCCTATAAAAGCTATTTTTGGGCCCCCAACTTTGCCGAAAAGTTTGACTGAACTCCGCGACCCCGAACTTCAACCTACCCACTCCTCACCAATGATCAGATCAGATGCAAAAACCACGCCTGGCATCATAGATGACATCACAGCGCTGTCATGCTTTTTGACACCACCTCTAATCAGGCACCCATTCCTCCTGGGCAGTGGCACTGCAGCACCACTTCCACCATTGGTGGACAATCAGGCCGTCTTCACCAATGGGGAGAGAGCGAGGCTGCAGTATATGACCAACCTATTCTGCCCGTCAACAGATGCCTACACCCACAGACAAGCCCCGATTGGGTGCATGTGAGTGGCCATTGCTAGCAGCTTCTGGACTATCACATTTTTCTTGACCATTGGTTCCTGTTTATATTTCATTAGAATTAGGGCAAGTGCAGTGCATCCCTGGCCCCTGCAGCACGGCACACTCCGATTTCTTCACACCCCTGCCTTGGGGCTCACAATACCCTTGCTGGGTGCTCGGCGAGGCCTCTTGGGCATGGAAACAAACAGCTAAACTGGCTGATTGGTCCTATATTCTGGGATGCCTCGCCAGGAGCTTTGCTGCTAGCAACTGAGCACTCACAAGTACCCACCAATCAGTATGTGCCTGTAGCTGCTCTCATTGGCTGCTGGGTAGATTAGCCTGGCCGGATGCTGTTGCCTTAGCTTCTCTTCATTGGTAGAGAAGGCCCTGACTGCCCACTATTTGTGGAAGTGGTTCAAGCCGTAGTGCCATTGTGATTCCTTCTCCAGGGGGCTCACCGGTTAGGTGCAGCCCCTGATGCATATTACTGCTGTCCTAATTGCTAAACATGTGTAATATAATTTATGTCAAAATAAAAGCATGACAGTGCTGATCATGGCAGCGTCTGATTAGTTGATAATTGTTTTTACTGGACTGTGTATGGCACAATCTAGTTGTTTGTTTGGTTGTGAGATAGGGGTTTACCTAAGGCCCGAATCTTCGATCTTGGCCACTTATTTCCTTGTCATGTGTCTTTTGGATATAAAATTCCACTTCCAAAATTCTACACTATGGATTACAAATATAAGACGTTCTTGATCTTCACTGGAGTTGCTATGGTGAGACTACTTTTGGAATGGCTGCCCTAGCCTGGAAATATAAGGCATGTTTATACACAAGGTGGGAGGAGTTTTTATTTATTTGTAGATTGTAAATAAATCTCACAGCACACTGTGAAAACTTGTATAACCATAATATGGTACTCGGCATTATTGAATGTTATATTGAATAAATGATTATATTGAATATATGATTAATGCTTGTTATTTAAATATGCACTTGTCGTAGGAGGACTGGGACGCCCTCCCTGGGTCCACAAACTCCCCTACCTAGATTTCCCTTCCGCACAGAAAATAGGGAAACCTCCCCCCCTTTACAACCTCAGGTAAGCCTGCTCCCATTTTATCTATTGCATTGTATGTCCCAAATGGGGCTCTCAGAGATTAGAGTTAGGACTGCACCCCACAGAGGCACCTTGGCGCTGGTGGTGCAGCTTAAGCATATTTCTGCAGATGTGTGTGACCGAGTCCTCTGTTTTTAACCAAGTTTAGAGACAGATTTTAGGTTGGTCTGCAAGCTAACAGGATTGAGTGCTGTGGCTCCTTTAAGACGTTTGAAATCCCCAGTACACCCTGTACAACTCACCCCTTCCTCGTTCCTACAGTGCATGTGCTGACACACAGCCAATCTGAGCTGTTTTTTACATCCTTTGGCAAATGGATCTCATTGACTTCAATGTCTGTGCCTATCTGAATGGCTGGGGCAGGAGAGCTGCTTGCCAAATGACAGTCAAGGCAGATGACTCTCAGTGGATGAGAGGCCGCACATGCACCGTTGGACCAGGCAAAGGTAAGCCATTACAGGTGCCCTGGAGGGTTGCACACAGCAAGGGGGCTGGTGGGTTTTGTTCTACTTTAACCATAGATTATAATTCCAGTAATCCACCCATAACAACATACTTGTTTTTGTTATTAATTTGATATTGTTGATTCTTAACTTTCAATCTCAAAATGTACCAGTCATAGAAGCAAAATAGATATATTACAGGTATATATTATTTACAATTATGCACATATAGACAAAAACACTAGAGATGAGCGAGTAGTATTCGACCGAGTCGGTATTCGATCGAATACTACGCTATTCGTCATACTCGATTTCGATCGAGTACAGCGGCGATGGCGCACTCACAATTCGTTTCCCCTCACACCTTCCCTGGCGTCTACACGCATTGGCTGGAAAAACCATGTGACCTCGAATCTACAAAACTCAGCACTTCCTCTTCGTCAGCATTAGCAGCTTGAACTTAGTGAGGGATAGACGCTCACAGCAGGGAAAGACAGGCTGTAGCTGGCAGGGCCCCAGAAGCTCGGAATATCGCATTTACCACCATATATACCAGCTACCAGAAGACAAGAGAGTCATTAAGAGCCCTTATTAGGGCTACTATGCTGAACGGTATATAGCTCATATGTAGGCAGGCAGGGCCCCAGAAGCTCAGAATATCGCTTTTACCACCATATATACCAGCTACCAGAAGACAAGAGAGTCATTGAGAGCCCTTATTAGGGCTACTATGTTGAACAGTATATAGCTCATATGTAGGCAGGCAGGGCCCCAGAAGCTCAGAATATCGCTTTTACCACCATATATACCAGCTACCAGAAGACAAGAGAGTCATTGAGAGCCCTTATTATTAGGGCTACTATGCTGAACGGTATATAGCTCATTCTAGCTATATACACACTGCACACAACGGCTGCTTTAGTGAGGGGTAGCTGCTGCTGGAATAGGGACAGAAACCCCTCGATTCAAAGAGCAAAAGTTAAGTGATTTCGTATCGAGAATCGTAAGTTTGGGTGGGTGTTTGTCATTTTTTCTGGTTTTTTTGGCCATTTCGTATTCGTACGATCGTTCGCGCATAGACGTATATGAACATACGCATTTCGTACGAGAATCGTATAATTTGCGTTAGTTCGTGTGTTTTTCCCGTCCAAATCGTATTATTTGCGTTAGTTCGTGTGTTTTTCCCGTCAAAATCGTATTATTTGCGTCCGATCCTATTTTTTACGTCCTTCACATGGGCTTGCGCCCAATTCAGAGAGGTGATTGCTAATTGTTTTGAAGCCCATTAAAGAGCTGCTTTACGAAATGTTTGCCGGCAGCTATTTGGCCTCGGGAGTAGGATGGAGCGGAGCGAGTTTGTGGCACATCAAGGGCTTATGCTTTTTGGCATTGAGTTGATCGAGATGTCTGAGAGCAGATTGCCCCTGCGTCGTCGCATGAACATCGATAGCATGAATGATGTTGAGCTGTTCGAGCTGACCAGGCTTAATCGCGCTTCCCTCCATAAATTATATAGTGAGCTGCGGCCATGGTTAGCCCGCACCACAAGGAAGGGGCATGCAATTTCAGGTATGACCAAGATGCTTGGCTGCCTGCAATTTTTGGCGAACGGCTCGTTCCAGAGGCTGGGTGCCCTCTCCGTGGGGATGTCACAGCCTACGCTGAGCCGCGCACTATCTAAATTTTTGGAAGGCATGGCTGCCATAACTCAAAAATATATTTATTTCCCTGATGATATGGCAGCCAGAAACGCCATTAAGCTTGGGTTTTATAATGTGGCCGACATGCCCAACGTTATTGGTGCAATTGACTGCACACATGTGGCACTCGTACCTAGGGCAGCCGACGAGTATATATATAGGTATTGAGATTGGTTATTATGTTGCCCAACGTGTCATGTCACCTGTTTTCCTTTGCGGCAGCATATTTGTTTATCCCTCATTTGTGTAGCTGCTTTATCTAGGCTTTTCATTAGTATTTCCCAATAGAGTGCAGACATGTTTTGTGTTTAATTTATTATTTTGGGTCAAATATCAATTACCCTTTTTGTATGTTTTTGCCTTAAGGAATCGTAAAATGGGACACTCACTTAATGTCCAGGCCGTGGTTGGTCCGGATATGCGGTTTATGAGTGTCCTTGCCGGCTACCCCGGATCGTCCCACGACTCCTATATCCTCCGGCGATCTGGGTTGTTTCGGAGATTTGAGGCAGGTGAATTTTCGGGGGCATGGCTGCTTGGTAAGTGTGTCCTATTTGTGTGTTATTAAATGTGGCATTAATCTTGTATTTGTTGATATGTTTGTTTTAGAAAACTTGACAGAAGCGTCCAACTGCCTTTTTCTTGGCTCATATATTAGGAACTTACCCAAAAAATCCTTGTCTCGCTTTGGCCTTCAGAATGTTTTCCCTTTAGTTAGGATGTCTGTAAGTTCCTTGTGCCTAAATATATTGGTTTGGAGTTTATACCCAAGGATCTTTGACATTTGGCTCCTTTTGTACTATTGGTCGTTAAATGTCAAAGTGGACTTAAACTGCATACATTGTAGTTTCCAGTGAAATGTGGCTAGGGATCTTTGACATTTGGCTCCTTTTGTACTATTGGTCGTTAAATGTCAAAGTGGACTTAAACTGCATACATTGTAGTTTCCAGTGAAATGTGGCTAGGGATCTTTGACATTTGGCTCCTTTTGTACTATTGGTCGTTAAATGTCAAAGTGGACTTAAACTGCATACATTGTAGTTTCCAGTGAAATGTGGCTAGGGATCTTTGACGTTTGGCTCCTTTTGTACTATTGGTCGTTAAATGTCAAAGTGGACTTAAACTGCATACATTGTAGTTTCCAGTGAAATGGGGCTAGGGATCTTTGACATTTGGCTCCTTTTGTACTATTGGTCGTTAAATGTCAAAGTGGACTTAAACTGCATACATTGTAGTTTCCAGTGAAATGTGGCTAGGGATCTTTGACGTTTGGCTCCTTTTGTACTATTGGTCGTTAAATGTCAAAGTGGACTTAAACTGCATACATTGTAGTTTCCAGTGAAATGGGGCTAGGGATCTTTGACATTTGGCTCCTTTTGTACTATTGGTCGTTAAATGTCAAAGTGGACTTAAACTGCATACATTGTAGTTTCCAGTGAAATGGGGCTAGGGATCTTTGACATTTGGCTCCTTTTGTACTATTGGTCGTTAAATGTCAAAGTGGACTTAAACTGCATACATTGTAGTTTCCAGAGAAATGTGGATAGGCCCTCAGCAGCATCCTAATTGTAACATGTCTGAAAACTACAAATATATGTAAAATACAAATACCCTTGGCCGTGCAGATGTTTGTTAATTAATTGGTATATAGAAGTGCCATTTTTATTTAGGTTATACCTTAGTGCAATATTTGGGGGCCCTAATGTGCCCTGTTTTTTTTTGGGAACACTTTACCTTACATCATTATGATATCTGTGAATTTTTTGGTGTTGGTTGTGTTGCCTTTTTAATTTTGATTACATTTAATTCTCTGTTTAAGGTGATTCCGGGTACCCACTTCTACCCTGGCTCATGACGCCTGTGCTGCGGCCCCAGGATGCCTCTCAGGAAGCGTATAACCGTGCACATCGCAAGACCCGGGCTGTTGTGGAGAGGGCCTTTGGTCTGCTGAAGACACGTTTTCGTTGCCTTGACCATACTGGGGGGGCCCTGCAATATGATCCCAAGAAAGTGATCGACATTATAATGGCATGTGCTGTTTTGCACAATTTTGCCATCCTGGAACGTGTCCCACGTTATGTGGACAGCCTGCCCTCTTCAGCCGTCGAGGATGAAGTCGATAATTTTGAGGGGCCCCCCAGTGAGTCTGGCCAATCTGTTAGAGCCAACCTGATCAGCCAGCATTTTAGTTAAGTTTTTTCCCTGTCTCACCATTCTGGATGTGTGTGTTATCCTTTTGGAAACATATGTTGTTTTGCCCTAATGTGGCATTACCTCTAAGTAAAACATTTCGACCTTAATTGTTGCCTAATGTATTTCATGTAGTTTCCTTAGCTTTCGCTGTGCATTGTTACACCTCTTCCAACCAAAATTCTCTGGTTTAGGCCAAGCTGTTACAAAAGTCTTCCCACTAAAAACGCCACAAGTATTGGAAGTTAAATTTTTGTTTTACTTAGCAAATGAAAAATTATAGTGGTTAACAGAAATCAGTCCACATACATCTGTGGTAACAAATGGATAACATAAAAAAAAAAACATCGAGCACATCTACACCTGGAAGTGAGTGGCACAACCAAACCAGGACACCCAGTCCAAAGGCCAGCCTAGTCCAGTCATTAATATTGCCTGTGCCCAGGGATATTTGGGCATGGCCATAATGTCACACAAACATGTCTGCAAACAGGAGGAGCACCAACCAAATACATAGGTTAAGCCATAAGTGGCCAGATAAACTCCACATAGACCTATGGCATTGGCTAGTGGCCTTAAGCATTACTCTAAGGAGCTATATGGGAGCAAATACAAAACACAACCTGCCAGAGCAACACAAAATGGATTGTTTGAAACCTCAAAGGACAAGTAAATACAGTGGGGGTTAAGAGAAAAGATGTCCCACACACCCATGGCTTAATAGGGTGGCTGCCCATAATACCCAGGTGGAGGTCCAGGTGGAGGTCCATGGGAATGGGACCTAGCCTGGGCCATGGCAGCATTGTGAATTTGGAACTGCTCCACAATGTTTCTCTGCATATTGGTCATCTCAGCCATGGCTGACTGGATGCCATTACTTGAATTGGCCACGTTGCTGTTGAGGGTACGCAACTCCGCGAGGATGCCCTGTAGACTGGTATGGATGTTCACCATGTCTGCATGCCTTTGCTCACGCTCTGTAACGAGCTGGGCGTCATAAGAGTCCCTTTGTTGGGTCCATAATTGAAGCAGGGCACTCTGCCTCCCCTGGGAAATTGTGGGGCGGCGTAATGGCGTCCGCCGCACAATTACCCTGGCTCTTGGGCGTGCCCTGCCGCGTGGTGTCGTACCCTCAACAGCAACCGGCCTGCTTTGCAAATCCTCAGCAGCAGAGTGAACACTGGGGACTGTAGTGTCAGTCTCCCCATGTGCAAGCACAATGGATGGAGATTCACTCTGCTGCTGAGGATTGGCCAGAGAAACATTATCGAGCAGTTCCAAATTGGGACCCAGGGGGAGTTCATCCGACGTGCCCTGTACGGAGACATCATCATCTTCCTCCATGTCCTGGATCTCTTCCATGAGTGTGCGGGTCTGTAGGGACATATAAAAAAAAAAAGGCTAAGTTTGCGTCCCAATGTAGGATTTCAACAGTTTAACACATTCTTAAGCACTTGTTATTATTTATGCTACTAAATAAACTTACCGAAAATCTCTGATCTGGGCTCCGATGCTGTACGGACCTGGTAGGCATAACCAAACTGGGGGGTGAGTTTACCCTTGCTGAGGGATCATGCTGGGCTGAAGAAGAGAAAAAAATACCACGTAAACACACACACATAACCTTTTTTTGGATAGGTAATCAAATATAGCTCTATTTGTAATATTATTCAACTCTAGAGCAATGGTTACCTTTGTTCAAACCCACGCAAGTTTACAGAGGTGCAATGGCTCGGACCAACTGCTAAGTGACCTCAGTTCTAAGTCATGAAGTGTACCCATTCAGCATCCAACTTTCAGGGCACATTTTTGGATTTAGCCTACCATTCGCTAGGTCCGGGGTACTCAAACAATTGTTTGAAACGCCCCTTTCAAGGTATGTGGTGAGAGGTGAATGTCTGGCCATGGTGCTGACGCAGGGGGTGTCTAGTTAAAAATAAAGACACTGGTGGAGGGGCTGGAGCTTTCAAAGTGCCAACTAATAAAGGCTGCTTGCCCTTGCTGGGCTGGATGGGCCAGAGCTGAGGGGACAGGGATTGGATGTCTAAAGGGGGGAGTTAACGTATTGATGGTGATGTGATGGATGGAGCCAATCTGTTACAAATGTATGGGGCTTATGTGGGGGGGGGGGCATGGGGGGACTGTGGCACATGGGCCAGAGCAGGGGCAGCGGGACACGATTGTGGCCAGTGAAAATTTAAATAAGTTACTGTGTACCTTGCAATGCCACTTCCTGGCCAGTACTTCATATTGCAATGCTATGTTTCACGGAGCCATGACATTGGGCAGGAGACCAACCACTACATGGCCGATCAAGGGGGCAGCTCTGAGCACGTCAACACAGAAGTAACTGAGTGCAGGGCTGTCTGGCCAGGGGTCCTTGAATGTGGTGCCAAGGTCCGCATTGGGACCCCGGGCCGCCAGTTGAGTCTCGCTGCTCTTGGTCACATATGTTTGTGGGTGGCTAATTAAATAGTTAACTCAAACACAACTCACACAACCAAAAGGCAACCCATACATAATGATGTGTGTTTTGTGATTGATTCTAAATATCTCACTTATCTTGCGAAACTTCATGACTTTAACAATACAATTGGACATTTGATCTTTGCCATAATGGCTGTGGGCCTAAATGTGTGATTCACAGGGACCAAAAGAGGACACAAACAGCCACAGTAGTGCGAGGCCAACCAAGGCAAACCATAGGGGCATCCCGTTAGCTTGTTACTAGTGAACTGTCGATTATTTAGCAAACAGGCAAACATGCAGATTTAATAGTACTCACCGTGGGTACGGGTCGGGGAGTCTGTGTCCCTTAGACCAGCATGTCCACCGACCGCGACCGGATGGAGAAGTCCAAGCACAATCTCCTCAGCAGGGGTAAACTCCAATTTAGATGGGAAGCCACCTCCAGTTTTCATGCTGAAAAGAGAAAATCGTTTGGTATTCAGAAAAGGGGCATACAGCACATCCCAAACATTATATTTAGCGAAAACATTTATTTACCTGTAATTATGCCTTTTAATTTCTTTTTGCCGTACAGCATACTTCAGATCAGAGATTTTCTTCTGAATTTGGGACACATCTTTCCTCTCTTCCCCCGCTGCATTTACTTGTCGGAGGATGGTTTCAAACAATGCCATCTTGCGCTGCTTGGTGGTGTGTTTGGATTTGCTCCCATATAGCTCGTCATAGTATAATGTAAGGCCACTAGCCAATGCCATATTTTGGTCATGGGAGAATCTCCCACTCAACTGGCCGCGGCGCAATGTGCGGCCAGATGGTTGGCTTGGCTGCTCCTCCATGTGTGCAGACACATGTGGTGACATTATGGCCTGGGGCTGGGTAGGGGAATGGCCGGATTGGTGGCTTCCCAATGACTGGACTGGACTGGCCAAGGGACTGGGTGTTCTGGCGTGGCTGGCCACCGAACTTCCAGGTGTAGATGTGGTCATGGTTGCAATTCGGGGCCCTCTTGGGGGGCTAGGTTCCCGGCTGGTGCCAGGTCGGGGGCTCTGTTCCCGGCTGGTGCCAGGTCGGGGGCTTCTGGCCCTGGATGGGGTTCGGGCCCTGTAGGGGCTTCTGGCCCTGGCTGGGCTTCTGGCCCTGGATGGGGTTCTTCTGGCCCTGGATGGGGTTCGGGCCCTGTAGGGGCTTCTGGCCCTGGATGGGGTTCTTCTGGCCCTGGATGGGGTTCGGGCCCTGTAGGGGCTTCTGGCCCTGGCTGGGCTTCTGGCCCTGGATGGGGTTCTTCTGGCCCTGGATGGGGTTCGGGCCCTGTAGGGGCTTCTGGCCCTGGATGGGGTTCTTCTGGCCCTGGATGGGGTTCGGGCCCTGTAGGGGCTTCTGGCCCTGGCTGGGCTTCTGGCCCTGGTTGGGGTTCTTCTGGCCCTGGATGGGGTTCGGGCCCTGTAGGGGCTTCTGGCCCTGGCTGGGCTTCTGGCCCTGGATGGGGTTCTTCTGGCCCTGGATGGGGTTCGGGCCCTGTAGGGGCTTCTGGCCCTGGCTGGGCTTCTGGCCCTGGATGGGGTTCTTCTGGCCCTGGATGGGGTTCGGGCCCTGTAGGGGCTTCTGGCCCTGGCTGGGCTTCTGGCCCTGGATGGGGTTCTTCTGGCCCTGGATGGGGTTCGGGCCCTGTAGGGGCTTCTGGCCCTGGCTGGGCTTCTGGCCCTTCTGTGCGGGCTGGAGGGGCTTCGGGCCCTTCTGTGCGGGCTGGAGGGGCTTCGGGCCCTTCTGTGCGGGCTGGAGGGGCTTCGGGCCCTTCTGTGTGGGCTGGATGTGCTTCGGGCACTGCTGTGGGGCCTGGGTTGGCTAAGTGCCCGGCTTGAAAGCATGGCTGGTGTGGGCTCCCTTGGGCGGCCTCTTCTGGGGGCAGAGGTGGTGGTGGCTGCTGTGGCCTGTTTTTTGGCCGCAGGGGCACGTGCCTTTGGGGCCCTTTTTTGGGAAACGGAGGGTCCAGTGTCCCTTGGTGGGGCCGAGGTGGTACTTGCCTTCTGGGCCTTCTGGGACCTTAGCTTCTTCGGTCGTTGCTGGGACCTGGTTGTTGGGCCCTCAGAGGTCTGGCTTTGCTGGCCGCGTTTAGCTGCTGCCTTTTTTGGTGCCATTTTGTCCAAAAGCTCAAAGAGAATGAGCTTTGGGTGCAGGGACCTTTAAATCATGCGCCCAGCGTCTGACGCCTATGCGCACGACTACGCGCTCGTACGGACGTACGTTCGTGCGGAACCAGGAAACCGCTGGGGTTTCACTTATCTGCTGCCTGGAAGAAGACTAAAGATGGCGCCCACTATCTTCACCCGTCAACAGGAAGAGATCCTCATGCTGGTAAGTGGCTGCCTGTGCATTTTAATGTAATAGTCAATGCTGGCCTAAATGTAAATGATGCGTTTGGAACTAGTTTGGTGTCTCTTAATGTTTAATCACTGCCTCCTCACACTTCATCCTCAAGGGCCGAGCCTGGCCACGTTTTCACCTGTCTATGCTGATGTCCTAATTCGGCCAATTGCTCCGGCTTAGCAACAGTTAATTAACCTGTGGAGTAGCGGGGCGAGCTGTCAAACCTGGCCTGTCTCGGACCTTGATGCGGATGTTTGAGGAACACTGTTTTCCTAAGCCATAAAAACACAACGGGAAGCCACACACGTGGGCCAAAAGCCTAAGCATTAGGCTACATCTTGGATCTTTAAAACATCCTAACATGCCCTAGATGCAGGTGGCCTGATTGTTGAGGTTGGCTATTATCTGTATGTACATGGTGTGTGATACATATAACATAAGACCAGACTGTCAATCACAGTCAACGTCCTCTTTAAGGCACTCCCCAAAAATGGCGGCCATTCGAAATGTGTGTGTTAATGACATTAAATACTCAACTTGTGATGCAACACATATGGGTCTGTGTGTAAAAGTACAAGCTCTGTGTCCATTATGTTTTTCAGATCATGCTTCAGCGCCGGTATGACTTCGCGCCCAATGTGTGCGAGAAAAGGGACATCGCCCGGGAGATCATCGCGGAGATACACCGTGTGACCAGCACCACCTTCACTCACACCCAGATAATGCAGCATTGGTCGGACCTGAAGCGTCTGCACATGCCCCGGGTGCGGAGGTTTTTTGGGATCCATTTCCCAAGTAAGTACTAAGCAATTGCATGGTATATGTTCCAAATGTCTAAGTTATGCCTTTATTTATAATGACTTTTCTTTGGTAGTGTTGGAAATGGATTTCAGAATTCGCCGCACCCGGAGACGTACAGGCCGACCAGTGCTGCATGACTCTGCTTCTGTGAGTGAAGGTGGTGGATCTCCCGGGCGACGGACCTACCCCTCCTCTGTGGCCTCCTCAGACCAGCCCCTGGACCTTACCACAGAGGAGGGGCCAAGGCGCGTGGGCGTGGAGTCATACCTGGCCACGCATGGGGAAGGCTCTGGTATGTCACTCTTCATGTATAGGCACAAAGATATACATGGCAGGCCAAAAACTAAGTTATCCTTTATTATGTATTTGTAGAAGCTTCAGGAGCGGGTGAGATAGTGGAGGAGGAGGCAGCAGAGATGCTGGAAGGAGATCCTGGCGAAGGTGAGTGATGTCAGCCAGACTGGGAGCCAGATATGTTGGGGATAGTGACTATCTACAAATACTAACCAAATGTCACATGTTTCTCCAGGGACTTCTTCACAGCCGAGCCAGGACCAAGGGCAGTCTGTTGGCCCCAACCAGCCATCTGTCGGCCACCAACTCCGTAAGTCTCCATGCCATTATTCATATTAATGTTTGCTTAGCTAATAACACACACATAACTAAAGGCGTAGCCAATGTGTAGTTCACACTTTAATGTGGGCACTTCGTTAGCTTAAAGAGGACCCAAACTAGTATTAAGAACCAAAGACTTAGCCATCACACTGTACCTACAGATTAGAAACATGGAAAAACACCCTTCACCCATCTAATGCATGTTATTAGACAGAACCAAACCAATATTGGTGAATATGGAATGCACAATATTTACAGGCAGCATGGGATACAGATTGAAAAAAGGAAGGTGCTGCCATGCATTGTGTGAGTGATGACCTTTCCCGCAACCCAGCTATGCTCTGGATTCCCAACGCACCACTGTAACCTACTCCCCTGTACTTTATCCAACTCTCCACTCCTCATTAAGTGTTATGCTTCAGAGTCCAGATGGCGGCGCTGTAATCCCCAAAAAAGCCTAACTAACTTTTAGGTGGGGCAGAATCATTTGTGAATAGTTTTTGTTTTTCATTAAATAATGTTGAAGGTCCGGTTTAAGGAGTTTAAACACTTACCTGTGGGAAATGCATTAACTGTATCCCTTGGAAGAAGGACATATGTCATGCATTTACATGTATTTGATTAACCCTAAATCTATTTCCAGCATACAAACCGGTCTGGGACTCCTATTTATGTTTCTTTCTCTATTGGTTACAGGGATGATCCCCAAAACCTTGGCGGGTAAAAAAAAACGAATGAAGGAGTTGGTGGCCGAGCTGCTGGCCATACAGGCAACGTTGGGGCCAACAGATGAAGAAGAGGATGATGAATAGTGCCCTTGGTCCTGGCTCCTTTGTTTAACTTGGTTTTAAAGTTGTTCCAATTTTAGATAGTTTTTTATTGTTTTTAAAAAAATAAAAAATAGATTTTTTAAACTAAAAAACCCAAAAAATAAAAAAAAGGGTTTTACTGTTAAAAAAAAAAAAAAAAAAATAGATATGTTTTACCGAGGCACAAAAAAAAAAAAGGTTTTAAAAAAAAAAAAAAAACTATAAAAAAAAAGTTGCCATTTTATTCAAAAACAAACAAAGAAAAAATTTTAAATAAATTATATTTGAAGCCTTCCTAAATGTGTCTTTTCTAATATGCACACACCCAAAAAATTACACAAACCAGAAACAACACACTTAGAAACATATAGACATATGTAAATTATGAGATTTTCTTACGTTTTATGGACCGAGAAATGAAGTGGGATGCAGCCGCTACGGGGTTTAGGTAAGTTTGAGGGAGCGAGAAATGAAGTTGGATGCAAGCGCTAAAGGGTTTAGGTAAGTTTGAGGGAGCGAGAAATGAAGTTGGATGCAGCCGCTAAGGGGTTTAGGTAAGTTTGAGGGAGCGAGAAATGAAGTTGGATGCAAGCGCTAAAGGGTTTAGGTAAGTTTGAGGGAGCGAGAAATGAAGTTGGATGCAAGCGCTAAAGGGTTTAGGTAAGTTTGAGGGAGCGAGAAATGAAGTTGGATGCAAGCGCAAAAGGGTTTAGGTAAGTTTGAGGGAGCGAGAAATGAAGTTGGATGCAGCCGCTAAGGGGTTTAGGTAAGTTTGAGGGAGCGAGAAATGAAGTTGGATGCAAGCGCTAAAGGGTTTAGGTAAGTTTGAGGGAGCGAGAAATGAAGTTGGATGCAAGCGCAAAAGGGTTTAGGTAAGTTTGAGGGAGCGAGAAATGAAGTTGGATGCAGCCGCTAAGGGGTTTAGGTAAGTTTGAGGGAGCGAGAAATGAAGTTGGATGCAAGCGCAAAAGGGTTTAGGTAAGTTTGAGGGAGCGAGAAATGAAGTTGGATGCAGCCGCTAAGGGGTTTAGGTAAGTTTGAGGGAGCGAGAAATGAAGTTGGATGCAGCCGCTACGGGGTTTAGGTAAGTTTGAGGGAGCGAGAAATGAAGTTGGATGCAAGCGCTAAAGGGTTTAGGTAAGTTTGAGGGAGCGAGAAATGAAGTTGGATGCAGCCGCTAAGGGGTTTAGGTAAGTTTGAGGGAGCGAGAAATGAAGTTGGATGCAAGCGCTAAAGGGTTTAGGTAAGTTTGAGGGAGCGAGAAATGAAGTTGGATGCAGCCGCTAAGGGGTTTATGTAAGTTTCTGGATGAGGGTGCGCATGCGCAAGATCTTATATACATAAGAACGCACGAATCTAAGAGGCCAAAAACCAATGCAAACCAGAGGCAAACGCAAGTAATTGGAAGAGCTGGACGATGGAAGCCGCCGACAAAACAGGCTGCCGCCGCAACAGGTGAGCACATGAACGTGATTTTTACGATTGACAACTGACTGAGGCAAGTTCGGGAGATATCATACGAACGGACGTATCTTTTAGGATAGAAACGTATTTGCTTATTGAATCACTCGCAAGTTCATACGAACGCACGAGCGGACGTGAAAAATAGGATGATCGTGAGCCAAATCCAAGCTGTTACATGTTTCTTTGAATCAACCCAAAAGACTTCAGTGGTGTATTAGCACCTATATACAAAACTATATACACTCTGCTCAAACCGCTGCTTTAGTGAGGGGTAGCTGCTGCTGCTGGAATAGGGACAGAAAGACTTCAGTGGTGTATTAGCACCTATATACAAAACTATATACACTCTGCACAAAACGGCTGCTTTAGTGAGGGGTAGCTGCTGCTGCTGGAATTGGGACAGAAAGACTTCAGTGGTATATTAGCACCTATATACAAAACTATATTTTGCACTACTGTTTTGTGTCCTCTGTGCCAACAAAACACTGTTATATACCCGGTGCGTATAGGCACCATTTCACCTTCTGGCAGTATACGGCTGTATAGCCAGGTGTTCTCCTAAAAAATATATTTATATTTGGCACTACTGTTTTGTGTCCTCTTTACCAACAAAACCCTGTTATATACCCGGTGCGTATAGGCACCATTTCACCTTCTGGCAGTATACGGCTGTATAGCCAGGTGTCCTCCTAAAAAATATATTTATATTTGGCACTACTGTTTTGTGTCCTCTTTACCAACAAAACCCTGTTATATACCCGGTGCGTATAGGCACCATTTCACCTTCTGGCAGTATACGGCTGTATAGCCAGGTGTTCTCCTAAAAAATATATTTATATTTGGCACTACTGTTTTGTGTCCTCTGTGCCAACAAAACACTGTTATATACCCAGTGCGTATTAGGCACCATTTCACCTTCTGGCAGTATACGGCTGTATAGCCAGGTGTTCTCCTAAAAAATATATTTATATTTGGCACTACTGTTTTGTGTCCTCTTTACCAACAAAACCCTGTTATATACCCGGTGCGTATAGGCACCATCAAACCTCCTCCTGTAAGCTTCCCTTACTGCTGGGGTGACACACTGTAACAAACCTCCTCCTTTAAGCTTCCCTTACTGCTGGGGTGACACACTGTAACAAACCTCCTCCTGTAAGCTTCCCTTACTGCTGGGGTGACACAATGTAACAAACCTCCTCCTGTAAGCTTCCCTTACTGCTGGGGTAACACACTGTAACAAACCTCCTCCTGTAAGCTTCCCTGACTGCTGGGGTGACACACTGTAACAAACCTCCTCCTGTAAGCTTCCCTTACTGCTGGGGTGACACACTGTAACAAACCTCCTCCTGTAAGCTTCCCTTACTGCTGGGGTGACACAATGTAACAAACCTCCTCCTGTAAGCTTCCCTTACTGCTGGGGTGACACACTGTAACAAACCTCCTCCTGTAAGCTTCCCTTACTGCTGGGGTAACACACTGTAACAAACCTCCTCCTGTAAGCGTCCCTGACTGCTGGGGTGACACACTGTAACAAACCTCCTCCTGTAAGCTTCCCTTACTGCTGGGGTGACACACTGTAACAAACCTCCTCCTGTAAGCTTCCCTTACTGCTGGGGTGACACAATGTAACAAACCTCCTCCTGTAAGCTTCCCTTACTGCTGGGGTAACACACTGTAACAAACCTCCTCCTGTAAGCTTCCCTGACTGCTGGGGTGACACACTGTAACAAACCTCCTCCTGTAAGCTTCCCTTACTGCTGGGGTGACACACTGTAACAAACCTCCTCCTGTAAGCTTCCCTTACTGCTGGGGTGACACAATGTAACAAACCTCCTCCTGTAAGCTTCCCTTACTGCTGGGGTGACACACTGTAACAAACCTCCTCCTGTAAGCTTCCCTTACTGCTGGGGTGACACACTGTAACAAACCTCCTCCTGTAAGCTTCCCTTACTGCTGGGGTGACACACTGTAACAAACCTCCTCCTGTAAGCTTCCCTTACTGCTGGGGTGACACACTGTAACAAACCTCCTCCTTTAAGCTTCCCTTACTGCTGGGGTGACACACTGTAACAAACCTCCTCCTGTAAGCTTCCCTTACTGCTGGGGTGACACAATGTAACACTGTAACAAACCTCCTCCTTTAAGCTTCCCTTACTGCTGGGGTGACACACTGTAACAAACCTCCTCCTTTAAGCTTCCCTTACTGCTGGGGTGACACACTGTAACAAACCTCCTCCTGTAAGCTTCCCTTACTGCTGGGGTGACACAATGTAACAAACCTCCTCCTGTAAGCTTCCCTGACTGCTGGGGTGACACAATGTAACAAACCTCCTCCTTTAAGCTTCCCTTACTGCTGGGGTAACACACTGTAACAAACCTCCTCCTGTAAGCTTCCCTTACTGCTGGGGTGACACACTGTAACAAACCTCCTCCTGTAAGCTTTCCTGACTGCTGGGGTGACACACTGTAACAAACCTCCTCCTGTAAGCTTCCCTTACTGCTGGGGTAACACACTGTAACATACCTCCTCCTTTAAGCTTCCCTTACTGCTGGGGTGACACAATGACACAAGAGGACATGTCTGACCACATCTCACACACACACACACACACACACAATGACAATTAGGGGTGGGGTCTATTTATTTTCCCCCTTGCCTATGCCATCTGTGGTTGTCATTAGGCAACGTGATTTTAAGGGGTGCAGAATTTTGTTCTTCTTTTTTGTACAGTTTGGCTTGGGGTCCATGGCAATGTAGAGGAAAGAAGGTTTCCTTGTCTTGTCTCACTTTACGTAGAAGTTATATTGTGTTTGGAGTGTATTGTTGAGTGGCTGTGATAGTGGCGTAATAGTGCGACTTGGGCACGTTATATGCACCCAGACATGCTTCCCCTGCTGTCCCAGTTGCATTCCAGCAGTGTTGGCATCATTTTCTGATGTTTCAGGGTGGACTTGGTGACCTCCAAGTGGTCGAATTGAGATTTCCAAGTGGCGAGCATTTTTTTCCCATAGACTATAATGGGATTCGATAATCGGTCGAGTAGTCGAGTAACGCGGTCTATTCGAATCGAAATTCGAAATTTCGAATATTTCACTACTCGCTCATCTCTAAAAAACACATAAATGTATCCACATAGATCACAGTTCCAATAATTCACCCATAGCAACAGACTTGTTTTACATTCAAGTTAGTTTATTAATGTGATATTGTCAATTCTTAACTTTGATTCTCCAACCTTACCAGTCATAGAAGTAAAAGAAATATATATTATTTACAATAATGTACATATAGATAAAAAACACAAAAATGTAACCACATAGATCACAGTTCCAATAAATCACCAATAGCAACAGACTTATTTTACATTCAAGTTAGTTTTTTAATTTGATAGTCAATGCTTTTATTCTCCAACTTTACCAGTCACAGAAACAAACAAAATATATTCTATATTATTTACAATAATGTACATATAAAACAAAACAAAAAATCAAACCACAAAAATGAGTTGTTAAGATTTAAATAGATGACAATGTGCACTGGGCAGAGAAATACATGCAATGCCCATAACACTGGTGGGAAGATAAAAGCTGATTTTTACCCAGGGCACCATCCAATTGATACATTGGAATAAAGATGATGGTAAGAGTAATATATATTTTTTCCAAGGATATTTACACAAGGATTACACAACTAATGATAATCTACCACAAGTATTGAAGCAGATCAAAACCCCTTTTTTTGTCCATACCTCTGCGGTGGCCCGGTTTTCGAATAAAACCGTGTTTTTCCACCATCAAAGCTACGGCAATTGGCAATTTTGAGATTGCCGATTGGCTGATCTCAAAACTGCTGTATAACAATTTACAGCCAGCTGGTCGCATCCATGGCTTTCTATTTAGGTGCGCCTATCAGAGTGGCTCTTAATAAAACTAGGTTGGACATGATTGGAAGCCACATGCATGATATCTGATCATGTACCACTGTCCTCCCACGCACTGTGTGTCAGGAAAGATGGGAAAGTGAGTATCTCCAGGGCTTGGCAGATGCTACGGGACTGACAGATGGTAGGAAATCAGCCCTTAGTGCAAATGAGAGGCAGGTATATCATTTAAACAGAGGATCAGCCATATTTATTACTGTAATCATGTGATCAGGGAAAAAAAATGTAAATTTTAATATTTGCCTACAGTGGCTTTTTAAGAATTACGAAAACATGTTATACATATGGCCCAGTTAGTTAAGTATTTTGTCTACAAACATTTAAAATTTCAAAATATATAATGGCCATTATGACACGTGTTTTGTCACATACACAGGCACATATACCTTTCAGGTTATACTTAAAACTGTCATGAGCAAACGTGTTATTAATACAAATATAGTACACACCTTTAATGACACTTCATGATCTAGCAGAACGTGACTTATACAGGTGTTTTTCCATGTTGGTGTAAGCCACAAGCTGCTTATGTATGTGTAACACTACTGTAAGTGTTATCACCCCTTTTATCTTAGGTAAACTAACATTGTTTAAAATATGCTATGGTCTAAACGTACTATATCATGTTAAAGCATGTCAAAAATGATCAAGGGCCTGCTATAACCCCCACCTCCTGGGCATCCTTATTTGCAAAGCCCATCTAAATATAACCCCACATGAACCTGGAAAAGGAGGCAGAATACTCACCAGTCTGCATCCACATAGTTTCACTAAGCAGGTGCATAGAGCCCAACAAAGCCCATTAGCTAACAGCAGTCACTTGGACCACACATGTGGCAACGTAGCATGGACCAGATGAGTATGCCTGCCTGATTTTTTATTTAATTAGTGCAAAAGTCCAGAATAAAAAACAAAGACCTTTCCTCCCCTACAGCAAATCCCTTTTTGTGTCCAGGTGTTCAACAGTGCGCCTCTGCCGCCTCATTCAGAAAGAGCATGCACCCACACGCACGCACACCCACCCTTTGTACATATTGGCCTCGATTCACTACGCGTTTCTCATAGTAAAAAATTCAGTCCATGAGAAAAAAGCCTTAGAATTTCACTTTTAGTGAATCGCCAGATGGGAATTTTAATAAAAACAAAGTAAAAAGTTCAATACTTTTTCAGAAGTAAAAAAGTGCCATTGACTTGTATTCCCATCTGGTATGAAATCCTCATGCTCTTTTCTCATGAATTGATTTTTTTACTACCATGAGAATTTTTTTCAACACGTTGAGGCTGATTCACTACTAATGCCAGGTATTGCCAGATGAGCGTAGTGAATCAAGGCCATAGAGTGGAGCTGCATACAAATGGAGTGTGACATTCCATTTACAGGTTTGTAAGGAGGATTGGTTATTTATACATGTGATACCAGTTGTGAGCATAAGTAATTCTAACTATAACAGTAATTTTGCACTATATGGGTGATTGTTGAGGACGGACTGTCATTTTTCTATATACATTATTTAATACTAACAGGACCATGTGAGGGGTGATGTTTTAATATGTCTTTAGTGTTGGTTTTAAACATCTGTCTTTTTTGATATTTCAATAAATTTTCATTGTTTATAGGCTGTGCTCCTTTGTTTGTGGTCCCTATGGGAATATTTGACCCTAGGCTCCACCTTGGATTCCATTTACAGGTTTGCACACAAATGGTATAGGGCCAGCAGAAAACCGCAGAGAGTATGTGCATATAATCATTGCCAGCAGTCAAGACACCAAAGATATATGGGGGGGGGGGGGCATTTTTGTTACCATAGAAAGAGCCTTCGATACTCATCTGTACTGCCGTGTACCCAAGTGCTACGGTAGTGCTACAAAGAATCCCCTCTGCAGGTTCTCAAACAACTCTTGTCTAATATAAAAATTGTCATATTACCTATAGCTTTTCCTAGTCTGTGTGGGGTTGGCACCGTCCAGCCAATTACAGCTCTGATTGGTTGGCCAAAAAATGTGATTTTTGGCCAGCTGAAAACTGTTTTGGAGGTTTTACTATGTATGAAAATATGTATGTACAGTAAGTACATTTAAATATAAATTATTACATAGACACTCCTTCCGTCTCTGCCTAGCCGTGATGCTGAATGTGCACTAAAGGGGAAGTATTAAAAACATTTTATACAAAGCTCTAGTTATAGTGGAACTTTCAGGAAGGCTTCCTCCTCCCCAGTAAGACAGACTAAGCCTTATTTAAGCAAAAGTCCCCTTTCGATGGCATTTTTGAAAGTGTAAATTCTTAGGTGCCAAAAGCAAGCCTTCAATGTGCTGTGCTTATCTAGTAATATCTTTGTTTTCTTATGTTAGCAAATGTGTGTTTTATGGAAGTAGTTTTCACTACCTGCAGTCTGTCGCTATTTTCAGATGTACAATACAACTTGAGCCCCTATGCTTTTCTAGTTGTAACTGTTTTAATGTACCCTATTGACTTTTATCAAATGAATGGATTAATGCTTAAGATATACAATGTTTTATTTACAAATCTTTTGCAAATTATATTTTTTTTGGTTAAAAGAAGAAAATATGTTTCCATGCTCTCAGCATTCCCAAGTTCTGGTTACACACATAATCAGGTTGGCGGGTTTGTGTGTACAGAATAGTATTACAACCATTACCCTGTCAGCCTTACACACACGGCAGCAGCTATTTTGGCCTTATAAAGCTACCAAGTTGGCATTTTGTAGCATTTGTCTTTATGTTCCAGGTTCTATCTTGTAGCTAAAAGGTGCCACGTGGATATAACGATACCTTAGAATAGACTCTTCTCTGAGGCAGAGACTTAAAAAATACACAAGAAAGTAGACTGTAGTGTTATAAAAAAAAAAGTAAAAAAAAAACTCATTTTCCTGTTCGAAGCATCTCAAAACGGCTATAGACTTTATTCTCTAGCAATTTGTGATTAGTTTCTGTAATAAGTGCAAGCTTACTGTGTCCTAGGGTCATTCGTTTTGGGTCTTTGGCGACATCTTCCTTTTTCATCATAGCAAGGGGGACATTTTTATTTGCAGAAAATCCATTGTAATTGGAGACTTTATTTAGAGCTACGTCGCTTTTCATTCTTGGAGACATTTGGTTTTGTGTGAATTTATTTTGAAGCTGCTCAAACTTAGATCTGATGGGAGAAGTTGTCTTGTCTATCAAATCAGGAGAAGATTTGGACAGTGCATTTCTTCGCATTACCATTAGATTATTCTGATCAGATTGAGGGTCTGATGGACGCCTTTGATTACTGACCACGTTTTGGTTACTTATTTCTTCCCGTGTATTGCTTGAGATTCTGTTCAGGTATTTGGAAATAACTGGGGTGTCTTCACGGATTACCGTAAGGGCTTGGCTACCAACAAATGGAGGTGTTTTTACACTTGACCCACTACCGGAACTCGAGTTACTATCTGACTGGGAAAAATGTTCAATGACTGGCAGAGGAACAGGCACTTTTTTGACATCTGCCCATCTGGCTCTGCTGGGACTGTGTCCATTTTCGAGATTGGAGAAATAATCTGTTTCCAGGGAACAAGCATACAAGCATCTAAATTCTTTGTCAAACTCTTCTACTATGTTCCCCTTGAAGTATGTCACCATGCTGTTGTGGACATGACCAGAAAGCCAACTAAAACTAGGAAAAAAGAAAAAAAAATTAAATGATCATAGATGCAGTTTGATGCAATAAAAGGCAAATATAAGGGCTTTAAGGTGAATGGAAACCAAAATTTGGGTCCATCGCTCAATGTGTGGCCCTCACCGTCCGAGCAGCTGAGCGCTGCTGTTGCCTCAGTGATGGCATGGTTTCCTTCTCCTTTCCTCTGCCAAAGCCATGCCCCCCAGGAATTTGGAGAGAGCCATTTGGCTCTCTCACAATTACCGCTGTGACAAGATGCAGCCGGCTTGTCCCAGGGCCTGGCCATGGCTCGCTAAAACATAACATTCGTCTTTTGGTATTGAGAATTTTCCACATTACTCCCAAAGTAGATATCTGCTGCCCTTTCCTGAAGTTGTCCCCAGAGAGTCCCACAGGGCCAACTACTATTTAACAGTCTAGCATTTTAAAGTGGACCAACACCCAGGGGTGATCGGCCCGGGAATCTATAAGATTCCCGGGCCGATCACCTCACTCACCGCGGGACATCCGAGATAGGGATGTCCCGCGGGGTGAAAACCCCCCCAAAAAACCCAAACTCCTTACCTGATCCGCCGCCGCCGCCTTCGCCGCCTCCACCACCTCCCGCGCGCCCCTCTAGACGTGCGCGCCCGCGCCGGCCGTCTGTGAATGGCCGGCGCGGGCGCGCGCACGCCAAGGGTGACGCGCGGGAGGCGGCGGCGGACGCGCTGTCTTGGACGCCGCTGTCACCCGCTTGGACGTCGGCGGGGATTGGACGGCGCAGTCACGTGGGAGCGGGGAGAGGTGAGTTTTTTGGGGTTTCTGGGGGGTTTCAGAGAGCGGGACACCCCCCCATTCTCCCATCCCATTCTGGGATTGCTGTCCTTTCCCTGACCCCAGCTCTGCTCTGTCTCTGCAAAGCATAGTTATAACCACGCCCCTGCACTTTTGCCCCGCTCTCCTCTCCTCAGTATGTGAGTCCTGAACAGAGTTGCAGCCCAGTGGGGGAAAGAATATTAAGTGACGAAAAACGTAAAATATATTAATTTCAGATGATGGAGAATAGTTTTTTTTAAAGGTTTGGGCTTTTCATTAAATGAGGCCACAATATTTTTTCTTTAGGCATTCTATTTGATGTAGGACAAAAAAGCTTGTATAAAGCATAACATATACGTATGGACTGCTTTCAACAGAGCATATTATTCTTTTAGTCTGTATTTGATTAAAAAAACGTTTAATAGAAAATTAACCAGTTTTCTAGGAAACTTGATCCATTATCTATATTCTGTCAGTATGTCAAGGCCAGGGATCAGTTGAAGCATATGGACAATGCCCAGTACATTTGGTGCTTGTGCATACAACTTTTAAAGGCAACTATCATTAAAAACCTATGAAAACCAAATGCTATTATATGACTGGTTACAGAAAAAATGAATAATATACTTTATATAGTTGGCAGAAGTAGACCACATCCTTCTAGTCTGCCCTTATGTGTATAGTGTATGTGCTCTTTATCTTTGGATAGATGTGTGCTTACCCCAGGCATGTTTATATCCACTTACTGTTGATTTTCCCACCACCCCTGCAGAATGTTTGTTCCAAGGATCTACAACACTTTTGGTAAAAATATATTTTCTGACATTGCTCCTGATCTTTTATCCAACTAACTTTATGTTCTATCATTAAAGCAGCACAAAAGCCATATGGGGGTCCCCCAAGCCTCCCAGCCAAGTACCTTAGGTGATGCGGACATTGGGGCCCCAGGGGTTTCAAACAGAAAGGCATCCAACTTTGGATCCCCTGGGGGCAGGCTAGTGCAGCTGGCTTTTTTGCAGCTTTAAACCGGACCTTCACTATGATTTATTGAAAAGCCCAAACCCTTAAAAAAAGTTAATATATTTTAAGTTTTTAGTCACTTACTTATTATTCTTTCCCCCACTGGGCTGCAACTCTGTTCAGGACTTTAGGATATGGGCGCCACCATCTTGACTCAGAAGCATCACACTTACTGAGGAGAGGAGCGTGGGATAAAGTACAGGGGGGCAGGTTATAGCTGTGCTTCGCACAGACAGAGCAGAGCTGCAGTCAGGAAAAGGACAGCAATCCCAGAATGCAGAGCAGCACAGTCAGAAGACACTTCCTGTTTGCAGGCTGCCTGACGTTCCATGAGCCGCCATCTTGGATGTTTAAAGGCTCATAACATGCAGTAGATGCAGGTAGGATGATTTTTAATGTGAGCAATCTGTATGTACAGGGTGGGGGAAACATATAAGATAGGCTCTTATTCAGAGTGAAGGTCCGGATTAATGTGGGTAATCTGTATGTACAGGGTGTGGGAAACATATAAGATAGGCTCTTATTCAGAGTGAAGGTCCGGATTAATGTGAGCAATCTGTATGTACAGGGTGTGGGAAACATATAAGATAGGCTCTTATTCAGAGTGAAGGTCCAGATTAATGTGAGCAATCTGTATGTACAGGGTGTGGGAAACATATAAGATAGGCTCTTATTCAGAGTGAAAGACTGCTTTTAAAAAACTTCTCTCCTGAACCTAAAATATTATTCCTTATGAAACATCAGATATTTTTGCAGTCAATTTTGTTTGGAACTATTGCAGATAACTTCAGGTGGAAGAGATGCCAAATCTCAGCAGTCGTTCATTTTTAAAACAATAGAGCTAGACAGATGAGCTGTGGAGGACGAAAGGGGAGTACAGATTTTTGTTTGTTTGTACCTGCACAGACCCCCCCCCTAAGACTGTAACAATGCAGCCTTAGACCTATTACGTAGAATGAGATGTGGGAGCACTTTAAAAATAGTATTAAACCCCATGGTGGCCAGCCCTATAGTCTAAAGGCCAATGTGGAATGCCCCACATTGTGACCCCCCCCCCCCCCCCAGTGTACCTGTAAACTCACCTTTATCCTCGCTCCTACTGTGAATGCATGGCATGGACCAGGCAACCCTGCAGGTGCACCATTAAGCCTAGTTATCCAACTCTGTGGCGTCCAGGCTCCCTCCTTCCATGCCCTTATGCTGGCAGCCTTTCAAGACCAGGCCTGGTGAATGGGCACAGCAGAGGTGCTAGGCAATGCACTTTCATGCACTGTGGGATTACTGGAATGAGGGTAGGTCCTCTTTAAATGGAATCCACTTTCAATTGCATTTTTTGAAAGTGTACATTTTGTGCAAAATGATGTCCTCAATGAGCTGTACTAATATAGTCATTTTTTTAAAAAAAATTTTCTTATGTTAGCAAATGTGTGTTTTTCTACCTTTCTGTTTCTATTGGCATCTAAACACGAAGTCTTTATATAAGCATCTAATAGAAGAGAGAAGGGAGCCCTGCACAAAAAGAACACTGCTGATATGGCTGTTACTGATGTGAGGGGCTCACTCAAAGGCCTTGATTCACTAACAGGCTGATTCATCATTAGCGGCAGGTAGCGACAGATGAGCGTCTGTAGCAGGCATTTTTAGAGCGCCCGCTAGTAGTCGCAGTGCTCGGCCGTGGGTCACAAGTTTATAGCGACTCAGTCGCTGTTCAGTAATGTTGAATACATTGTGAGGAGTCGCTATTTGACCAGTACAGCGCTGTATGGGAGCGCATGTTAGCGACTGCTCATAGCGACCGACTCACACCATATTCAGCAGAAAAACAGCCTCACAAATCTCTGGCGCTGAAAAATGCTTGTTTGAAGCCCAGAGCGCAGGAGGCGGTGTGTTTAAAGTGTGTTTTCCAGCATCTATCAACTAGTAACAAAGCGAAAACATATGGAATTACATTGTAACAACATTGTAACATGAACACTTTAATGGCAGACCTGTAATGTCATTTCTGAAGAAATATATAAATAATTAAAAAAATGTTAAAAAACTGCTAATTCAATGTCAGAAGAGGTCACAGAATTATTTGAGATTTAAAAAAAAAAAAAAAAAAAAGCAAAAACAAAGTTTAACCCTTTCGCTGCCAGCCTACCTGCAGCATTTGCCACTCCCTGTTGCCAGACTGAGTTTGACTGTTTCGCGCTACACATGTTCAACTGTCATTTTTGAAAGGATTTCCAGGGATTTCCCAGGAAAATTATATATTGTTTTTTTCAACAGAGTCTGGGCTTTAACATGAAATGTCTTGTTTGTATTTTTTAGGTGTATTCTCAACATTTTTGGGTGAAATGTGTGAAAAAAATTAAAAAAAATATATTTTTTTACAATTTGTCGAGTTTTTTGTAATAAAAAATGTAAGTTTGTCAATAAAATCTTATTGCGTGAGAAACCCCAATTTCTCCCGGTTACAGCGATACCACATATGTATAGGTAGACACCCTTTCCTGCCCAGAAGCCTTTTATAGCTGCTGGATGACAAATGGTTAATTCAAAAAAAAAAATGACATAGGGTCCCCCTTCCCGGGGAGGGAGACCCCATTTTTTTTTGGATTTTTAAGGGTTAAAAACCCTTAAAAATCCAAAAAAAAAAATGACGTGGGGTCCCCCTTACCCAAAGTAACCAGCCCGGGACCAGCTATGGGGGCTTGTAGGCACAGAGTGGGGGGGCCAGCTTTGGTGGCCCCCCCACCCTGCAGCCTACGAGCCCACATAGCCTATGTGGGCCCGGGCTCTTCTGCCCCCCCCTGGCCTTTGGGGAGGCAGGTAATGGGGGTGCGGGGGTTAATGGCAAGCCACCCGCTAGGGCAGGTGACTTGCCACCCCCCCAGCCTTGTGAACTGGTATAAGGGGTCTCATGGACCCCTTACCAGCTCACAAAGGGTTAATGTGAAAAAAAAACACCACACAATAATAAAAAGTATTTTATTAGAAAAAAAAAAAATTTTTTTTTACTGTACTTACCTTCGATTGCAAGCTCTTGTCCCTCGCCGCTCAGCTGACAGATGCCGGTGATCGGCATCCAGAGAAGGAGAAGGCAGGAGATCAGAGGATCTCCTGTCACCTCCTTCCAGGGCACCGATCACCGGCATCTGAGAAGCTGAGAAAGCTGAAGCCGGTGATCGGGACCGGGATGACGTCATAAGCCCCGCCCCCAAGGGGGCGGGGCTTAGAGGCAAGATGGCGGCCGCCATCTTGAAGAAGAGAGGAGAGAGCCTCCCAGGCTCTCTCCTGAAGAACGGTAAGTCCTGGGGGGGGATCGGAGGCCCCCCAGGTGAAGAGGAGGGACAGCGGGAGCCAGCGCACACACAGGTAAGTGAATGTCATTTTTATTTTTTTTTTTTTTTTACAGTTAGCAGCTGCTGCTGCAGAAGCGGGGGGGGGGGGCGGCCTATTCCGGGGGCTCTCCTGGAGCCATCCGACCCCCCACGGGGGATCGGATGGCACCAAATTAAAGAGGAGACCCGGCCGGATCCAACAAGGGGTCAGGTGAGTATTTTTGATTTTTATTTTTTAAACTAGAAGCGAGGAAAGTCAAGCACGTAACACCTACGGGCTTGGCACTTAAGGCCCAGCCAAGCCAGCACGTAGGTGTTACGTGCTTGGCACCAAAAGGGTTAAAGAGAAGGAAAGGATCGTCTATTGAAATGTATGGGAGAGCGTCAGGTAGCGAGAGGTCATACCTGGCGCTGTGCAAGGCTGAACGCCGGCGCTGTTCGCTGAGGCTGTGAAAATGATGAACCAGACGCTAAATGGCGTTATCCCAGTCGCTAAACAGATTCTGCTTGATAAATGTGTAATTGCGTGCCGTGTCCGGCGCTCACCAGTCACTACATGTCGCTACCTCTCATTAACCAGCCACTACCTGACGCTATCCCTTCATGAATAAGGGCCTAAGAGTTGAAAACAATTCTCATGGTAGTAAAAAATTCAATTCATGAGAATAAAAAGCCTGAGAATTTTACTTTTAGTGAATCACCAGACAGGAAGTCAATTGCTCTTTTTTACACCTGAGAAAAGTATTGAACTACTCTGTAGTAAGTGCCTTTGATTTCCATTGTCTTCCTATCTGGTGATTCACTAAAAGTAAAATTCTCATGCTTTTTATTCTCATGAATTGAATTTTTTACTACCATGAGAATTTTTTTCAACTCTTACTGGGATAAGGCCAGTGTTACACATGCCCAGCAGCGTGTTCTGTGTGTGCAGGCATCCCTTTTTTTTACTTGTAGATCTTCGTGCACAGATTGCAGGTAGTAAAAACTGCTTCCGTATAACACACATTTGCTATCAGAATAAAAATAAAATACTGGATCAGTTCAGCAGCTTGCAGACATAATTTTGGCACATAAAAATATACACTTTCAAAAATGCCATTTACCTTTAAAGTGGACCAACACCCAGGATTTTGACTATCCTGGGTTTTGGTCCACTTCGGTGGGGCACCCCGATCGGGGGTGCCCCGCTGTGTGAAACCCCCCAGAAACCCTGAAAAACTCACCTCTCTTCGCTCCCACGTGACCGCCGCTGCCAATCCCCGCCGACGGACAAGCGGGAGGCAGCGACGGACAAGAGAGCGCTCCCGCCGCCGCCTCCCGCACGTCACTCTTACAGGGCGTGCACCTGCGGCGGCCATTCACAAATGGCCGGCGCGCGGGTGCGCGTCCTGCTAGAGGGACGCGCGGGAGGCGGCGGCGGGCGCCGCTGGATCGTGGATAAGGTAGGGATTTAGGGGTTTCTGGGGGGTTTCACACAGCGGGGCACCCCCGATCGGGGTGCCCCGCAGTCAGGGGTCTGATCGGTCCAGGAATCTTATAGATTCCCGGGCCGATCATGGGAGGGTGTTGGTCCACTTTAAGTGGGTATGCCTTTTACTTGGAAGGCTCATTTAGCTCAATATTAAGGGCATTTTGCTTACCTGTAAGAGCCAGCAATGACATGTTCACAGTCAATTAACAGGAATCTTGTCTGAGATTGTCCTGAAAATTTCTTCCCAGACTTAGTACAGTATGTGTCTCCTGTTATAGTTCGGACCTTCATATTCTAAAAAAAAAAAAAAGTACACCATCTAGTATTTTTCATTACTGAAAACTGTACAGTACTTAATATTTATGGAAATCCTATATTGAAGAATGCAGTTCAGGTTCACCCCACCCCCCTGGGCATTCGTGATCAGGATAACAGACAATTAAATTACCAAGCTGAACCCCATTTTAGTTGTAGAGGCTGATTCATTACTAACGCCAGGTATCGGCAAATGAGCGTTTGTATAGCGACGCTTAGATCGACCACTAGTAGACACTGTAAGTGGGTATCGGACGCTGTAAAAGAGCACCCCAGTCGCTCTAGTAACCTGGCGGGCATTGATGAATGTGATATATGTTGGGCGCTCTAACACCAGTACAGCACTGCAGGGAGTGAAAGGTAGCACCAGCTCAGTGCAACCAACTCTCAGCGACTCACACCATACTTCAAAAAATGACACACACCCACAGCACAGAGCGCCAGACGCTGTGTGATTTGTGGACCAACACCCAGGATTTTGACTATCCCCAGAAAGCCCCCGAAAACTCACCTCATCCCGCTCCCACGTGACTCGCTGGTCCAATCACCGGCGGCGGACAAGTGAGAGGCAGCGACGGACAAGCAGAGCGCGTCCGCCGCCGACTCCCGTGCGTCCCTCTTACAGGGAGGGCGCCCGCGCCGGCCATTCACAAACGGCCAGCGCGGGAGCGCGCCTTGCTAGAGGGACGCGCGGGAGGCGGCGGACGCGCATGCGCCGCTGGAACGTGGAAAAGGTAGGATTTGTGGGCTTCCTGGGGGGTTTCACCCCGTGGGACATCCTGATTTCAGGTGCCCCGTGGGGAGGGATCTGATCAGCCCAGGAATCTTATAGATTCCTGGGCTGATCCCCCCTGGGTTTTGGTCCGCTTTAAGTCTGAACACATATCCACCAGTATCAAAGCGAAAACGCACGGAATGACATTGTTGTAACAATTAACACTTTAGTGCCAGACCTGTAATGATAATTCTGCATAAAAATATAAAAAGTAAAAAAAGTTTTCAAAAATGACTTTTTCTCGGCCAGGAGAGGTGACACAATTATTTGGGAGAAAAAAAGAAAAAAACTTGTTTAAACAGAAGAAAAGGAATGTCCATTGAAATGTATGGGAGAGCGACAGGTTAATACCTGGCGCTCTGGAAGCTAGAGCGCCGGCGCTATGCGCTGAGCCACCTGTAATGATGAATCGGACGCTACATGGCGCAGTTAGAGTCGCTCACCAGATTCGCTTTCATAAATGTGGTATTGCGCACAGCGCCCGGCGTTCACCAGACGCTGCCTGCCGCTATGAGGTACTACCTGGCGCTATCCCTTGATGAATAACCCCCTTAGTGTACTCACCAGTACAGTTCACCAGTCAATTTGAGTCTATTCAGAGGCATGGAAGAGAGAGTATGGCCCTTATTTAAACCGGACCTTCAGCGTGATTTAATGAAAAGCCCAAACTCTTAAAAAAACGGTTCCCCAGCATCTAAAATTAATATATTTTACGTTTTTAGTCACTAACTTATTATTCTTTCCCCCACTGGGCTGCAACTCTGTTCAGGAATTTAAGATACGGGCGCCGCCATCTTGACTCAGAAGCATCACACTTACTGAGGAGAGGAGAGTGGGATAAGGTACAGGGGGGCGGGTTATAGCTGTGCTTTGCTCAGACAGAGCAGAGCTGGGGTCAGGGAAAGGTCAGCAGTCCCAGAATGCAGAGCAGCACAGTCAGGAGGCACTTCCTGTTTGCAGGCTGCCTGATAAGATGGCGGCTTCCATAAGCCGCCATCTTGGATGTTTAAAGGCTCATAACATGCAGTAGATGCAGGTAGGATGATTTTTAATGTGGACAATCTGTATGTACAGGGTGTGGGAAACATATGAGATAGACTCTTATTCAGAGTGAAGGTCCGCTTTAACAAGGGATAGCGACAGGTAGCGACTGGTGAGTGACCGGTAATGACGGGCACCGCCACGAGAACGCCGGCTCCCCACCACAATCACACATTTATCAAGGCAATCCTGCTTAGTGACTGAGATAGCGCCAGATAGCCACTCATTCATCATTATTCCAGCCTCAGCCCACAGCGCCAGCGTCCGACCTTGAACAGCGACAGGTATGACCTCTCGCTACCTGGCGCTCTCCAATGCATTTCAATGGAACAATCTTTAAATATTAATAATTAATTGTTATTAATGTTTTTTTTTTTTTGTTTTTTTTTTAATGTGAAAAATTCTGTGACCACTTCTGCCATGTTAGATATTTTTTTAATGGTAAAAAAAATAAAAAAAAATTGTGCAGAATTGATATTACAGGTCTGATATTAATGTATTCATATTACAAAATGTTTTTAAAAACTTGTTTTTTTTGGTTTCAAAAAATATGGTTGTTTGGGGGTTAAAAAACTACTTTTAACCCATCGCCGCCAGCGCTCTGGGGTTTAAACATGCATTTCACAGTGCGAGAATTTTTTGAGCGTGATTTGTTAATGAATATGCTGGGAGCCGGTCGCTATGGCCAGTCGCTATCATGCGCTCCCATACAGCGCGGAACCTGTCAAATAGCGACTCATCACCCAATATTCAACATTACTGCACACCGACTGAGTCGCTTTCAACAACCGAACAACGGCCAAGCACAGCGACTACTAGCGGGCGCTGTGAAAATACCGCTACAGTCCCTGAACTGTCGCTACCTGCCGCTATTAATGAATCGGCCTCCCCATGTCTCTAGTTTGGCATTACCCATGACAAACAAGCCAACAAGAATACCTATAAAAGTGCACAGGAAACTGCAGTATTTACACCAAATGGCACTTTTTATATGTGGTGCTGTGGTGTGCTGTGTGCTGTGGTGGTCTCAGTTAGAATTTCCATTAAACATTTTAATAATTCATAAGTTACTAAACAATGATATATCAAGAAAAATAATACACAGACACAACAACACTCCCCCCCAAAAACTTGAATTGCCTACGCAGACTTCTGACCTCAATGCAGTGGAACACCTGTGCAGTATAATGGCGACAACAATGAATGTGTCTAATGAATGGTCATGGCTGAGTGGGAGTATAACAAAGTTTTAACATTTGGTGGAAAGGCTTACAGAAGAGTGGCTATAAATCAAGGACCAAGCTCCAAGTCAATTCTCTCAAATGGGTTGTTGATGTCATATGCAAAATCTACACATGGGGGTCAATTTAGCACCAAGCGCAAAAAGTGCCATTTAGGGCAAATACTGCACTTTAGGGAAAAAGGAAAGGGTGTGCACTTTTAACACCGGGTGCTGAATCATCACCAGGAGCAAAATGTAACGTGATCAAAAATTGCTAAAATAACTGATAACACATGGAAATAGTTAAATCAGATGCTCTGGACATTCTGATTAGATGCCCGGCTGGATAATCAGGTCCATTTGCATACATATTATGAAGGCAGCTACTACCAATGCCTGCATTGTACACGGGCAGGCTGATTCATTACTAGTGCCAGGTACTGACAGATGAGAGCGACCGCTAGTAGTCGCTGCGCTAAGCCATGGGTCGCTGTTTCAGAGCATCTCAGTCGCTGGCCAGCATTGATAAATTTTTGCCCTTATTCATCAAGCGATAGCGCCAGGTAGTGTCTGACGAGCGCCAGGTAGCGGCAGCTAACGGCGACTACCGACTCAAGTACGCCCGGCGGCGGTCACAATGACGCATTTATCAAGCAAAATGAGGCTAGCGCCGGCGAGAGCGCCGGCTAGCGCGGCATTCATCATGAAGCCGCCTGGACCGAACAGCGCCGCTGCAAATTCCCTCACAGCGCCAGGTATGAGCTGTCGCTCCCTGGCGATGTCCAATGCATTTCAATGGAGCAATCTATAATTATTCATAATTAATTGGTATTAATTTTTTATTTATTTTTTTTAATGTCAAAAAATCGGAGACCACTTCTGCAATGTTAGGATTTATTTTTAAGTAAAAAAAAAATGTAAAAAAAATTTGTGCAGAATTGATCTAACAGGTCTGAGATTAATGTATTCATATTACAAAATGATTCTAAAAACATGTATAATGTTACATTCAAAAAATATGGTTGTTTAGGGGTTAAAAACTAGTTAATACACATCGCCGCCAGCGCTCTGGGGTTTAAACAAGGAATGGTCAGCGACAGCACATTCGGAGCGTGATTTGTTAATGAATATGAAGCTAGCCGTTCGCTCTGGCCATTCGTTTTCAGGCGCTCACATACAACGCTGGACCTGTGAAACAGCGACCCCCCAGCCCGTATTCAACATTACCACACCGACTGAGTCGCTGTCATCAAGCTAACGCCGGCCAAGCACAGCGAATACTGGCTGGCGCTGAAAAAATCACGCTACAGTCGCTCATCTGTCGCTACCTGGCGCTATTAATGAATCGGCCTCATATTGTGTGAGTCGCTCTAACACCAGTACAGCGCTGTATGGGAGCAAACAGTAGTGCCAGCTCA
This sequence comes from Gastrophryne carolinensis, assembly GCA_027917425.1. Taxonomy (NCBI): domain Eukaryota; kingdom Metazoa; phylum Chordata; class Amphibia; order Anura; family Microhylidae; genus Gastrophryne; species Gastrophryne carolinensis. Next base: position 156,427,114 of record CM051243.1, read on the forward strand.
GTGGGACTAACTCACACCATATTCATAAAAAAAAAAAAAAAAAGCCTCACGCAGTTCGAGCGCTCAAAATCGTGTCGTTGTAGCCCAGAGCGCCAGAAGCTGTGTGATTAAAGTCTGTTTTTGCAATTATATTGCTTGGGTTAATCCAGCAAAGACGCAAGGAACCTATCTATGAATAGCCGCACTACCAATAAATTAAATATAGTAACCCTTTATTTCATATCTGGGTATGTACAAAAAAAGGAATAATATAAAGTCACACTTCATTAAAAAAACATTAAAAACATCGGACCTCTGGGTATATCTATACGCTCTAAGAAGAAAGAGTTGCTAACAACATATGTTTTTGAACATGTATCCCCTAGTAACAAAGCAAAAACATATAGAATTACATTGTTATTACACTGTAACATGAACACTTTAATACCAGACATGTAAGGACAATTCTGCATAAAAATATTATAAATCAAAAAAGTTTTCAAAAATGTTATTTTCTAGGCCAGGATACATGTCAGAAATATTTGAGTTTTAAAAAAAAAAAAAAATTTGGGATTAGGAAAGGGATTCTTAGGAACGTCCATTGAAATGTACGGGAGAGCGCCAGGTAAGACGTGGCGCTCTGCAAGGCTGAACGCTGGCTCTGTACGCTGAGCCTGGGATAATGATGAATAGTACGCTACATGGCGTTGTTCCAGTCGCTCACCAGATTTGGCTTCATGAATGTGGAATTGCGTGCCGTCTCCGGCGTTCACCTGCCGCTACCTGGCGCTTACAAGGCACTACCCGGCGCTATCCCTTCATGAATAAGGCCCTGCTTCTCTTTGGACCTCCCAATGTGTCTGCCACCCTCTCCCATTTAAACTGTCACAGGAAAGGAGTTCTAGCCACGCCTGATTGAAGTGATCCCTGGCCAATAAAAAAAACCCTGTGCTACGTGTGAAGAAGGCACCGAACCAAGCGCAGGGATCTTGTGATTGGCCGTGGAGTGCTCCAATCAGAGGCAGGCAGTCCTGCCCACTGCGAAAGTTTCACTTGGAAAGGGCGACAGAGGATGAACGCGGTAGTACCAATAACGAGGCACACAAAGTAGTGCCCCCTACATCCAGGGCTCCTGGTGCTACCTTTACTGATGTAGGGGGCCTCACCCGCTGTTTAACCTAAAGCACTGTCGCAAGGCAACAGGTGATCCCCTCCTGTGGCCTGCACATGCCAACCACTCAGGCCACAGGGCGGCTGTCCCAGCACCTAGGGTAAACTCCTTCACTCTTACCATATCTTCTGCTCCTCTAATGATTCTGCCTGTAGAGGATCACACTAGAGCATAAGAGGAGCTGGTCCAGTATATGCTGAGGCGTCTGGCTACACTGAGGCTACCAGTGGCTGGAGCGGCAGGAAAGGGTAAGGGTGGATGCTGCTGGGCACCACTGGTGACTAATGAAGGTGCTGTTAAAGCAGACCCAATTTTTTTTTTGGATTTCCCTGTTCAGAATTTCCCAGTTCGCCACTTACCTTCTTCTTGATCTCATGGAACATTCACAGCCCTTCCCCGGCATCCCTGGATTGCTTGCTCACCATGCTGGGGAGACGTTAAGGGCAGGTGTAAACTGAGTGGAGAGAACGGGGATGCCCACATCTGATGAGAGTGCCCAAGCACGTTTATTAATGCCATATCACCCACCAGCATCCCTGTTCCCTGTATCCTGTACCCTGCATGCACTTGCTGCCAGCCATTTAGGCGAGCCTGGTGTGGTGAGCAAACAGTTGTATCATGCTGCCATAGGTGTGCATGTGCAATGTGCTGGAGGTACAAGGTGATTTTTGGGGGGCCTTGGTATTTTTGCAATGCTGAATACCCCTAAGGCAAGCGTTCACCTAGTGCTAGAAGACTCTAGGGTTGGATGAAAGTTTGCCCTAGGGCATCCAAATTATGAGGTTTTTGGTCAAAGTCTGCAAATACACTTTCAGCAAGCCGTTCATATCCTCCATCACTCATAGCTCAACCACACCCACTTCCCAGCCATTGCTCCAGCCATTGGCCCCCACAGCGCAGGCAGACACCCTGACTTCAGCCTTCCATATCCCATGTGTGACTACCTGCCCAGTTAAAACATGACAGAGGGGGTGCCCACTATGACTTTTATGGGGCTTTGTGCAACTTCGCATGCACCTGTGTCAGGTCTCCCGATACTTTCAACTTTGCAATAATTTATCTTTTAAAGAATAACTCTGGTAAAAAATGACTATACTTACTATTCATTATGCAGCACAGGGTCATAACGAATCGGGATAGGGGAATCATATGGGGCCGCCAATACTCAGCTCCATTGGAAAACTTCCACAGCAGCCAAGACCAGCCTGTCGGGCTTACTAGGTTGGAGGGTGCACAGTAATGTGTTTGACCACTGGTGAGCCTGATTAGCTACTCATGGTCACATGGAACACAGAAGTGGAAGTGGGGCAGTCTTGGCCTAGAGGTAAGGAGGTAATTTTGTTTTCCAGCTGCCAAATGGGCTATGGTTGGAGCCATAGACATGGCAGCAGCGGACATCTTTCTGTAGCCCCACCCATAGCCAATTTAACAGCCGGAATGCCTACCAGGCACAAGATCGCTGGGCTCAGGTAAGTTACAACTGCTTCCTGCTGCACACTCTGCATTGGTAAGCTGGGTTGATGGGCTGCTTAGCACCACCTTTCTATGTTCGGGCTGAAATCCATGTTCGGGTTTGGGAACCCAAACTCGCAAAGTTTGGTACAAACCCGAACTCAGGTTTAGTCACCCCAGATTTCCTCTTGCTTCTATTAAAATAAGAAAAACAAGCTTGGCTGGATATTTCTTGATGCCGGGTGTATAAGTGAACTCCCGCCATCCAGCATGGACCATTTTTTGCAATAGTGCTCCTTTGATTACAGTATGTCATACATATAGTATTAGTAACTTACAGGAATATGTATTTTGTTGAATCCCAGCTTCTCAAACATCTCTATAAAGTACTTCAAATTCACTTCATCAAGCAAGATGTAAACGGGGACTTTTCTTTTATTTGCTGCTTCTATGACATCACATAAGAGGTCCACATCTGTGAAAAGGTCCATGACTATTGCAATTACCTAAAATGAAAATATATACTTACATTTTACTATGTACTATATTTTGAGTGCTTAGGAAAACTCTACATTAGACAATAACAAGTTGTTTAAAAACAAGTCATATTGACCTGTGTTCTGCATTGTGCACAAGGACAATAATCAGTCTGCGGCCTCCACACCTTTGTGTATCAGAGAAAATGTTTCACTCTGCTCAATAGGCAGTTGTGTTTTGAAACATGAAAGGGACTGTAAAAGCTAACATGGGAAAATAATACTCACCCTTTCTCACCCAGAGCTACTGCCTCTAGATCTAGCACTCTGAAACTTTCATGTTTTTGAAATCCTGCAGCATGTGCCCCAGGAGTCCTTTGGCACCTGACCAGCGCCCATAGGTGATGTTAGGCCATGTTAGTTGTGACTCCACCACATTGTCAGTCACAGTGATTAGAGCATGTCCAACTCCATAAATGCAATAGAGGGGGGCCTGGCAGGCACTAGCTCAGCACACCCCCTCTGTAAGGGACGTGGACACGCAAGGAAGCTGGGGGACCTGTGAGTACTAGACCAGGAGGAAGCAGCTGTGAAGGGAGAAAAGGGCGATTTTTTTTTTTGAGCCTTTACAGTCCCTTTAACATGGGTCCTTTAGTTATGCCAAAATAGCATTAGTCTTATAGAAAACATACATTTAACACTATAGCTATAATTAAAATAAAGATGTTGCCATGGCACAGTACCCTAATCTGTTTAGAATATCAAGTTAATACTTGTCTGACCTCTTGTTATGTCACTCCTGTCTCCTTGATTTGCTACCCCCCCACCCCCATTCCAGGTCACTAAGATTTAGCATATTACTTTTATTAAAACCTTTCTAACTAATGATCCTTCAAAATTGCAGTGGTCACATAGAGATTCACATAGTATTACATAACTTACAGTGACAATGTTGGATGTGACTAACCAGTAAAGCAGACCACAACCCATGTAACCCAGCTCTGGATTCTAAGGGATTCCTGGGTTACAGCGATTTGGGATGCCTCACTGTGTGAACCCACCCTGAGGTTTGCCAGTAAATTCACCTTTAGTTTTGATTTCCAAAATGAATGTGTGTACCCCTGCCAGAATCCTCAGCACCTCACCATCTGCTGTGTGCACCCTCAGTGGGCATTTGTGATTGTGCTGGTGGTGGGTGCACACAGCCAGAATAGTCAGCTGGAAGTGCTCGGAAATCCATTTATTTAACATTGATTGCCAGCATTAATATGCACAGCAATGAATACTGATTGGAGGAGAAGCCAATTAAGTGCCGTGGCAGTGTGGATCGAGCTGAGTGACTGGGCAAACCAGGGAGTTTCACAGACAGGGAAAAGGGAGCCCAAGGAGAATTCCCTATGGGAAGCTCTTCTTTGGGGCCAGATAGACTGCTGATTTCTACAGCCTCATCCAATCCCTACATTCCTAGCCTCTACCCCACCCTCTATACCCAGGAAGTGAATTAAAATTGCAGGCTGATTTTTGGCAGCAGTCTGCTATTGCACCAGGATATCCCAAACTGGAACTGGAAGGAATGAAAACCAACGGTCACAGATCATAGGTGACATTTCCTACACATCTTGGTTGGCCAAAGCCAGCTTAGCGCTAACAGATCTATTGCAGACCTGTTGCCGGAGAGCCAGCGAAGTAAGGAGCTTTTAAGGCTTTCTAAAGGCAAAAAGCATACTCGATCCCTTGGAGCTCTGTGTGCTGAATTGTTGCTATTATTGATCTGGCAGTACATTCCCTGGTTGTTTCCACTCTACACTCCTGCTTTCAGCCATGAAGGAGTATTGGCAGCAGGGAACTCTGAGGTTTGTCTTTTCATTCAACTTTTATAAGTTTATCATTTGTGGATGCCTAAAAGTGCACAGGGAGCTCGCTATCAGCATCAGAGCTGACAATGCAAAAATGTTCTAAGGGATTGAGTCACCTTACTGTGGTAAAATAATTAATGCTTAGAAACCCTTCAAGGTATATTCAGACTGATTTATGAACATTGAGTTCAGGTTTACTTTACACAGCTCATACATAATTTATTTTAGGGGAAACTCTGAAAGGAGGTAATAAGGAGCTGGAACAGACAAGATCCCCTAAACATATGAGTCTGGAAGGCGGATATGGATTCAAACGCTTGTATGTGTATTATGCGGGTAAACATGCCTCAGGCACCTTCAGGGGAAGTTACTGGTTTCACCACAGGTAATGAAACTGCAGTGACTCACACAAACAGCGAGTCATAGTAACATGACTTGACTTTAGACTTTCTACAGCTGGAGCTTCAGTACTAAGTAAAATCATGTAAGACTGTTGATATTTATTTTAGAAATTAATGGAGCGGTTTGGTTTCAGTATGTTTGGAATGCAAGCTGTTTTCCTCATTCCTTAATGTAATATTGTCAGCAATTAAAGGAGCACTATCACGAAATGTAAAGTGTGAGTAAAAATCCATAAAAACAAGTCAGCTAAAGAAAGGAGGGGACACTTATAAATCCAAACTGAACAAAACTCCTGCCAAGCTTGTGGTTTTCTTTTCCTAGTAGGAATAAAATCCAGGGGTGACAGGTTTAGTGCATCAGGGGTCTGTCACCCCTGATTTCTTCCTCCTTCCATTAAAATAAAAAATACAAGCCTGGTTGGCTATTTCTTGATACCGGGCGACCCCTCCTCCCACCATCCAGCACATTTATATGGATTTTTATCATTTTTCGAAATAGTGCTCCTTTAAGGTATCTTATCTCCTGCACTTGCGTCACATTCTGGCTTCTTAAATTTGGTACAATTAATTGTAGGCTTGACAGTTTCAGCACCAAAACATGTGTTTAGAAACCTTGAAGTGTTGAAAAAAACATTACTCACTGCCAGACATGATCCAGTACAGCCATAGCTCCTCAAATAGTGGCATTTCTCTACTCTCTTATCTTGGCTTAAGGGTACATTCATGGAACATGGTAGTGGGGTAGGGCCAAAGCCCAAATGGACTGAAGAGCCAGAGCTGTGCCGCCGCAAGTCATCGGGTGTCTGTGTTGCTCTGTATTTCTTCACATTTCCCCTATACACTCTCAACCCACTCCAGCAGTGATTATATATTTCACATTTTCTCATAGACTGCTTTTACTCTCTCTTAAACCTCCCCATCTCAGAGGAGACTAAAATGTAGGTGCCTAAAGGAGGACTTAAAGGTGGACTAAATTGTCTAACATTAAACAATCATATAAATATCATAAATAGCAAATCTACATGATAGAAAAAATTCAATTCAAACTAGCCATTTTCCTGTACTAGAGGAAAGAAGGGTGACAAGTTGTACCATTCCCCTTTTATAGTGAACCGTCCAGCTCAAACCACTGGTCTACTTAGATTCCAAAAACCAACCCTTTGGAAACACTATAATATCGGCCCACAGCACTGCATGATGGGTAAAAGTATCTGCACAGATCGGCAGAGCTCCAATGCCAGTGGGCTGCTATTCCAGCACGGAGTTTGTCAGTCAAACACTGTAAATGCAGAATGATAAATGTCACTCTAGATTCAGTGTATTACAGTGACTCCTCCTTTTGATATCTAGGATATTTATGACTCTGTGTGATGCCCAGCGGGACACCAGCCTTCTGTAAGCAGACAACCTCCAATCTCCACCACCGCTTCTGCCTAGAGTCAAGCCCCCGTTTGCAGGGAAGCTAGAAACGCCTCGCTGGACACGGTTGCCCCCAGGTCTTCATAGGCGCAAAGGATGCCTGCTTACGGGGAAGGTTGATGAACCGAGAGGGTATCCCAAAGCCGAGGTCATGCGCAGGAAGGGAGTCCAGATGGTGCGTCAGAGTACAGGGATAAGACAGGTGCGTAGTCAGGGGTAGCAGGGTATCCAAAGGGGCAGGCAGGTTCGAGGTCGGACAAAGCAGAGGTCGGTACAGGCAGCGGACGGGGATGGTCGATCAAGCTGGGTCAGAAACAGATAATCACAAGAAAAATCACACCCTAATCACAAGAGACTATAACGGGCACTGAGTACTGGGCTGACTCCATATTTATTGGGGGATTGACCAATGGCCACCCTGGGGGGCTGATTGGTGCAATGTGATTGGTTTAACTTACAACACTGTGAGTGATTGGACACACTATCCAGGGGCTGGTCAGTCTTGGCAGCAAGGCTGACCAGCCCCTGATTCTCATCAGGTGTGAAGGACGCTGCGCCGCCTGTCACTCGCAGCGCAGCGCCTCCGAGTGGCGAAACTGACTGACTGGCTAGAGAGGGGTGAGGGAGGCTGCCAGAGTAACGCGCCACGCTCCCCGTCATCCAGGAGCGGGCCAAGACACAGGTAAGTCTCTTACACTCTGTTTTTAGTATTAGACCATTTTTGATATAGAACTTCAGCACTCTCATAAATAAATGTTTAGGTTTACTTTTCTAAAAACTACCTTTGTGTTCTGTGTTTCTATGAAGGAAAGAAATAAGTCTTTCTACACTGTACAAGCCTTGTATGTTTGTGTCTAGTATCCATGTGCATCACTCAGAACAAGAAATGTCATGCCTCCTCACTATGGCAAAGCAAAACTCCACCCTGGCATACAGGATGTAGATAAATAAATAAGCAATGACGGGCTTGTCAAAAGCTTTGTTATAATAATTGTGCCCACAACCAAAATCCACGTGGCACCTCTCACACCCTGCCTTGTGCATTGGTTTTGTCAACATTCTTTTTAATTGCTTCTGTTGAAACTGACTTACACATCACATGTCCCGGATCCCATTTATAAAACCAAACCCTTACATTAAAGCTGTATTAAGGTAAGCCCAATTGTTGTCCCATTGTCTTGGGCTACACGTTGCACTGTCCCAAAATTCAAAAGGACCCTGTAGTTCCTAAGTTATTTGTAAAAAAATTAGAGCATAAGAGATGCAGAGAAACATGGAGGAGAAACAGCAATGTGATGTAACCACACTGTGACCTTTACATATTCATAACAGGCGGTCTCTAATGCGTGTGCCCGAGATGCGCTATATTATACTAAAAAAAAAGTGAATTGTTGCGCCACTAGTTATTATTGCCAGCATAAAATGTGACCAGAAAAAGGAGGTGAGAGATGCTGCAGGAGATCAGAGAGGAGGGAGGAAGGCGGGGTTTTATTGCAGTCACTCAGGACATCAAAAACCTATTGTAAGGAATTTACCTTTACCAGGGGGCCCGCGGCGAGCGTCTGCTGAGCGATGTGTCACTCACCGGCTTCCTGCTCAGGCGCGCCCGTGTGTTCGCAGCCAGGAGGTGCTGCGCTGCCAGTGGCAGGCGCCGCAGCGTCCTCCTCACCTGTATTGAATCAGGGGCTGGTCAGCCCTGCTGCAAGGACTGACCACCCCCTGGAAAGTTACACCAATCACACTGAGTATTAAACGAATCACACTGAGTATAGCACCAATCAGCACATACACCCCCCCCCCCCCCCCCCACGGCGGCCATTGGTCAGTTAACATAACATAACATAAAATGGTGTAAGCCCAGTACTCAGTGCCCGTGATAGTCGCTTGTGATTAGGGTGTGACTACGTTAGTTGTTATCTGTTTCCGACCTTCCCCGTCCGCTGCCTGTACCTACCTTTGCTTTGTCTGACCTCGAACCTGCCTGCCCCTTTGGATACCCCGTGATCTCTGACCTCCCAGCTTTACCCTTTGAATACCCCTGACTACGCACCTGTGTCATCCCTGTACTCTGATGCACCTTCCCAGACTGACTACCTGTGAACGACCTTGGCTTCGGGATACCCTCGTGGTTCATCGGCCTTCACCGCAAGCTGACACCCTTTGCGCCTATTAAGAGCTGGGGGCAACCGTGTCCTGTGAGGCGTTCCTAGCATCCCGCCAAACGGGGGCTTGACTATAGGCAGAAGCTGCGGTGGAGATTGGGGGTTGTCTGCTTACAGAAGGCTGGTGTCCCGCTGGGCATCACACCTATCTTGTATGTTTTCCCCAAATTGTCCACATTAAAAATCAGCTCTACTGTCTGTGAAAAGTACATCTATATCCTGCCCCCCTGTACTTTTCATCCCTCTCCTCTCCTTAATATGTGATGCTGCTGAGGCAAGATAGCGGTGCCGTATCCTAGAGACCTTGAAGCCCAGCAAGAGAAAGAATAATAAGTGACTATAAACGTAAAATATATACATTTTAGATGCTGGGGAATAGTTTTTTTAAGGATCTGGGTGTTTTATTAGATCGGAGGCCCTGGAGTCTAAAAGAGTTCCACTCTTTGGGGCATCCCGTATCCTGCTGTGTGATAAACCCCCCCCCCCCCCAATCACCACTTATCTTCTCCTGGAGCCCTCGCCGTGTCTGTGTTCTCCGGCCAATACTGCTGCTAACCTCTAGCAATACGTGAGTCCAGCTTTTCTGAATGGGCAGCACGGGCACGCCACGGCTGCAATGGGGGCAGAGGATGCAGCTGTGGGTGCTGCTCTAGGTCCTCTAGGCGGCTTAGCCATCAGTGGCGCCGAAGGGAGACAGTGACAGCGAGCAGGCTGATTGGCATGAGTGCGCTGCTCAGCCAATCAGTGCACTGGCTCATTCCTGAGTCTGCATCATGTGAGCGGAAGGAAGGTGAGTGAATTGGGGCACTTGGGGGGTACACACAGGGGGCATCCTATTTTGGGATGCCGTCACACAGAGGAATGTCACACAGAAAGTGAAATTCCTGTGTGTTGTTCCTCTGTATTTTTAATATTTAAATAATTTACATTAGTTTAGTGTTTTGTTTTGAAATTTGTAATAAGGCCCTGTTGGTTTAACAGGAAGAATGGCAATAGTAAGACCTTGTCACTTGGAATAAACATACATCTTAATGCACAGAAACCATATATTAAAGTGACCCTATACCCATATGTTAACCACTTCCTCATTCACAAGTGGCTGACAATCACGTGACTGCCGATGACCAATCTGCATTATCCATACTTTCACATTAAGCCTGAATGCTTTCTGTTGGTCACCTAATTAACTGCCATTTGGTCCTATACACCATGAAGTGGTGAGTATAGTGCTGCTTTAAAGAGGAGCGAATTCCAGCCTAGAGTCTATAAGACTCTAGGCCTGGTGGTCTTCCTCCTTGAGGAGAATCCTGAGGGCGATAAGAAGGTACTCTAGAAATGTGACCACATACTTAAAATGGAACAAAACCCAGTGCATCCATCCCTGGGATCAAAATGTTTCCAGGGCCGGTCGCTTGGCCTTCCCTGGGGCCTCCCAAATTGGGATACCCTGCTTTGTGCAAACCCTAAGGAGGCCAGAAATCACTCCTTTCCCTGGTCCATGCATGGGTTCTTGTCCAATCACAGCTGTTTCCCTTGTGGCAAACAATGGGGTGCAAGAGCAGCCACATCTCCTGAACCCTCAGGCTGTGCTTGTGCGCTAGGGATGAGGCTGCTCTTTGCCAAAGGATATAAATAGAGATGAGCGAACTTCTTGAAAGTTCGATTCGGGTGATTCGCCGAATTTCCCCAAGAAATTCGGGTTCGCCCGAATCGAACTTTCACGAATCGCTCATCTGAAAAAAAAAATGCCGGCATGCCCGCTCCCACCATGCCGGCATTTTTTTAAAAAGCAAACACTTACCTGCATGGTCGGAGCGTGGAGGCCGGCGCCGCTCTCAGCTGTCATCAGAGGACGAGTCAACAGAGGGCGCGTCATCAGAGGGCGCCTGAGAGCGGCGCCGGCCTCCACGCTCCGACCATGCAGATAAGTGTTTGCTTTTTAAACAAATGCCGGCATGGTGGGAGCGGGCAGGCCGGCTGCGCTGTCAGCGGGCCAGCTTCCGCCGCCCGCTGACAGCGTAGCCGGCCTGCCCGCTCCCACCATGCCGGCATTTTTTTTTGTTTTTATTTCAGGGAAAATTCGATCGGCATGAACCAAAAAAAATTCGGGTTCGTGCCTAATCGAATTTTACCTGAAATTCGGAGCGAATTCCGGTTCGTCCGAACCGGTTCGCTCATCCCTAGATATAAACAAAGCAAAGGGCTCTGATTGGACAAGAGCCTGGGCATGTGCCATTGGAACAAGGAGAGGTGAGTTTTACTGGGTGAACGGGGGGAGGATTCACTCAGTGGGACATCCTGAATTGGGGGCAAGAAACAAAATCCCATGTTTTGAAGATTTAAAGAAAACTCGTAACTAAGTTGGCCCTCTTTAGGAGGCTTATCCAAATTGGATTGCTGCCGTCGCTCGCTCCGCATTCCCCCTGGCAGATATGCACATGTCCCCCTGGCAGATATTTAGGTCTGCTGAGAGTGGCAGATGTGCAGTGTGGAGATCACCACCAGAGGCCCATGCATATGTTGCGGGATCGAGGATTGGGAGGAGTATATGGGGAAAACAGGTTGTTTCACACTGGTGGTCTACTGAAATCAGGATGCCCCTAGGACTGGAAACCTGTCTGGTCGGGTTTGCGACCTTGCGATTTGTGTTTGCTTTTTTGTTCGCAATGTGTTTACACTTGCGTCTCCGCGTTAAAACAGTCCTTTTTAATCCTGCGTTTGCGCCGGATTTTTTGCGGCCATGTTTTTCTCCTCTCTGCCGCACTGGAGAGGTGCCATAGAAGTGCCATTGATGGTTTATTTTTGCGGTACTGGTGCGTCTGACACAAAAACGCAGAAACACGTGTTACAGAACAGGTATGCACGAGGGCTGAGACAAAACCTTCTGACACAAGCAAGGTTTCTGTATATGCAAACCAGGAATCAGTGGCTGTTGTTTGTCATTTGGTTGTCATCAGCGAGGCTTAGAGCTGGTGCTTACCTGTGCAGCCAGTCTTAAAGAGTGAATCTATTTACAGGTGCACACACCCAAACTAATTGTTTGAGCAAATCCAAGCCATTCAATGAAGCAATAGTGAAATACATTTAGCTGTCATGTAACCAATTGCTCTCAGTCAGTTGGTGCGCAGAATTAATTTATTACATCCCAGCTTTAGCTTAAAAAAATCTTTGAATTTAAATTCACCAGTAGGGAATATATTATTTGCCTGCCAGTGCTTCAAGTGGTAGCCATCTTTGAAGATGAGACATGAGCAATAATCTGGCTCTTTTTAAGCCTCTCCAGTTTTTATTGTATACCTGTGCAATATCTGTGTGGAGACCCTTTGTCACTCAATGCACCTGATTTGGTTTTGCAATGGGGCTGTACTATAGGTGAGGTACGGATTTTTGTTTACTAATTTGTTAGCATAAACCTATGAGGCATTCATTAATAATTACAAGGCAGTCCATTTTTGGATAGAAAGCTTAAAGGAGCACTATAGCGAAAAATGGCCGAATGATAAAAATACATATAAATATACTGGATGGCGGGAGAAGAGGTCACTTATATACGCGGCAACAAGAAGTATCCGGCCAGGCTTGTTTTTCTTTCTTTTAAACCGGACCTTCAGCATCATTTAATGAAAAGTCCAAACCTCTAATCAAAATATAAAAAACCCTCAAAATCTATTCCCTAGCATTTAAAAGTAATATATTTGAAATTTGTATTCATTTACTTTTTATTCTTTCCCCCACTGGCACGCAACACTGTACGGGACTCTAGGATACGGGTGCCACCATCTTGCCTCAGATGCATCACATACCAAGGAGAGGGGACAAAAGTACAGGGAGCAGGGTTATAGCTGTGCTTTGCACAGACAGTGCAGAGCTGGGGTCAGGGAAAAGGACAGCAATCCCAGAATGCAGAGCGGTACAGTCAGAAGACTCCATGTGCCACCATCTTGCATGTTTAAAAGCCTAGAAAATGCAGAAGATGCAGGTAGGATGATTTTTAATGTGAGCAATCTGTATGTACAGGGTGGGGGAAACATACAAGATACTTTTTTAATTCAGGGTGAAGGTCCTGTTTAATAGAAGGAAAAGGACATCCGGGGTGACAGGCTCTGTCACCCCAGATAGACTAAACGTGTGACCCCTGGATTTTATACCTACCATTAGAGAATAAAACACAAGCTTGGCGGGAGTTTTATTCAGTTCGTGTGTATAAGTGACCCCTCCTCTCACAATTTCGCGATAGTGCTCCTTTAAAGAGCCTTTCTGAGTACCCCATACAGATTTGTTAGTTAAACTCAAAAAAAAAAAAAAAAACTTCTACCCTTTCATGCATGCTGTGCGAGAAAAGCTCTCCAAACCCAGTGTAAAGGGTAACTAGTGAAATCAGGTTGACACTAAATCGAGCCAAACTTCTCCAAATCTTTTGAATTACACCAAGAGCATTAAGGCATTTGGGCCATTTCCATTATCGGATGAATAGACCGTCCATCGAGCGAGCGGACAAGCGTATGACTCATATGCCAGTGGACAACTTGCGTTCGGACACGGAACATTTGATAGCTAATTGTTCGTAAGAGCAATCATTCATGAGATCCCTTGTGCTGTATACTCCTTGTCCTTCCGTTTCTACATATCAACGGCCATGTGACGAACCAGAAATGTTATGTTCGCCAATACGATGCATAACCAATGAACAAATTCTCATTCATCACTTGATTGCAGTGGGTATTTCCATGGATCCATTCTTGTCTATTAAAATGGACAATATTTCACTATTCCGGGTTTTGGTCTTTTGGTCTTTGCCCCAGGGACATCCCAATTTAGAATGCCCCACCAAGGGAAACACCAAGCTTCTCTCCCAAAACGTACCTTTCATCGGTCCCACGGTGCATGTGTAGGCTCTTGTCCAATCAGCACAGTATGCTGTGCATATTAATGCCCTGCATACAGCTCTATTTACACCCCCCTGCATAAGGGGGCGACAGCGGCCACACCCCGGCCTCCCTGGGCGTAGGAGGGCACTTCAGCCCAGAGATTCTGGCATTCGCTATATTTGCAATGCTGTGGGAGCCAGTGGGAAAGGTAAAGTGTACCAGCCACCCCAGGGCTTTCACAAGTGGGGCATCCCGATCCAGGATGCCTCAGAGCAAGGCCAGAGCTCAGCCCTGCAGTCTTTTGGACTCCACTTTAAGGTTGATTTAGTGACCTGGCCGCCTGGATACTAACCTCTTCCAGGTTGCGCATCCCATATGACTGCAAACAGCCCATCAGCGTGGCCAGCAGCCAAGCCTATCATCACGGCCAAGCAAGCTGATAAGCTGCTCCATGACAGCTGTAGAGGGATGACCAGAAGAAGTACCCCGGCAACCCGATTCTTTCTTTGAGAGGAGTGATGCACAGCAGGTTAGCCCCACTTCAGAATAACAAACCACCTATTACATGTGAAATAACACACATTGTACTTTTATATACTAAAAAAAATAGGGAAGTGGCCCTCTAATGCTTTAGTTCAGATCTATGTGATCTAGTGCGGTGCCCTAGTGTACCAAACTAAACTATTGTAACAAGTGAGCACAATGCAACTACAGTACAATACACTGGCATTCAAGGTGGGGGTGTCATGCTAATAACTTTTTCAGAGGTCAAGGTCATCATTTTCAGTTTGGAAATAACAGGGTCCTATAGGCCTTGCACAATAATAAAGAATAATTTTTTTCTGCATACCCCACAGGGCCCTGTTTCTAAATTCCTGAATAAATATATCCCTACCTCACTGGAAAAATAATGTATTTCTAGGGCTGGACTGGCCCTTTAAGCAGTCATTTGTATAGAAGTGGATCCCAGGACAATATTTATCGGAAGTAAAGAGTTATTTGCATGCTCTGCTACAAATCTCAAAAATAAAATATACATACAAAATACATATTGTGCATCTGTTTCGATACACAATGAGGTTCATGCTAAAGATTTAGTGAAGCAAGTTCACCTCTGGGTGCACATTTGGGTGTGGATTGCAACCTGGTCAGCTATGGGGAGGCCGATTCATTAACCCTTTCGCTGCCAGCCTACCTGCAGCATTTGCCCCTCCCTGTTGCCAGACGATGTTTCACTATTTTGCGCTACACATATTCAACTGTCATTTTTGAAAGGATTTCCAGGGATTTCCCAGGAAAATTATATATTGTTTTTTTCAACAGAGTCTGGGCTTTAACATGAAATGTCTTGTTTGTATTTTTTAGGTGTATTCTCAATTTTTTTGGGTGAAATGTGTGAAAAAAAATAAAAAAAAAATATTTTTTTACAATTTGTAGAGTTTTTTTGTAATAAAAAATGTAAGTTTGTCAATAAAATCTTATTGCGTGAGAAACCCCAATTTCTCCCGGTTACAGCGATACCACATATGTATAGGTAGACACCCTTTCCTGCCCAGAAGCCTTTTATAGCTGCTGGATGACAAATGGTTAATTAAAAAAAAAAATGACATAGGGTCCCCCTTCCCGGGGAGGGGGACCCCATTTTTTTTTGGATTTTGAAGGGTTAAAAACCCTTCAAAATCCAAAAAAAAAAATGACGTGGGGTCCCCCTTACCCAAAGTAACCAGCCCGGGACCAGCTATGGGGGCTTGTAGGCACAGAGTGGGGGGGCCAGCTTTGGTGGCCCCCCCACCCTGCAGCCTACGAGCCCACATAGCCTATGTGGGCCCAGGCTCTTCTGCCCCCCCCTGGCCTTTGGGGAGGCAGGTAATGGGGGTGCGGGGGTTAATGGCAAGCCACCCGCTAGGGCAGGTGACTTGCCACCCCCCCAGCCTTGTGAACTGGTATAAGGGGTCTCATGGACCCCTTACCAGCTCACAAAGGGTTAACTGTTAAAAAAAAAACCACGACACAATAATAAAAAGTATTTTATTAGAAAAAAAAAAAATTTTTTTACTGTACTTACCTTCGATTGCAAGCTCTTGTCCCTCGCCGCTCAGCTGACAGATGCCGGTGATCGGCATCCAGAGAAGGAGAAGGCAGGAGATCAGAGGATCTCCTGTCACCTCCTTCCCCAGCGCCGATCACCGGCATCTGAGAAGCTGAGAAAGCTGAAGCCCAAGGGGGCGGGGCTTAGAGGCATGATGGCGGCCGCCATCGAGAAGAAGAGAGGAGAGAGCCTCCCAGGCTCTCTCCTGAAGATCGGTAAGTCCTGGGGGGGGATCGGAGGCCCCCCAGGTGAAGAGGAGGGACAGCGGGAGCCAGCGCACACACAGGTAAGTGAATGTCATTTTTATTTTTTTTTTTTTTTACAGTTAGAAGCTGCTGCTGCAGAAGCGGGGGGGGGGGGGGGGCGGCCTATTCCGGGGGCTCTCCTGGAGCTATCCAACCCCCCACGGGGGATCGGATGGCACCAAATTAAAGAGGAGACCCGGCCGGATCCAACAAGGGGTCAGGTGAGTATTTTTTATTTTTACTTTTTAAACTACAAGCGAGGAAAGTCAAGCACGTAACACCTACGGGCTTGGCACTTAAGGCCCAGCCAAGCCAGCACGTAGGTGTTACGGGCTTGGCAACAAAAGGGTTAATAGCGGCAGGTAGCGACTGTAGCAGTATTTTCACAGCGCCCGCTAGTAGTCGCTGTGCTTGGCCATTGTTCGGTTGTTGATAGCGACTGAGTCGGTGTGCAGTAATGTTGAATACGGGTGACGAGTCGCTATTTGACAGGTTCCGCGATGTATGGGTGCACATGATAGCGACTGGTCAGAGCGACCGGCTCCCACCATATTCATCAAAAAATCACGCTCAAAAAATTCAAGCGCTGTGAAATGCATGTTTAAACCCCAGAGCGCTGGCGGCGATGTGTTAAAAGTAGTTTTTTAACCCCCAAACCACCATATTTTTGGAAACCAAAAAAAAAAAAAAAATTTTTAAGAATTTTAGTAATATGAATACAATAATATCAGACCTGTAATATCAATTCTGCACAATTTTTTTTTTTTTACCTTAAAAAAAATTATCTAAAATGGCAGAAGTGGTCACAGAATTTTTCACATTTAAAAAAAAAAACATTAATAACAATTAATTATGAATATTTAAAGATTGTTCCATTGAAATGCATTGGAAAGCGTCATGTAGCGAGAGGTCATACCTGTCGCTGTTCAAGGTCGGACGCTGGCGCTGTGGGCTGAGGCTAGAATAATGATGAATGAGTGGCTATCTGGCGCTATCTCAGTCGCTAAGCAGGATCGGCTTGATAAATGTGTGATTGTGGTGGGGAGCCGGCGTTCTCGTGGCGGGGCCCGTCATTACTGGTCGCTCACCAGTCGCTACCTGTCGCTATTCCTTCATAAATAAGGGCCTTCATTTTAACACACAAAAAAGGGCAATAAAAATTTATTTTTTCAATTTTTTCCTAAAAAAGCATTTTTACAGGTGAGCTGCATCTTCTTTTCCAATGAGTTAAGAATAGTTGTTTAAATGTTTGAAAATTAGGGCTATGCTGAAAAATATGTAATTTTTATCGGCATACCCCATAGGTGTTGTTGTTTCCAAACTTTAACAATTATTCTTACCTCATAGGAAAAATGATTCAGCTCACCTATTAAAATGCCTCATCGCAGGTGCAAGTGATTTTTTTTTTGGGGGGGGGAAATTAGAACAAATATTTTTTTATTGCTTTCATGTGTGGTAAAATTAAAAAGCTCACCAAGATGCAGGCCTCACGTCACACCCAAAGGTGCACCCACAGTTGAACTTGCTTCACCAAATCTTTAGCGTGACCCCCATAATTTCAAGATTTATATAAGGACTAAAACAGGATATTATAAATATTAAAAGTTAGGAAGCTGCAATATAAAATGATTCAACTTACTGATTTAGCTTTGCTGATAAGAGACCTTATGAGATCCTTGATGCTGTTGTTTCGGTGCTTCTGGAAAATAACTTGTGCTTCTGTTCCTTTACTGCGGGTAAGCAGGGGGATCTCAGGCCATCCCAGCTCCAAGACTGGTACATCAATATCGGACATCATGGGAAAGTAGGTGCCTGATGTCAGCTCTGAAGGACAGTTGTCAGGGGCACCATCACCATCTTTATCAAGGAATGTCTCTTGAGATTTGTTAGCATTATTAGCACTTAAGCATATATAGTCTATGTCTAAACTTGATAG
The DNA here is from genome assembly GCA_027917425.1 of Gastrophryne carolinensis. Taxonomy (NCBI): domain Eukaryota; kingdom Metazoa; phylum Chordata; class Amphibia; order Anura; family Microhylidae; genus Gastrophryne; species Gastrophryne carolinensis. Next base: position 156,445,168 of record CM051243.1, read on the forward strand.
GAATGGCAGTTCTTTTTCTTCACTGAGTGCTTGTTGGTATGCCTTTTCTCCGAGTTCCACCAATGCATCTGTAGCCAAGCGGGCACACTCATTGTAATTTAAAACTAATGGGGAACTTTGTCTCCAAGGGTTCTTCAATTCTTCCACACGGCTCTTGAGTTGGCCAACAGACCTTACACCTCTCCTTGCTTCTGGGTTCAGCATCTCTGTAGAATTACCTCCCAAAGTCCTGCAAACTGGTGTTTATAATTTTAGTTTCTTCCTTTCAGTGACTGCTGCCAAGTCTTTCGGTCTCGCTATATACAAAAATAGCAGTCAGTATTGTTTTCAGTTTTCCTGTCACTTCCAGAATGTCCCGAGTTTCACTGCATGTCAGCCTTGAGCTTGTGTATTAGACTTCCTCATACCACATCGAACTCCTGTTTAACTGATTAGCTTTTAGATCCTCTGGCCAAATGTCACCCTACCCCCAGCCTGTTACCTGTTAGTCAAGTTTTTTTTTCAGCCTTCCGCCTGTTGCTACAGTTGCTATCCAACTTGTTTCAGCAGGCAGCAGATAAGCCTGGCTGGCAAGGCAGAGCTTTTCACTATGCTATTTAAATTTAAATTAATCATATGGTTCCTCTGCTTAGTTTAGCCATAGGCTGATGGAAATCTAAGGAAAAACAAAAGCTGGGGAGAGATCCACCCTTCCTGTGTGTCATTATCGGATGGCGCTAGAAATACAAATTCAAAGTTTTCAATTTTATAATGTAGTTGCCATTTGTAATTGTAATTTGTCATTGTATATACCATAATCATTCCAATAGGGAATATCAGGGACCAATATTCAAATTCTAGTTGCCAACTGCATCTAGTGCTTTTATTTTAGATCACCTATTAAATATTATTGCTCTACTAATTTCTCTCTTTGATTATGTCCTCTGTTTTAGCATATTTAATATTGTATTTCTTTCTTTTTGGCTTTTTTCTTTCTTCTTTTTTCTTTTGTGGGGCAAAATGATGAGGGGCATCCTAAATCTAATATATATATATATATATATATATATATATATATATATATATATATATTGCAAGGATTACATTCCAATCTCATCTCATTTAAAAAACCTATTTGCCTCGCAGTCACATAGCTCCGACTTACTCAATATTTGGTGAGCTGCTAATAACATCGGAGAACGTTATTGAATCATTTATTAGGTGTTAAAGTGGATCAAAACCCAATGTGGCCAGCCCTGGAATCGACCACTCAGTGTGGCCACTCAGCTTCCTTACTTTTCTCCCATCCACCAATATGTGGGCTCTCACACAATCAGAGCTGTTTGTCGTGCCTGCATCTTTGGGCTGTGCGCGCATTCACCCCCCCCCCCCCTAGCCATCTAGATAGAGGATACAGATAGACAGCGCTTGCGCTCCCCATTGAAGAACATCAGAGCCGAATGACATGTGGGCTGATTCAGCACCATGAGAATTTTTTTCTCACTTTTTGTATTTTTATGAGGTTTTTTTTTTATAATGATGAGGTTTTTTCCTTAGTGCAGTTCAGTGCCATTTTAGCTGTGTGAATTATTTAAACATTTGCACAGCTAAAAATGATACCGAATTGCACTAAACTAAAAAGGAAAAAAAAATATCACATACTGTGAGAATTTTTGTTTTGTTTGTAACCCACACACTATTCTGAAGATTTAGCCTCACCATTACCTAGCAGAAAATATTTCATGTCGCTGACAAAAAAAAAAATAACAATTTATGCTGGTTGCTGCCCTTTTGGTCCTGATGACATCCTTGGATATTATGTTAAATGGACTGCCTTTCCCAAATTCCGCTCTATTAATTTTGTATTCTCCACACACAGGAGTTCAGGGGACTAGCCACTGTTTGGCAGGTCACTAAAGCGGTTCTAAAGTAAAAAATGACTTGATGCCCCCTGGGGCATCAAGATTTGGGATGTCTTGTCAGGTTAAAGATGCATTGGGCATTAATACTCACCCTCCTGCATTCCTAGGCTGTGGCAGCCACAACCTGCATGTCCCCTTCTCTTATGGGCGGCCCTCTGGAGTTTTTGGCAGGTGTAATTTTTGACTTTAGGTTAACTATGAAGCGCTTGTCCAAACTAAGTGTAAACACAAATCATTGCTTTCTTGCCTGCCATGCAGAGGATTCGTCCTGGTATGCTACAGAATAAAGTTGTAGCTCAGATCTAACCTCTTCTATGTAATCCAGCCCCTGGATTTTATTTATGCATGACCACCTTTCTTCCCATTAAGAAGTGGTCATATCTCCACCCCTCTTACATCAGACTGAATGAAACTAGGCCCTGTGCAGGGAGAATCCAGTGTATTCATCTTCTTGTCTGTCTTTTCTGTGCTTATGAGCTCAGTAAAATTTCACAAGAAGCAAAAAAAAATTAAAAAATGCCGGTGAGTGTGTGACAAAGAGAGGCACATGCAAAAACCGAACTGCTCACGGCTTTTACAGACCTTGAAATCTTAGCATTTTTCCCAGGGAGCAGAAAACGTTAGCCATGCCGCAGAACAGGGGACTTCAAATCTTCCCATCAATTTGATGGGAAGTCATGCAGAAAGGATTGTAGCTGTTCATATAGTAAAACGTCTTGCACTGAAAGCATCATTCTAAACCTTGCATAACTGAGCACACCAACGTGAAAATGCTGGAATACAGATACACACGGGGAAATCTGATCATTCCAATATGAACATCGTAAACAACAATTCTTCCCACAACACATACATTCAGGGGTTCCATCAAAATTTTCTGGACGCCATACTAGGGCCTTCAAGGTCCCCCATTCTTCTTACTGATGACATACTCTAATATGCATATAAACAAAAAGAAAAGAAAAAGAAATGGTCTGCTGAGACAAAATAAAGCAACATTTTATGCTAATAATTTTCCTAATCATTGTGGGGGTGAGGGGGTTCTGCTCGTTGTGTCTGGGCCATCAGCTGGTAATTTGCTTATTGACTGAAGGGTCGATGATGGGACTGCCTGTTCATTACTGGGACTTCCCACGCTCATTCGTTGTAGTGTTTCTATACTTGTACTTAGAGGCCGATTCATTAATAGCGGCAGGTAGCGACAGTTGAGCGACTGTAGCGGCATTTTCAGAGCACCCGCTAGTAGTCGCTGTGCTTGGCCGTTGTTCTGTAGTTGATAGCGACTCAGTCGGTTTGCCGTAATGTTGAATATTGGGTGAGGAGTCGCTATTTGACAGGTTCCGTGCTGTATGGGAGCGCATGATAGCGACTGGCCCTAGCGACCGGCTCCCACCATATTCATTAAAAAATCACGCTCAAAAAATTCTCGCGCTGTAAAATGCATGTTTAAACCTCATGGGTTAAACGTAGTTTTTTAACCCCCAAACAACCATATTTTTGGAAACCAGAAAAAAAAAATGTTTTAAATAATTTGGTAATATGAATACATTAATATCAGACCTGTAATATCAATTCTGTACCATTTTCTTTTTTATCTAAAATGGCAGAAGTGGTCACAGAATTTTTCACATTTAAAAAAAAATAAAAAAAAAAACAATTAATAACAATTAATTATGAATATTTAAAGATTGTTCCATTGAAATGCATTGGAGAGCGCCAGGTAGCGAGAGGTCATACCTGTCGCTGTTCAAGGTCGGACGCTGGCGCTGTGGGCTGAGGCTGGAATAACGATGAATGAGTGGCTATATGGCGCTATCTCAGTCGCTAAGCAGGATTGGCTTGATAAATGTGTGATTGTGGTGGGGAGCCGGCGTTCTCGTGGCGGGGCCCGTAATTACCGGCCGCTCACCAGTCGCTACCTGTCGCTATTCCTTCATAAATAAGGGCCTTAGTGTACAAACATAGGCCTTGATTCAATAAAGGTAGAAAAAAATTCTCATGGTAGTAAAAAAATTAATTCATGAGAAAAAAACCTGAGAATGTCACTGTTACTGAATCACTAGATAAAAATGCAATGAAAGTCAATGGCAGCTTTTACTACAGTGTAGAAAGGAGTTAACAGCTCTCTACTTTTCTTATTAGTAAAAAAAGTGCCATTGACTTTCATTGTTTTCTTAGCGGGTGATTCAGCAACAGTGAAATTTTCAGGCTTTTTTCTCAAGAATTGAATCTTTTACTACCATGAGAATTTTTTTCTACCTTTATTGAATCGAGGCCATAGTGTCAATCATACAGGAACTGATATATAAAGAAAGTGGTATATTTACTTTTTTCTGTAACGAAAAGTGTGTCATCATGAATGATTAGCACCCCACTCAACTGGCGGACCGGGGTGGCATTGCAAGGTACACACAAACTTTATTTCTCAATCTCTTTGCCCCATCCAATCCTTTCCCCCCCGTTCCAGCTCAGCCCCATCTATCCCTGTCCCCCCATCTTGTCCCCCCAGCTCTGCCCCATCCATTCATGTCCTTCCAGCTTTGCCCATCCAATCCCTGGCACCTCAGCACTGCCTTATCCAGTCCAGGCTATCTGCCCCATCCATTTCTGTCCACTCAGCTTTGCCAATCCATTACTCTTTCTTCCAGCTCTGGTCATCTACCCCCCATCTCTGCCTATTCAGCTGTGACCTTGTAGTTCTGCCCATCCATTGCTTCTCCAAGCTCTCTCTCCATCCCTCCTTCCTGCCCGACCTGTTCTGTCTATCCATCCCTCTTTCTCACAGCTTCTCTGTCATTCATCCCTCTCTCCCGAACCCTATATATCTATTCTTGTTACCAGACTTTATTGCTAGTTCACCCCTGTACACGGCCTGCACAGCTCAAGCAGTGTGATGTGGGCCAGAGCTATAGGTTCTGTGGGGCCAAAGAAAAAAGCTCCTGTTTTTTCCCAGTGCCCAATAGGACTTTTGGCGTGGTGTGGGGGTGGGGGGAGCAGCCTCTTTTTTAGTTTTGCCTGGGGAATCCATAGACCCTCCCCTAGTGTGCTGATTTCTAACTATCCACCCCCCGAATCAGCCCTCTGCTCGGACCTACACCTTTCACCAGATGCCTTTAAATGGACCTTTACAAGAAGTGGTTGAGTTCCCCTGCTCTTAATGGCTGACAAAGCAGCAGTTCATCATTTCCTTATTATAAACACACCTTCACCTTAACATAGATGATGTGACACTGGTTCAACCAGGAAGTATGTAAATATTCTGGAGGATAAGATCACAAATCACAAGTCTGCAGAAACCGAAAGAAAATTTCCACGTGCTATACCTTAGTTTTCCCCACTCTTTTCTTTTTTTTTTTCTTGTTAATGCTAGTCCTAGGATTATTTTACGGTACATTGTTTTCTATATATCCTGTTGACTGTTCTGCAGTTGAATTCCTGGATACACGGCTTAATACTTTGTCTTATTATAGGCATTTACAAATATTTTTATTGATAGTATATTGTTGATTAGGAGGACATGTATTCACAAAATGGGTATTGTTCCGAGCATAGGGTCGTATGATTGCAGATGCCCCTCGGATCATTAATGGCCATGAACCAGAGAAATCTTACCTTTCTCCTTGTTCCCCCAGAGAAATCGCTGTGATAGGTTGCTCATGGTGACATGGGGACAGTTACCCAGCCTCCGGTGTGCTTTTGGGCATATGAATCAGAATGAACACCATGCTGCGACGCTTAGATGATCTTCAGTCTATTTTGATTGGAGGTCATATTTAATGTTTATTGGTTACAATCAGCTAATCCTCAGCACAAACCAATGTGTTAGCAGAGAAAGCTTAATAGGTTTCCCTCTCCAGGCACACTCTAACTTCCTCCTACGTTAGTCCCCTGTGGAAAAGTGTAAAATTAGCTATTTCAAAGCATTTCAAAGTCTCAGATGATATGTATATACCATATCCTTTTGAAGCTCCTTTTTTTGCTTTGCTTTCATTTCTGTGTTGTGTTTGAGCTGAGAAGGGAGTGTCATAGTGCAGGATCATTCTCTGCTGTTGTCAGAGACTGCAATACCAATTTGCCTTGCCAGGATCTCTCACGTTGAGAGCACCAAGGAACAGAAATTAAATTAAAAGAAGGAAAAACTTTGGAGCCCTGCTACAACATCTATCCAGTACTGCAGTAAATGGAGTAGAGGCTCATGGGAAAGGAATTGGGTACGCTGCTTGCTGCATTATTATTGCTGTTGGGTTTACAGTCCCTTCAAACGGGCCAAATGGGGCCAATTCTTTCTCCTTGGGGAGAAACCCTGTTGTTTACCTTCAATTCTTACCTTTCCCACAAGCCCACAACACATGGGCTTGACCAAAACCTGGGATTGTGAAATCCCGGGTTTGGTCCACTTTAACCCTTTCAGTGCCAGCCTACTAAAGCTTTCCTGTGGCCAAGCAATTTTTAAGCATTTTGCACTATATATGTTTAACCATGATTTTTGCAGTGATAGGATAATTAAATATTGTCTTTTTCAGCAGCGTTTGCCCCGTAACATGAAATGTCTTGTTTGTAATTTTTTCAGTGATTTCTCAATATTTTTGGTTTTCAAGGAAACCATATGTCTTGTAAAGACACCCGTTTCTGCCCAGGAGATACCCCAAACTAAAAAGAGTGTTTTATATTATGTGCACTATCAAAGGTTAAACCCTTAAAAATGATTTTGAAATATAGGGTGGGGGTCCCCCCTCTCCAGAAAAACCAACCCTGCCACCAGCTTTGTGGGCTGTTAGGTCAGAGCTAGGAGGCCGAGCGGCCAGACCCCAGCCCTAAATGCTATCAGCCCACACAAGCACTGGGCACTTCTACACCCCCCTGACCATTGGGGATGCAGGTAATCAGGTGGGAGGTCTGGCACGGGCTTGCCGGCAGGTGATTTGCCCCCTACTCTTTGAGTTGGTATAGTGGTCTCAAGGATCCCTTACCAGTTCACAAATGGTTAAGTGAAAAAAAACACAGAGAAGTCCTTAATTTATTTATTTATTTTTTAAAGTAGTACTTACCCACTGCCATCGTCGGGGGCTGTCCCAGGCTGCCTGATCTCAGCCGGGAATAAGCAGTGGAAGCCGGAAGTGGGGCAGAGGATCTGTGTCCTCTGCCCTGCTCCCGGCTTCCTCTTCTCACTTTCAGCTTCCGCCTCTGACTCATGCTGCTCATGTGGTCAAAGCCCCTTTGGGGGCTCATGAGACCCCCTGGCGCTGGAACTCTAAACAGGGCAAAATGCCAGACAGGCAAAATTTACATTGGTTGGAGATGCAGTCAATTTTTCTGTGGTTGGCACTTAAAGGGGCATGCACTGGTGACTATGCCTTTCTTTATGTCCTGTGGCGGTGCTGTGCCTCACCTGGGGCATATCACCATTGCTGTAAAGGTGTAATTTTGGCAAGTGAGTGATGGTCTTCTTACAATGAGTGCAACGTCACCTGCTTGTTCCATTGTTGAATATGCTTCTGTCTAACCATCCAACTGCCTGCCTCCTGGACCAACCACTGCCTGACTTTGGCCAGATTTACACCTAGGTGATGTGCAGCAATAGCGATTAGCACTATCCCAAAGCAATTGCCTGTGCACCCACAGTTAATAGGCGTTTTTGCCGCACTTGCGATTGATGGTGCGATCCAGCCTAAAATGCCACTTGTAGTCTTTGTCAAACGCAGTTGTGAATGGGCCCATAGGTAGCTATGGGCAGTGATCTGATGGTGATTGGTGTGAAGAGGGACTTTCTGACTAAGAGCTTTCATGGTTTCATTGATTATCCACTGATTCCCATGTATGACCTTTGTTTCTCATTTATGCTCGCTTACTTGCTTATGCTCTTTGATTTGGCTTTGGATTTTGGCTGAGAATCTTCTGGTTACTGATTTATTATTTGTATTAGTATTATTAGTTATTTATTAGTATTATTGTTTATTTATAAAGCACCATCATCTACTGTGGTGCCGTACAAGGTATAAGTTACAGGGTGTCTGCCACATTGTGTAAAAATGCCTTATTTTTGGATTGGACTGGGTTAGGCTAAAGTTAGGCTAGGCTACAAACTCCAGAAAAAAAGTTTCCTTATTGGTGTTACCAGCGCTTTAAGGAGCTGCTGGTAAGATGCTCTATAGGGTCCTGGAGTCTGGCCAGTAAGGAAAGCTGGGTGGGTCCTTCTTGCCAAGTAGCCCAGTCCAGTAATGACCCAGTGCAGGGGTATTATAAAGAGGCTGATGAGCCGCAGCTGAGGGCTGCTGCTGGACTTGCTGAGGTGCATGTGACACCTACAACTGAGTGTTGGAGTGTACTGCGGATGTTTGGGCTAAGGAGAGCTCTCATCCAGGTAGCTGTGAGTAGGCCTGGAGGGGCACCTGAAATTGTGACAGTTGCTGTGAAGACCTGTGTTTCCTGTTTGTGGATGTCAAAAAATAAACCATTTTGAATTAATTACCCCTTGCATGCCTGTGTCTGTGCACAGGGCTGTATTTACCATTAGGCAACCCTAGGCATGTGCCTAGGGTGGCAACCTGGAAGGGGGGGCACTGCCTTTAATACTGTAGTAAAGAAAATAAATTAAAAATCCCATAGCCAGATCATTAATGCCCCCTAACAAACACCCCCCAGCCACAGAAGGATGCAGTGTGTATTTGTGTGAAGGGGAGGTGCAATGGGTTGAACGCAGACCAGAGCATCTCCCCTCTACTGGTGTGGTCATGAATGCAGTAAAAGATGGAACATGCTTGGCTGCTTCTCTGCATTTCCCCCTTTGTGCCCTCCTCCACACGCATTCTCTGCATCTAGCCTATTGCACCCTTTTCCCCTACACACTTTTTTTTGTATGCACCATGACCTAACTTAAAAAAGGGGGCGCCAGCACTTAAAGTGCCTAGGGGACCATTAACACCAGATACGGCTCTGTCTGTGCACAAGAAGATCCCGGGAAGCTTACCTAGGGTAAAATAAGTAATTTACTTATAATACACAGGGGATTATGAGTCAGATGTGACAAAAATGCAACATGTACACATTGATACAGAAGGAGTGAGGACACTGTCCCTGTGAGCTTACAATCTGAGACTGATAAGATGGGCAGCTGGGTTACAAGTAGCATGGTGGCAAATGCAATGAAGGTTAATCATACTGTGATGTATATTGCTTATTCCTCTGCCCTTATTATACTTCATGCACCGTATTGGATGTGGGCAGACCATCTTGGATGATGCAGTCATGAGCGCGACAGTGGAGACACCGATTGGGGAACTATGAGCTCCAGCATGCCATATGGAAGGTGATTGTGATGATCAGCAGAAAGGGAAGTGGGAGGGGTGAGTCCTGCTATTTTTACTGTATTTAAAACTGTGATTAGAATTGTCTATTGTCATGATTAAGGGTGAGATCTGCCAGAAACGAATAGACGTTTCTGAACTTATCATGGACACTGTTATTTTATGATGAGAGGGGTTGCCTTTGATGGATGATCTATTAGATGTTTTTACATCTCTAGGCATCTTCCTATAAACCTTACGAGTAGATTGGTCGGTGAGAGTTTTGGAGTAGACAAATTGGGATTGCAGCTTATTCCAGGCTTGTCTAGCTAAGCTTTGAGGTAACTTTTAAGGGCTTGAAGTAATGGAGAATGGCAAACTGTATGGGTGGAGGACAGTGATGGACAGGGGTCAAAAAATCAGCCCGGGATTTTATAAGCACCTGGCCTGCCCATGACCAGCCAGTGGCATCTCTGCTGCTTCCTGGTCAGTAAAGAAGTGTGCTCCAAGGCTGAGGCAATATCATTATGGTGAGGACAAGGGCTGGAGTTGTTTGGGTGAGGGAATGGGGGACTGGGATTGGATGGGAGTGTTAGTAAAGATAGTGGCCCAGACTGCCCCAAGGCATTCTGTTCCACCGGGCATTTGCCCGTGTCTCCCTATGGTCAGTCCTCTACTTGTGGAGGGCATTCCAGAGAAGTGGTGTGCCATGTGTGAACTCCTAGGGATGAGAGCTTGAGGAGGTTAAAGACAGAAGGAAGTTGTGGGCAGATTGGAGGCTGTGTCTAGGTTGATATCTTAGCAATGAAATATAGGAGGCGGCTTGATGAGGGAGAACTTTGTAGGTCAAGGTTAGGCGTGTAAACCAAATTCTATCAGATATTGTCAGCCAGTAGAGGGACTGAAAAAGAAGAGCAGCACTGAAGAAGTGACTTGAGAGGTGGGTGATGTAAGCATCAAAATAGATAGAAGGGGTGCCACATCTGTTTATTAAAAATGTTTTTGAGTTGGAGATGACAGGAGTTGGCTAGTGACCAAATAGGGGTTCAGTATTGTATGTTTTTTATTTATGTTTTTCTCATGAATTTTTCCCTCGGTGCAATTCAGCATCATATTTAGCTGTGCAAATGTTTAAAAAAATTGCACAGATAAAGATGGTGTTGGATTGCATTGAGAAAAAAAATCACCAGAGAAATTATTTACTCACAAAAAAAAGTGTAAAAAAATTATGCGGAATAAATAATAATATACATTCAGCAAATTCAGAAAGATGAACAGTTTTGGAGATCTTAGTATTTTGAATAAATATTATTCTCTATATACAGTTTATACAGTTACAATACAGTTTATTAGACATTTTTCAAGGCTGCTCCTGTAGCGTCTCTGTGTTCTTTCTGAACTGGCACGTGTCATGGTTGGGAAACCCCACAATAGAACATTTACACTATCCTTATATCATCATATGAGTGATCAAACCTGTTGAGAACTGTCATCATGCAACTTCCTCTAAGCAAAATGTAAATATTTTATAATTCTAGGATTAGATCAAATATTCCATTGGTAGAGAAACCAAAAGAGGATGTTCTCTGTGGTGAAAAGATTCCAGTATAACCTAATAATAACCTGTTATGAAAATAACATTGCTGAATGCTGCTTTGTAAACATAATACAATGTTTCCTGATACAAGAACCTACATGCTACAGCAGACGGGGAGGCTGATTCATCATTAGCGGCAGGTAGCGACAGATGAGCGTCTGTAGCAGGCATTTTCAGAGCGCCCGCTAGTAGTCGCAGTGCTCGGCCGTGAGTCGCTACTTTATAGCGACTCAGTCGCTGTTCAGTAATGTTGAATACATTGTGAGGAGTCGCTATTTGACCAGTACAGCGCTGTATGGGAGCACATGTTAGCGATTGCTCATAGCGACTGACTCACACCATATTCAGGAAAAAAACAGCCTCCCAAATCTCTGGCGCTGAAAAATATTTGTTTGAATCCCAGAGCGCAGGAGGCGGTGTGTTTAAAGTCTGTTTTCAAGCATCTATCAACTAGTAACAAAGCAAAAACATATGGAATTACATTGTAGCAACATTGTAACATGAACACTTTAATGCCAGACCTGTAATGTTATTTCTGAGGAAATATATAAAAAATGAAAAAATTATGAAAAAACAGCTTTTCCAGTGCCAGAAGAGGCCACAGAATTATTTGTGATTTTTTGAAGAAAAAAAAACCCTGTTTAAAGAGAAGAAAAGATTCATCCATTGAAATGTATGGGAGAGCGACAGGTAGCGAGAGGTCATACCTGGCGCTGTGCAAGGCTGAACGCCGGCGCTGTTTGCTGAGGCTGTGAAAATGATGAATCAGACGCTACATGGCGCTATCACAGTCGCTAATCAGATTCTGCTTGATAAATGTGTAATTGCGTGCCGTGTCCGGCGTTCACCAGTCGCTACCTGTCACTACCTCTCATTAACCAGGTGCTACCTGACACTATCTTTTCTTAAATAAGGGCCTCAGAAGCAAGATCTGGCTAAACATACAAAACCATGGCAGGCGTTTGGGGAGTGTGACTGCATGGTGCACCATTCCTTTCTGTCCATAGGGGGTGCCTGGACAAACCATTTAGTCAACCCTTCAGAGAGAAAACTCTTAGCTGGCTCAGCAGGTCTCTTTTCCACATTTTCTTCATCTCTCTTTTGTATATTGCCTCCATCATTCTCTCTCTTTCTCAAAATGATTTCTTATTAGCCCACCTCAGTTATTGTAAGATCATGTACAGAGATTGTTGTGGTAGAGTGGGGAAGGCACACACATGGTGGGAAAATGTTTTGTTTTGTCCATGTTCTGTTTAACCCTTTTAGTGTCAAGCTCGTGGATTTTACATGGTTGCCTCTCTGACCCTTAAGTGCCAGCCACATAAAATTCACAGGCCTGGCATTTAACTCTGCTAGCGGCCCAAAGAAATATTAAAAAACACTCACCTGACCACTCTATCGATCGGGCGGGGTCTCCTCCTTAATTTGGTGCCATCCGATCCCCCCTGGGGGCTCTTCTCAATGCAGGAGAGCGCCCGAAATAGCGGCTGTAGCCGCTGCTAGCTGTAAAAGAAAAAAAAAAAAGAAACATTTACTCACCTGCGGCTGTGACCCCTCCCGCTGGGTTTCCTCTTCACCTGGGGGGGCTCCAATTGCCCCCCCCCCGGGCCTCTTCCATCTCATCTATGACATCACCCGGCAGACGGCATTTTTCATCCGCCCGATAAGATCAGTCGCTCCGGCTGATCAGAGGAGGGTGCGAGAGGGCTGTGATCTCTTGCCCCCCCAGCCCTCCTTCACCGATCACCTGGCAGCTTTGATCAGAGATGATCCGAGATTAGTAGAGAAAAATAAATAAATGTCATTCTGTTTGTGTGTTTATTTTTACTGCTAACCCTGGTGACTTACCATTAACCCCTGGATCCCCAATTACCTGTCTTCCCAAAGCCCGGGGGGGGGGGCAGAAGAGCCTGGGCCCACAGAGGCTATGCAGGCTTATAGCCTGCAGTGTGGAGGGCCACCAAAGCTGGCCCCTGCGCCCTGTTCCTACAAGCCTTGCATACCTGGTCCTGTGCTGGTTATGCTTGGTAGGGGGGACCCCTTGTCATTTTTTGAGGGATTTTTTAGGGTTTTTAACCATGGGAGGGGGGATCCTATGTCATTTTTTTTAATTAACCCCGTATGATCAGCGTGAGACACAGTGCCCGGGGATGGATGGGAGGTAACTAGGTAAACAACAATAAATAAAATATTTTTTCTCCTTTCTACACTTAATCCTTTTTGAACTGGTAAGGGATTCATGAGACCCCTATACAAGTTCACAAGGCTGGGGGCTGGCAAGTCACCTGCGGCTAACTGGTGACTTGCCATTAACCCCCGGCACTCAAATTACCTGCCTCCCCAAAGGCCAGGGGTCAGAAAGGCCTTGGCCCACGGAAGCAATTTGGGCTTGTAGCACTGTTCTACAAGCCCTGCATAGCTGGTCCCGGGCTGAGTAGGGGGGACCCCATGTCTTTTTTTGGGGGGGATTTTTAAGGGGTTTTAACCCTTAAAATTCAAAGAAAAAATGTGGTCTCCTCCCTGGGAGGGGGACCCTATGTCATTTTTTTAATTAACCCCTTATATTCTGTCGCCCAGCAGCTATAAAAGGCTTCTAGCAGCAGCAGGAGAGCAGAAGCCAGAGTGATTGGTGAGGGAAGGAAAGGAATGGGAGTATTTAAAAAAAAAAAAGAATAAAACATTTTTTTCAGTGTGTGCTTTTTTTATATTTAACCGGTTGTGAACTGGAAAGGGGCCCGTGAGACCCCTATACCAGTTCACAAGGCTTAGGGGCTGGCAAGTCATCTGCGGCTGGCGGGTAACTTGCTATTAACCCCCAGCCCCCCTATTACCTGCCTCCCCAAAGCCAAGGACAATACATTTCAAGCCTAAACTCTGCTGCAAATATATATATATAATTTTCTTGGAAATCCCTGCAAAAATCATGGTTAAACATGGCGCAAAATGGTGAAAGACCTGTCAACAGAGGGTGGCAATACTTCAAGTAGGCGGGCAATTAAAGGGGTTAAAAGTAGCTATGCATGTTAGGTATTCCGCGGAGTTGCTACAGAAATACTTCTATATAGTCCTTTTCTTATATCCTTAATTTGCAACACCACCGATGCTCCACAACAGCTTACCAGATTCTTTCTTTGAAACTCGCGTATCACTTAAGTTCCTCTTTAGGTCATCACACCCTCATGCTTTATCCATATACTTCATGTTTTAGGGGTTTTCAAATATGAGAGGTGAACATACATGCTCAAAAAATTCAAATTGAGGACATAGCGTGACACAATTTTTTGGGCGTTTGATAAAATAACACTTTCTTATGCTTAACGAATATAGTTGTATAAGAAGTGTATAAAAAATATTGCATCCAATGCGAACAGGCTGGCAGAGAGAGCCCCCGAGAGCTCCAAAGCTTGCTGTGTCTGGATCATATACTAACTCCGCTACCCTGGCCGCAGGTGGCAGAGAATAATTCCTTTCTCTCTTCGAGTACAAACACAAAACTGACGCTGTATGGGTCCATGCTAATAGGAGGAAGGAAAGTTTCCAGTGGAGATGGAGCAGTTGAATAGAGATGTTAAGGCTGGAATGACAGATGGAGACAGTTAAGGGATAAGGTGAGAGGAGAGTTCTTGTACAGTTAACAAAGTGAAATTTGTTAAAGTCTTCTTTCAAAAATAACGCTATGTTCATCTTAAGTTCCATGTAGACCATAGCTGCTAGTCTGGGGCTGCAGGGCTTACCTTGTTAGATTCCAGCGCCGCTCAGCTGATTACCCCAATCCTCAGTGTGCAGTTTCTTCCTGGGTCTGCTAGCTGTGGCAACATGGTGAGCTGCCATGCCCCCCTCTATTGCAAAGACCATGACTCATGCATCTGAGGAACCCAGGAAGAGCCCACACCCAGGTCTAGCAGCTATGGTCTACATGGGACGTAAAGGCGAACATATTGGCTGGAAATTGTCTTTAACTAGTGTGGCAGAGGGGAGGTTGGGAGGAGAGAGGCATTCTGAGGGGTGAAGCCACTTTTTATCTTGTATATTTTTCCTTAAAAATGTGGCTAATTGCTTTTCTGTTATTCGGGGGGGGGGGGGGGGGGGGGGCTTGCGTTGGGTGGAGTAGGGAGTTGAAGGTGTTGAATATCTGCTTTGAATTCCGGGCCTGTGCAGATATGAGTGATGATAAATATCCCTGTTTAGCAGATGAAAGTGTAGCCCTGAGTTCCTTAAAGTGGACCGTCACCCTGGGGTGATCGGCCCGGGAATCTTTAAGATTCCCGGACCGATCACCTCCCTCACCGCGGTGAGGGACCCCCCCGAAAACCCCCCAAAAACTCACCTCCTCGGCGGCGGCGGCGGCGCCCCTCTAGTCGTGCGCGCCCCCGCGCCGGCCGTTTGTGAATGGCCGGCGTGCGCGCGCGAGCTGTGAGAGGGACGTGCGGGAGGCGGCGGCGGACGCGCTGGCTTGTCCGTCGCTGTCAGCGCTTGTCCGTCGCTGTCACCCGGCCACGTGGGAGCGTTGTGAGGTGAGTATTGGGGTGTTTCTGGGGGGTTTTACACAGCGTGGCACCCCTAATCGGGGTGCCCCCCTGAAGTGGACCAAAACCCAGGATAGTCAAAATCCTGGGTGTTGGTCCACTTTAAGGGCATGTTTGTATAACAGGAATTCCTCCTTGGTTTTGGATTTCCTGCATAGGTGTTCTGCAACTTGAGAGTGCCGTTTTACTCTTGCAGTGTTGGTATTAAGTTAGGGTTGTCTTTTTTGGGAAAAACCTGTCTAGGTCTGCTTATTCCATAAGATATCCATATACATGGGGGTTCTGGATGAAATAAACTCTACTTCCACACATATACCCATTGATAAACAACAGCGATATCCATCTATCCCCCATGCAAAATTAATATAATTATATATGTTACTGTCTTTAAGTTTATATAGAACCCCATCTACTGCATTGTAAGAATTTAAAAAGCATACAATTTATTAATATAACATTACAATTCCATGATTGTATATATCCATTTCATATTTGCATTGATTCATCCACTATATGAATGCGTTTCATAAACAATTTCTTCTTAATCTTGATCAACATAAAGTGGAGCTACATAAAAACATATTATGCAGTATGCTCTGCATATTCTGTAAAAAAGTGCAGACATAAAGAAATAGTAGAGACCGGGAATCCCTAGCCTCCCTGCAGTCTACGTCTCACTTCCACCCTCAGCCTATCTGTATGGCTGAGTGTCAGAACGCGCCTCAGCCAAAGGGTACCCGTCGATTCCTGGCCAATTGTGTGTGTGTGTGTGTGTGTGTGTGTGTGTGTGTGTGGGGAGTTCACATAGTGGGGAATCCCGAATTGGGTACTTGATTGGCTGATTCTTGTAGACTCCAGGCTGGTCAAATTGGTAATTGTTCCTCTTTAAGTGTGGGACTTGAGATAAATCATCTTTAGACTGGGGGACTTTAGAGGGAGTTGCTTGTTTATCTGTTTTTGCTTTCCCTTATATATTAATGTTTGGTTAGCACTTGTATTTCCCCATTAGGAATAATTTGCTCCACAATTAGTAATGCCATCAAGTGTACATATTGTGCCATGTATGCAGTGCTTGAACAGCTGTTGAACAATGCATACCATTGTGCAGGCTGCACATTGCAGATTTCGGATCTAATTGAGCAACTGGCAACACTGAGATTTATTGATGGACATGGAAAGGAGTATACTGCTCCCTGAGAGGACTCTCTCTAGAACAAGGGAGCACTGAAGAAATGAAATACAGGAAAATTAGGCGGCTAGCTTGATAACAGAAGGCTGGGTAGGGGTAAAGTTGCAGGAAGATATGGATATCCCATACCCCCAACAAGTTTGCCAGGTTGGCAGATGAGAGAATGTCTGCTCAGGGGAGGCACAGCTGCAGCAGGATAACACTGCTTAGTTGAAATTGTATACCATATGTGATCTATATTGTACAATCAGGGGGAATTGTATACCACATTTGATTTACGTTCTTCAGTTAGTGGGAATTGTATACCACATTTGATCTATATTCTTCAGTTCAGGGAATTGTATAATACATTTAATCTATATGGTACAGTTAGAGGAATTGTATACCACATGTGATCTACATTCTTCAGTTAGTGGGAACGGAATACTCCACTTTATCTACATCCTATAGTTTAGTGGGAATTGTATCCCACATTTGATCTATATATTACAATTTAGTGAGCCTTGTATATCACATTTGATCTACATTATTCAGTTAGTTGGAATTGTATACCACATTTGATCTATAGTCTCTATACCACATTTGATCTACACCCTACAGCTTAGAGGAAATTGTATATCATATGAGATCTATATTGTACAATCAGGGGGAATTGTATATTACATTTGATCTAAATTCTTCAGTTAGTGGGACCTGTATACCACATTTGATTTACATTCTTTAGTTAGTGGGAATTGTATACCACATTTGATCTACATCCTACAGTTTAGTAGGAATTGTATAATACATTTGATTTATATTGTACAATCAGGAGGAATTGTATACCACATGTGATCTACTTTCTTCAGTTAGTGGGAATTGTATACCACATTGATCTATATTGTACAATCAGGGGGAATTATATACCACATGTGATCTACTTTCTTCAGTTAGTGGGAATTGTATACCACATTTAATCTATATTGTACAATTAGGGGGTATTTTATACCACATTTGATCTACATTCTTCGGTTAGTGGGAATTGTTTAATACATTTGATTTATATTGTACAATCAGGGGGCATTGTATACCACATTTGATCTACATCCTACAACTTAGTGAGAGTTGTATAACACATTGATTTATATTGTATAATCAGGGGGATTGTATATCAAATTTGATCTACCATCTTCAGTTAGTGGGAATTTTATACCACATTTGATCTACATCCTACATTTTAGTGGGAATTGTATACCACATTTGATCTTTATTCCATTTAATTGTATTTCCTGGGACAGGCTGCCATTACACTGTGTCTAACAATGCAGAAAGCAGAAAATGAGGGACAGGGATGAGGATGTGCTGCTGCTGGGGGTGGTGATGGAGCTTGTGCTGCAAGGAGAGGATGTGTTTCATCTCTGCCTGCTACACCCTCCTCTGGTGCAAACAGGTGCCCAGTTCCACTGCCAGAGTGGTGAGGCCAGAACAAGTTGGGGCAAATGTATATGGCACGCAGTGCTACCAGTTCCATAGTATTGTCTTCCACCCACTAAACTTCTGTCAAAAGTGCAGTGCCTCCCACCTCACCCCCCCTTAAACTCAGCAGGACCATCTCAGCCACAAGTCATGGAGTCACTAATGCTCTATGGTGACGCTCCTAGGTGGCATACCATGGGTCATCCAGCTGCTTCAGCCCCATTTGCAGACCTAGGGTTCCCCCCTGCCCAAAACTTGTTTTGGAGGATGAGGACAAGGTCAGCGGACCATCGCAGGACACCTCCAATGATGATAAACAATAATGCCAACTGCTATGGCTTTCTGTAATGTGGAGGAGGGGGTGACAATGTCTTAGACTCAACATGGACATGGCCATCAGAGTTCAGAGGAAGAGGTGGTGGTCACACAGCCTCAGGCCACCAGCAGAAGATGGAGAAGGGTGCAAACCCGAGCTGCAGTGGCAGAAACACCTGAAAAATGTGCAAACACCTGAGGCTCCCCTCTGTTGCTTCTGTTGCCTCCCCAATGACAGGGCCTTCTGTCTCCTCCCAAAGGTAGGATGTGAGAGCACCACCACCAACAAGGGGACCACCATCACCACGCCTGTCCCCACTATCCCAGGGAAGCGTTCAGCAGTCCATCCCACAATCTTAGTAAAGAAAGCAGAAGTTTTCCATGAGCACTGGCCCTGAACGCAAGCATTTCAATTCTGCTGGTCTTTAGACAGTTTTACAGATATGATGGTGGTGGCCTTTCCACAATGGGCCATTTCCAGCCACCACTACTTTTCTCTAGGCCATCCCTGCCCTGCACCAACAGGTTGTGGTGAAAATAAGGTGTGTGCTGGGCAATGTAATTAGTTCCAGTGCCCTGTATGGGCAGGGACGTTACAGCTCTCTAACTGTCCACTGGGTCAATGTAGTGGCGGCTGGGACTGAGACAGGAACCGCTTTGGTGCATATCCTTCCACCATCCAGGATTGCTGTACATTAGTCTGTGCCTCCTGTTGCCTCCTCCTCCTACTCTGATTTCTCCTTACTCCTCATACAGTCAGCGCAGCCCCTGCACCACCAATTTGAGCATAGACGTGGGGAAATGGCAGCATGCGATGCTAAAACGTATCTGTCTGGGCGATAAAGCCCCCACACCACCTAGAAGCTGTGAACCGAATTCAGGAGCAGACAGACGGGTGGTTGCTGCCACTGCATCTAAAGCCCCGGCAAGGTGGTGTGTGACAATGGGCGTAACTTTGTCGCAGCCATGGGCCGAGCCGGGGTGACACACATACTTTGCCTGGTGCATGTGTTCATCTTGGTGGTGCAGAGCTTCCTAGCCCGTTATCCAGAGATGCTGGAGTTGCTGCATAAAAGTGTGTGGTGTTTGCATACACTTTCGGCGTTCCCGCCCTGCTGCTGCTGCTGCCTCATATGTGACTTGCCAACCAGGTTTAATTCCACTTTGTATATGCTTAAAAGGGTGTGTGAACAGCAGCAGGCAATAGTGGAGTTCCAGCTTCAAAATGCCAGGGTGAGTTGAAGTGCAGACCAACATCACCACCAATGAGTGAGCCTCCAAGAGGGACATTTGTACCGTGCTGCAGTGCTTTCAGTATGCAACCAATATGGTGAGCACTAATAACACCATTGTCAGCGCTACCATCCCCATCCTTTGTCTGCTAGAAAGAAACCCTTCAGGTCATGATGGAAAGTGTGATGGTGGAACAGGAGTAAGCAGAGGAGGGAGAGGAAGGCCCATCTTCCCAGGTGTCAGGGCAGTGCACAAGTGAATCGCGGAGTAAGTTGCTGGGCCAACAACGGCCAGGTACTCCACTGTCCAACCAGGGGACTGTTTTGGATGATTTGGAGGGGGAGGACTTTCTCTCACAGCAGGGTGGCACCCAGCACCACTCACTGGCATCACTGAAGTGTGGCTGGAGGGAGGAGCAGAAGGAGGAGACACCTGACACTGAGGACAGGTTCTGCTTGACCTAGGGCAGCCTGGCTCACATGAGCCACTACATGCTGCAGTGCCTGAGTAACAACTGCAAAGTTGCCTGCATAGTCATCAGTGCTGATTACTGGGTGGCCACCCTTCTGGATCCCCGCAATAAGGATAACATCACCTCCTTGATTCCACCTCTGGAGCAGGATAGAAAGATAAGGGAGTACAAACGCACTCTAGTGGACGCACCAGGACCTGTGGAGGTCTGAGTTGAATTTGTGTGCTTAGTGACGGCATGAGGTTGAGGAGGAGGAGGAGCAAGTCACTAATGCAGCAGGGGCACTGTCACCACAGTATAAGGGAGGGTGAGTATGGCCACAATGTGAAACACCTAATTTCATTGTCAGCCACATGCACCACCAAGAAAAGAGCCCGTAGTGCTAGTAGGCAGACTTTGACATGCATGGTAGATGATCTGTCAACGCGTCTCCTGGTCCTCACTCTCCTGAGTAATGTGTCCTCCCCATTCAATTTCAGGGTCACTAAATTGGACATGTGGCCAGAGCTTGCCATCTATGCCTTGTAGGTGCTGGCCTGTCCTGTGGCAAGTGTTTTATCAGAACATGCGTTCAGCACTGCAAAGCACACGTGGACATGATGACATTCCTTAAGATGAACCAGGTGTGGATCCCATGCCACGTGCCAGCCACTGGGTGAGTTATTTTAGTGTTGGCTACCTCCTCCTTTGCCCATTCCACCTAAACCATCACATCCTCCACCTCCTCCTTTTTTCCATGTGTCACGGGGAACCCCTTACACTCACCTGGCCTCCGGTCCCACGTCGGCGGCTCCCGCTCGGCCAGCGAGCGGGCTGGGCGGCGTCTCTGTCAGGCGGTGGCTCGGCGTCTCCTCTCCCCGGCCCCCGCTCGGCTATTTCCGCCGCGAGCAGCCGCTCGGCTCTTTCCGTCGCGAGCGGCTGCTCGGGCGGTCTCCTCTCCGGCGGCGTCGGGAGCGGCCGCTCCACTGTCATCTCAGCGCGCTCCCGGCGCGCAGCCTCCTACACGCGCGCGCGCGTCTGCTGCTTCCATTTATGCCCTCAGGCGGCGCTGCTCACAGGGCGCCCGCCGGAGGTAATTAGATCTGGGCCAATGAGCCCAAGCTTGTCAGTTTGAATGGGGCAATCAGCCTCAGGGTTCCTAAGTTGCACCAATCATTTCCCTCTTCCTGTTCCATCACTCCTATAAAGCTGCTCACTCTGCACTTGTTCCTTGCCCGTGATAGCGTGCTGCTGGGTGTGATTGTGATATCTGTTTTCCCTACGAATCTTGCCGTGTATGACCAATCCTGATTGCCGCCTGGACCGACCTTGCCTGTTTTTGACCATGATTCTTGCCTGCTCCTCTGTACCGCGTATCTCTGATCTCCTGGTGTGACCTTTGGCTAGCCCTGACTATTCTTCTATCTAAACCCTTCTGTACCGTGCATCCTTGGACTGATCTCCCGTGTATGACCTCTGCCCGATTGTCTCTACCCAGTCTTGTTCCTGGTTCGTCCACCTTCCCCTGCATAAGTCAGCATCCTTTGTGCTAACAAGTCCTGGGGGCAACCGTGTCCGGTGAGGCGAAGAAAGCAGCGGAGATTGGGGGTTGCTGACTTATTGGAAGGAAGACGTCCCACGGGACCTGACACCATGGATCTCTGACACCTGTTAAAAAAATATTTATAAAAAAATATTATTTTTAATTTATTTATGTATTTCTTTAACTTTTTTTTTTGGGTATTATTTTGAGGTCTTTCCCACCACCAAATTGGCCCCCGAGTCTGGCACCTGTGAAAAAATTAATATTTTATTTGTTTTAAATGTTTTTACATTTATTTATTGGCCTCTGGCTCCTGTTACTCCTTACTCCTCGCTACTCCTATTTTACATCCATTTTTGGGCCCCCAAGTTTAGGTCCCCATTGACTTCAATGGGGTTCAGGTTCGGGTCCGTACTGAACATTAGCAGATAGTTTGTCCGTACTTTTTGAACCCAAACTTCCACGGGTTTGCTCATCCCTAGTCATAAGTGAAAGTGATATGTCAGGTGAAATAACCCAAACTCTCCATTAAATGTCAGCTGTCACTAGCACCACCTTAAAGAACTCTCCAGGCAAAAATAAAAAAAATAGTTCATACAGCTGATTGGGCCTATACTTTGAACCTCAAACTTTCCACTGCCAGAAATCCAGACCATGCCAACCCCCTGCTCACGACCACAGCCTGTAGTCCTCTGGCTGCCTCCTCGCGTCACTCATGGAGACTGGACTTGTAGTGAATGGAGTGGGCACAGCCAATCACAGTGACTGACGTGAATCGCCTGCAAGAGATTAGTGGCAAGTATACATTTTTTTGCCTGCACAGGGGCTTTAAACAGATTAAAAAAGACATATCCCAGGTCCGGATTGGCATACATCCCCACATATTAAAGCAAAACAAACCCCTTTTTTAACACTCTCCCCACTAAATCTGGTCCCCCTTGCCTAGCACCTGCAGGCTATGTTTCTTTCTCCTCAGTTGGCTGATTTTTGTGAACTGGTCTTTTTTCCCTCGTTAGCCATTCTTTCCTAGCTTCCCAGTCATGCTGCTGCTTGGATTTTACAGACAAACCCCCACAGCACAGCATCAGGAAACCCAGCAGCACTTCCTCTTTGCAGGACTGTAGCTCAATAGGAAGCCATTCTGAGGGTAAATTGTCCACGGCAGGACTTGCAAAAATGTAAATGTATTTTTATGTGCAGCAATCTGAATTGCATATGAGCACTGTTTCCTGTAAGGGTGTTGGATTGGTCCGATTTAAGGTGAACTTATGAATTTTATGACAGTAAGTTTAACTTCCGTGCGTGCAAGGTTTTCGAAGATTATCTAAGAGATTCCTGAAATATCTCAATGAAAATAAACTTTTTATTCCAAATCAGCTTGGATTTATGGAAGATTGGCCCTGTCAAACGAACCTGATCATATTTCACACAGGGGTGATTGTGGGGCAATTGCTCACAATTACAATTGTCCCCAAAATTTGCAATCGCGCTTGTACACAGACACACAGTACAGAGAATATTGCCAAGCCACCACAGGGCAGGATGGAGAGTAGCAAATCCACCGTCAGCAATGGTACAGTGATGGGTAGGTGCAGAGCCATTCACTGCACAGAAGCCACCAAGCACAGCAGCTGGTAGCTCAATGCAGTGAAAATGTTTTTTGCTGGACCAGCTGGGGACTATACCTCACCCAAAATGGCCAAGCAGCAGGCACCCACACAAGGATGGCACAAGGGACTTGATCTGACATTCCAGTAAGGGGGCGGGTTCAAGACAACCACCAGTCAGTTACTTGGCTGGATTATTATTTTAAAGGAAAAAAATGCTGTATCTGGGGCCTCCACCACTTAATCTGGCCCTGCTTACAGATGATTCTAATAGGGATGAGCGAATCGATCCGGACGAACCCGGATTCGTTCCGAATTTCATGGAAAATTCGATTCTGAACGAACCCGAATTTCCCCGCGATTCGATCGATCGAAGTTTTCCTTTAAACTCCATTTATTTCAATTATAGGCATTCTAAAATTGTGGATGAACATGTCCAGAGCACAGCTAGTTAGAGACAGGGAAAGAGAGTTAGAGATAGGTAGGGAGAGTCAGAGAGGCAGACAGAGAGGTAGGCAGAGCCAGGGAAAGATAGGGAAAAACCGGAACCATCCAGCCAGGGACAGCTTAGAAGTGACAGTGAAATTTTTTTTTTTTCATTAGCCAGATCAGTTTTAAATTCGATTTCAGTTCTTTGTGCTGTAAATCTGCCTTGCCACTGTGCATGCCATCTATGCAGTGGCTTATTTAACCCTATCTGTTACACACAAGCATTTATCATAATATATAACTGGATTAGTTTAAATATTTTTGGGTCTGCCTTTAACAAAAAAAACACCAGCCCACCTGGGTATCCCAAACCTGCACTTAGCAGCCTATCTGTTATACTAAATACGCTTGTTGATCCTTCCTCAGCTTAATCAAAGTATTGCATTTTGAATTGGTTTTTGGTCTGCCTTTAACAAAAAAAACACCAGGCCGCAGGGCATCCCAAACCTGCATTAGGCAGCCTATCTGTTATACTAAATATGCTTGTTGATCCTTACTCAGCTTAATCAAAGTATTGATTACGTCGCCGTTCCCTCCCCCAGCGACGTATCCTATGCTTTGGGTTCAGCTCCACTCTTTAGTGAGGAGGACGATCAGATAGAGGACAGTCAGCAGCTACTGCCCAGCCAAGAAACGGAGGTGGCTTCTTTAGCTAGGCAGACAAATAGTGATGTGGACAGTGTTGTGGGTGTTGCGAGCGTTCCAGCTCCTGCCCCAGACACTGTTGAGGAAACCGAGAACATCAGTGACGTGCAGCCACAACTCGGTGATGATGATGATGATGATGAAGCCGATCGCACTTGGGAACCGGGTGATGAAGGGGCTTCATCGTCATCATCAGGAGAAGAGGGGCGCAGGTTGCCCCGGAGTCAGCAGCTGAGGCAGAAAGTTGTTAGCAGCATGGTTGGCAGTCAGCATGGGGGCAGAATTGTAAAGCCTGGAGCCAAACGGGGCCGGGGTAGAGCACCTGCTGCGCGGCAGGCTACCTTATCGGAAGGTAGTGGAGCAGGGGTTCCTGGAGTTGGCGACAGTAGCAGTGAATCAGTGCGGACTGTTGGTGGGAAAAGTAGCTACTCAGCAGTGTGGCAGTTTTTCCTGAATCATCCGCAGGAGGGTAACATGGCCACATGCAAGATATGTAAGCAGAAGGTGAAGCGTGGCCAGGGCCCAAATGTTGGCACCACGGCCCTGCGTCAACATATGATGCGTCACCATAAAGCGGCCTGGGAGAACCGAGGCTCCGAAGAGGTGGTCCAGCCTGCTTCCTCACCAAGTGGCACGCAGCTCCCAATTTCTGCCAGCCAAGGCTCCAGCACCTCAGCCGAACGCAGCTGTGCGTCATACCCATCCTCTGTCGCTCCTGCTCCTCCTCCTCCAAGTCATGCATCCCGCCAGCAATCCATCAGTGAAGCCATGTCCAAGAGACAGCAGTATGCGCCCACTCATCCAACGGCGCAGAAGCTGAATGTGCTCCTGTCCAAGTTGCTGGTGCTGCAGTCCCTCCCTTTTCAGGTGGTGGACTCTGCACCTTTCAGAGAACTGATGGCTTGTGCCGAGCCGAGGTGGAGAGTCCCAAGCCGTCATTTCTTTGCCAAGAAGGCAGTACCAGTGCTGCACACTTTTGTTGAACAAAAGGTGGGCCAGTCCTTGAGCCTGTCGGTGTGTAGCAAAGTGCATGGCAGCGCCGACGTCTGGAGCTGTAACTACGGTCAGGGACAGTACATGTCGTTTACGGCCCCCTGGGTGAATGTGGTCCCTTTGCAGCAGCAGCAACTTGGACAGGTCACGCCGCTTCGGCCTCCGCGCTCCCTGCCCGTTGGGCCTGTGACACCGTGAGACTTGGCCTCCTCATCCTCCGCCATCTCCTCACCCTCCACTGTAGGCTCAAGTCTCAGTGACCCTCCAGTCTACCATGTGTGCAGGGCACGGAAGTGTCACGCTGTGCTTCACATGGTTTGTTTTGGTGAACGGAGTCACACAGGGGAGGAACTGCTTAAATGTATTCATCAGGAAATCCAAACATGGCTTACTCCAAGAAAACTTAAAATGGGAATCATGGTTACCAACAATGGGAAGAACATTTTGTCTGCGCTGCGCCAAGGAAGCCTGACCCTGCATGGCTCACGTCTTCAATCTGGTTGCATGCACTTCAGCCACTCATACACCGCCAAACACACTCTTCTTGCGCTACAACGTCAGAACGGTAGCCCCCAACATAGTCTGATTTGTGATGTTTCCACCCGTTGGAATTCCACCCTTCACATGTTGGACCGATTATATGAACAGAGAAAAGCCATCACGGATTTCCTGATGATGTGTAACTTCAATGTCAACCAGTGGCAGCTCATACGTGACACCTGCCGTTTGCTCAGGCCCTTTGAGGAACCCACTTTATTTGTCAGTTGGCAGGATTCCACTGCTTCATGTACTACAGCACATGTTGGAAACCATGGCTGGTCAGGGCACTGGAGACATGGCGTTTACATCTTACGGCCACATGAACCCCGTTGGAGCTGAACTGGAGGAGGAGGAGGAAGAGGAGGAGGAGTGGCCCAGTGAAGCACAGTTTAGGCTTGGCGAAATGGCTGGTTAATCTAGTCAGCGGACAGGAGAGGAGGAGCAGAAGCAGCCAGAGGAGCTAGAGGGTTTTGAGGAAGGCGAGACAGAGGACCCGGACACACCGTGGCAGTATGCAGTGGAGATGGAGACAGGTAGTCCCTCCGAGTCACTTGCGCAAATGGCAGGAAGCATGCTCACGTGCTTGCATAGTGACCCCAGAATTGTTTCCATTTGTCGGCTGGATGACTTCTGGCTGTCCACCTTATTGGACCCTCGCTTCCGGCACAAAATGGGGTCATTTTTTAAACCCGCCGAGAGGGAGGACAAACTGAACTACTACAAAGACATTCTGCGTAGTCAGTTGGCCGATGCCTATCTGCGGCATGGTCCATACTCTCGCAGGTCTGACTCGGGGGGAGCTCTGCGCTCAACTTCCACTGCCATGGCTGCTGGGGGGGTTGGCAGGAGCAGCAGCAGCAGCTCCATCAGCAGCAGCCTCAGTCTTCAGTCACTAATGAGTAGCTTTCTACACCCGCATAGTGAGGCTACTCATGAGCAGCAGGAAGACCTGGAGCAGGACCTCAACCAGCAGGTCATGTCATACCTTGACATGACCATGCCAACACACCTTGAGGATCCGCTGGACTTCTGGGCAGCCAAACTTGGCTTGTGGCCACAACTAGCAGAGTTTGCCCTGGAAAACTGCCCTGCCCGGCCAGTAGGGTGCCATCTGAGCAGGTGTTTAGTGCGGCGGGGGCCATAGTTACGGCGAGGAGAACTCGTCTGTCAATTAAAAATGTGGACAGACTCACCTTTGTCAAAATGAATCAGGGATGGATCAGCCAGGATTTCCACCTACCAATGGCTGATGCATGCGACTAGATTCAACATGGTGCAACGTCTTACACTTTCCAAATGGTGCAAAACATATTTATGTCTTTAGGCCAATTTTTGGGCTCCTGCTGAGCCAACTTCAGGGTGTGCCTTCCAGCCAATTTTTGGGCTCCTGCTGATGCCAACTTCAGGGTGTGCCTTTCAGCCAATTTTTGGCCTCCTGCTGCTGCTGCTGCCAACTCCAGGGTGTCTTTCAAGCAATGTTTGGGCTCCTGCTTATGCTGCTGCCAACTCCAGGGTGTGCCTTCCAGCTAATGTTTGTGCTCCTGCCGCTGTCAACTTCAGGGTGCCTTCCAGCCAATTTCTGGGTTCCTGCTGCTGCCAACTCCAGGGTGTGTCAGTAAATTGTTGGGCTCCTGCTGCGGCTGCTGCCAACTCCAGTGTCTCTTTAAAGCAATATTTGGGCACCTGCAGCTGCTGCTGCTGCTTGCAACTCCAGGGTGTAATTCAGCTAATTTTTGGGCTCCTGCTGCCAACTCTTTAAAGTAATGTTTGGGCTCCTGCTGCTGCTTGCAACTCCAGGGTGTGATTCATCCAATTTTTGGGCTCCTGCTGCCAACTCCAGTGTCTCTTTCAAGCTATGTTTGGGCTCCTGCTGCTGCTTGCAAATCCAGGGTGTGATTCATCCAATTTTTGGGCTCCTGCTGCCAACTCCAGTGTCTCTTTAAAGTAATGTTTGGGCTCCTGCTGCTGCTTGCGAATCCAGGGTGTGATTCATCCAATTATTGGGCTCCTGCTGCCAACTCTAGTGTCTCTTTCAAGCTATGTTTGGGCTCCTGCTGCTGCTCCTTGCAACTCCAGGGTGTGATTCATCCAATTTTTGGGCTCCTGCAGCCAACTCCACTGTCTCTTTAAAGCAATGTTGGGCTCCTGTTGCTGCTGCTTGCAACTCCAGGGTGTGATTCATCCAATTATTGGGCTCCTGCTGCCAACTCTAGTGTCTCTTTCAAGCTATGTTTGGGCTCCTGCTGCTGCTTGCAACTCCAGGGTGTGATTCAGCCAATTTTTGGGCTCCTGCTGCCAACTCCAGTGTCTCTTTCAAGCTATGTTCAGGCTCCTGCTGCTGCTTGCAACTCCAGGGTGTGATTCATCCAATTTTTGGTCTTCTGCTGCCAACTCCAGTGTTTCTTTCAAGCTATGTTTGGGCTCCTGCTGCTGCTTGCAACTCCAGGGTGTGATTCATCCAATTTTTGGGCTCCTGCTGCCAACTCCAGTGTCTCTTTGAAGCTACGTTTGGGCTGCTGCTTGCAACTCCAGGGTGTGATTCATCCAATTTTGGGGCTCCTGCTGCCAACTCCAGTGTCTCTTTCAAGCAATGTTTGGGCTCCTGCTGCTGCTGCTTGCAACTCCAGGGTGTGATTCATCCAATTTTTGGGTCCCTGCTGCCAACTCCAGTTTCTCTTTAAAGCAATGTTTGGGCTCCTGCTGCTGCTTGCAACTCCAGGGTGTGATTCATCCAATTTTTGGGCTCCTGCTGCCAACTCCAGTGTCTCTTTCAAGCTATGTTTGGGCTCCTGCTGCTGCTGCTTGCAACTCCAGGGTGTGATTCATCCAATTTTTGGGCTCCTGCTGCCAACTCCAGTGTCTCTTTCAAGCAATGTTTGGGCTCCTGCTGCTGCTTACAACTCCAGGGTGTCATTCATCCAATTTTTGGGCTCCTGCTGCCAACTCCAGTGTCTCTTTCAAACTATGTTTGGGCTCCTGCTGCTGCTTGCAACTCCAGGGTGTGATTCATCCAATTTTTGGTCTCCTGCTGCCAACTCCAGTGTCTTTCAAGCTATGTTTGGGCTCCTGCTGCTGCTTGCAACTCCAGGGTGTGATTCATCCAATTTTTGGGCTCCTGCTGCCAACTCCAGTGTCTCTTTCAAGCTATGTTTGGGCTCCTGCTGCTGCTGCTTGCAACTCCAGAGTGTGATTCATCCAATTTTTTGGCTCCTGAAGCCAACTCCAGTGTCTCTTTAAAGTAATGTTTGGGCTCCTGCTGCTACTGTTGCTTGCAACTCCAGGGTGTGATTCATCCAATTTTTGGGCTCCTGCTGCCAACTCCAGTGTCTCTTTCAAGCTATGTTTGGGCTCCTGCTGCTGCTTGCAACTCCACGGTGTGATTCATCCAATTTTTGGGCTGCTGAAGCCAACTCCAGTGTCTCTTTCAAGCTATGTTTGGGCTCCTGCTGCTGCTGCTTGCAACTCCAGGGTGTGATTCATCCAATTTTTGGGCTCCTGCTGCCAACTCCAGTGTCTCTTTCAAGCTATGTTTGGGCTCCTGCTGCTTGCAACTCCAGGGTGTGATTCATCCAATTTTTGGGCTCCTGCTGCCAACTCCAGTGTCTCTTTCAAGCTATGTTTGGGCTCCTGCTGCTGCTGCTTGCAACTCCAGGGTGTGATTCATCCAATTTTTGGGCTCCTGCTGCCAACTCCAGTGTCTCTTTAAAGCAATGTTTGGGCTCCTGCTGCTGCTTGCTACTCCAGGGTGTGATTCATCCAATTTTTGGGCTCCTGCTGCAAACTCCAATGTCTCTTTCAAGCTATGTTTGGGCTGCTGCTGCTGCTGCTGCTTGCAACTCCAGGGTGTGATTCATCCAATTTTTGGGCTCCTGCTGCCAACTTCAGTGTCTCTTTCAAGCTATGTTTGGGCTCCTGCTGCTGCTTGCAACTCCAGGCTGTGATTCATCCAATTTTTGGGCTCCTGAAGCCAACTCCAGTGTCTCTTTAAAGTAATGTTTGGGCTCCTGCTGCTACTGCTGCTTGCAACTCCAGGGTGTGATTCAGCCAATTTTTGGGCTCCTGCTGCCAACTCCAGTGTGTCTTTCAAGCTATGTTTGGGCTCCTGCTGATGCCAACTTCAGGGTGTGCCTTTCAGCCAATTTTTGGCCTCCTGCTGCTGCTGCTGCCAACTCCAGGGTGTCTTTCAAGCAATGTTTGGGCTCCTGCTTATGCTGCTGCCAACTCCAGGGTGTGCCTTCCAGCTAATGTTTGTGCTCCTGCCGCTGTCAACTTCAGGGTGCCTTCCAGCCAATTTCTGGGTTCCTGCTGCTGCCAACTCCAGGGTGTGTCAGTAAATTGTTGGGCTCCTGCTGCGGCTGCTGCCAACTCCAGTGTCTCTTTAAAGCAATATTTGGGCACCTGCAGCTGCTGCTGCTGCTTGCAACTCCAGGGTGTAATTCAGCTAATTTTTGGGCTCCTGCTGCCAACTCTTTAAAGTAATGTTTGGGCTCCTGCTGCTGCTTGCAACTCCAGGGTGTGATTCATCCAATTTTTGGGCTCCTGCTGCCAACTCCAGTGTCTCTTTCAAGCTATGTTTGGGCTCCTGCTGCTGCTTGCGAATCCAGGGTGTGATTCATCCAATTATTGGGCTCCTGCTGCCAACTCTAGTGTCTCTTTCAAGCTATGTTTGGGCTCCTGCTGCTGCTTGCAAATCCAGGGTGTGATTCATCCAATTTTTGGGCTCCTGCTGCCAACTCCAGTGTCTCTTTAAAGTAATGTTTGGGCTCCTGCTGCTGCTTGCGAATCCAGGGTGTGATTCATCCAATTATTGGGCTCCTGCTGCCAACTCTAGTGTCTCTTTCAAGCTATGTTTGGGCTCCTGCTGCTGCTCCTTGCAACTCCAGGGTGTGATTCATCCAATTTTTGGGCTCCTGCAGCCAACTCCACTGTCTCTTTAAAGCAATGTTGGGCTCCTGTTGCTGCTGCTTGCAACTCCAGGGTGTGATTCATCCAATTATTGGGCTCCTGCTGCCAACTCTAGTGTCTCTTTCAAGCTATGTTTGGGCTCCTGCTGCTGCTTGCAACTCCAGGGTGTGATTCAGCCAATTTTTGGGCTCCTGCTGCCAACTCCAGTGTCTCTTTCAAGCTATGTTCAGGCTCCTGCTGCTGCTTGCAACTCCAGGGTGTGATTCATCCAATTTTTGGTCTTCTGCTGCCAACTCCAGTGTTTCTTTCAAGCTATGTTTGGGCTCCTGCTGCTGCTTGCAACTCCAGGGTGTGATTCATCCAATTTTTGGGCTCCTGCTGCCAACTCCAGTGTCTCTTTGAAGCTACGTTTGGGCTGCTGCTTGCAACTCCAGGGTGTGATTCATCCAATTTTGGGGCTCCTGCTGCCAACTCCAGTGTCTCTTTCAAGCAATGTTTGGGCTCCTGCTGCTGCTGCTTGCAACTCCAGGGTGTGATTCATCCAATTTTTGGGTCCCTGCTGCCAACTCCAGTTTCTCTTTAAAGCAATGTTTGGGCTCCTGCTGCTGCTTGCAACTCCAGGGTGTGATTCATCCAATTTTTGGGCTCCTGCTGCCAACTCCAGTGTCTCTTTCAAGCTATGTTTGGGCTCCTGCTGCTGCTGCTTGCAACTCCAGGGTGTGATTCATCCAATTTTTGGGCTCCTGCTGCCAACTCCAGTGTCTCTTTCAAGCAATGTTTGGGCTCCTGCTGCTGCTTACAACTCCAGGGTGTCATTCATCCAATTTTTGGGCTCCTGCTGCCAACTCCAGTGTCTCTTTCAAACTATGTTTGGGCTCCTGCTGCTGCTTGCAACTCCAGGGTGTGATTCATCCAATTTTTGGTCTCCTGCTGCCAACTCCAGTGTCTTTCAAGCTATGTTTGGGCTCCTGCTGCTGCTTGCAACTCCAGGGTGTGATTCATCCAATTTTTGGGCTCCTGCTGCCAACTCCAGTGTCTCTTTCAAGCTATGTTTGGGCTCCTGCTGCTGCTGCTTGCAACTCCAGAGTGTGATTCATCCAATTTTTTGGCTCCTGAAGCCAACTCCAGTGTCTCTTTAAAGTAATGTTTGGGCTCCTGCTGCTACTGTTGCTTGCAACTCCAGGGTGTGATTCATCCAATTTTTGGGCTCCTGCTGCCAACTCCAGTGTCTCTTTCAAGCTATGTTTGGGCTCCTGCTGCTGCTTGCAACTCCACGGTGTGATTCATCCAATTTTTG
Source organism: Gastrophryne carolinensis (assembly GCA_027917425.1). NCBI lineage: Eukaryota > Metazoa > Chordata > Amphibia > Anura > Microhylidae > Gastrophryne > Gastrophryne carolinensis. The sequence continues at coordinate 156,477,137 of CM051243.1, forward strand.
GGCTGCTGAAGCCAACTCCAGTGTCTCTTTCAAGCTATGTTTGGGCTCCTGCTGCTGCTGCTTGCAACTCCAGGGTGTGATTCATCCAATTTTTGGGCTCCTGCTGCCAACTCCAGTGTCTCTTTCAAGCTATGTTTGGGCTCCTGCTGCTTGCAACTCCAGGGTGTGATTCATCCAATTTTTGGGCTCCTGCTGCCAACTCCAGTGTCTCTTTAAAGCAATGTTTGGGCTCCTGCTGCTGCTTGCTACTCCAGGGTGTGATTCATCCAATTTTTGGGCTCCTGCTGCAAACTCCAATGTCTCTTTCAAGCTATGTTTGGGCTGCTGCTGTTGCTGCTGCTGCTTGCAACTCCAGGGTGTGATTCATCCAATTTTTGGGCTCCTGCTGCCAACTTCAGTGTCTCTTTCAAGCTATGTTTGGGCTCCTGCTGCTGCTTGCAACTCCAGGCTGTGATTCATCCAATTTTTGGGCTCCTGAAGCCAACTCCAGTGTCTCTTTAAAGTAATGTTTGGGCTCCTGCTGCTACTGCTGCTTGCAACTCCAGGGTGTGATTCAGCCAATTTTTGGGCTCCTGCTGCCAACTCCAGTGTGTCTTTCAAGCTATGTTTGGGCTCCTGCTGCTGCTGCTGCTTGCAACTCCAGGGTGTGATTCATCCAATTTTTGGGCTCCTGCTGCCAACTCCAGTGTCTCTTTCAAGCTATGTTTGGGCTGCTGCTGCTTGCAACTCCAGGGTGTGATTCTATTAGCGATGCCTCCGATCTGCATGTGATAATTATTTACAGTATTATTTCAATAACCCAGCACGCGTCCTATGCGTGTTAGAATGGTTTACAACCCTATTGAGGCTCTAGGAGGCTCAGAAATAGCCGTTTTTAATAGCGATTCGTCGCAAATAAATTCGGGTCGAAACTATTTTTGTCGGAAAATTCGACGAATCAGTCGAATCGAATTTTTCTAAAGTTCGCTCATCTCTAGATACTAAGCTAGAGTAACAAACACAAAAGAGGACAGCATGCAGGTACAAATGGATTTAGGTAAAGTGGAGGTGTGGGCAGAAAAATATCAAATGAGGTTTAATACAGAGAAATGTTATGCACATTAACCCTTTAACCGCCAGCCTACCTTGAGATTTTGTCACCCTTTGTTGCCAGACCATTTTGCACTATTTTGCGCTCCCCTTGTTCAACTGTGATTTTTGAGGGGATTTCCAGGGATTTCCCAGGAAAATGATATATTGTTTTTTTCAGCAGAGTCTGGGCTTTAACATGAAATGTCTTGTTTGTCATTTGTTAGGTGTATTCTTAATATTTTTGGGTGAAATATGTGCAAAAAAAAAAAAATTTTTACATATTGTAGTTTTTTTTGGAATAAAAAATGTAAGTTTGTCAATAAAATCTTATTGCGTGTGAAATCCCAATTTCTCCCGGTTACAGCGGTACCACATATGTATAGGTAGACACCCTTTCCTGCCCAGGAGACTCCCCCAAACTGAAACAGCGCTTTAGGAGATTTTCAGATAAAATACAACTATGCTATGCAATATGCGCACCTTGCGGTTTTTCCAGAAAAACAACCCTTTACATTTAAAATACCCCCAACAAACTATATATTCTCTGGAAGTACACACCTCAGGCTTTCTAGGCGTACCAGGCTTGTGGATGTGGCCATAGTTTTCTGGAAGTAATCCCTCAACGTAATCTTTGGTTGCAAAGAGTTTCCCTAAAAAAAGGATAAAAAAGCAGAATCAAAGCCACATTTTCCTAAAAAAACTATATACAAACAAGAAAAATCAAGTTTAATCTGAAAAAGCAACATCTCCCGAACAGAACGATACCCAACATGCATAGGTTCTGTCAAGGGAAGAGTTGCCAAACACCCCAAAGTAAAGCATGTGCGTAACGGTAATTTTACTTGAAAATTTCAGCTCTGCAGACAAAGTGCGCACCTTGCGATTTTTCAACCAAAACAACCCTTTACATTTGGAATATCCCCCATAAACCATATATTCCCTGAAAGTACACACGTTAAGCTTTCTAAGGGTACCCAGCTTGCTGTAGTGGGCTCATCTTTCTGGAATTAATTCCTCAAAGAATTCTTTGGTTGCGCAGGGTTTCCCTAAAAAATTTATTAAAAAGCTGAATAAAAAACACCTTTTCCTAAAATATAAATATGCAAACCAGAAAAAACAAGCTAAGTCTGAAAGCGCAAGGTCCCCCGAACAGAACAATACCCAACATGCATAGGTACTATTAACCCTTTTAATTGCCAGCCTACTTGAGATTTTGTCACCCTCTGTTGACAGGCCATTTTTCCCCATTTTGCGTCATGTTTTGCGACATGTTTTGCGCCATTTTTGCTGGAACTTTCAGAAAAATTATATTTTTTTTTTTTTTGCAGCAGAGTTTAGACTTTAACATGAAATGTCTTGTTTGTAATTTTTTTTTTTTTTTTTACAATATTATTAAGTGAAAAAAAAAATAAATAAATAAAATTTTTTTTTTAGAAAATTGACTCCTTTATTTTAAATAAAAAATGTATTTTATTAAGGAAAATCATATTGCATGTGAAAGCCCCATTTCTACCGATTAGAACGGTACCACATATTTATCGGTAGCCCCCCGTTCCTGCCCAGGAGACCCCCCCTAACTGAAACAAGTATTTTATAACATTCACAAAAAAAAACACAAAAACCATCCACACTACAAAGGGTTAAATCGAGAAAAAAAATGACATAGGGTCCCCCCTCCCAGGGGAGGGAGACCCCATTTTTTTTTTTGATTTTTAAGGGTTAAAAACCCTTAAAAATCAAAAAAAAAAATGACGTGGGGTCCCCCTTACCCACAGTAACCAGCCCGGGACCAGCTATGGGGGCTTGTAGGCACAGAGTGGGGGGGCCAGCTTTTGTGGCCCCCCCACCCTGCAGCCTACGAGCCCACATAGCCCATGTGGGCCCGGGCTCTTCTGCCCCCCCCTGGCCTTTGGGGAGGCAGGTAATGGGGGTGCCGGGGGTTAATGGCAAGCCACCCGCTAGCGCAGGTGGCTTGCCATCCCCCCAGCCTTGTGAACTGGTATAGTGGTCATGGACCCCTTACCAGTTCACAAGGGGTTAAAAGTAAATAATCACACAGACACACAAAAGAGAAAAAATATTTTATTAATTTTTATTTTTTTTTTTACACTGTACTCACCTCCCATCCATCCTGGAGCACTCTGTCCCTCGGCGATCACTGGCTTCTGCTCACTTGCTAGAAGCCCTTTATAGCTGCTGGATGACAGAACACAAAGAGTTAATAAAAAAAAAAAATGACATAGGGTCCCCCCTCCCAGGGGGGGCGGACCCCATTTTTTTTTTATTTTTAAGGGTTAAAAACCCTTAAAAATCAAAAAAAAAATTGACGTGGGGTCCCCCTTACCCACAGTAACCAGCCCGGGACCAGCTATGGGGGCTTGTAGGCACAGAGTGGGGGGGCCAGCTTTTGTGGCCCCCCCACCCTGCAGCCTACGAGCCCACATAGCCCATGTGGGCCCGGGCTCTTCTGCCCCCCCCTGGCCTTTGGGGAGGCAGGTAATGGGGGTGCCGGGGGTTAATGGCAAGCCACCCGCTAGCGCAGGTGGCTTGCCATCCCCCCAGCCTTGTGAACTGGTATAGGGGTCATGGACCCCTTACCAGTTCACAAGAGGTTAAAAGTAAAAAATGACACAGACACACAAAAGAGAAAAAATATTTTATTAATTTTTTTTTTTTTTTTTTTACACTGTACTCACCTCCCATCCATCCTGGAGCACTCTGTCCCTCGGCTATCACTGGCTTCTGCTCACTTGCTAGAAGCCTTTTATAGCTGCTGGATGACAGAACACAAAGGGTTAATCAAAAAAAAAAAATGACATAGGGTCCCCCCTCCCAGGGGGGGGTGGACCCCATTTTTTTTTTGATTTTTAAGGGTTAAAAACCCTTAAAAATCAAAAAAAAAAATTGACGTGGGGTCCCCCTTACCCACAGTAACCAGCCCGGGACCAGCTATGGGGGCTTGTAGGCACAGAGTGGGGGGGCCAGCTTTTGTGGCCCCCCCACCCTGCAGCCTACGAGCCCACATAGCCCATGTGGGCCCGGGCTCTTCTGCCCCCCCCTGGCCTTTGGGGAGGCAGGTAATGGGGGTGCCGGGGGTTAATGGCAAGCCACCCGCTAGCGCAGGTGACTTGCCAGACCCCCGAGCCCTGTGAACTGGTATAAGGGGTCACATGGACCCCTTACCAGTTCACAAAGGGTTAAAAGGTAAAAAAAAAAGACAAGACACGTTTTTTTAAAAAAGTTTATTAAAAAAAAAAAAAAAACTTTTACTTTACTCACCTCCGATCTTCATCTTCTGTGTCCCGCGGCGATCTGCTGTCAGTGACGGCTGGGCAGAGAAGGGGGGAGGCAGGCGATCGGAGGATCGCCTACCTCCCTCCTTCCCCGCCCAGCCGTCACCGGCATCTGAGAGACGAACTGCCGGGTGCCCCGATGACACCCGGCGGTGACGTCATCTGGCCCCGCCCCGTGACGTCACCAAAGATGGCGGCCGCCATCGGAAGACGGCAAGGGAGGAGGGCTGTTATGCCCCCTCCAGAAGACAGAAGAGCGGGGGGGGGGATCGGAGCCCCCCCCCGTGAAGAGGAGAGCCTGCGGGAGCCGGCGGGGACAAAGGTAGGTGACTTTTTTTTTTTTTTTGTTTTTTTTTTACAGTAAACCGGGCGGCTGCTGAAACGGGGGGGGGCACCCTGTTCCGGGCCCTCCCCTGCAGCCGGAGGAGCCCCGATGGGCGATCGGAGCCCCTCTGGCTGAAGAGGAGACCCGACCGGATCGAACGAGGGGTCAGGTAAGTGTCTTTTATTTTTACTTTTTTTTTTTTTACTGGGGAAAGTCAGGCACGTAAATTTTACGTGGCTGGCGTTTAACTGTTGGAGAGGCAGCCACGTAAAATTTACGTGGCTGGCGTTTAAAGGGTTAAAATGAGCAGAGTATAGGCTCGATTCAGAGACACATTCGTCCTGACTTCCGTAGCTGTCTGTGAAAGTTTTGGTGGGTGTTTGTCATTTTTTGGCTTTTTTTCGTATATTTTTCACTCGCACGAACGTTCGAGAACATGCGTATATGCTCTTTCGATAATGGTGACAAAATCGGAAGATTTACGTTACTTCGGGAGCTTTTTCCCACCAAATCGGAAATGTTTCGTCCGTTCAGAATTTTTTCGTTATTGCAATGGGCTTGCGATTAATTCAGAGAGCTGATTGCCGATGGTCCCACACCTCATAAATTCGTTTCAGGGCAAAAACATTCCCGGCACCTTTTTGACTACGGGAGCGCGAGCCAGCCATGGACGAGGCTACTGCCTTTGAGGAGCATGCGGATCTGCAACTCATGGGCATTGAGATCGTCCGGAGGGCAGAGACCAGATTGCACCGGCGGCGACGCATGGACATCAATAGCATGCATGACACTGAGCTGTTCGAGCTGACCAGGCTTAATCGCGCTTCCCTCCATAAACTGTATAGTGAGCTGCGGCCATGGTTAGCCCGCACCACAAGGAAGGGGCAAGCAATTTCAGGTATGACCAAGATGCTTGGCTGCCTGCAATTTTTGGCGAACGGCTCGTTCCAGAGGCTGGGTGCCCTCTCCGTGGGGATTTCACAGCCTACGCTGAGCCGCGCGCTATCCCAATTTTTGGAAGGCATGGCTACCATAACTCGGAAATATATTTGTTTCCCTGAGGATATGGTAGCCAGAAACGCCATTAAGCTGGCATTTTTTAATATCGCCGACATGCCCAATGTCATGGGTGCTATTGACTGCACCCACGTTGCCCTCGTCCCTCCGTCAAGCGACGAGTATATATACAGGCAAGTTTTGGCTTCCATTGTCTCTAAATATTTGTGTGTCCCTCCTTTGCTCAATCACATTATTCGTTTGCTTCATTGGCAATAGTCCCTCCTTTACAGAAAAGCTTCCTTGTGACTAATCTCGCCATTTGTAGTAACTTTCATTGGCAATAGTCCCTCCTTTACAGAAAAGCTTCCTTGTGACTAATCTCGCCATTTGTAGTAACTTTCATTGGCAATAGTCCCTCCTTTACAGAAAAGCTTCCTTGTGACTAATCTCGCCATTTGTAGTAACTTTCATTGGCAATAGTCCCTCCTTTACAGAAAAGCTTCCTTGTGACTAATCTCGCCATTTGTAGTAACTTTCATTGGCAATAGTCCCTCCTTTACAGAAAAGCTTCCTTGTGACTAATCTCGCCATTTGTAGTAACTTTCATTGGCAATAGTCCCTCCTTTACAGAAAAGCTTCCTTGTGACTAATCTCGCCATTTGTAGTAACTTTCATTGGCAATAGTCCCTCCTTTACAGAAAAGCTTCCTTGTGACTAATCTCGCCATTTGTAGTAACTTTCATTGGCAATAGTCCCTCCTTTTGTTTAGTCCCTCTAGGTTAATATACTCTCTGATTTTACATCTTCCCTCATTGCAATCACTCCCTCCTTGCTAATGCTCCCTCCTTGCCAAGAGTGTATGTGCACCAACGGCCCTTATTTATAAATTAGTTCCAAAGTTAGTTATTTCAAAGTAAAACATTTGTAAGTGTCCTTTTAATAGAACAAGTAAGGACTGTCAAGGCTTAAACATTGTTCTTCTTTTACATGTTACATTTTGACATAGGCTGTTTGAAGTGTGCGTTGGATTTGTTTACTAAACGTAATTTTTTTGTGGTTTCTGTTTCCTTTTTAACCAGAAATCGCAAAATGGGCCATTCGCTGAATGTGCAAGCGGTGGTGGCCCAGGACCTGCGCTTTCTGAGCGTCCTGGCAGGCTACCCTGGCTCAGCCCATGATGCGTATATCCTGCGCAGATCTGGATTATTCCGCCGGTTTGAGTCAGGGGAATTTGCGGGTGCATGGCTCCTTGGTAAGTTGGCTCAAATTATCGATTTGGATTGTATATGTATGGCAAAGTTTTAGGTTGGATTTACCTTTCATAAACGCTGCCTTGCCCCTCACCTTGTGAACATGTGTAAGCACACTGTAACCATTAGATTAGACAAACTCCATTGGCTGCAAAATTTTTTTGCCTGCATTGTTTTAATTAATAAGTGTAATGTGAGGCCAAGTCTGAAACAGCCTTCTAAACCATTTTCTTTACAAATCTGTTATTGACTTTACCAGAGAGTCAGCGCCATCTTTGCTTACATGCATTTAACTTACTGAGTAGAGGTGAGCGGGATAAAGTGCAGGGGCCGGCTTACACCGGTTTTTGAGTAAGCCAAGAATTATAAAGGGGCAGGTCAAGTTAGACCATACTACATTGTTCTGCAGCACAGGCAGGAAACAATAGCTGCTAACAGTCTGCCTGATTGCCCACCATCCCCAGTATTATTTGACTACTTTTGACCCACATCTATCACATATGTTTAATTCTTGGTTTAGCATCTGAAATCTGTATGCTCATGTTTGTGTGACAATGTCACATACCTCTTTTATTTTTATTGCAGTAGGAATGTTGCGTGGCAATGTATGATTTACTGTTATTAATTTTTTTTTTTTTTTGTGGTTATTTAGGAGATTTGGGGTATCTACTACTGCCGTGGCTCATGACTCCGGTCCTCCGGCCACAAACTCCAGCACAAGAGGCCTATAACCGTGCACATAGAAAGACCAGGGCAGTGGTGGAGAGGGCCTTTGGACTCCTCAAGACCCGGTTTCGGTGCTTGGACCACACTGGGGGCTCCCTGCAGTATGACCCGAAAAAGGTCATTGACATTATAATGGCATGTGCCGCGCTCCATAATTTAGCCATTATGCAAAGGGTCCCCCGATATCTGGATTGCCCACCCTCTCCACCCTCCGATGAGGCAGACGACGCCTATGTGGGCCAGCCAAGTGCGTCTGGGCAAGCCGTGCGGGCAAATTTAATAGCCACACATTTTTCCTAATTTAGTTTTTAGTTTAATTTGTGTTTTTTTTTTTTTTGGTTTGTTTGGCTATGTTTAATTTCATTATGAAGTAAACAATAATGAATTTGTGCAACCCAAAAAAAAAACTATGTTTGAGTATTTATTTGTAGACCTTGGTTATTGTTTGTTTTGGTGCCAACTTGAACTCATATTTCTATATCAAAACACCACACACATGAGCTTGTTCAAACCAAAATGTTTACTACTTAGTAAAAGGTATATGTGAGCCAAACAGAATCGGAGGTGAGTGCCCCTCACATACTTTGGGACCACACCTGTACATGCAATTATGTTCCATACATTTGTACACAAAGTAAATAGCACAAAATTAATCCCTCTCCTGCTTGCCCACATTTTCCACCGACACAGGTTGAAAGCAAACCTAGCTATGCCACATCTACACCTGTAAGTCAGTGGGCCACCCAAACAAGAACACCCAGTCCCAATCCAAATCCAGTACAATCACAGCCAGGGTCCAAGGTCTTAGATGTTAAGGCCAGAATGTCACCCAATCATGCCGCCAAACAGGAGGAGCCACCACAAATGTTATTGTGGCCATGGCAGCCGCGCAACACCTTAAGTGGCCGATTCAGTGAGTCTTGGACTCTGGCATTGGCTACTGGGCTACCTCAGGCCTTGAATGAGCTATATGGTGGATAATCAAAAACAACCGAGCAAGAACAGCGCAAAATCTGAGATTTTTAGGCCTCACCAGACAAGTCAATCCAGTGGGTAGGTTTCGCAAAGATATGGACCAGATTCATGCCTAACACACCTTAATATGTGTGATGCCCATAGAACCCAGGTTGGGGCCCTTGGTGGGGGGGGCATAACATGGGCCTGTGTGGCATTCAGAATCTGCAACTGTTCCAAAATGTGTCTTTGGTTAGTGTGCATTTCGGCCATGCCTGACCTTATTTCAGAAGTCAAGTTGGCCATGTGGCTGTTATGGGTCCTCAATTCAGTCATCACGGCACTGAAGGTAGTATTTAGGGACTCTAATTGGCCCCTAATATGCTCCTGATTTTGTTGGTTTTGGCGGCGAAAAAGGCGCCTCTCATGGTGCCATGCTGACTCCATCATCTGCACGCCCCTCCCCTGGGAAACTGGGCGACGTTGCTGAGTACGCCGCCCAATTCCCCGGGTTGTGGGGCGTGCAGATGATGTTGCTCGAGGACCCCCAACAGCCACAGGTGTGCTCGCCAAATCCTCAGCAGCAGATGTGAAACTGGGGACTGGAGGGTCAGTCTCTGCATGCTGCCCACGATGTGCAGGCAGCATGCAGCCAGCTTCACTCTGCTGCTGTGGATTTGGCGGAGACACATTTTGGGACAGTTGCAGATTCTGTCCCAGGGGAAGATCTTCAGAATCTCCTATGAAGCTTCCATCTTCCTCCTGCTCCTGGATTTGCTCCATCAGTGTGTGGCTCTGTTGGGGACATGTAAAAAAAACAGGTTCAGTGTGTGGAATACCTATAAAAACCACACAAGCCAAACATGGCAAGCTACATGCATACACAACAGCCTCAAAATACACTTACCGTAGACATCGGATCCTGGGTCCTATGCAGCGCGGAAGAAGACGGACGCGGTAACATGGCAGAGGAGTCCCCACTAGCTGAGGGATGATGCTGGCCTGCTTTAGAAGAAAAAGAGCGATTAATACACACAACTATGCATAGTTTATGATTAAGAACACATATGGTAATCCAAGAAACGTGGCAAAGCAGTAAGGGCCCCTCCCACAACGTGGCCACTTGGCATTCCCTAGGAATCCCATTACATTAGTGCATGGATTGTTAAACCAGACTAGACACATCACGTGTCTCAAACCAAACATGCAAAGAATGGCTGATGTGTGAGTTGCAACATCCCTTTAAGGGGAGGAAGTTAACACACTAAGGTGGGAAAAAACACTTACAATATGATTCTGGTGGGGAACATTTGTATGGCATAAAACCTTCCTAGAAAACCATCTTAATCAGTTGTGCAACTAAACCAGCTCCAACCAAATTGACCAACAGGCAAAGATGTTATTGTGGCGTGTGCTTGTCAATTAATACATAGCACCCATTCCTTTTCTACACTTCGAAGTGACATATTTTTCACAAATTTCATTAAACATCATGTATGTGGATGTCAATTTGCACATTACCAGGCCACACCCATGACACTCCCTAGTCAAAGTGAGCACTCCTAACAAACCCACCCCCTAGAGCCATGTGCTTAGCTAGCCCTTGCTCCCACCCCCTAGAGCCATGTGCTTAGCTAGCCCTTGCTCCCACCCCCTACAGCCATGTGCTTAGCTAGCCCTTGCTCCCACCCCCTCGAGCCATGTGCTTAGCTAGCCCTTGCTCCCACCCCCTACAGCCATGTGCTTAGCTAGCCCTTGCTCCCACCCCCTAGAGCCATGTGCTTAGCTAGCCCTTGCTCCCACCCCCTACAGCCATGTGCTTAGCTAGCCCTTGCTCCCACCCCCTAGAGCCATGTGCTTAGCTAGCCCTTGCTCCCACCCCCTACAGCCATGTGCTTAGCTAGCCCTTGCTCCCACCCCCTCGAGCCATGTGCTTAGCTAGCCCTTGCTCCCACCCCCTAGAGCCATGTGCTTAGCTAGCCCTTGCTCCCACCCCCTAGAGCCATGTGCTTAGCTAGCCCTTGCTCCCACCCCCTACAGCCATGTGCTTAGCTAGCCCTTGCTCCCACCCCCTAGAGCCATGTGCTTAGCTAGCCCTTGCTCCCACCCCCTAGAGCCATGTGCTTAGCTAGCCCTTGCTCCCACCCCCTAGAGCCATGTGCTTAGCTAGCCCTTGCTCCCACCCCCTACAGCCATGTGCTTAGCTAGCCCTTGCTCCCACCCCCTACAGCCATGTGCTTAGCTAGCCCTTGCTCCCACCCCCTCGAGCCATGTGCTTAGCTAGCCCTTGCTCCCACCCCCTAGAGCCATGTGCTTAGCTAGCCCTTGCTCCCACCCCCTACAGCCATGTGCTTAGCTAGCCCTTGCTCCCACCCCCTACAGCCATGTGCTTAGCTAGCCCTTGCTCCCACCCCCTACAGCCATGTGCTTAGCTAGCCCGTGCTGCGTATGTGTATGTTTCAATACATTTGTGTGGTCATTCAGACATTACTAACCTGCAGGAATTGGTGGGTTGTCGGTGTCCTGCTGGCCCGAGTGTCCCTCTAAGGCCACGGGATGTAATAAGGACAGCACCATCTCCTCAGCCGGTGTAAATCGCATTTTGGTTGGGAAACCTCCGCCAGTTGTTTCGCTGAAAAACATAGTAAGCATAATTAAGCGCACTGATGGACAGACAAGAATAATAAAAACCCAAACATTAGCTATGTACCTGTGCATCCGCCTAAGATTCTCTTTCTTCCGCACTGCATATTTCAGGTCCGAAATCTTCCGTTGAATCTGGTCCATATCTTTACGTTCCTCACCCGCTGCATTGACTTGCCTGGTGAGTTCTTCAAAAATCTCAGTTTTGCGCTGTTTACTGGTGTGTTTTGATCTTCTACCATATAGCTCATCAAAATGTAAGGTGAGCCCAGTAGCCAATGCCAGAGTTTGGGACTCAGCAAAACGGCCACCCAAGTGTCCTCTGCGCAAGTTGCGCCCTCTTCGGGGTGGTTGTGGCTCCTCACTGCTTGGTTGCAAATGGGGTGACATTCTGGCCTGGGGGGATGGAGGAGACCTCAAGGACTGGAGGCTGGCTGTTGATCTTACTGGACTTGGGAAGGGACTGGGTGTTCTTGGCTGGGTGGACCCTGAAGTTGCAGGTGTAGATGTGGCATAGGGTGAATGCATGCCAACCTGTGCCGGAGGATAATGTGGGCGAGCAAGAGAGGGTGTTGGCGAGCTTGAGCTGCTGCTGTGGGTCTGTGGGGCCTTGGAGGTGGTTGGCTGGGTCTGTGGGCCCTTGGAGGTGGTTGGCTGGGTCTGTGGGCCCTTGGAGGTGGTTGGCTGGGTCTGTGGGGCCTTGGAGGTGGTTTGCTTGGCCTTAGTTTTTGAGCCACGTGCGGGGGGGGGGAGGGGGCCGTTGGCCTTTGGCGGCTTTTCGGGCTTCTGGAGCGTGTTCTGGTTTGGCCCCTGCGGCGCCTTGGGCCCCTGCTGCGGCTTCTGGACCGGGAGGTGGTTCGGCCCCTGCTGCGCCTTGGGCCCCTGCTGCGGCTTCTGGACCGGGAGGTGGTTCGGCCCCTGCGGCGCCTTGGGCCCCTGCTGTGGCTTCTGGACCGGGAGGTGGTTCGGCCCCTGCTGCGCCTTGGGCCCCTGCTGCGGCTTCTGGACCGGGAGGTGGTTCGGCCCCTGCGGCGCCTTGGGCCCCTGCTGCGGCTTCTGGACCGGGAGGTGGTTCGGCTCCTGCGGCGCCTTGGGCCCCTGCTGCGGCTTCTGGACCGGGAGGTGGTTCGGCCCCTGCTGCGGCTTCTGGCCCGGTGTTTTTGGCCTTTGCCTATGGCCTTGGTGCCACGTGGGGGGGGTGATGTGGGGCAGGGTGGGGTGGGGCTTCGTCCCCTTTTACCCATCTGTGGGCCATGAGTTTTAGCAGGCTTGGTTACCTTGCTCCTTGGTTGTGGTGGTGCTGCAACCTCCTTTTTTGCCGCAGCCTTGGTGGTAGCCCTTAGTCGGGCTTTAGGCTCTTGAGACCTTGTTTGCGGACCCTCGCCCTGCTCAGCCTGCTTGCTCTGCTTCTTTGCTGGAAGTTTTCTTTTGGGTGCCATTTTGTGTGGACTCTCAAAGAGAATGAGCTGTGTGTGCAGGGACCTTTAAATAAGGTCTCCGGCGTGTGACGCCTACGCGTTCGCTTACGCGCACGTCCGGCCGTTCGCACGGCCGTGCGAAACCCGGAAACCGCTGGGGCCGTGCTTATCTGCTGCCTAGAAGAAGAAGAAAGATGGCGCCCACTATCTTCACCCGCCAACAAGAAGAGATAATCATGCTTGTAAGTGTCTTTTAACGACTTTGCTTGGATTGTTAATTGTTGCTCTACATGTTAAGGATGCGCATAAAGTAATATTTTTGTTAAAGCTTTGGTTCGACTACATGCACAACCAAGCGCACGCCACACACGTGCCAAACGACAGTGCTGCCATATTTGAAAGTTAACTTAGCCTAAAAGTGTGTGTGTGTATGTGTTCATGTGATTGAACCAAATAATGTATTGTTGCCTCTTCTACATATGCATTTCTGAGTTCTTGCTATGTTTGTTTTTTGTTTTGCAGACCATGCTGGAGCGCAGGTACGACTACCTGCCCAACTCGTTTGCCAAACGAAACGTCGCCCTGGAGATCATCTCGGAGATACAACACCAGACCGACACCACCTTCACCCACACACAGATCATGCAGCATTGGTCGGACCTGAAGCGACTGCACATGCCCCGGGTGCGGAGGTTTTTTGGAATCCATTTCCCAAGTAAGTACATAGCGCTTGCATGCAATTTTTTTTTTTTTATTTATAATGCCTTCTCTTTTGTAGTGTTGGAAATGGATTACAGAATTCGCCGCACCCGGAGGCGCACAGGCCGACCAGTGCTGCATGATTCTGCAGCTGGGAGTGAAGGTGGTGGATCTCCAGGGCGACGGGCCGACCCCTCCTCTGTGGCCTCCTCAGACCAGCCCCTGGACCTTACCACAGAGGAGGGGCGGCACAGCGTGGGCAGGCAGTCGTACCCTGCCACGCATGCGGGATCCTCTGGTATGTCACTCTTCATGTCTACACCCAAACATATAATTGCTAGCTCCTGATATCACCAAACTGAATCCTTTATTCTGTATTTGTAGATGTGTCGGTTGCGGGTGAAGTAGTGGGTGAGGAGGCAGCAGATAGGAGCCCACAAGACCCTGGAGAAGGTGAGTGATGTGACCCAGACTTAGCTAAAAACATTTGAGGACTGCGGAATCAGACATCCAAACTAACCATTTGGCCCATGTTTCTACAGGCACTTCTTCACAGCAGAGCCAGGAACCAGGACCTCAGGGTGTTGTCCCCAACGAGCCATCTCTCGGCCACCAACCAAGTAAGTTGTCATGGCATTATAGAGATTTCTGTCTAAATTCCCATGAACACCAAAACACATAATGCCCTAGTCAATGCCAATATAAGAGGGACCTGTGGCCACTGAATTAGCTTAATTAGTTGCCCAACTGTCCTGTGGCCACTGAATTAGCTTAATTAGTTGCCCAACTGACCTGTGGCCACTGAATTAGCTTAATTAGTTGCTCAACTGTCCTGTGCCCACTGAATTAGCTTAATTAGTTGCCCAACTGTCCTGTGGCCACTGAATTAGCTTAATTAGTTGCCCAACTGTCCTGTGCCCACTGAATTAGCTTAATTAGTTGCCCAACTGTCCTGTGCCCACTGAATTAGCTTAATTAGTTGCCCAACTGTCCTGTGCCCACTGAATTAGCTTAATTAGTTGCCCAACTGTCCTGTGGCCACTGAATTAGCTTAATTAGTTGCCCAACTGTCCTGTGCCCACTGAATTAGCTTAATTAGTTGGCCAACTGTCCTGTGGCCACTGAATTAGCTTAATTAGTTGCCCAACTGTCCTGTGGCCACTTAATTAGCTTAATGACCTGTGGCCACTTCCTAACCTTAATTCCTGTCATTAATGACATCTGTGCATTATAGTTAATTTGTTTATTAAAATACATTAAATCCACAGGTGAGAAACATGTATTGTTCTCCGAATAATTTGTTTTTCTGATTTTTTGGCAGGGACCACAAGACAGCGACTTGCTGATATGAATCGGAGGGTCCTTGAGTTGGTGGCCGATCTGCAGGCGATGCGGGACACGTTGGGGACAACAGAAGAGGAAGACTAGTGTCCTGGTTCCTGGCCCTGTAGATTTGTAAATAGTTTGATTTGTACATAGTTTTATTGGTTAAACACCAAAGTTTTTTGTATATAGTTTTATTTTTTTTTTTAAAGTTTTTATTGTATATAGTTTTTAAAGTTTTTTAAAAAAAAATAGTGTATATATTTTTAATTACCAACAAACAATTTGTATATAGTTTTTAATTTTTTATGGCCAAAGTTGGGCCAAAAATTTTTTTAAAAAATGGCAATTGACCAATAAATACAAAAAAACAAAAAAAACATGTTGTCCCATTTATTTGCACACATACATTTAACAAAAACAAGGGGACAATGACATATTTGAAAATCAAGATTGTGATGTCCGTGAAGTGATTTGGGTAAGTTTTAGGGTGTGAAAATGGAAGAAGAAACAAGGCGCTAAGTGATTTGGGTAAGTTTTAGGATGTGAAAATGGAAGAAGAAACAAGGCGCTAAGTGATTTGGGTAAGTTTTAGGGTGTGAAAATGGAAGAAGAAAGAAGGCGCTAAGTGATTTGGGTAAGTTTTAGGGACCTAAAATGGAAGAAGAAAGAAGGCGCTAAGTGATTTGGGTAAGTTTTAGGGTGTGAAAATGGAAGAAGAAAGAAGGCGCTAAGTGATTTGGGTAAGTTTTAGGGTGTGAAAATGGAAGAAGAAACAAGGCGCTAAGTGATTTGGGTAAGTTTTAGGGTGTGAAAATGGAAGAAGAAACAAGGCGCTAAGTGATTTGGGTAAGTTTTAGGGACCTAAAATGGAAGAAGAAACAAGGCGCTAAGTGATTTGGGTAAGTTTTAGGGACCTAAAATGGAAGAAGAAACAAGGCGCTAAGTGATTTGGGTAAGTTTTAGGGTGTGAAAATGGAAGAAGAAACAAGGCGCTAAGTGATTTGGGTAAGTTTTAGGGTGTGAAAATGGAAGAAGAAACAAGGCGCTAAGTGATTTGGGTAAGTTTTAGGGTGTGAAAATGGAAGAAGAAACAAGGCGCTAAGTGATTTGGGTAAGTTTTAGGGTGTGAAAATGGAAGAAGAAACAAGGCGCTAAGTGATTTGGGTAAGTTTTAGGGACCTAAAATGGAAGAAGAAACAAGGCGCTAAGTGATTTGGGTAAGTTTTAGGGTGTGAAAATGGAAGAAGAAACAAGGCGCTAAGTGATTTGGGTAAGTTTTAGGGTGTGAAAATGGAAGAAGAAACAAGGCGCTAAGTGATTTGGGTAAGTTTTAGGGTGTGAAAATGGAAGAAGAAAGAAGGCGCTAAGTGATTTGGGTAAGTTTTAGGGTGTGAAAATGGAAGAAGAAACAAGGCGCTAAGTGATTTGGGTAAGTTTTAGGGACCTAAAATGGAAGAAGAAACAAGGCGCTAAGTGATTTGGGTAAGTTTTAGGGTGTGAAAATGGAAGAAGAAAGAAGGCGCTAAGTGATTTGGGTAAGTTTTAGGGTGTGAAAATGGAAGAAGAAACAAGGCGCTAAGTGATTTGGGTAAGTTTTAGGGTGTGAAAATGGAAGAAGAAACAAGGCACTAAGTGATTTGGGTAAGTTTTAGGGACCTAAAATGGAAGAAGAAACAAGGCGCTAAGTGATTTGGGTAAGTTTTAGGGTGTGAAAATGGAAGAAGAAACAAGGCGCTAAGTGATTTGGGTAAGTTTTAGGGTGTGAAAATGGAAGAAGAAACAAGGCGCTAAGTGATTTGGGTAAGTTTTAGGGTGTGAAAATGGAAGAAGAAACAAAGCGCGAAGTGGTTAGGGTGAGCTTTAAGGGACCTCAAGGGAAAAGGCAGGATAGCGCGAAGTGGTTAGGGTGAGTTTAGTGATGGAAGTGAAATTATGTAGGCGAGCACTTTAATGGGAGAAGTTTGTAGTGCGCAGGCGCAATATCGTAAGAATTTCGTCTGGACAGATATTTTAGGAAAAAATGAAGCAGGATGTAGCGGGAAAATGATAGGATTCGTGTGAGGATACGATGGGAAAAGGGCAAAAACGAAAGGCTACGTTGGTAGTTGTGAAAAATGAATCTGAACATTTTCGAGGGAAAATGACATCCTCGTCTGCGTACTCTGGCATACGAGCACACGGACGCGCTACGGAAGGTTTACGAAGCATGCATAGAATCGCTCGAACGTTCATGCGAGAGCGGGAAATTTTGAAAATCTTACGACGTCGGCACTAGGGATGAGCGAATCGATCCGGACGAACCCGGATTCGATCCGAATTTCAGGAAAAATTCGATTCGGATCGAATCCGAATTTCCCCGCGATTCGATCACTCGAAGTTTTCCTTTAACATCCATTCATTTACATTTACAGGCATTCTAAGATGGCGGACGGGACATGTCTGGACATGTATCCCGCGCCAGTGCAAGCTGGGGCAGTCACATGCAGCCTATCAGCAGCCAGCAAGCCCGGTGACGTCACACAGCGGTATTTAACGGCGGCCATCTTGCTTTTCCTCATTTCTCTATTGCATTCGTGAC
Source organism: Gastrophryne carolinensis (assembly GCA_027917425.1). Lineage (NCBI taxonomy): Eukaryota > Metazoa > Chordata > Amphibia > Anura > Microhylidae > Gastrophryne > Gastrophryne carolinensis. Next base: position 156,494,419 of record CM051243.1, read on the forward strand.
AGACAGACAGAACGCTGTGTAGCTGAGGCAGTTAGACAGGCTGGAGACAGGGACAGACAGGGACAGGCAGGAGACAGGCAGGAGACAGACAGGAGACAGACAGAAAGCCAGGGAAAGGTAGGAAAAACGGAGCTGGCTGACAGGGAGATTTTTTTTTTTTCATCCAGCCTTTGTTAGCGTTTTCAGGCTGCTTATAGTAACTAACTGTGCATATATACTGAACTGATCTTAAGTCTGCTGTGAGGCATCCCATTCTGTGACTAAAGCAGCCTCTGTTTAAGACCATATAAGCATTTGCTCTTATCATATTTGAAATTAGGCCTGATAAAGACACTTTTGCTGGCCAAAGCACTACTGGACCCTGCCAGGTCCATTCCTGCCCAGGGCATCCCATTCTGTGACTACAGCAGCCTCTGTTTAAGACCATATAAGCATTTGCTCTTATCATATTTGAAATTAGCCTGATAAAGACACTTTTGCTGGCCAAAGCACTACTGGACCCTGCCAGGTCCATTCCTGCCCAGGGCATCCCATTCTGTGACTAAAGCAGCCTCTGTTTAAGACCATATAAGCATTTGCTCTTATCATATTTGAAATTAGGCCTGATAAAGACACGTTTGCTGGCCAAAGCACTACTGGACCCTGCCAGGTCCATTCCTGCCCGGGGCATCCCATTCTGTGACTACAGCAGCCTCTGTTTAAGACCATATAAGCATTTGCTCTTATCATATTTGAAATTAGCCTGATAAAGACACTTTTGCTGGCCAAAGCACTACTGGACCCTGCCAGGTCCATTCCTGCCCAGGGCATCCCATTCTGTGACTAAAGCAGCCTCTGTTTAAGACCATATAAGCATTTGCTCTTATCATATTTGAAATTAGGCCTGATAAAGACACTTTTGCTGGCCAAAGCACTACTGGACCCTGCCAGGTCCATTCCTGCCCAGGGCATCCCATTCTGTGACTACAGCAGCCTCTGTTTAAGACCATATAAGCATTTGCTCTTATCATATTTGAAATTAGGCCTGATAAAGACACTTTTGCTGGCCAAAGCACTACTGGACCCTGCCAGGTCCATTCCTGCCCAGGGCATCCCATTCTGTGACTACAGCAGCCTCTGTTTAAGACCATATAAGCATTTGCTCTTATCATATTTGAAATTAGGCCTGATAAAGACACTTTTGCTGGCCAAAGCACTACTGGACCCTGCCAGGTCCATTCCTGCCCAGGGCATCCCATTCTGTGACTACAGCAGCCTCTGTTTAAGACCATATAAGCATTTGCTCTTATCATATTTGAAATTAGGCCTGATAAAGACACTTTTGCTGGCCAAAGCACTACTGGACCCTGCCAGGTCCATTCCTGCCCAGCAGCCTCTGTTTAAGACCATATAAGCATTTGCTCTTATCATATTTGAAATTAGGCCTGATAAAGACACTTTTGCTGGCCAAAGCACTACTGGACCCTGCCAGGTCCATTCCTGCCCGGGGCATCCCATTCTGTGACTACAGCAGCCTCTGTTTAAGACCATATAAGCATTTGCTCTTATCATATTTGAAATTAGGCCTGATAAAGACACTTTTGCTGGCCAAAGCACTACTGGACCCTGCCAGGTCCATTCCTGCCCAGGGCATCCCATTCTGTGACTAAAGCAGCCTCTGTTTAAGACCATATAAGCATTTGCTCTTATCATATTTGAAATTAGGCCTGATAAAGACACTTTTGCTGGCCAAAGCACTACTGGACCCTGCCAGGTCCATTCCTGCCCAGGGCATCCCATTCTGTGACTACAGCAGCCTCTGTTTAAGACCATATAAGCATTTGCTCTTATCATATTTGAAATTAGCCTGATAAAGACACTTTTGCTGGCCAAAGCACTACTGGACCCTGCCAGGTCCATTCCTGCCCAGGGCATCCCATTCTGTGACTACAGCAGCCTCTGTTTAAGACCATATAAGCATTTGCTCTTATCATATTTGAAATTAGCCTGATAAAGACACTTTTGCTGGCCAAAGCACTACTGGACCCTGCCAGGTCCATTCCTGCCCAGGGCATCCCATTCTGTGACTAAAGCAGCCTCTGTTTAAGACCATATAAGCATTTGCTCTTATCATATTTGAAATTAGGCCTGATAAAGACACTTTTGCTGGCCAAAGCACTACTGGACCCTGCCAGGTCCATTCCTGCCCAGGGCATCCCATTCTGTGACTACAGCAGCCTCTGTTTAAGACCATATAAGCATTTGCTCTTATCATATTTGAAATTAGGCCTGATAAAGACACTTTTGCTGGCCAAAGCACTACTGGACCCTGCCAGGTCCATTCCTGCCCAGGGCATCCCATTCTGTGACTAAAGCAGCCTCTGTTTAAGACCATATAAGCATTTGCTCTTATCATATTTGAAATTAGGCCTGATAAAGACACTTTTGCTGGCCAAAGCACTACTGGACCCTGCCAGGTCGATTCCTGTTGGGGCATCCCATTCTGTGACTACAGCAGCCTCTGTTTAAGACCATATAAGCATTTGCTCTTATCATATTTGAAATTAGCCTGATAAAGACACTTTTGCTGGCCAAAGCACTACTGGACCCTGCCAGGTCGATTCCTGTTGGGGCATCCCATTCTGTGACTAAAGCAGCCTCTGTTTAAGACCATATAAGCATTTGCTCTTATCATATTTGAAATTAGGCCTGATAAAGACACTTTTGCTGGCCAAAGCACTACTGGACCCTGCCAGGTCCATTCCTGCCCAGGGCATCCCATTCTGTGACTACAGCAGCCTCTGTTTAAGACCATATAAGCATTTGCTCTTATCATATTTGAAATTAGCCTGATAAAGACACTTTTGCTGGCCAAAGCACTACTGGACCCTGCCAGGTCCATTCCTGCCCAGGGCATCCCATTCTGTGACTACAGCAGCCTCTGTTTAAGACCATATAAGCATTTGCTCTTATCATATTTGAAATTAGGCCTGATAAAGACACTTTTGCTGGCCAAAGCACTACTGGACCCTGCCAGGTCCATTCCTGCCCAGGGCATCCCATTCTGTGACTAAAGCAGCCTCTGTTTTAAGACCATATAAGCATTTGCTCTTATCATATTTGAAATTAGGCCTGATAAAGACACTTTTGCTGGCCAAAGCACTACTGGACCCTGCCAGGTCCATTCCTGCCCAGGGCATCCCATTCTGTGACTAAAGCAGCCTCTGTTTAAGACCATATAAGCATTTGCTCTTATCATATTTGAAATTAGGCCTGATAAAGACACTTTTGCTGGCCAAAGCACTACTGGACCCTGCCAGGTCCATTCCTGCCCAGGGCATCCCATTCTGTGACTACAGCAGCCTCTGTTTAAGACCATATAAGCATTTGCTCTTATCATATTTGAAATTAGCCTGATAAAGACACTTTTGCTGGCCAAAGCACTACTGGACCCTGCCAGGTCCATTCCTGCCCAGGGCATCCCATTCTGTGACTACAGCAGCCTCTGTTTAAGACCATATAAGCATTTGCTCTTATCATATTTGAAATTAGGCCTGATAAAGACACTTTTGCTGGCCAAAGCACTACTGGACCCTGCCAGGTCCATTCCTGCCCAGGGCATCCCATTCTGTGACTAAAGCAGCCTCTGTTTAAGACCATATAAGCATTTGCTCTTATCATATTTGAAATTAGGCCTGATAAAGACACTTTTGCTGGCCAAAGCACTACTGGACCCTGCCAGGTCCATTCCTGCCCAGGGCATCCCATTCTGTGACTAAAGCAGCCTCTGTTTAAGACCATATAAGCATTTGCTCTTATCATATTTGAAATTAGGCCTGATAAAGACACTTTTGCTGGCCAAAGCACTACTGGACCCTGCCAGGTCCATTCCTGCCCAGGGCATCCCATTCTGTGACTACAGCAGCCTCTGTTTAAGACCATATAAGCATTTGCTCTTATCATATTTGAAATTAGGCCTGATAAAGACACTTTTGCTGGCCAAAGCACTACTGGACCCTGCCAGGTCCATTCCTGCCCAGGGCATCCCATTCTGTGACTAAAGCAGCCTCTGTTTAAGACCATATAAGCATTTGCTCTTATCATATTTGAAATTAGGCCTGATAAAGACACTTTTGCTGGCCAAAGCACTACTGGACCCTGCCAGGTCCATTCCTGCCCAGGGCATCCCATTCTGTGACTACAGCAGCCTCTGTTTAAGACCATATAAGCATTTGCTCTTATCATATTTGAAATTAGGCCTGATAAAGACACTTTTGCTGGCCAAAGCACTACTGGACCCTGCCAGGTCCATTCCTGCCCAGGGCATCCCATTCTGTGACTACAGCAGCCTCTGTTTAAGACCATATAAGCATTTGCTCTTATCATATTTGAAATTAGCCTGATAAAGACACTTTTGCTGGCCAAAGCACTACTGGACCCTGCCAGGTCCATTCCTGCCCAGGGCATCCCATTCTGTGACTAAAGCAGCCTCTGTTTAAGACCATATAAGCATTTGCTCTTATCATATTTGAAATTAGGCCTGATAAAGACACTTTTGCTGGCCAAAGCACTACTGGACCCTGCCAGGTCCATTCCTGCCCAGGGCATCCCATTCTGTGACTACAGCAGCCTCTGTTTAAGACCATATAAGCATTTGCTCTTATCATATTTGAAATTAGGCCTGATAAAGACACTTTTGCTGGCCAAAGCACTAATGGACCATGCCAGGTCCATTTCTGCCCAGGGCATCCCATTCTGTGACTAAAGCAGCCTCTGTTTAAGACCATATAAGCATTTGCTCTTATCATATTTGAAATTAGGCCTGATAAAGACACTTTTGCTGGCCAAAGCACTACTGGACCCTGCCAGGTCCATTCCTGCCCAGGGCATCCCATTCTGTGACTACAGCAGCCTCTGTTTAAGACCATATAAGCATTTGCTCTTATCATATTTGAAATTAGCCTGATAAAGACACTTTTGCTGGCCAAAGCACTACTGGACCCTGCCAGGTCCATTCCTGCCCAGGGCATCCCATTCTGTGACTAAAGCAGCCTCTGTTTAAGACCATATAAGCATTTGCTCTTATCATATTTGAAATTAGGCCTGATAAAGACACTTTTGCTGGCCAAAGCACTACTGGACCCTGCCAGGTCGATTCCTGCCCAGGGCATCCCATTCTGTGACTAAAGCAGCCTCTGTTTAAGACCATATAAGCATTTGCTCTTATCATATTTGAAATTAGGCCTGATAAAGACACTTTTGCTGGCCAAAGCACTACTGGACCCTGCCAGGTCCATTCCTGCCCAGGGCATCCCATTCTGTGACTACAGCAGCCTCTGTTTAAGACCATATAAGCATTTGCTCTTATCATATTTGAAATTAGGCCTGATAAAGACACTTTTGCTGGCCAAAGCACTACTGGACCCTGCCAGGTCCATTCCTGCCCAGGGCATCCCATTCTGTGACTAAAGCAGCCTCTGTTTAAGACCATATAAGCATTTGCTCTTATCATATTTGAAATTAGGCCTGATAAAGACACTTTTGCTGGCCAAAGCACTACTGGACCCTGCCAGGTCGATTCCTGTTGGGGCATCCCATTCTGTGACTAAAGCAGCCTCTGTTTAAGACCATATAAGCATTTGCTCTTATCATATTTGAAATTAGCCTGATAAAGACACTTTTGCTGGCCAAAGCACTACTGGACCCTGCCAGGTCCATTCCTGCCCAGGGCATCCCATTCTGTGACTACAGCAGCCTCTGTTTAAGACCATATAAGCATTTGCTCTTATCATATTTGAAATTAGCCTGATAAAGACACTTTTGCTGGCCAAAGCACTACTGGACCCTGCCAGGTCCATTCCTGCCCAGGGCATCCCATTCTGTGACTACAGCAGCCTCTGTTTAAGACCATATAAGCATTTGCTCTTATCATATTTGAAATTAGGCCTGATAAAGACACTTTTGCTGGCCAAAGCACTACTGGACCCTGCCAGGTCCATTCCTGCCCGGGGCATCCCATTCTGTGACTACAGCAGCCTCTGTTTAAGACCATAAAAGCATTTGCTCTTATCATATTTGAAATTAGCCTGATAAAGACACTTTTGCTGGCCAAAGCACTACTGGACCCTGCCAGGTCCATTCCTGCCCAGGGCATCCCATTCTGTGACTAAAGCAGCCTCTGTTTAAGACCATATAAGCATTTGCTCTTATCATATTTGAAATTAGGCCTGATAAAGACACTTTTGCTGGCCAAAGCACTACTGGACCCTGCCAGGTCCATTCCTGCCCGGGGCATCCCATTCTGTGACTACAGCAGCCTCTGTTTAAGACCATATAAGCATTTGCTCTTATCATATTTGAAATTAGGCCTGATAAAGACACTTTTGCTGGCCAAAGCACTACTGGACCCTGCCAGGTCCATTCCTGCCCGGGGCATCCCATTCTGTGACTACAGCAGCCTCTGTTTAAGACCATATAAGCATTTGCTCTTATCATATTTGAAATTAGGCCTGATAAAGACACTTTTGCTGGCCAAAGCACTACTGGACCCTGCCAGGTCCATTCCTGCCCAGGGCATCCCATTCTGTGACTACAGCAGCCTCTGTTTAAGACCATATAAGCATTTGCTCTTATCATATTTGAAATTAGCCTGATAAAGACACTTTTGCTGGCCAAAGCACTACTGGACCCTGCCAGGTCCATTCCTGCCCAGGGCATCCCATTCTGTGACTACAGCAGCCTCTGTTTAAGACCATATAAGCATTTGCTCTTATCATATTTGAAATTAGCCTGATAAAGACACTTTTGCTGGCCAAAGCACTACTGGACCCTGCCAGGTCCATTCCTGCCCAGGGCATCCCATTCTGTGACTAAAGCAGCCTCTGTTTAAGACCATATAAGCATTTGCTCTTATCATATTTGAAATTAGGCCTGATAAAGACACTTCTGCTGGCCAAAGCACTACTGGACCCTGCCAGGTCCATTCCTGCCCAGGGCATCCCATTCTGTGACTACAGCAGCCTCTGTTTAAGACCATATAAGCATTTGCTCTTATCATATTTGAAATTAGGCCTGATAAAGACACTTTTGCTGGCCAAAGCACTACTGGACCCTGCCAGGTCCATTCCTGCCCAGGGCATCCCATTCTGTGACTAAAGCAGCCTCTGTTTAAGACCATATAAGCATTTGCTCTTATCATATTTGAAATTAGGCCTGATAAAGACACTTTTGCTGGCCAAAGCACTACTGGACCCTGCCAGTTCGATTCCTGTTGGGGCATCCCATTCTGTGACTACAGCAGCCTCTGTTTAAGACCATATAAGCATTTGCTCTTATCATATTTGAAATTAGCCTGATAAAGACACTTTTGCTGGCCAAAGCACTACTGGACCCTGCCAGGTCGATTCCTGTTGGGGCATCCCATTCTGTGACTAAAGCAGCCTCTGTTTAAGACCATATAAGCATTTGCTCTTATCATATTTGAAATTAGGCCTGATAAAGACACTTTTGCTGGCCAAAGCACTACTGGACCCTGCCAGGTCCATTCCTGCCCAGGGCATCCCATTCTGTGACTACAGCAGCCTCTGTTTAAGACCATATAAGCATTTGCTCTTATCATATTTGAAATTAGCCTGATAAAGACACTTTTGCTGGCCAAAGCACTACTGGACCCTGCCAGGTCCATTCCTGCCCAGGGCATCCCATTCTGTGACTACAGCAGCCTCTGTTTAAGACCATATAAGCATTTGCTCTTATCATATTTGAAATTAGGCCTGATAAAGACACTTTTGCTGGCCAAAGCACTACTGGACCCTGCCAGGTCCATTCCTGCCCAGGGCATCCCATTCTGTGACTAAAGCAGCCTCTGTTTAAGACCATATAAGCATTTGCTCTTATCATATTTGAAATTAGGCCTGATAAAGACACTTTTGCTGGCCAAAGCACTACTGGACCCTGCCAGGTCCATTCCTGCCCAGGGCATCCCATTCTGTGACTAAAGCAGCCTCTGTTTAAGACCATATAAGCATTTGCTCTTATCATATTTGAAATTAGGCCTGATAAAGACACTTTTGCTGGCCAAAGCACTACTGGACCCTGCCAGGTCCATTCCTGCCCAGGGCATCCCATTCTGTGACTACAGCAGCCTCTGTTTAAGACCATATAAGCATTTGCTCTTATCATATTTGAAATTAGGCCTGATAAAGACACTTTTGCTGGCCAAAGCACTACTGGACCCTGCCAGGTCCATTCCTGCCCAGGGCATCCCATTCTGTGACTAAAGCAGCCTCTGTTTAAGACCATATAAGCATTTGCTCTTATTATATTTATATTATAAGACACTTTTGCTGGGCATAGGCTTACTGCTGCCTGCCAGGTGCACTTCTGTTGAGGCATCCCATTCTGTAACATAGCATACCCCTCTTTATTTACACTAAGCAGCTCTCTTATTTACACTAAGCAGGCCTGTTGGAGGCTGAGTGTTACTGCTCACTTTTGGTGTGCATTATATTCTGTTTCATATAGACCCACCGCTGCCCGGGGTTTTTTTAAATATCACCTACTACCACGCCAGTTAGACTATGTCGGGCAGACAAGTGCCTGGAAGTGAAAAGAGGAGTGGCAGAGGCCAAGATTCCGCAGGCAGAGCTCGCATCAGACTGGGGGCCAGTAGCAGCAGGAGTCACGCTGAGAGACCTAATCTGCCAGTATCTGCTAGCGGTCGGGTCTCCACCAGTAACGCATCTGCCGTGGTAGATTGGTTGACGCGCTCATCAACAACATCATCACAACTTACGTCTGAGACCCCCAGTCTAGGGTCGGTAGGTTCCTCTGACACAACCCTGAGTTGGCATGCCCCGAGAGCAGTCCCTGTCCTCCCATTGCCTCTGGCCTACGCCGTTCCCTCCCCCAGCGACGTATCCTATGCTTTGGGTTCAGCTCCACTCTTTAGTGAGGAGGACCATCAGATAGAGGACAGTCAGCAGCTACTGCCCAGCCAAGAAATGGAGGTGGCTTCTTTAGCTAGGCAGACAAATAGTGATGTGGACAGTGTCGTGGGTGCTGCGAGCGTTCCAGCTCCTGCGCCAGACACTGTTGACGAATCCACGAACATCAGTGACGTACAGCCACAACTCGGTGATGATGATGATGATGACGATGAAGCCGATCGCACTTGGGAGCCGGGTGATGAAGGGGCTTCATCGTCATCATCAGGAGAAGAGGGGTGCAGGTTGCCCCGGAGTCAGCAGCTGAGGCAGCAAGGTGGTAGCAGTCAGCATGGGGGCACAATTCCAAAGGCTGGAGCCGGCCGGGGCCGGGGCCGGGGTAGAGCACCTGCTGTGCGGCAGTCTACCTTATCGGGAGGTAGTGGAGCAGGGGTTCCTGGAGTTGGCAACAGCAGCAGTGAATCAGTGAGGCCAGGGGGTGGGAAAAGTAGCTACTCGGCAGTGTGGCAGTTTTTCCTGAGGCATCCGCAGGAGGGTAACATGGCCACATGCAAGATATGTAGGCAAAAGGTGAAGCGTGGCCAGGGTCCAAATGTTGGCACCACGGCCCTGCGTCAACATATGATGCGTCACCATAAAACGACCTGGGAGAACCGAGGCTCCCAAGGGGTGGTCCAGTCTGCTTCCTCACCAAGTGAGCTCCCAATTTCTGCCAGCCAAGGCTCCAGCACCTCAGCCGAAGGCAGCTGTGCGTCATACCCATCCTCTGTCGCTCCTGCTCCTCCTCCTCCAAGTCATGCATCCCGCCAGCAATCCATCAGCGAAGCCATGTCCAAGAGACAGCAGTATGCGCCCACTCATCCTACGGCGCAGAAGCTGAATGTGCTCCTGTCCAAGTTGCTGGTGCTGCAGTCGCTCCCTTTTCAGGTGGTGGAATCTGCACCTTTCAGAGAACTGATGGCTTGTGCCGAGCCGAGGTGGAGAGTCCCAAGCCGTCATTTCTTTGCCAAGAAGGCAGTACCAGCGCTGCACACTTTTGTTGAACAGAAGGTGGGCCAGTCCTTGAGCCTGTCGGTGTGTAGCAAAATACATGGCAGCGCCGACATCTGGAGCTGTAACTACGTTCAGGGGCAGTACATGTCGTTTACGGCCCACTGGGTGAATGTGGTCCCTTTGCAGCAGCAACTTGGACAGGTCACGCCGCTTCGGCCTCCGTGCTCTCTGCCCATTGGGCCTGTGACACCGTGCGACTCGGCCTCCTCATCCTCCGCCATCTCCTCACCCTCCACTGTAGGCTCAAGTCTCAGTGCCCCTCCAGTCTACCATGTGTGCAGGGCACGGAGGTGTCACGCAGTGCTTCACATGGTTTGTCTTGGCGAACGGAGTCACACAGGGGAGGAACTGCTTAAATGTATTCATCAGGAAATCCAAACATGGCTTACTCCGAGAAAACTTAAAATGGGAATCATGGTTACCGACAATGGGAAGAACATTTTGTCTGCGCTGCGCCAAGGAAGCCTGACCCATGCCCCCTGCATGGCTCACGTCTTCAATCTGGTTGTCAAGCGGTTTCTGAAGTGTTCCCCCCATCTGCAGGACATCCTAACAACTTCACGGAAACTTTGCATGCACTTCAGCCACTCCTACACCGCCAAACACACCCTTCTTGAGCTACAGCGTCAGAATGGTATCCCCCAACATAGTCTGATTTGCGATGTTTCCACCCGTTGGAATTCCACCCTTCACATGTTGGACCGATTATATGAACAGAGAAAAGCCATCACGGATTTCCTGATGATCCAAGCAGATAGGGGGACTCCCCTGTGTAACTTCAATGTCAACCAGTGGCAGCTCATACGTGACACCTGCCGTTTGCTCAGGCCCTTTGAGGAAGCCACTTTATTTGTCAGTCGGCAGGATTACGGGATGAACGACGTGATTCCACTGCTTCATGTACTACAGCACATGTTGGAAACCATGGCTGGTCAGGGCACTGGAGACATGGCGTTTACATCTTACGGCCACATGAACCCCGTTGGAGCTGAACTGGAGGAGGAGGAGGAGGAAGAGGAGGAGGAGGAGTTGCCCAGCGAAACACAGTTTAGGCTTGGCGAAATGGCTGGTTTATCTAGTCAGCGGACAGGAGAGGAGGAGCAGGAGCAGCCAGAGGAGCTAGAGGTTTTTGAGGAAGGAGAGACAGAGGACCCGGGCACACCGTGGCAGTATGCAGTGGAGATGGAGACAGGTAGTCCATCCGAGTCACTTGCGCAAATGGCACGAAGCATGCTCACATGCTTGCGTAGTGACCCCAGAATTGTTTCCATCTGTCGGCGGGATGACTTCTGGCTGTCCACCTTATTGGACCCTCGCTTCCGGCACAAAATGGGGGCATTTTTTAAACCCACCGAGAGGGAGGACAAACTCAACTACTACAAAGACATTCTACGTAGGCAGTTGGCCGATGCCTATCTGCGCCATGGTCCATACTCTCGCAGGTCTGACTCGAGGGGACCTCTGCGCTCACCTTCCACTGCCATGGCCGCTGGGGGGGTTGGCAGCAGCAGCAGCAGAAGCTCCATCAGCAGCAGCAGCCTCAGTCTTCAGTCGCTAATGAGTAGCTTTCTACACCCGCATAGTGAGGCTACTCATGAGCAGCAGGAAGACCTGGAGCAGGACCTGAACCAGCAGGTCATGTCATACTTTGACATGACCATGCCAACACACCTTGAGGATCCGCTGGACTTCTGGGCAGCCAAACTTGATTTGTGGCCGCAACTAGCAGAGTTTGCCCTGGAAAAGCTGTCCTGCCCGGCAAGTAGCGTGCCATCTGAGCGGGTGTTTAGTGCGGCGGGGGCCATAGTTACGGCGAGGAGAACTCGTCTGTCAACTAAAAATGTGGAGAGACTCACCTTTGTCAAAATGAATCAGGGATGGATCAGCCAGGATTTCCACCCACCAATGCCTGATGCATGCGACTAGATTCAGCATGGTGCCACGTTTTACACTTTCCAAATGGTGCAAAACATATTTATGTCTTTAGGCCATTTTTTGGGCTCCTGCTGCTGCTGCTGCCAACTCCTGCCAACTCCAGGGTGTGATTCATCCAATTTTTGGGCTCCTGAGGCCAACTCCAGTGTATATTTGGGCTCCTGCTGCTGCTGCTGCCAACTTCTGCCAACTCCAGGGTGTGATTCATCCAATTTTTGGGCTCCTGAGGCCAACTCCAGTGTATATTTGGGCTCCTGCTGCTGCTACTGTCAACTCCTGCCAACTCCAGGGTGTGATTCATCCAATTTTTGGGCTCCTGAGGCCAACTCCAGTGTATATTTGGGCTCCTGCTGCTGCTGCTGCCAACTTCTGCCAACTCCAGGGTGTGATTCATCCAATTTTTGGGCTCCTGAGGCCAACTCCAGTGTATATTTGGGCTCCTGCTGCTGCTGCTGCCAACTTCTGCCAACTCCAGGGTGTGATTCATCCAATTTTTGGGCTCCTGAGGCCAACTCCAGTGTATATTTGGGCTCCTGCTGCTGCTACTGTCAACTCCTGCCAACTCCAGGGTGTGATTCATCCAATTTTTGGGCTCCTGAGGCCAACTCCAGTGTATATTTGGGCTCCTGCTGCTGCTGCTGCCAACTTCTGCCAACTCCAGGGTGTGATTCATCCAATTTTTGGGCTCCTGAAGCCAACTCCAGTGTATATTTGGGCTCCTGCTGCTGCTGGTGTCAACTCCTGCCAACTCCAGGGTGTGATTCATCCAATTTTTGGGCTCCTGAAGCCAACTCCAGTGTATATTTGGGCTCCTGCTGCTGCTGGTGTCAACTCCTGCCAACTCCAGGGTGTGATTCATCCAATTTTTGGGCTCCTGAGGCCAACTCCAGTGTATATTTGGGCTCCTGCTGCTGCTGCTGTCAACTCCTGCCAACTCCAGGGTGTGATTCATCCAATTTTTGGGCTCCTGAAGCCAACTCCAGTGTATATTTGGGCTCCTGCTGCTGCTACTGTCAACTCCTGCCAACTGCAGGGTGTGATTCATCCAATTTTTGGGCTCCTGAAGCCAACTCCAGTGTATATTTGGGCTCCTGCTGCTGCTGCTGCCAACTTCTGCCAACTCCAGGGTGTGATTCATCCAATTTTTGGGCTCCTGAGGCCAACTCCAGTGTATATTTGGGCTCCTGCTGCTGCTGCTGCCAACTTCTGCCAACTCCAGGGTGTGATTCATGCAATTTTTGGGCTCCTGAAGCCAACTCCAGTGTATATTTGGGCTCCTGCTGCTGCTGGTGTCAACTCCTGCCAACTCCAGGGTGTGATTCATCCAATTTTTGGGCTCCTGAAGCCAACTCCAGTGTATATTTGGGCTCCTGCTGCTGCTGCTGCCAACTTCTGCCAACTCCAGGGTGTGATTCATCCAATTTTTGGGCTCCTGAGGCCAACTCCAGTGTATATTTGGGCTCCTGCTGCTGCTGCTGCCAACTTCTGCCAACTCCAGGGTGTGATTCATCCAATTTTTGGGCTCCTGAAGCCAACTCCAGTGTATATTTGGGCTCCTGCTGCTGCTGGTGTCAACTCCTGCCAACTCCAGGGTGTGATTCATCCAATTTTTGGGCTCCTGAAGCCAACTCCAGTGTATATTTGGGCTCCTGCTGCTGCTACTGTCAACTCCTGCCAACTCCAGGGTGTGATTCATCCAATTTTTGGGCTCCTGAGGCCAACTCCAGTGTATATTTGGGCTCCTGCTGCTGCTGCTGCCAACTTCTGCCAACTCCAGGGTGTGATTCATCCAATTTTTGGGCTCCTGAGGCCAACTCCAGTGTATATTTGGGCTCCTGCTGCTGCTACTGTCAACTCCTGCCAACTCCAGGGTGTGATTCATCCAATTTTTGGGCTCCTGAGGCCAACTCCAGTGTATATTTGGGCTCCTGCTGCTGCTGCTGCCAACTTCTGCCAACTCCAGGGTGTGATTCATCCAATTTTTGGGCTCCTGAGGCCAACTCCAGTGTATATTTGGGCTCCTGCTGCTGCTACTGTCAACTCCTGCCAACTCCAGGGTGTGATTCATCCAATTTTTGGGCTCCTGAGGCCAACTCCAGTGTATATTTGGGCTCCTGCTGCTGCTGCTGCCAACTTCTGCCAACTCCAGGGTGTGATTCATCCAATTTTTGGGCTCCTGAAGCCAACTCCAGTGTATATTTGGGCTCCTGCTGCTGCTGGTGTCAACTCCTGCCAACTCCAGGGTGTGATTCATCCAATTTTTGGGCTCCTGAAGCCAACTCCAGTGTATATTTGGGCTCCTGCTGCTGCTGCTGCCAACTTCTGCCAACTCCAGGGTGTGATTCATCCAATTTTTGGGCTCCTGAGGCCAACTCCAGTGTATATTTGGGCTCCTGCTGCTGCTGCTGCTGCCAACTTCTGCCAACTCCAGGGTGTGATTCATCCAATTTTTGGGCTCCTGAAGCCAACTCCAGTGTATATTTGGGCTCCTGCTGCTGCTGGTGTCAACTCCTGCCAACTCCAGGGTGTGATTCATCCAATTTTTGGGCTCCTGAAGCCAACTCCAGTGTATATTTGGGCTCCTGCTGCTGCTGCTGCCAACTTCTGCCAACTCCAGGGTGTGATTCATCCAATTTTTGGGCTCCTGAGGCCAACTCCAGTGTATATTTGGGCTCCTGCTGCTGCTGCTGCCAACTTCTGCCAACTCCAGGGTGTGATTCATCCAATTTTTGGGCTCCTGAAGCCAACTCCAGTGTATATTTGGGCTCCTGCTGCTGCTGCTGCTGCCAACTTCTGCCAACTCCAGGGTGTGATTCATCCAATTTTTGGGCTCCTGAGGCCAACTCCAGTGTATATTTGGGCTCCTTCTGCCCCTCATAGTGATGCCACTTCAACTCTCTGCAATTGTGCCGCTCTGCGATTCTATTAGCGATGCCTCTGATCTGCATGTGATATTTCTTCAAAGTATTATTTAACTAACCCAGCACGCATCCTGTGCGTGTTACAGCAAGGCTGAATGGTTTACAACCCTATTGAGGCTGTAGGAGGCTCAGAAATAGCCGTTTTTAATAGCGATTCGTCGCGAATTTATTCGGGTCGAAACGATTTTTGTCGGAAAATTCGGCGAATCAGTCGAATCGAATTTTTCAAAAGTTCGCTCATCTCTAGTCGGCACCAAACCGAAAGTTTTTGGGTGTCTCTCTGAATCGAGCCTTATGTCATGAATACATACTAAATGGTATAACTTTAATATCACAAATTTCCAGTAAGAATTCCTTGCACTTGTAGTACTTATAAATTAAGTATCCTTGTAACAATGGGTAAAACAACAATGGAAAAAGACCTAGGGGTTTTAGTTAACAATAGAATCAACTCTAGTGACCAGTGCTAAGCAGGTATAGGTCCCCAAGGCCAGAGCATCATTATACAACTCAATATACTGTAAGTTACTGGTCAGACCCCATATGGATAACAGTTACAAGCACAAGTGCATAAGAAAAACATAGAAAAATGTGTTCAATATAAAGGCAACTAAATTAATAAATGGAATAGGGGGACAAAAGTATTCCTATTTTCAAACTAATTGGATGGGATGTGGGCATAACATTTCCATTTTACACGGATTTGCATGATTCATGTTAGCACAAAGCTTTTATTTCAGTGTTGGGCACTGGTGCTGTGCAAGGGTTGTGGTGTAGGTCAGCTTTAAGGTCAACTTGTTTTTCCTTAAATGGACTAAACTATATTGCAAGCTGTAACATTTTTGAAAAGGGCCTGTGGTAAGTAATTATATTAGCAAAGTTGCTTGGTTTCTTATAACCTATTACAAAGAATGTATGTGTTCTGAACATTCTTACCCTTGCAGAATATCGCAGCATGCAAAATAACCTGCCTGGCCTGACCACAAGTGACTACAATATAACTCTTATGTACTACTAGTACCTAAGCTTGTGTGAATGAATCTGCTTAATCATTTCTTTATTCTGATCTGAGCAAGTAAACAGAACCATTCAAGCTGTAATTTACACACACACAAATCTACGCCAGTGTCAACACAGTATATGCCGTAGCTTTACAAAGTGTATTTGCAGGGAATTAAAAGCGCCATTAGTCATCCTTACAAACTGAACCTTTGGATTCTGGCTGAGGTCACTGCACGTATAATACACAATACTTTGGACTATAAATAATATCTAATGTGGAGGCTAATATATCACTAGCGTCTCGTAGCGCCACTTGAGTGCCTGCTGAGAGATGCTATTGATGCCTCAGCCGTAACGCCGTCACAGGCAGATGGTGCTTTTAGTGCCCCCCGTGTCACTGTGTCTTGTTTATTTTTTTTTTTTCAATGGAGCTAGCGACAGGTAGCGCCAGTGGGGAGCGTCAGATATTATTTGTATTTAAAATGGACCAAAACCCAGGTCCTTTCCCCTGGGGCACCGATTGGGGTTGCCCCACTGTGTGAAACCCCCCAGATCGCTGATGCCAACTCACCTCTTCCCGGTCCTGCGGCGCATGTGCGGCCGCTCGTACAATAAGCACTTTGGAGCTGCTGACGTCACGCTGTCTAAGGCCAGCGGCTCTGAGCAAACTGGTCGCCACATCCCCCGCTTCCCTCTAACAGGGAGCTTACCCGCGACGCCCATTCACAAATACCTGGCATGCGTCCTGCTAGAGGGATAGTGGCGATGCATCTGCAGTTCGCGCATGCGCCGTTGGACCGGGACACAAGTTAAGTGTATGGGGCGACCCCAGGGGTTTCACACAGAGCGGCATCCCGATTTTGGATGCCCCAGGGGGAGGGAATCAATTGGCGTGGGTTTTGGTCCACTTTAACATATCAATGAACAGCGCCAGCGCAGGCTCTCTGATACCACGATACTCAGGCATACTGCTCTATGTGCAATTAAAAAAATGCTTTAACTGGGGATGGCTGCACAGTGACAAAAAACACATAGAATGACATTGGGAACATACAAATGACATGACACATGATTGGCAGGCATGAAAATGCAAGGTAACCTAAGTACAATATTGAATGCAAAAACATTTTGAACAGGCCAGGGATCTGATGTCATTGACTGAGCATGAAAAAAAGAAGTCACCAAAAAATGGGACTGGAATGGATAATTGAAATCTATGGAAGTACAACACAGAGTGTCTGAGAACAGTGAGACTATGGAACTCGCTGCCAGAGGAGGTAGTAATGATGGATACAGTAAAAACATTCAAAAGTGGCCTTGATGCCTTCCTGGCATGTAATAACATTTCCAGCTATGGCTACTAAACCACTGGAAGGAGATAAACAGGCTGAACTGGATGGACTAAAGTCTTAATTCAGCCTTACAGACTATGGGGGTTATTCCTCAAGCCATAGCGCCAGGTAGGAACTGGCAGCAACAGGTAGTAAACGGTGAATGCCAGGCGCTGTACGCAATACCACATTTATCAAAGCGATTCCGGTGAGCGACTCTTAACAGCGACATGTAGCGTCCGATTCATCATCACAGACGGCTCAGCGTATACCACCCGCGCTCTGGCTTCCAGATGGTATTACCTGTCTAGTATTACCTGTCGCTACCTATCGCTCTCCCATACATTTCAATGGACGTTACATTTCTTCTCTTTAAACAGGGTTTTCATAATTTTTTTTTTTTTTTTTTTTTTATCAAATCATTGTGTGACCTCTCCTGGCCTATTAAAAATCATTTTTTAAAATGTTTTTGATTTTTTGTATTTTTATGCAGAATTGTTATTACAGGTCTGGTATTAAAGTATTAATGTCACAATGTAATAACAATGTAATTCCATGTGTTTTCACTTTGTTACTAGTGGATATGTGTTCAAAAATGGACTTTAATCACACAGCTTCTGGCGCTCTGGGCTACAGCGACCCAATTTTGAGCGCCGGCACTGTGTTAGGCAGTTTTTTGATGAATATGGTTTGAGTTGCTCACACTGACACTGACAGTTCGCTCCCATATAGCGCTGTACTGGTATAGCGATTTACAATCAAATTCATCAATGCCGGCCAGTGATTGAGGCACTCGGTAACAGCGAACCATAGCCGATCACAGTGAATACTAGCGGTCGCTCTGAGCGAGTCGCTACAGACGCTCATCTGCCGGTACCTGGCGTTAGTAATGAATCAGCCTCCATGTTGCTATGTTACTATGATGTGATGTGGCACTGCAGGGAACACAGCGCCAGCACTCACAAAGCACCTGGCGCTGTTGATACATGGAACGCTACATGGCACTAAACTTTTTTTGCATATAGATATGACTTGCTGGTGTCGCTCAAGAAACACCTGCCGCTACGCGGCATTAGCGTTTCTAAAATAAACCCTAAAACGTTTATATTGATCAGATTCCTCAAACATTTGCCACCTTAGCTATGTGGTTCTGAACTGCTCATCTCTGTTGTGTATAGATAGGGTAAGTTCTTCAATTTCCGTAATAATAATAATAAAGTACCTCTCTTAGGCCCTTATTTAAGAAGGGATAGCGTCAGGTAGCGCCTGGTTAATGAGAGGTAGCGACAGATAGCGACTGGTGAACGTCGGACACGGCACGCAATTACACATTTATCAAGCAGAATCTGTTTAGCGACTGGGATAGCGCCATGTAGCGTCTGATTCATCATTTTCACAGCCTCAGCCTACAGTACCAGCGTTCAGCCTTGCACAGCGCCAGGTATGACCTCTCGCTACCTGGCGCTCTCCCATACATTTCAATGGATGAAACTTTTATTCTCTTTAAATGGGTTTTTTTTTTTTTTTCAAAAAAATCACAAAATAATTCTGTGACCTCTTCTGGCATTGAAATAGCAGTTTTTTCATAATTTTTTCATTTTTTAAATATTTCCTCAAAAATGACATTACAGGTCTGGCATTAAAGTGTTCATGTTACAATGTTGTTACAATGTAATTCCATATGTTTTCGCTTTGTTACTAGTTGATAGATGCTGGAAAACAGACTTTAAACACACCGCCTCCTGCGCTCTAGGCTTCAAACAAGTATTTTTCAGCGCCAGAGATTTGTGAGGCTGTTTTTTTCCTGAATATGGTGTGAGTCAGTCGCTATGAGCAGTCGCTAACATGCGCTCCCATACAGCGCTGTACTGGCCAAATAGCGACTCCTCACAATGTATTCAACATTACTGAACAGCGACTGAGAGGCCGATTCAATAATAGCGCCAGGTAGCGACAGATGAGCGCCAGTAGCGTTATTTTCACAGCGCACGCTAGTATTCGCTGTGCTTGGCCGTTGTTCGGCTGTTGACAGCGACTCAGTCGGTGTGCGGTAATGTTGAATACAGGGTTAGGAGTCGCTGTTTGACAGGTTCCGCGCTGTATGGGAGCGCATGACAGCGAATGGCCATAGCGAACGGCTCCCAGCATATTCATTAACAAATCACGCTCAAAAAATTCTCGCGCTGTGAAATGCTTGTTTTGGTAATATGAATACATTAATATCAGACCTGTAATATCAATTCTGCACAATTTTTTTTTGTTTTTTTTTTACCTTAAAAAAAAAATCTAACATTGCAGAAGTGGTCACAGAATTTTTGCCATTTAAAAAAAAAAAAAAACATTAATAGCAATTAATTAAGAATATTTAAAGATTGCTCCATTGAAATGCATTGGAGAGCGTCAGGTAACGAGAGGTCATACCTGTCGCTGTTCAAGGTCGCTCGCTGGCGCTGTGGGGTGAGGCTGGAATAATGATGAATGATTCGCTATCTGGCGCTCTGTCAGTCGCTAAGCAGGATTGGCTTGATAAATGTGTGATTGCGGAGGGGAGCCGGCGTTCTCGTGGCGGTGAGCGTCATTACCGTTCGCTCCCCATTCGCTACCTGGCGCTATCCCTTGTTAAATAAGGGCCTGAGTCGCTATAATGTAGCGATTCACGGCCGAGCACTGCGACTACTAGCGGGCGCTCTGAAAATGCCTGCTACAGACGCTCATCTGTCGCTACCTGGCGCTAATGATGAATCAGCCTGCCCGCCAATGATTTACAAAGGGGGGATTTTCCTGCTTCCAAAACCTTGGGATTATGGATTTTGTTGCATGGATCTGTAAGGATTTTTAAAACTTAGAGGCCGATTCATTAATAGCGCCAGGTAGCGACAGATGAGCGCCAGTAGCGTGATTTTCACAGCGCCAGCTAGTATTCGCTGTGCTTGGCCGGGGTTTGCTTGTTGACAGCGACTCAGTCGGTGTGCGGTAATGTTGAATACGGGCTTAGGGGTCGCTGTTTCACAGGTTCAGCGTTGTATGGGTGCGCCTGACAACGAATGGCCAGAGCGAACGGCTTGCTGCAGATTCATTAACAAATCACGCTCCAAATTTTTTCGCGCTGTGAATTCCTTGTTTAAACCCCAGAGCGCTGGCGGCGATGGATTAAAAATAGTTTTTAACCCCCAAACAACCATATTTTTTGATTGTAAAATTATACAAGTTTTTCTAAACATTTTGTAATATGAATACATTAATATCAGACCTGTAATATCAATTCTGCACAAAATCATTTTTTTTTTTTTTTACCTTAAAAAAAATTCCTAACATTGCAGAAGTGGACACAGAATTTTTGACATAAAAAAAAAAAAAAACCATTAATAGCAATTAATTATGATTAGTTAAAGATTGCTCCATTGAATTGCATTGGACATCGCCAGGGAGCGACAGGTCATACCTGGCGCTGTGATGGGATTAGCAGCGGCGCTGTTCGTTGCAGTCGGCTACATGGTGAATCCCGCGCTAGCTGTCGCTCTCGCCGGCGCTAGCCTCATTTAGCTTGATAAATGCGTCATTGTGGCCGACGCCGGGCGTACTTGAGTCGGTAGCCACCGTTAGCTGGCAGGACCTGGCGCTCGTCAGACACTACCTGACGCTATCGCTTGATGAATAAGGGCATTAAAGTGGAACAAGAACCCACGGCGATCGACCCGGGAATTCTTTTCTATGATTGTCACTCTACTGCAACCTCACTTCCTGTCTTTGATAGTGATGGCCAAACAGTTAATCTAACTGCAAAGCCATACAGTAGGCATCACAGGGAAGGGGGCTAATCCTGCTCCACCCTAACAATAAAAACGAAAACAGATGTTATCTGATGTTTAGCATATCTACACCTGTAATAACACAGGTAACACACAAGGGATGTCTATCTCTGCTGTACAGGCTTCCTTGCAGAACTACAAAAACCCCTTCCACCCCCCCCCCCCCCTTACTGGTCCACAAGAGCTCAGAAGACCTAGCCCTGAAAAATAAAATGGAAAGGGGAGGGGGTTGTAAGTGCTTGGGGGGGCTGCAGGTGCTGGAAACCACGTGATCGCAACGGCCAATCAAATCGCTAGATTTTTCTGGTGGACAGAGGAGAGAGGTAAGAATCCTCCTGTTTACCAGCGTTAATGTGCAGGGGGGCATAAGCACTCCTCAAAACCCTCCAACAGAAATTGCTACTAGAGCACAACACACTCACTCCACATAAGATCAAAATATTTATTAAGTAGTCACATAATTACTACACATAAGACATATTAAAACCATTTAAAACCACACCAGTGCACAAAATTACCACAAGAGGGCAGTATCTACAAAAATATATATATATATAATTTGATGGAAATGTACAATACTATGGTACTGATGATAATGCATAGACTATATTAAGTTAAAATGACCTGCCTAACATGGATAAACTATCAATACCAGATTAATCATACAATAATCACAAACCTTTATGTAAATAAATGTATTATATTTAAATTATAATATAATCACCTACTATATAAATAAACTAACTAATCACTCCTATGAAAACTATTTTCCTTATGTGCCGATGACAGTGCCTATATAAACATAGGCCCTTATTTAAGAAGGGATAGCGTCAGGTAGCGCCTGGTTAATGAAAGGTAGCGACAGATAGCGACTGGTGAACGCCGGACATGGCACGCAATTACACATTTATCAAGCAGAATCTGTTTAGCGACTGGGATAGCGCCATGTAGAGTCTGATTCATCATTTTCACAGCCTCAGCGAACAGCGCCAGCGTTCAGCCTTGCACAGCGCCAGGTATGACCTCTCGCTACCTGTCGCTCTCCAATACATTTCAATGGACGATCCTTTTCTTCTCTTTAAACGTTTTTTTTTTTCAAAAAAATAACAAATAATTCTGTGACCTCTTCTGGCATTGAAATAGCAGTTTTTCATAATTTTGTCATTTTTTAAATATTTCCTCAGAAATGACATTACAGGTCTGGCATTAAAGTGTTCATGTTACAATGTTGTTACAATGTAATTCCATATGTTTTCGCTTTGTTACTAGTTGATAGATGCTTGAAAACACACTTTAAACACACCGCCTCCTGCGCTCTGGGCTTCAAACAAGTATTTTTCAGCGCCAGAGATTTGTGAGGCTGTTTTTTTTCCTGAATATGGTGTGAGTCGGTCGCACTGACCAGTCGCTAACATGCGCTCCCATACAGCGCTGTACTGGTCAAATAGCGACTCCTCACAATGTATTCAACATTACTGAACAGCGACTGAGTCGCTATAAAGTAGCGACCCACGGCCGAGCACTGCGACTACTAGCGGGCGCTCTGAAAATGCCTGCTACAGACGCTCATCTGTCGCTACCTGCCGCTAATGATCAGCCTCTCCATGTGCAGTGGAAACACACTAGTGCAACTGGGTCATAGCAACATCGCTGCAGCAGAAGTGCAGAACGATGATGGGTCATTTGTTTTTTCTTTTTATAAATCTAGAAACTCATTGCAAATGTAAGGCCATGTTCACACTTGTCTGACACATGCTTTCAGCATGCGTTTTGCAGTAATGTTTGCGGTAGGGATTCCATTTCGCATTTGCATTTTTGTTTGTGTTTGCACCTGTGTATTTAAAAAAATTCTGTTTCCAGGTCCTATGTCCTGCCTATCTGCTGCCCCAAATGCAAAATGCACGTGGTGCTGCATGAAATATGGTCATGCGTTTGCGGCACCAAAGACTTTTATAGGGTGCGTTTGGGGCCCGAATGCAGCAGGCAGGACTTTTTGAGGACGCATATTCTTCAGCCCTGCCGCACCAGAGAGGTTCAAAGGGTTCATAGAGTTGCCATTGTTGTTTTCCTTTGCGCTAACGCTGCATCTAACGCATGTATGAATAAAGACTAAAAAGCAATAATCTGTCCCCTGTACTACAAACAGCCAGCCAGGTAATTGCTTAAAAAGTGGATCAAAAGCCCGGACTTTCACTAACCTGTATTTTGGTCCATACTCTTGGCGCATCCCGATTTGGGATTCCCCGCTGTATGAAATCCCACCGGTCAGCCGATATACATTCCTCCCCAGCATTCCCGCGGCGCAGCTATGGCTCTGCTCCAATCAGTTTCTTTGGCCGTGCATATTAATGCATGGCTGAAAACACGGGGAGGCCGATTCATTAATAGCGGCAGGTAGCGACAGTTGAGTGACTGTAGCGGCATTTTCAGAGCGCCCGCTAGTAGTCGCTGTGCTTGGCCGTTGTTCGGTAGTTGATAGCGACTCAGTCGGTTTGCCGTAATGTTGAATATTGGGTGAGGAGTCGATATTTGACAGGCTCCCAGCATATTCATTAAAAAATCACGCTCAAAAAATTCTTGCGCTGTAAAATGCATGTTTAAACCCCAGAGCTCTGGCGGCGATGGGTTAAAAGCAGTTTTTTAACCTCCAAACAACCATATTTTTGGAAACCAAAAAAAACACGTTTTTTAAAATAATTTAGTAATATGAATACATTAATATCAGACCTGTAATATCAATTCTGTACAATTTTTTTTTTCCCCTAAAAAAAATGATCTAAAATGGCAGAAGTGGTCACAGAATTTTTCACATAAAAAAAAAACATTAATAACAATTAATTATTAATATTTAAAGATTGTTCCATTGAAATGCATTGGAGAGCGCCAGGTAGCGAGAGGTCATACCTGTCGCTGTTCAAGGTCGGACGCTGGCGCTGTAGGCTGAGGCTGGAATAATGATGAATGAGTCGCTATATGGCGCTATCTCAGTCGCTAAGCAGGATTGGCTTGATAAATGTGTGATTGTGGTGGGGAGCCGGCGTTCTCGTGGCGGGGCCCGTCATTACCGGCCGCTCACCAGCTACCTGTCGCTATCCCTTCATAAATAAGGACCGATGTCACTAGACCAGGAGCCTTTTAATGTATATAATGATACATGATTCTCTGTTTGGTCAATAAAGACAGAATGTTAAGTCTTATAAAGTTATTTACAAAAAAGTACTTCTAACTTTGCCCCGCTTAATCAAAAACTAAAATTCTAAATCTTTCCTGGACGGTGCAAGGTTCCTAGTTGCATAACTAGGGCATAACTATAGGGGGTGCAACTGCGCCAGGGTCCCCATTGTTTTTGCCTCTCGACCTTATTTAACAGATTTGTGCCCACCTAAAATCATGTAATGGAAAAAAGAGGCTCCAATTGTCTCAGCTTTTTCAGTCTTTAGTTGTCTAACTGTATCTAATAGAGTTAAAATGACAGGAAAAATGGCACTCTATAAGCCTTGACCGAGCCCCATTTAATGTTCGCACCAGGGCACTGTCACATGTGGAGGCTGATTCATTACTAGCGCCAGCTATTGGCAGATGAGCTTCTGTATAGCGGCACTTAGAGCGACTGCTAGTATACGCTGTGATCGGCTATCGGGCGCTGTAACAGAGCGCCTCAGTCGCTGTAGTAACCTGGCCGGCATTGATGAATGAGATGTATGTTGGGCGTTTTAACACCAGTACAGCGTTGCAGCGAGCAAAAGGTAGCGCCAGTTCAGTGCGACCGACTCTCATCTGGTCGCAATAGCATAGAGCAGCAGACGCTGTGTGATTAAAGTCTGTTTTTGAACACATATCCACCAGTAACAAAGCGAAAACACATGGAATTACATTGTTGTAACATTGTGACATTAATACTTTAATGCCAGACCTGTAAAGACAATTCTGCATAAAAATATAAAAAAATCAAAAAAGTTTTCAAAAATGACTTTTTCTAGGCCAGGAGAGGTGACACACTTATTTGAGAGAAAAAAAAAATAAAAACAAAAAACCTTGTTTAAACAGAAGAAAAGGAACGTGCATTGAAATGTATGAGAGTGCAACAGGTAGCGACAGATAATACCTGGAGCTCTGGAAGCTAGAGCTCCGGCGCTATTCGCTGAGCCGCCTGTAATAATACATTGGACACTACATGGCGCTGTTAGAGTTGCTCACCAGAATCGCCTTCATAAATGTGATTTTGCGTACAGCGCCCGGTGTTCACCAGACGCTGCCTGCCCCTACGAGGCGCTACCTGGCGCTATCCCTTGATGAATAAACCCCTTAGGCCCTTATTTATGAAGGAATAGCGACAGGTAGCGACTGGTGAGCGGCCGGTAATGACGGGCCCCGCCACGAGAACGCCGGCTCCCCACCACAATCACACATTTATCAAGCCAATCCTGCTTAGCGACTGAGATAGCGCCATATAGCCACTCATTCATCATTATTCCAGCCTCAGCTCACAGCGCCAGCGTCCGACCTTGAACAGCGACAGGTATGACCTCTCGCTACCTGGCGCGCTCCAATGCATTTCAATGGAACAATCTTTAAATATTAATAATTAATTGTTATTAACCACTTCTGCCATTTTAGATAATTTTTTTAAGGAAAAAAAAAAAAATTGTACAGAATTGATATTACAGGTCTGATATTAATGTATTCATATTACTAAATTATTTAAAAAAACTTGTTTTTTTTGGTTTCCAAAAATATGGTTGTTTGGGGGTTAAAAAACTACTTTTAACCCATCGCCGCCAGCGCTCTGGGGTTTAAACATGCATTTTACAGCACGAGAATTTTTTGAGCGTGATTTTTTAATGAATATGGTGGGAGCCGGTCTCTAGGGCCAGTCGCTATCATGCGCTCCCATACAGCGCGGAACCTGTGAAATAGCGACTCCTCACCCAATATTCAACATTACGGCAAACCGACTGAGTCGCTATCAACTACCGAACAATGGCCAAGCACAGCGACTACTAGCGGGCGCTCTGAAAATGCGGCTACAGTCGCTCAACTGTTGCTACCTGCCGCTATTAATGAATCGGCCTCAAAGTTACACCACTGAGAAGCCTTCCTCGTTAGCTTACCTGAGCTTACTAACCAATGGAGAGGCTCTTTAAGTTTGATTGGTAGGGCAATTGCTTTTCAGATATGTGGTCTAGCAATTGATCCATGTACTTCTGGGAACCAATAAGTAACCAGGACACCCTGGGTGGAGACTTTGCTCCAAAGTTGCGAGTATACTTCAAAGAGACATTACGACAAAATCAGGGATGAACCTCTCTGCTGCCTGAGACGAACTATAGAAAGGTGCCCCTCCGCTTTTCAGCAAAGCAATAAGACGGGTAAGGAGTGGAGGCGGGCTGTGGCTGTCGAGCCACCAATAGAAGACTTAAAAACATAACAGCAGTAAAAAAACGTAAAATATTTTAAATAGGAATAATTAAATAATCACGCCAATTGCTGCAGTGCCACCTCACATGGCCTCATTATAGTTGCACTCTTGCAGTACCCTTAAGCTGGACCAACACCCTTACAGCAAACAGTTATCATATACATCCCTTTCCAGCGCAATTCAGATTGCTATACATAAAAATTAATTTACATTTTTCTAACGCCTGGTCTGGTCAACTTTAAAAACAAAATGGCATCTCCTGGAGCTGCAGGCCACCTGCAAACAGAAAATTCTGCTGGGTTTCCTGTTACTGGGCATTGTTATGGTCAGTTATATCAGTTGTATCCAGACAGCTGGGATGCTGGGAAAGGAAGCTCCAAAATGGCCGCTACAATAAAAAATCTGTTAGGTGGCGATTCAGCTTTGAGTGGATGCACTGGTAAAGAACGACAATGATTCAGCATCATGCATGCAGATGGGGCAAGTAAGTTTTGGGCAGTTTTCTTTTCTAACTGTGCCAGGCTGTTGGTCCGGTTTAACTGTTATTAAATTGAAGTAGAAATATTGAGGTTTATAGTTTCACCTCATGATTTCTCTTCTGAAGCAAGTGGGCGTGGCCCTTGGAGCTGTGATGCTGTATAATCACCAGCATAATAATATGCATAATGGACGAGGTCTGTAAGAGCCCAAGAACTTACTTCATACACTCTCAAACGTCAATGCACGCACCCTCAAATGCACGTGCACACTCCCAAATGTGCATGATGGCCCCCCCCCCCCAAATGTACATGTGCACACTGCCAAAGTGTATGGAAGCACTCCGAAACTGACATGCATACACCCCAAATGTACATGTGCACACTCTTAAACATACATGCTCGCACTCCCAGATGCGCACTTCCAAGATGACGGGGGGCAACTGTGAAGATGGGTGCTGCTGCTCTCCCTCCAGGCAGAAGAGGCAGAAGCGGGGGGCCCCATTGCTCTCGCACCCAGTATTGGCCAGGAGGAGAGAGGATAAAGGGGGCACTGTTGCTCTTGCTCCAAGCACTGGCCGGGAGAAGAGAGGAGCACTGGCCAGGAGGACAGTGGAAGAAGGTGGGTGTCGCTGCTTTCACTCCCAGCACCTGCCGGGTGAGCGAGAAAGGGGGTCGCAACTGTGAAGGGGGGCTGCTGCTCTCCCGTCAGGCACTGGCCAAGAGGAGAGAGGAAGAAGGGGGTGTGCCGCTGCTCTCACTCCCCCACTGACCAGGAGGAGAGAGAAAGAAGGGGTGGGGCACCGCAGCTCTCGTCCCAGCACTGGCCAGAAAGATAGAGGAATAAGGGGGGCGCAATTGTGAAGGGGGGCACTGCTGCTCTCCCTCCAGGCACTGGCCAAGAGGAGAGAAGAAGAAGGGAGTGTGCCGCTGCTCTCACTCCCCCACTGACCAGGAGGAGATAGAATGAAGGGAAAGGTGCGACTGTGAAGGGGGTGCCACTGCTCTGCCTCATCACCGCCACAGCATGAATGGAGTCCAGGAGGGGGGCATAGGCAGTGGGTGTAGACACACTGAGCAAGCAAGAAATATGACTGGGCACCTTGAGAATTGGGCACCTCGAGGAAGTGACAATCCGTCACGGAACGCGTGGGTGATTGATCGTCCCACTCAGCAGGAGGTTATTTCCCTTTTTCACTGAGGTGATCATTTCTTTGTCTGTTCTGCATTTTTTTGCACATTTACATTTAGCACTTTAACATTGCACATAGGCACTTCAGATGATATAGATGGATGCATCCATGTGATGCTACAATAATGAGTTAAGCACAGATTGTCAGGATTAATTGGGTCCCTCTTGCTGGGTTGGGTTGTGTATTGTCATGTCTTTTTCTTTTTTAATGTTTGTGATGGTTAATGTATTGTATGTTTTTAATGAGATTTCTTGATGAATTAAACTATTGATATTAATTAGTGATGGTATTGGTTTATTAATTGAGGAGGAGTGGTGCCTTTAATTTGGTGCCTGTTCTTGTGATATACTGGGCCACAAGGTATTTTGTTTTGTATACAAAGAAATATGACTGTTCGACATATGTGAAGGGGCAGGCAGGGGTGGTCAGGGAATGTCATCATGTTTCCCCTTCCGTCCTGGCACCAGACATCTGCAACACAGTGAAGAGGCAGAAGTCAGATGTATGCTGCCTCTCCGCCTTTTAGACTGAAAAAGCCCTTTAATTTAGCCTGTCTTCTGCTCACTCCATATCTGCTTTTTATTTGTTAATAAACGGTTGTGGGTAAATATAGTTTCAAATCTGCTTCCAGTATGCACTGTTTATGGCCGCTAGGGAGAACCCTTGCTCTGTTTCTTCCTCAAGAAAATGAGTATGTGCTCGGGGAGGCCGATTCATTAATAGCGGCAGGTAGCGACAGTTGAGCGACTGTAGGAGCATTTTCAGAGCGCCCGCTAGTAGTCGCTGTGCTTGGCCGTTGTTCAGTAGTTGGTAGCGACTCAGTCGGTTTGCCGTAATGTTGAATATTGGGTGAGGAGTCGCTATTTGACAGGTTCCGCGCTGTATGGGAGCGCATGATAGCGACTGGCCCTAGCGACCGGCTCCCACCATATTCATTAACAAATCACGCTCAAAAAATTCTCGCGCTGTGAAATGCATGTTTAAACCCCAGAGCGCTGGAGGCGATGGGTTAAAAGTAGTTTTTTAACCCCCACACCACCATATTTTTGGAAACCCCCCAAAAAATTTAATTAAATAATTTAGTAATATGAATACATTAATATCAGACCTGTAATATCAATTCGGTACTATTTTTTTTTCCCTTAAAAAATTATCTCAAATGGCAGAAGTGGTCACAAAATTTTTCACATTAAAAAAAAAAAAAAATTGTAACAATTAATTATGAATATTTAAAGATTGTTCCATTGAAATGCATTGGAGCGCGCCAGGTAGCGAGAGGTCATACCTGTCGCTGTTCAAGGTCGGACGCTGGCGCTGTGGGCTGAGGCTGGAATAATGATGAATGAGTGGCTATATGGCGCTATCTCAGTCGCTAAGCAGGATTGGCTTGATAAATGTGTGATTGTGGTGGGGAGCTGGCGTTCTCGTGGCGGTGCCCATCATTACCGACCGCTCACCAGTCGCTACCTGTCGCTATTCCTTCATAAATAAGGGCATAAGTCTTCTGCTCACTCCATATTTGCTTTTTATTTCTTAATAAATGGTTGTGGGTAAATATAGTTTCAAATCTGCTTCCAGTATGCACTGTGTATGGCCACTAGGGAGAACCCTTGCTCTGTTTCTTCCTGAGTATGTGCTCTATGAATCTCTGCAGCTTAGCGATACAGCATGTTGATGTCAGTCAGAGTCAGCAACAGCAAAATCACAATGCATTACGTATGACATCTAGTGAATAGAAAGTGCAATAGCCCAACAATAGCTGGTATTTCTATTTTAATATTGTAGGGGGGGGGGGAGAGTTAAAACAATATAACATGGTGTCTCTATGCATACTGACTGTGCGAAGCAAGCAATTTTCAGGCTGATTCATTACTAACGCCAGGTAGCGACAGAGCCTAGCAAGGATTTCAGAGCGACCACTAGGAGTTGCTGTGCTCAGCCATGGTTAGTTGTTTCAGAGCGCCTCAGTCGCTGGCCAGCATTGATGAATATGTTATGGGAGTCACAGTACTGCGCTGTATGGGAGTGAACGGTAGCACCAGCTCAGTGCGACTGACTCACACCACATTCATCAATAAAACAGCCTCAAACAGTGCCAGCGCTCAAAATCGGGTTGTTGTAGCACATAGCGCCAGAGGCTGTGTGATTAAAGTTTGTTTTTGAACATGTATCCACTAGTAACAAAGCGAAAATATATGGAATTACTTTGTTATTACATTGTAACATGAACACTTTAATACCAGACATGTAAGACAATGCTGCATAAAAATATTATTAATCAAAATAGTTTTCAAAAATGTCATTTTCTAGGCCAGGATACATGTCAGAAAGATTTGAGATTTTATTTTATTTAAGGATCGTCCATAGAAATGTATGAGAGAGCGCCAGTTAGCGAGAGGTAATACGTGGCGCTCTGCAAGGCTGAATGCCGGCGCTGTACGCTGAGGCTGGGATAATGATGAATCGTACGCTACATGGCTTTGTTCCAGTCGCTCACCAGATTCGGCTTCATAAACATGGAATTGCGTGCCGTGTCCGGCGTTCACCTGACACAAGGCACTACCTGTCGCTATCCCTTCATTACTAAGGCCCTGTGTCATCTAGCAGCAGCAGCCTTGCTTGACTCCGCAAAAATTTGAGAGCCTTCTCTTTCGAGCTATCCCGAT
This sequence comes from Gastrophryne carolinensis, assembly GCA_027917425.1. Classification (NCBI taxonomy): domain Eukaryota; kingdom Metazoa; phylum Chordata; class Amphibia; order Anura; family Microhylidae; genus Gastrophryne; species Gastrophryne carolinensis. Next base: position 156,525,148 of record CM051243.1, read on the forward strand.
TCTGGTTTTCCTGCAGTATGAAACTCCCAGTACATACATAAGCTCACCTGCATGGGCCTCTGGTGGCATCCTGTGCACCTCTGTGTCTGAATGACTGTCCACAGCCAGAGGGAATGGCCAGGGTGAGGCCCCAGTAATGTATTAATTCAGCATTCATTGGCAGGCATGAATATGAAAAGCAATGAATACTGATTGGCGGAGAGCCTGCACATATGTACGTTGTAAGAACGGGGATGGAGGCAAGTTACCTGATGAACCACACACAGGGGAATCGTAAATCAGGCTCACCATGTAAAGCAGGGGAAGTGAAATTCCTGGATTTTGGTCTGCTTTAATTGCCTCATCCCTCTTTCCGCCGCCCCCTGGCGTTTACCCTTACGGCAGGCCTTAGACCTGCCGGGCGGGGTGCGCGTATGGCGGCGGGGGCGGCGGCGCCTCACGCTGACGCAGCAGTGGGGTATAAAAGGAGGGAACGGGAAGGAATGACCAGGACAGCCATCCCGCCCTGGTGAAGTGGTTCCTCCACGCAACGCTTCGGCAGGCTGAGTACATGGGGGACCCCTGGCAACATATGACAATTTGAAACGGTGATGTAATACCTTCCTTTACTATTAACATGTTATAATGTATCTTTGGCCAGGGTATCATGATCTGCCTTAGAGCAGGTATTCATTCACATATAGTGTTCAGCTATGCTCTTTGATATAATTGCTTTTTTGCACAATATCTCTTTTGTTTTTCTTTTTTAGTATATTGCACATAACACTTTCCTCCTTTTTCTTCACTGTGTTCTATCTGCATATATACTATTTGCTGGTGGATACAACAATATTCACCAGCATATTACTTTCACTGGCAGCTAGTATGGTGTTTAATTACACCTACATTAATTAACTATTTATTTACAAGATTAGGAAGGTTATATTTTATATTTTTACATTTTTGAAGCCTCTGTGTGGGAAACCCCCTCCCCCTCCTTTTTTGTCCTTGTGTTTATGTATTTTAAACTGTGGATTATTTTGTGTATTTATGTGTATTTGTTTATGAGTCTCTTTAACCTAATAAAATTAGATATATTTTTGTATAGACTTCTGTACATATATTGTCCTGGGTAGAGTGCGGACCTTCTGGGGACCTGTGGGGAGTGTAGCGATAACCCTTATCGCCGGAGGGCTTCACCGCCCGAGACGTCCTTTTCCCAATCGTAAGAGGTGCTGCTGGAATTCCAGAGTCGTCTGTGAGGAAACAGGAACAGCCCACAAGGGCTAGTAAATTGTAATATAGCGTTTCCCCCAATAAGAGACAGAACTTCAGTATTGAGGGTGAAGGTGAAGTGTGTTTATTAGTGCCACTCTAGGCCTTATATACACAAGTCTCCATTGCATGACACACACACCGACCAATAGCAGCAGGGCACACAATCCCTCAACTCTGCCGGTGACGCAATCAGCAATACAATAGAGACGTCTGTAATACACTCAATCAGAACAATGCCATTGTCTGTGACGTAATTAATCAATACAATGGCAGTCAGAACAATGAATAACGTAATCAATCAATACAATGGCAGTCAGAACAATGAATAACGTAATCAATCAATACACTGGCAGTCTGTAACATGCTTAAGAAAAAGTAATGAACCTGTGTAAAGGGGCAGAGAGTGTGTCACAATGCCCCCTTTTTGTGGAACACCCGGCAGACCCGGATTGACCCTGTTCGGGTTAACGTGGGGCTGTCCGGACTCTTGTTATGGGCAGAGTTCTGTGTAAGGACAAGTCTGCAAATAGTGAGTAACCGGACTAAACATTGACGTGGGCTGTACATAGGAATCGGTCATGGGTGGGGTCCAAACACTGGGATATTGTGGCGTTGGTGAGTTCAGCACCAAAGTCCTTGGTTGGATGTGTGCACAGGTGCTTTGCTTTCTTATAGCTGGCCCAAGTTTCAATCTCTTTCCATGGAAGCTGATCGGAGAATCCACAATCTTCTGCACATCTACATCATCGTAAAAGTAGACAAAACCATAACCCCTAGAAATGCCAGAGGCATCCCTAATAATTTTGACATTCTTTACAGCGCCATACTTTGAAAAAACATCCTTAATTTCAGGCTGATTAATCCGACGGCCAATGCCCCCAACAAAAATAATGTTTGGCATACGTTTCCCTTCTGGAAGGACGTAACCTGATGGCTGATCCTCTTCTTGGCTTCTTGTAACAGACATGACGTGATGCAGACGAAACCCCTGGGTCTCCCCGACCAGTGGGCTGGAGTCGGCAGCTCGGGCTGGAGCCTGGGTTGTAACAGGGTTGACGCTGGCTGGTCCAGAGGTAGCGTAGGCAGAAGTCATTGGTCCTAGATCATTTCCCAATAGTACTTCTGCTGGTAAGTTGTCCATAAGTCCCACCTGTACCCTGCCGGATCCATCGCCCCAGTCAAGATGTACTCGGGCGGTGGAGAGTCGAAACACAGCTCCTCCCGCCACCCTTACTGCAACGGTGTGTCCAGTGCGGTCTTTGTTCTTGACTAAATGAGGTTGGAGCAAGGTAAGTGTGGCTCCGGTGTCGCGTAATCCTTGCGCGGTGCGCCCATTGACTCGTACCTCCTGGCAATGGTGCTGTCGGTTGTCTTGGATGGCCGCTTGTACGGGATCAGCTTCATACAGTACCCCCAGATACTCTTCCGAACTGCTCTCAGCTTCCAAACAGTGTGCCACAGGAGTACGGGAGGTGGAAGGTTGCTTTTGCCCCCACGTGTTTCGGGGAGGCTCTAGGGCGCAATCACTGCGATAATGTCCCCATTGTTTGCAACGATGGCACTGAACTGTGGAGCGGTTCGGTTTCTGCGCTGGCCTATGTGGCCCAGGGTAACGAGTTGGCGCGGAAGCCACAGGTGCTTGAAACTTGATGGGAGGTGGTGGTTTTGGGGCGGACTGTTCTGTCCGGCGAGCATCTGTGTACTCGTCGGCTAGACGAGCAGCCTCAGGTAGCGTTAGAGGCCTCCGGTCACGTACCCACTCTCTTAGCTCTGGTTGAAGGGCATTGAGAAAATGTTCTAGTAAAAACAACTGTAGTACATCCTCAGCGGTTGTGGCTTTGCATCCAGTGACCCAGTGTGATGCTGTACGATGGAGGCGACATGCCCACTCCGTGTAAGAATCCCCTCCCTTCCCGAAATCGTCGCCTGTAGGCTTCCGGGGTGACAGCGTACCGGGCTAACAAAGCCTCCTTTACCAGATGGTAGTGTGGTAAGTCCGCATCAGGGATGGCCCGGAAAGCATCGGAAGCTTTCCCAGATAGTTTCCCTGATAATATGGTGACCCATTCCTCCGTGGGTACCCGGTGTAAAGCGCACTGCCGTTCAAAATCGGCCAAAATCCGTCAATCTCGTCATCACTTTCCTGGAAGGACTTAAATGCTGCAAATGGAATCTTTCTCCCCCCAGTGTAACTGAGGCTGAGAGGCTGCTGGGTTGAAAGTCGCCGATCTTACCTTCGCTTACTGGCCTCTGCCTCCGCTGCGGCGAAGACTCAGTCGATCAGTTCCTGTGATGGATTCGGGCCATAGACCGACAATCTGTTCCGAACCGCTTGAACGAGAGCAGCGTCTTCATCGGCCTCTATATTGGTTTCGGTCCTCACTGCTGCACGATCCATTTCGATCAGCTCGGCTATCAGTTCCTGACGTGGGCGGTTGCTAGCTGACCTTCCCCGGCTCTCGAGTAGATCCTTCAGGGTCAGCCTTTTCAACTTGTCATACTGACTCTCCATCAGGGTAGCACTCTCTCTGGGTACAAAGGACCATCCGACCGCTTGCCACCAATTGTAGCGATAACCCTTATCGCCGGAGGGCTTCACCGCCCGAGACGTCCTTTTCCCAATCGTAAGAGGTGCTGCTGGAATTCCAGAGTCGTCTGTGAGGAAACAGGAACAGCCCACAAGGGCTAGTGAATTGTAATATAGCGTTTCCCCCAATAAGAGACAGAACTTCAGTATTGAGGGTGAAGGTGAAGTGTGTTTATTAGTGCCACTCTAGGCCTTATATACACAAGTCTCCATTGCATGACACACACACCGACCAATAGCAGCAGTGCACACAATCCCTCAACTCTGCCGGTGACGCAATCAGCAATACAATAGAGACGTCTGTAATACACTCAATCAGAACAATGCCATTGTCTGTGACGTAATCAATCAATACAATGGCAGTCAGAACAATGAATAACGTAATCAATACTATGGCAGTCAGAACAATGAATAACGTAATCAATCAATACACTGGCAGTCTGTAACATGCTTAAGAAAAAGTAATGAACCTGTGTAAAGTCCAAAGGGGCAGAGAGTCTGTCACAGGGAGATTTTCAGAGCCTGCCCCAAAACTGTGTGTGTCATCCCTCTTTCCACCCTACAGTGGAGAGTTACAATTTTTTCCTTTGCGCTGCTCCAACTAATGTGAACTGAACCCCAATCCCACACAAAGTAACCCATACACACACTCAGCCCAGCCCTCATCACAAATTAAAAACCCATAGAATTATTTGTATACCTACACAGCATAGCCTTCAGCATCAATGAAACCCTTCCCCGAAAACCACAGAATTAAATAAATACCCCCCATCAATGGCTAGCCCTTGGCATGAATTAAAGAGACCCTAAAGTGAGAAGTGACACCCCCCGATGCTTGGTCACTTCAGGCATGTTTAAAAAAATACACTTACCTCATCTTGGCAGTGAACATGTTCCCCTGCTATCCCATACATCAGGTCCAGGGCCGGCTCCAAGGTTACTTAGATACTTTTTTTTCCACCAAGTAAGTACAGGATACATACAAGGAATGCTTTTTGGCAAGGAGATACACCAGGAAAGCTATTAACAATTACATACAATAACATAAGTAGTAACAGGTAATTAAGGTTTAGCACAAGTTAATTTGGTATAGTGCATTTAGAGTAGATAAGCAATACTGCTTATCTTCTCGAATCTTCCTCATTTCTAGGTGAGAAAAAGAGAAAGAAATATTGAACAAATTAACAACAGTGAATAACCGGGATTGAGTTTAAGCACCTCTCACACGGGTTTTGTTTAGAGCCATAATGGCCAAAGGAAAATAACTGTTTTTGTGTCTAGTGGTTTTTGTCAGATGGGCCATGATTCTGCCCCCAGAACATAAGAGCCTGAAGAAGGAATGCACTGGGTGCGTCAAGTCCTCACTTTTCTTGAGGAGATTCTATTTATGAATTGCTTTTCCAGAGATGGTAAGGGGGATCCAATTATTCCCTCAGCAGTTCTAGTTTTCCTCTTCATCCTATGTTTCTCTTTGGCCACCGCCCCACTGTACCAGACTGTGAATGAAGTGGTCAGGATTTATCCTAATAAAATGGTATGGTGCATTTGGTGGGATCGCCTAAAGTCAATTATGAGTTTTCTGAGTATTCAGGATAAGGTTGTTTGCCTTGCACCAGGATTCAAGGGTTTTAACTTGGTTTCCGGTAGGTAGTCTCATTGTTGTCCTTACATGGGCCCTTGGGTGACAGTTCTTTAATAGGCCTCCTTGACATGTGTCACCCCCTGGGACAAACACATCTGGCTGCAGAGTTTCAGAAGCTGAAAACCGTAAAGGGCATACCAAATATGGATGTCCCTGGGAATCATGCTAACTTAAGTTTATTTTCTCCTCAAACAGTCAATGTAGTCAGTTCTACCTTACCTCAAATATTGGATCCAGCACAGAACAAGACGTCCAACTGATATATGAAAATTGTATTTAAAAAGATCCAGCTGAAGATCCATGTAAATAAAATTCCTCCTTTATTGATGTGTATTAAAATCAGCTTCCATACACTTTAAATGCAAATTGCATCATGTCACGTATTTCGAGCAGACAACGGTGATAATTTTTAGAGCATACCTTTATAACAGGAGACAATAGTAGATCCAGCTCACAGTGCACTGCCTCCATCCCATGTGAAAATGTACCTCATGATGCCACTACAGGGTATTCCCATTCAGGCTAGCTTGTGTCGCATCTACTTCCGCTGAGCAAATCAAACCACCCAATGGTATCATAGCGGCAACCCACCCTGTGAGGGAAGCACAAAGAGGAGGTAATGTGTGTCCTTAATGAACCAATGGCAAGGGTCAAGGTATAGGAGGTGTTTGAGCCTGTTTTTTTTTTGCACCTGTGTGTGACCATTGACCTAAGCAAACTCTAATGTGTACATTTCTACACACAGACCGCAACTCTACTGGAGGCTATACAGAGAAGAAGGAAGCCACTGACGAAAGTGTGGTACACACACACCCAATATTTTTATGACGTCTACAGCTGCAGCCACACTTGACACTGGTCAAAACACCAACTCCCTGAACCAGCAACAACATCAGTCTGGCAGCAGACTGCAAGACAAGCGGAGACTGTCAGCCAGGCAGCATCACCCTAAATCTGGCTGATGGACTTTGGGGGGGGAGCACTTTTTGATAGGCCAACAGGCCAAACTTTAGTTGTTTAAAAAATGTGTCATGTGTTGGGCTGGAGCCACCCACATTGGTTGGCGTTGGACATACTAAACACCCACATTGGTGGCCGGGTATCTTGGGAGCTGCAGCAGGGGTAGCCTCCTTCATATATGCTGTCACGCTCACCATCAAGGCAAAAATATGGAGGGCGATAGCAGAGGATAACCAGAATCACCTAAGAGGACATTAAAAAGAAACAATTACAACCAAAAGGGAACAAAACCCCCAAACAGCATAGACAAACTAATAAGAGGAACCTGGAGGAGATGGAAATTAGAAGGAGTCAAAACTTTAGCTAAACGTAAGACACTGTCAGGCCCCCTGGGACACCTGCCTTCTGGTGAGTCTGTTCACCAGGATGCTGAATGCTCTCCGGACACGGTTGCCCCAGGACTTAGGACAAAAGATGCAGACTTACAGAGAGAAGGCTGATAAACCAGGGACCAGACTGGGCAATGTTGGGCTGGCCAGGTCATCAAGCATAAGACAGTCCTCATGATTCTTGTCACCAAGGGGAGTAGCAAGAGAAGTGTCAAGAGTAAAGCCAAGGGTCAAAGTTGGGTGGTCAGAGAGTTTGCGGTGCAGAGGATGAGACGGGTTTGAGGTCAGGCAGGCAGGTGTCGGTCCAGGCAAAGGTCAAAAGGAATGGTCAGGCAAGCACTGGGCTACTTGCCCAATATACTGCCACCGGAGGGCATAATTCTCTTGCACACGCGATCAGAGAGATGCGGAGGAAGGAGGAGTGATGTGGTGTGTGGTGTCGCTGGAGCCGTGGTTGCTCGGGCCCACGCTGCCTTGGGGCTGGCATGTTGCCTGGGACTCAACTGCCCCAGCGCACTGCTCCGAGACAGGAGCGAGGTACAAGTGAGTAGCTCATCGCGACAGGCACTATGCATGTCCAAAGGATTTTTACTAGCAACAGGGAGAAGGTGACATTTAAATTGGGACATGAGCACAGTAGTAGTGATGTAGGGCAGGGAGTCAAATAGGCTACCACAACTAAATAGCAACACAACAAAAAAGTGTGCACTCACATTCTAAAAGCAAAATACATTGAAAAAGTGCATAGCAAACTATATACACAAAGATCAAATACAAGAATAGACACACCCAGAAGGCAGCTGCCAGTCAGCTCGCCACTCTCAAAACGGGTATACAAACTTGAACTCCTCAAGGTAAATGCATTGTGGGACGAGCCTGGGAATCTGGTAAAAACGCTAAAAAAACAAAGATGCAGATCCACAACGCATTAGACGTTTAGAGAGTGGCCAATCTTGCAGTTGCTGTAAAAAAGGCAAACCAAAATAGGGGCAACAAGAACAGAACAGCAAATACATTAAAAAACCATGGGCAAATAGAACACAGGGGAACTGGTTTAGGGGAGAAGAAGCAAGGCTAGCATAAATATAGGAGAGCAGATGTTTAGTAAATTTCCATCTCCCGCTTTGCTGCCCTTATCTGCCCTTTTTTACATGGTTTATTTTCTTCTTTATAGTTTTGTAACACTTCATAAGTGCCTTCTTGCTTCAAATGTTTATATGCTTTTTTGTTGTTTATTGCCCATTTGACCCTTTTGTTTAGCCATAGTTTTATTCTTGTAACCTTTTAATTGTGAAAACGTATTTAAAACTGACTGAGAGACTCCTCTTTCTACATATGTGCACTGCTGCTTTCAAATGTATGCAGCGTCCCACTAACCAAAAGCACATATCTAAACCAACACTGAGTACACGGTTAAATGTGGGACTGGCCCCCCGTACATCCATACTATCCACGCACACGTTCACACTCCCCCCACCTCATTTGCGCTGCAAAATCCGGCTGAAATGTAAGGTGACTCAGTGCTTGATTGCAACTCCCACTTTAAATCATAGCAATGGCATCTATCTCACAGGGTGTGTGACCACATGAAACTTTGGTCTGAGCATGATAACGTTCTCACAGGCCAGTCCTATAACTCTTATAGCTGTGCATATGTATATATTCCAGCCCTCTCCTCTTTCGTCAGAGCTCAAAAGCACATATAACAAGGATGCTGTAAATCGCTTCACTCAAATGCTGGTGTGCACTTAGCTATTGAGGTATCATATATATCTAACGTTGGTTCCCCAGCTTGCTTGCATCTCCGCACTTAGAGAGGGTGAACAACAACAAGACCACTACTTAGCTGTTAGGGAGGGCTTGTTCAATCCCAGACATCCAGCCTCGCATGTGTTGCGCAACACTTCCGGAGATCTTCAGCTGCAGCAGGGCTAGCAGTGGGGTGACGTGTGCGTGGTGGGGCCGTCCGTCCGCCGACGCGCATTTCGCTCCACCCACCGGAGCTTCATCAGGGTTGTGGGTGGCCATTCCACTTCTCTCTTATCACTGCCTGCTGCCTCCCCTTCCGCGTCTCACACCCAGTCAGCTTGCGATTTACTTAACCATCGTCATGGTATTCAAAATCAAGTTGGGTGGACCTGGGGGCTCGGCAACGGCATCACCTATGCCGGCATCACATCTCATAATTCCCGAGTGGACTTCTTAGTATGAATGCACACAAAGGGGGCCCTTAGTTTCATTACACTTCTACTATCATTGTTGTCCGTTTTTATGGAAATATTTCATCCACATCCAGCGTACTTTTGCAGGGAGCTTTGTCATAGCGCATACATATATAGATAGTATGTTATATAATCCCCTCTCATCAGCAAATCCCATCTTGAATAGGGATCCACATCCCATATTCAATCACTCCACATCCTTGCCAAAACCATATGCAGTACTATGTGAAAAATATTGATATATATATATATATATATATATATATATATATATGCTTAGGCCACAACCACATTGGGGTCCAAGAAGTCCAAGACCTCTAAAACGTATACCCCCAGAATTACCGGAACCCAGTGGGTCCAACCGGGGCCTTTTATATATATTTGCTCCCATATATATATATCCATTTTTTTCACATAGTACTTAGATATACCTTAGAAAGGTATATCAAAGTGGTGTTCAGATGTACATTTCAGAAGCTTAATCACTAATCCCCCCTAATTATCTGATTGATCTAGACAGACATGCCAAATTTAGCCCCATCTGTATTTTTCAATCTCTTAAGATAGGGGGAATCCATCTTGTGTTCAAGAAGCTAAAGGGTCACTAGAAGCTTTCTCAGGTGAAAAGAGTGATTTCTTCTGCTTTGTTTAGCCAAAGCTGCTAATAAAAAACACCTGTTACATTTGAAGGATTCTGGGATTTGTAGTGAGATAATGATACTATTATTAGTAGGAAAACAATAAGACAGATCACCAAAAGCATTACAAAAAGGGAATTTTCCATTTTTTTTCCTTTCTTTGCCTTTCTTATGCTTATACTCATCACACAAGTCCACCAGAAGGTTGCCTTAAATTCACAGCAAATACACAGGTTTGTGCACTTACAAATATAATTAGAAGTTTAACATAGTGGACAAAGGTGTTGATAATCACACAGCCAAATAAATGTTGTTTGTGCTGCCAAGCTACATGAAAATCTTTTTGGATTTGTAACATTACTTATAAGGGAGCTAATATTCTCTAATGCGTGGTATAAAAGCAAAAAGGAACTCTCCTGGTTCATTCATAACAATGGAGAATCTGGTTTACTCTCTGCATCATTGTGCGGGAGCATGCTTTCACTTCTGAATCCATGGCACTTCTGAATCCATGGCACTTCTGAATCCATGGCACATGAAGATTGAGAAATTGCTTTTTAAAAAGGCTGTATTTTATGTGCCAAGCGAGAAGTGGCACAAGGGAAGTCAAAGTACAAACACCTCTCTCTCACGCTGGAGCACGTGCACAGGATGAGTACTGTACATGGATCTCTGAATCGCATGTAACAGCACTAATTAGCGTATGCACCAGCACTTGTGAACGGATCTGTTTTTTTTGGGCCCATGGTGCTAAATCAACCCTATTGTAAGAAACTTACCTGGGGGCCGGTCCCGCGGCGCTTCCGCGCGGTCTCGGCTGGCTCGGGTCCTCCGGCGGCCGCGCCGGGCGGCCGTCTCCTCGTCTTCGCCCTCCGCTGGGCCTTCGGCCTCCACCTCCCCCTTCGGCATCAGCGGCGGCGGAGGCTGGGGTCTCCGGCACCTCCTCCGCCTCCTCGGCCGGCGCAGCATCCTCTCCCTCCCTTTTGGGGGGCGCGCCCGGCATTCTGTCACGTGCTCGAGTGTGCGAGCACGTCCTTGTTATGCTGCTCCCAGTGCATTCGCCGGGGGCAGGTTTGAATGGACCAATCTGGGTCCAGGAGTTCCTTGGGTGTGATGAACCCAGGGACTAGACAGCCTGACTGGTCAGGGCGGTCCAGTCCCTGGGGTTGCTCCTATCAGGAGCAAGATCAAAGTTGCACCAATCACTACATTCCCCCCTTCCTATTGGCCAGTTCCCCTTTAAATAGGTCCCTGCCCTGGCCACCAGTGCCCGTTATAAGCCATTACTAGCTTGGGTGTGCTGTTGAAATTTCGTCTTAGTGTTTTGATCCGGCTCCGTCTTTGACCACTCCTGTCCACTGCCCGCACCGACCTTCAGGCAGAAGGTCGGTGCGGGCAGCGAACAGGAGTGGGGTCCTGTCGGAAAAGCAAGGGGTCAAAGCCGGGTGGTCGCAGAAGCGCGGTATCCAAGGGGTAGCAGAAGCAAGGTCAGACAGGCAGTCTGACCATGCTTTTGCTACCCCCTTGGATGCCGCGCTTCTGCGACCACCCGACTTTGACCCCTTGCTTGTCTCGGCTATTCTCTGCCTTACCCCTTGGCCTTGACGTTTTTGGACTCTGTTCGCTTGAACTCCTGATTTGGGATACCGGCCTTCGGCCTCCGCCTCCCCCTCGGCGTCAGCGGTGGCGGCTGGGGTCTCCGGCGACTCCTCCGCCTCCTCGGCTGGCGCAGCGTCCTCTCCCTCCCTCTCTGGGGGCGCGCCCGGCATTCTGTCATGTGCTCGAGTGCGCGAGCACGTCCTTGTTATGCCCTCCGCCGTCGATGCTCCCAGCGCATTCACCGGGGGCAGGTTTGAATGGACCAATCTGGGTCCAGGAGTTCCTTGGTTCTGATGAACCCAGGGACTGGACAGCCTGACTGGTCAGGGTGGTCCAGTCCCTGGGGTTGCTCCTATCAGGAGCAAGATCAAAGTCGCACCAATCACTACATTTCCCCCTTCCTATTGGCCAGTTCCCCTTTAAATTGGTCCCTGCCCTGGCCACCAGTGCCCGTTATAAGCCATTACTAGCTTGGGTGTGCTGTTGGAATTTCGTCTTAGTGTTTTGATCCGGCTCCATCTTTGACCACTCCTGTCCACTGCCCGCACCGACATTCAGGCAGAAGGTCGGTGCGGGCAGCGGACAGGAGTGGGGTCCTGTCGGACAAGCAAGGGGTCAAAGCCGGGTGGTCGCCCACCCGGCTTTGACCCCTTGCTTGTCTCAGCTATTCTCTGCCTTACCCCTTGGCCTTGACATTTTTGGACTCTGTTCGCTTGAACACCTGATTTGGGATACCCTGCAGTTCACCTGTCTTCATAAGCAAGCAATCTTTGCGCCAGTAAGTCCTGGGGGCAACTGAGTCTGGAGAGGCATTACTCGTGTCTCCAGCGAGCAGGGGCTTGTCTATAGGCACAAGAGGCAGTGGAGATTGGGGATTGTTGGCTCATGAAAGAAGGGTGTCCGGCGGTCCCTGACACCTATTAGGCTTTAAGTCTCCTTTGTTGTAGGATCCTTAAGAATAGATTTAATGAACAAAGACCTCAGAGGTTTTTATTCTCTGGAATACTGTTCTACACAAGAGGGAGCTTAGAGAAGTTAAACCGGACCTTCACCATGATTTATTGAAAAGCCCAAACCCTTAAAAAACAATTCCCCAGCATTTAAAGTTAATATATTTTAAGTTTTTAGTCACTTACTTATTATTCTTTCCCTCACTGGGCTGCAACTCTGTTCTAGGACTCTAGGATGTGGGCGCCGCCATCTTGACTCAGAAGCATCACATATACTGAGGAGAGGAGAGCAGGATAAAGTACAGGGGGGCGGGTTATAGTTGTGCTTTGCTCAGACAGAGCAGAGCTGGGATCAGGAAAAGGTCAGCAATCCCAGAATGCAGAGCAGCCCAGTCAGAAGGCACTTCCTGTTTGCAGGCTGCCTGATGTTCCATGAGCCGCCATCTTGGATGTTTAAAGGCTCATAACATGCAGTAAATGCAGGTAGGATGATTTTTAATGTGAGCAATCTGTATGTACATGGTGTGGCAAACATATAAGATAGACTCTTATTCAGAGTGAAGCACCGCTTTAAATACATAGTATGCTGAGGGTGGAAGTATTTAGGTTTCTAGAACACTGGGCTGATTTTTCATTCGGGTACAAACTATATTCCACAGATAATTTGCAAGGGGTCTGCTGTTCTGGGGTAGAGAGGGTAGAGAATACTTTTAGGGGACAGGATATGAGGGTGGCTTGAGAAATAGGACTGGGAAAAATTGGAATAGTGGATAAGGAGATCCATGTGTTACAAACCAGCAGTGAAAAATTATGTGAACACAAAACTGCAAGAATGAATGCTACTAAAGCTAAATGTGTAAAGTGGATGGCAGCTTGACGTGTATGTTCACAAATGCCAGAAGTCTGGCAAGTAATTGGGGGAGCTTTTTGCTCTGTTACTAAATGAAAATATTTATGTAATTAATGTGGCTGAGACATGGTTGGATTTCACACATGACTGGGCTGTCAATCTTCATAGGTTTACACTCTTTAAGAATGACAGCACACATAGGAAAGGGGGAATAGTGTGTATATGTTTGGGAATAAATTATACTATACTGTATGTTAAAGAGGGGACAGTAGCAGAAAATTGTGATTTTGTTGGATTCCTCTGGACAGAACTGCAGGGAGATATAGACTATCAGGCTGATTCATTACTAACGCCAGGTAGCGACAGATGAGCGCCTGTAGCGAGGATTTCAGAGCAAGTAGTAGTCACTGTGCTCAGCCATGGTTAGTTGTTTCAGAGCACCTACGCAGTACTACGCTGTATGGGATCGAACGGTAACGCCAGCTCAGTGCGGCTGACTCACACCACATTCATCAAAAAAAAGCCTCACACATTTCCGGCGCTCAAAATCGGGTCGTTGTAGCCCATATCGCCAGAAGCTGTGTGATTAAAGTCTGTTTTTGAACATGTATCCACTAGTAACAAAGCGAAAACATATGGAATTACATTGTTATTACATTGTAACATGAACATACCAGGCATGTGAGGACAATTCTGCATAAAAATATGAAAAATCAAAAAAGTTTTCAAAAATGTAATTTTCTAGGCCAGGATACATGTCAGAAAGATATGAGTTTCTATTAAAAAAAATTGGGATCAGGATTTAAGGATCGTCCATAGAAATGTATGGGAGAGCGCCAGGTAGCGAGAGGTAATACGTGGCGCTCTGCAAGGCTGAACGCCGGCGCTGTACGCTGAGCCTGGGATAATGAGGACGCTACATGGCATTGTTTCAGTCGCTCTTCAGATTCAGCTTGATAAATGTGTAATTGCGTGCCGTGTCCGGCGTTCACCTGACGCTTACAAGGCACAACCTGTCGCTATGCCTTCATGAATAAGGCCCTGTGTTAAAATAATGGTTAATGTAATTTATAGATCTGCCAACATACATTGCCTTGAAAAAGTTACAACCACAAACTTTTAAGTATTTTATTTGAAATTTGATGTGATAGGGCAACACAAAATGGTCGATTCAGCAGCAAGCGACAGTGTTTGTAAAAAGCCCTCAGTTCCAATCACACGCAGAAAATGTTTGGGTGACTTAGAGAAACAACCGAACATTTTCCACAGGTGTGAGATGGTGCGAGATGGCAGGGTGAGGTTTTTACACTTTTTGATCATACCCCCTCCATGGGTCAGAGTAAAATGAACGACATCTTGCAAGCTCTGCCTTTTTAGTATTTGTATTTACTTTTGTATAGACATTAATGTTTTGGGTTTTTTATTTCAAAAAGTGCCTCCTCCCCTCCCAGAGCCAACGAACTCAGGCACCAAAGGGGCTATGTCCATCCAGGTTTCACCTCCACAGGTGCCGGGATCACTCCTTAGGTGCAGGAAATCAGCAGCAGTATGACACCCATTGGTCTCAGCAGGTGGCATGCTTGCCCCCTACCCTGTAAACTGGTATAGGGGTATCCTGGATCCCTTATTAATTCACCAACAGAAGTAATAAACGTTATATACAATCCACGTTCCTTGTCCAGTGCATAATCCTCTGATAAGAAAGCAAGCATGGCGACACACTACTCAGTAATGAGTAATGTAATGGGACCAGCCACTATAACATAAATGTAAAGATCTTGATGCCATAGTGAAATAATGGCCCCATATACAGTTATGCTGCACTACAACATACCACAACATGTAAAAATCAATATTCAACTTTATGAATCACACTAATATACATAAAACACTTCCACAAATATACACAAAACATGTAAAACTATAGGGTACCCCCCTCCAAAAACAACGGCCACAACATCAACCGCATCATCACAAAGAATCAATATGAAGTGCTAAATTACAAATAATCGAAACAATATACCAAATAGAATAGTAGAATAAACCAAATTCAGTACAAGCATAGTAACCATAGGTGCGTCTTTTTCGCCCATAATATGCTATATCGTATGCCGCCGCACACCAATCGAGCGTAGGAGAGGGGGTGCACGGTTAGCGGTGACACCACAAATCCAGAAATCGAGAGAAAACCAGCACTCCAGTAGTAAGCACAAATAGAACTATATTAGTGAGTTTCAATCCAATCCAACGTTTCGGGGGTTACAGCAGGCCCCCTTCATCAGGGTCAACACACAACAAGTGGCACACAGACACAGCGCATTATATATACATGAGTAACCAATAGCAGAGTCAGAAAAGCCCACCTGACGTCAAAATGATGTCACAGTGGTGCCGCTGTCAGGACCGACAGTGGCATCTTATAATAAACGCATCAAACAGATAATAATCAAAAATACTCACTGGCAGAGCCCCCCCAGGCAAAAAACCGCTGTGCTGCACTACTTGTATGGCAGCAGCAGCTGGTAACACACTCATGCTGGCAGGCCGGTTGCTAGGGAACCAGCCTGGCCAGGCCTCCAATGAGAGGAGGCGGAAGTGACGTCACAGTGAAGGCAGTGAAGCCCTCACATGATGACGTCCGCCCAAAGGAGCCTGACAGGCTCTGGGCGCAGCTTCTGTCACTGAAGACAGACAAAGTGTGTGCCTGCAGGGGAACCCTGACCAGGAGAGACTAAGAACAAAACAGTTATAAGAATACATATGTAACCATAAAAATAAATGGATATTACACAGAGCCCCCGGATTGGCCCGTAAAAATAGAGACAACACAACTAAGCACAGAGCCGAAATGAACGATCACACTCAGCGTGACAGGAAACCTATCCACTGTGTGTGACATTATAGTGCAATGTGGCCCCCTAAAAAACGGGGGTGTTAAAGAAAGGTACTAAGGGCCAAGTCGTCAGGGGCAATGGCTGTGATGCTGTGGATCGAGGCCAAAGAGTGAAGAAACAAATAGAGAAAAGTCAGGAAAACACAGCTGGGATGTGTGAGAGAGAAAGGCGAAAAACAGGAGGAGGGCATAAGACTCACCTAGGATTTGGAGGAGGAAAGTAAGAAAAATTCTGAACCAACTACAAGGCAAACATGCACAAACTTGTTGGGACTCAGCACAGCAAAAAATTGATACATATAAATATAAGGATAATTGGTGCTGGCCAGCTTGGAGCCGCCGTCCTGACACCTCCCACTGCAGGGGAGTTTGGCCGGGACAGGAGGTGAAGGGCGCATGCGCGCGCTGCGTGTCACCACCAGTAAGCTTGCGCTCCACGGCTGTTGTGGGGCCGGCGCCGCACGCGTCAGCCCTACGCGCTTCCGGAAGGAAGTGTGGACAGGGCGCGTGCGGGAGCTGGGCGACCTGCAGCAGCTGTGCATTGCACGCCATCATCAGTTACATCCTTACAAGGCCTCAGTGACATCCACTCTTTTCATCCTGATGAAGTGGGACGTCCTGTGCCCACACAACGTGTCGATGTGATCGTGGTTGGATTTGAGGGGGATCTTTCAATATGGTGATATGATTTTTTCTATTTTGATGATTCTCTATCCCTAGCCTTGATTCATACAGTCATTGTCTTCATCATATGGTTATTTTGAGCACTTTTCATTTTGAAGGTTTAGCACTTGACACTTTGAGGGCAAGTTGCATATATATATATATATATATATATATATATATATATATACATACATTATAGGTTTGTTTGTTTTTTTGAATTAGTTTTTGCACTGGCGACACTTTAATATTGTATGTTTTGCACAGATTTTAGCATTTAGCTGATGTGGTTTATGCACTTGGAATAATTGGTAGTTTGTACAATTTTTATTCTTGAACACTGCATATGTTTGAAGTAGCAAATGATATTTTGGGATATTTTTATAGGGATAGAGTGCAATAATATTATGTAGTCCCATTAACCTTTAACCACCCGATACCCATAGGTAGTTTGGCATTCCCCCCTCCCATTCCCCATAGGCAGTGTGGCATTCCCCCCTCCCATTCCCCATAGGCAGTGTGGCATCCCCCTCCCATTCCAATAAGCAGTGTGGCATTCCCCCCTCCCATTCCCCATAGGCAGTGTGGCATCCCCCCTCCCATTCCAATAAGCAGTGTGGCATTCCCCACTCCCATTCCCATAAGCAGTGTGACATTTCCCCATCCTATTCCCATAGGCAGTGGGGCATTCCCTCCACCCCATTCCTGTAGGTAGTGTGGCAACCCCCACTTACCCATAGGCAGCAGAAGGCCTGCACCAGCCTGCTGCACAGAGCTGGGTGTTTGTGTGTGGCAGAGGCAGCAGCTGGAGGTCAGAAGAAGATGGAGGAGCAGCGAGCGCTGTCCCCATCCCTGCCGCTGCTGGAAGAGACAGCGATAACAGCAGTGGGGTCGGAAACAGAGCCGGCAGCTTCTCCATCTTCTTCTGGCCTCCCGCAGTGTGGCAGGCAGCCCGGTCATCAACACGGAAGCGCCCGTAACATTAGTTTATTTATTTATTTTTTTAAATTTGCCCAATAAGGCGCACTGACACCACACACACACTTTTGGGCAAAATAAGTGCGTCTTATAGGGTGAAAAATACAGTAAGTATATAAGAAAAAATATCCCCAGTGATTGGAGGAGGGGTGGAGGGTGCCATCAACACAGTCCCACGATTCTGTGGTAGCGTTCACAGAGTAATGCTGAGATGATCTGAAACTGGGCTGCCCACCACCTAAAAGCAGCTGTGCGTTAACCATGACACACAGCAGAAGAGGGGAACAGGCGGAGGATATGGTGACACAACCACCCAGACACGTTCAGCTTCCCCACCCTCCGGCAAGATCATACCTCTCTCCCACACTCAATACATGTATTAGGGGCAGGCATGCCAGGGGGCGGAGAGAGGTATGATCTTGCCCAGAGGGTGGGGAAGCAAACACTCAATCACACTACATGACTGCCAACCTCCCATAACACCCACCCCAGCTGCAAACCACGTCCGGAGTTAAAAAAGGGGGTGCTTGTGACAGGGGGTAGTAGCGTGCATGTCATAATGGCACAGGGGCAAGAGCTGGGACCATAATCTTTGATACCAGCATCTCTTGAACGGGGTGGGGGCAGGTCCATTTTCCTTCCTTCCTGGCTTCAAGTCAGGACTAATGCTGGGACCTTGGAAAGAAAGGCTTTTATACTACAGAGGTGGAGCCTCTGTGGATTCCCCCATGTGACTAACTATGTCACTGGAGGGTAGGGGCATGAAGGGGGATATCTTGGTGAATCAGCCTCAATGCCCCACTCCTCCAGTGATGTAAGATTGCTGGAGAGGAGGGCCTCTGTAGTATAAAAGCTGCTCCTGGCCTAGTCCTACACAATAAGACTATTTTTGAGTTTGCCTGGACAATGACTTTAATTCATACCTTCCCTGCCTGGGCTGTCTGTTTAGGTGGATGGCCATACTCCTTCCATTTATGAATGACAAATTGAGCAGTGCTCCATGATATGTTTAGAGCTTGAATTTGTTTTATAACCTAACCCAACAATACACTTTGCTACACCTTACCGTTCTTTTTCGCCATATAAGACGCACATGTTTTTCAGCAGAAGTGGGGGAAAGTGTTGGGGCATCTTATCAGGCGAATGTGAAAAAAAAGGAAAAATGGAAACTCACCTTTCCACCATTCCCACGCTGCTGGCCAGGCAGCCACAGCCATGGGATGCCAGAAGATGGAGGAGCGGCAGGTAGCAGGTGGTCAGGGTAGGACGGTACCTCCACCACTCGCGCTGTCCTCACTGTATCTGCTGCCGCCACTTCTTCTCCACCTTGCCTGCACACATGGAGCAAACTCCCAGCTCCGTACACCTTCATCTGCTGGCCTCCTGTGGCTGTGGCAGCCTGGGCAGCAGCGTGGGTACGATGGAAATGTGAGTTTACTCTTTTTTCTTTTGCCTATGGGGAATGCGAAGGGGAAATGCCACACTACCTATGGGAATGGGAGGGGGGTAATGCCACACTGCCTATGGGAATGGGAGGGGGGAATGCCACACTGCCTATGGGAATGGGAGGGGGGGAATGCCACACTGCCTATGGGAATGGGAGGGGGGAATGCCACACTACCTATGGGAATGGGAGGGGGGGAATGCCACACTGTCTATGGGAATACGAAGGGGAAATGCCACACTGCCTATGGGAATGGGAGGGGGGTAATGCCACACTGCCTATGGGAATGGGAGGGGGGAATGCCACACTGCCTATGGGAATGGGAGGGGGGAATGCCACACTTCCTATGGGAATACGAAGGGGAAATGCCTCACTACCTATGGGAATGGGAGGGGGAATGCCACACTGCCTATGGGAATACGAAGGGGAAATGCCACACTGCCTATGGGAATGGGAGGGGGGAATGCCACACTGCCTATGGGAATGGGAGGGGGGGAATGCCACACTGCCTATGGGAATGGGAGGGGGGAATGCCACACTGCCTATGGGAATGGGAGGGGGGGAATGCCACACTGCCTATGGGAATGGGAGGGGGGAATGCCACACTGCCTATGGGAATGGAAGGGGGAAATGTCACACTGCCTATGGGAGGAGGGAATGACACACTGCACATATGGAATGGGGGGGGGGATGCCACTCTCTGAGGTCATCTCTAAGCTTTCTGTTCCTGATGCTGTTTGATAACTTATGTTCTGTAACAAATGTCTGAGGCATTCACAGAACAGCTGTAGTTCTCTGGACTGTATTTACTTAGGTGAATAATGAAGAATTATGAAGTCGGTCACACTGGATTTTATAAACGGTTTAAGGCTCTCTGAATATTATCTTCTGCTTCTCTGAGAAGATTAAACCCAACTTAAGTCTCTAAGAATGAATCCAACTTATTAACCTAGTCGGTTAAAATAGCCAACAAAACTATTCTTTGAAATAGCTAGGATTATCAGGTAGAACATCGATGGTAATTAGAAATAATTAGTTCAAATTTGACCATCTAGATTCGTTTTAGGAATCATTGCAAAGGTTAGTGTCTAAATTTCCAACCACTGAGGATTGCAATAAAAGCAGCAGCACTCTATCCTATTCTATAGAATAGAGTTCAAAATCCATCAGGACCAAGTCTCTTACCTCCCTCTCGCTGTAGCGCCCAACATGCATCACATTCATCAATGCCGGCCAGGTTACTACAGCGACCGAGACGTTCTGTTACAGCGCCCGAAACCCGCTTACAGCGTCTACTAGTGGTGACTCTCAACGCCGCTATACAGGCGCTCATCTGGAAATACGTGGCGCTAGTATTGAATCAGCCTCCACGTTTAACTTGGTGTGAAAATAATCCAAAGTACTGTCTTGCAATTTCTTTAGAGCCTTGTAAGTAATGTTGAGCCTCGAGGGTACTGGGCTAAATGTAACAGTAACAATAAAAGAAAGTAACAGAAAACAGAACCATTATCAAACCTTGCAATGGTAGTGATGACTGCTTTATCCACTTCTGGGAGACAAATTCTATAAAAGACATGATTAATCCTGAAGAAGGATCATTCCACTCTTTGGTTTGGCACAAGACATGGAAACGTTGCTGAACTTTGGGGCAGAAGTTTGGGAAAAACAGGCAATGTCAACTGGTGATGATTTTACAGATGAATTTAAGCCTTCCATATTAAGTAATAGGATCTTAAAAGTCATTATGGTTACAAAATGCAACAAAGCAAAAAATAGCAGAAACTAACAGAACACCAAAACAAAACCAAATCACAAATTACATAAACCACAATACACATTAAAACATAAAAAACATACAACAATGACAAAACCCCTGCTCTCCAATATCTGTCTCTCCCTCCTGGATCACTGTCTGGTTGTGGGTGTGAGTATTGGGGAGGTGCCTTCCTCTTCATTTTCGATTTTTTGAATTCACTAACAGTTAAAGCGTTAAATTATACACAGTATATCCATTTTGAACAATCTTTTTCAGCACTCTTAGTGCTTTAATATTGGATTGGTTTGTGCTGTGCAGCCGTCCACCTCATTGTGGAGTGGTGCTGCACAGGCATTTGAGTAAATTGGCACTTTATGTATAGATTTTTTGTCTTGTACTAAAGCATTCTATATTATTTATTTGTGTTTAACATATAAATAGAGCATTTTGGCACATTTATAAGATATATACAACTTTAGGTATAATTGATTGAGTATTGGCAGAAACTAGGTTAGGGGAATCAGAATATTTAAAACATGTTTTTAAAGTGGACCAAAACCCAGGATTTTGACTTTTCTGGGTTTTGCTCTCCCCCCCCCCCCCCCGATTGGGGGTGAGCCACTGTGTGAAACCCCCCAGATCGCCCAATCTAACTCACCTCTTCCCAGTCCTGTGGTGAATGTGTGGCCGCTCATCCAATCAGCGCGCTCCGAGCCACAGACATCACACAATCTAAGACCACCATCTAAGGCCAGCTGTGGATAGCGGGATGCGGCCCCTGCTCTCGCTTGCACCATTGGATCGGGAACGAAGGTAAGTGAGCGTGAGTGAGTTTCACACAACGGGACATCCCGATTTTGGAGGGGGGGAGGGAATCGATCGGCTCGGGAACCTTGTAGATTCCCGGGCCAATCGGGCTCGATTTTGGTTTAATGTAGATCCGGATCCAAGGGTAGAGTTTAGTTTTTATGCTAATTTTGTGATCCGAATGATATTGTTTTTTGTACATAGTGGTTTTGTCCTTGTATGTTTTTATGAAGTTTTAAAGTGCATTGTGTGTTTTTTGTGGTTTATGTAATAAATGTATTTTGTAATTTGATTATCCGGGTGTGCTGTTTTTGCCCTTACAGAAACCAGGAAACGGCAGTGGAGTGGACTGGGCAAGCAGCATTTCGGTATACCAGAACGCAGGTGGAACCACATTGTATATCAAGCAGATGTAAAAATCAGGTTAGTGCCAAATCAAATTTTCACTGAAATTTGGAGCAAACTCCAGTGTTGTTAGAACTGGTTTACTTATCTCACACATTTGTCACAATGAAGACGAGACCAGCATCTGATTTTGGCAGCATTTATACTGGTATCATATACTGAAGCAGCAGGTAATGCTAATGGCCTGATTTATTAATATTCCAGCAGTGTGCCTTTTTTTAACACCACTACTTGCCCCTTAGTAAAAACAGTGTGCCCATTTTTTGATGCACTGTGTGGCTTAAAGTGACTCAGCATGAAATAAAAAGGCGTAGTGTTACCAACTAGTAACAATGAGACAGCCTCTACATAGGATGCACCAGTGTGTTCCTATACAGACTATCCATATTTATTGGATGTTTTTGAACTTGCGGAGAGTGGCTCAGACTGGCACACACATTTCTAAGAAGTTTTTTTTTAAAGGAAGCACCATAAATGTAAATTCTATGCTCCTCCTATGTCCCAAAAGCCATGGCTTTGCCCATAATATCCTATGAGAGTAGCAAGCTATGCATCACAAAAAGCAGGTGCAGTGAGATGGCAAGTGAATGTGTGCTCATGGATTATTAAATGCCTGTTTTACACTTTACTGACATGCGCAGGCACGGTGCTTTGGTGAATCAGGCCTCAGACGTTGCATTTCTACAGCAGAGGAGCATGTTCTTTGTTACTGGGGGGGGTTTGTTCCTTGTAGCTTTTGCAGTTTGTAGCTTCAGTGTTACTGAGATAGTGAAGAGAGCGTGTGTAAGGTCAGAATACGTGTTATGAATGCAATGCTTTTATATCCCTGCCCTACACCATGTATACTTTATTTATGGCATATTTCCATGGGGGCAATAGAATTATTTCTCAAAAGCCTGCAAATTTGCCACAATTCTAAACCACACCCCTGTCATGCCCATCACCCAAATATTCCCGCTTTGAGGATCCAAGAAAATTGTCAGTTTAGGGGAAACCCCAAAAATAAGTCACAGTTCTCTGCATAGAAAATGTCATTGGAAATAAGTCAGAAATCATTTTATATTCAGCAACTCAGGAATATGGTAACTTCTAAATGTTCTCTTTTGTGCCATGGTAGTGAAGCTCAACAACAATGTCAGGCCGAAGCCTGTCTGCTTTCCAAAGCATTCCAATGGGTCATGAGGTAAACTGGTTAGATAAAGGGCCAGCACACCAATAGTTAAATCAAATAGACTTGTATTAAATTATATCCAGCAAGATGAGGTACATACAGACCATTCAGTTGCATCAAAGTCCATAAGATAGGGTAGGTGATAGCAGAACAGTGTCCATAAGCCGACGTTTCGGGGGTGTAAAAAACCCCCTTCCTCAGGGCAGACAAACAACAGTGGCAGGACCGCAGCTTGCCTTTTAAAGGTCAGAGGTGCTGTAATTACCACCTGACGTGATATGACGTCAGAGGGTCAAACTGTAGCACACTAAATGGACAAAAAACACAAATTGTTAATCAAAAGAATGAAAAATACTCACCAAGCCGTCGAAGCGTGCCACTGGGGCACAACTCCGTCACCGCCAGAGACCGATCACATAGTGACCGGCAACGTTCCTGTATGTCCAGGAAGGGGAGATGACGCTGGGCTCCAAATCTGCCCAGTAAGTGGTGACAGGGCAGCAGGGGCGACCGGATAGGCCGCGCCTGCTGTCCGTCATCAAGCTCGCAGGGGCAGACGTCACCCTTGCAAGGCGTCCGCTGGCATGGAAACCATGTCAGCGGCGCCCTCTCCAGTGACCCTGTGCCGTCAGCTCACATTACCAGCGGTGAGACCTATAAGCTCCCGGCCTGGTCGTTAAAAATAAAGCATTTACGTTGTGGCAATCATATTTTAGGAAGAAGAAGAGAAAGAGTAAAGGAAAGGGGGAGAAAGAACGTGAGAGAAAAAGGAAAAAGGGGGAGCGCGTGAGAGAAAGAAAGAGAGAAAAGAAACAAAGGGGATGCACGCAGCATAAATGAGCTGTGAGCAAAAGGGGGGGGGGAAACAGGTAGAGAACCAAAGGAAGGGACGCAGAAGAAAAGAGAAAAGGAAGAGCTTGTGACTAGAGGGGAACGGAGACATAAGAAAAGGAGCTGAAGAGATAAATAGGAATGGAAGGGAACGGTCAAAGGTAGAACAATAGAAAGACACAAGGTGTAAACATACCAAGGGAAAACCACAGAAGGGGAAGTGAAGCAAAACAGAACACAAAACACACAGAAAAAACAAAAAACACAAAACAAAAACCTAAAACAGTAAACAAAGAACAAAAAAAAAAAAAAAAAAAGAAAGAAGAAAAAAAAACAACCAACTAAAAAGCCAAAAGGACAGAAACAGGAGGGAACCATGGAAGAGCCACCATGTAGAGAGGACAAGGGTGGAAAAGGAGGAGGACTAGAGAAGGGAAAAAGGAGAGAGGAGAAAATGCAAATGGGAAAGGAAAAAAGGGAAAACTAGAAAAAGGGAAAAGACAAAACCAATAAGACAAAGAAAAAGAGAAAGAGAAAAGAAAAAAGAGAGAAAGGGACAAAGACATGATACTGAGACAGAAGGTGAAGCCAGAAAGGGGAGCAAAAAGAAAGAAAAACGAAAAAAGGAAAAAAGGAAAAAGAAAAAAGAAAGAAAAAGGAAAAAAGAAAGAAAAAGGAAAAGGAAAAAAAGAAAAAAAGAAAAATAAAAAAGAAAGAAAAAAAGAAAAAGGAAAAAAAGAAAAAGAAAAAAGAAAGAAAAAAGAAGAAAAGAAAAAAGGTAAAAGAAGTGAGCAGCAGTGGTACAGGTACTAATTCAATTATCAACGTTGTGTGAGAAAACAAGAGAAGCCAAAAGAGGTGTTTAGACCTCTTGGTTGGACGGTGTCCAATTCATGAATCCAGTAAGTCTCGCGTTGCAATAACCGAAGATGGCGGTCACCGCCGCGATGTGGTCATTCCACTTGTTCTATGACCATGCCACGGAGCTCTGATGTCTGATGTTTATGGCGTACAAAGTGGATAGCTACAGGTTTGTCATAGTCAAGAGTCTCACCATCCTGGTGTTTCTTGATGCTAATCCTCACATCACTTCGGTGTTGTTGAAATCGTTTCTTGAATGGCCCTATGGTTTTTCCAATGTAAAGTAGGCCACAAGGGCACTTGAGAAGATAAACACAGTAGTCTGTGAGACAAGAATAAGTTCCTCGGATCTTATAACGTCTCCCAGTGTGCGGGTGGGAGAATTCTGAACCCAAAATGAGCAAGTTGCACACATTGCATGAGTTGCATCTGAAACAACCCGTCCGGGAGGATATCTTGACGGGCGGTTTCCTGTATTTCTCCACTGGGTCAGCCCTTACTAGAGAATCTCTGAGGTTTCTACTTCGTTTATATACTTTCATAGGGGGGATCTTCACCACGGGGCACAGTGTTTTATCTGAGGTCAATATGGTACTATATTTATTCATGACGCGTTTGATCGTTGGAGCCGCCTGATTATATGTCACCATGAAGGGCACTCTCTCTACCTTAGGGGTCCTAGACTTTTCTTCCCCCAGCCATATTTGTTCAGCACGGCTTTGGGCCTTAGTAAGTAAGTCTTCTGGATAGCCCCGTGTGCGAAATTTTTCAAACATCCGTTGTAGTTGTGCTTTCCGGGTATCGGGTTTGGTATTCACCCTGTATACCCTCAAGAATTGTGATATTGGCAAACTGTTGACAAGGGGTCTGGGGTGCGCGCTGTCAAACCTCAGCAGCGTGTTCCGGTCTGTAGGTTTAGTATAGAGACCCGTGGTGATAGTACCATCATCAGCTTTGGAAATTGCCACATCTAGGAAGGTTACATAGGTCTTGTCAGGAACCGCTTACCTGATCCCCGTTCCAGCGACGTCTCCAGGCGGCCAGCTGCAGCTGTTACTGTGCGGCGGCCGCGCCGAGCGGCGTCGGCTCGAGCAGCGTCGGCTCGAGCGGCGCCCAGCTCAGCCACGCCCCCCGCTTCCTCCTCCAGGAGACATGCTCGCGCGCGGCCGCGAGCACGTGTCTGTTATGCCCTCCGGCGGCGCTGTGCGGCGCGCACCCGTCGGAGGATCAATTAAAGGGTTAATGAATCCTAGGGGATTGAGGGCTTCGCCCTCTTCTGCTCTGCAGCCAATTACCCTTGGAATCCTATGTGCTCCAATCAGTACACTGCTTCCCTCAGACCTGTTCCTATAAAGGCAATTCCCTCTCAGTTGTGAATTGCCTGTGATAGCGCTCAGAACCCTGTGTTACCTACTCCTGTGAAGTCTAGCCTGTTGCCGATTTGATTGTACGACCATTCTCGATCCTGAATCCTTGTTGCCGACCTCTGCCTGAATTGACGCCTCTCGATCCTGAATCCTTGTTGCCGACCTTTGCCTGAACTGACGCTTCTAGATCCTGATCCCCAGTTGCTGACCTCTGCCTGAACCCCGACTACGTCTTGCCTGACCCCTGGTGCCGCTACGATCTCTGCCTTCCCGTTATCGACCTATTGCCTGTCTCTGGACTTCCGTCACTCACGCTCTTGCTATTGGTTCTCCAGTCCTCCCACATATAAGCTTACATCCTTTGAGCCATTAAGTCCTGGGGGCAACCGATCCCGGGTAGGCGTATCTTGCGTCCCGGCAAGCGGGGGCTCCTACAGGTGAAGCTGGCTGTGGAGATTGGGGGTTGTGAGCTTATTAAGAGGGCTGGAGTTACCCCGAGCGTGACAGGTCTCAGGTGATAGTTGGGAAAACGGAATTGATGTGTTCGATGAACACATCCAAGGATGCTCTATCTCCATGCCATACAGTGATGACATCATCAATATAGCGTCCCCAATACTTGACATGTGCTATATATAAAGGTGACGGAAAGATATACCGTTCTTCCAAGAATCCAACAAACAAGTTAGCAAAGGATGGAGCTATTGCACTCCCCATCGCGGTCCCGAGAATTTGTTTGAAGAATGTCTGTTCAAACCTGAAGTAATTGTTATGCAGGACGATCTCCAACCCAGTCACAATGTATTCCACTGGAATCTCTGGAGGGTTAAGCGTGAGGAAATGTTTGACTGCTTTTATCCCATGATCATTCGGGATATTGGTGTAGAGAGAGGAGATATCCATGGTCACTAGCAGATCCTCTGGTTGAATCTCAACCTCTTTGAATTTCTGCAGAAAATCTCCAGTATCCTTCAGGTACGATGGTAACAAGCGTACATACGGCTGGAGATAGTAGTCAAGCCATTGCGCTAATGGCTGAGTAGCTGAATCAGTGCCAGCTACTATTGGCCGAAATTTCAGCGGCTGACATCCTTTATGGATTTTAGGTAATCCATATATCACAGGTGTAATGGGATATTCAATATCGATGTATTTCGCCGTATGTTCACTGAGCCATCCATTTGACAGACCTAAGGAGATATATTGGCGTACTGTGTTCTTGATATCCCACACTGGATTATTAGAGATACATTCATAACTCACTGTGTCAGCCAGCATATCTCGGATGCTCTGCCTGTACATGTCATAATCCATGACCACAATAGCCCCGCCTTTGTCTGCGGGTTTCACAATGATGGTCCTATCATTGCTTAATTTGGACAGGACCGTCTGTTCTCCCTGTGACAGATTGGGGTGGTACCGTTTAGATTGCATAATACGTCCCGTTTCCCATCTAACGGTATTAATGTATGAATCTATTGTGCCAAAGTTGCCAGGGGGTATAAACTGACTTTTAAGTTTCAGTTTTGATGGGCCCAAGATTTTTGTATCTCATGCAGTGTCAGGTTGCCCAGAAAAGAACTGTTTAAGCTTCAGTGTTCTCTCTAGTTTGTACAATTCAATATCAAACTGGAACTGGTTAAATCATGAGGCCGGACAAAAAGATAGTCCTCGACTGAGGAGGTTTACCTCATCTGTTGAGAGGGGTCTGGAGGATAGAT
Organism: Gastrophryne carolinensis; assembly: GCA_027917425.1. Lineage (NCBI taxonomy): Eukaryota > Metazoa > Chordata > Amphibia > Anura > Microhylidae > Gastrophryne > Gastrophryne carolinensis. Next base: position 156,553,139 of record CM051243.1, read on the forward strand.
TCATAATAGGGGTCTCCTGTTTGCCGACCGTAGGGTCATTGCTGCGTTGTCGCCGCTTCCTCCCTCCCCGCCTGGATCGGTGGGGGCGGGGGTTGTCCGAAAATGGGCCTCCCGTGTCTTGCGTCTCAGATTTTTCTTAGGGCCTTGTGGCTGTGAATCATTGTCTGAAGAAAAGTTTTCAGATAGAGGATTACTGTCTGATGTGGGATGATTGCGTCCACGAGGGGTGCCTCTCTTAAAAGATGCTCCAGTGTACCGTTTTGGTCTAAATTGGTCTGTGTCCTTCCCAGAGAGCCAGGGATAAACGCGATTCTCAGTGTAATCTGAGCAGACCTGTTTGAATTTGTCTCGCTTGTAGCGCTTAAGTCTCTCAGTGTAATTATTCAGTTCAGTATTGAGGTTGTTAAGATCTACCTCAGATGTTTCTGATTTCTCTTCTAGGATACGTCTTTCCAATGTGTTAATTTCCCTATTCAACTGGCACAGTTGCGCTCTCACCTCCTCGATCACCAGTATCATATAGTTTAGTGAGTTTTGATTAGAGACTTCGCACCAGCGTTCGCAAAATTCCGGCTTGTTACGTCCAATAGTGGGTTGGTTTCCAATCCTGAAACCACGGGGGATCTTCTTGATCCTATAATATTCAGATAAGGTCTGACCATGGAGTTCCAGGTCCACACGTTTCTTTCTCAATCTTTTAAGGTCCTTAAACAGATCTGTGGGGGTATCTGTACCAAAAGCTGCTGCAGGATCAGAAGGGAACAAAATAGTCTCTATTTCTTCCTGATTGTATGTGCGTGTCTTTGCACGGTTGTCCGGGTTGCTATCAATGTCACGGAAAATCTCCATTCAGGTACCGCTAGTACCACGGTAGATAGGTAGGTGCAACCAGCCTGTGCCGAAAATTGTCAAGAACAGTCCAGGAGGACAGGTGCACACTTACCTTGAGTATGTCGGGTGCCAAGGCCGCGGTGGCGCCGCTTTACAACAAGTTAGATAAAGGGCCAGCACACCAATAGTTAAATCAAATAGACTTGTATTAAATGATATCCAGCAAGATGAGGTACATACAGACCATTCAGCTGCATCAAAGTCCATAAGATAGGGTAGGTGATAGCAGAACAGTGTCCATAAGCCGACGCTTATCCTCTCTCTACACCAATATCCCGAATGATCATGGGATAAAAGCAGTCAAACATTTCCTCACGCTTAACCCTCCAGAGATTCCAGTGGAATACATTGTGACTGGGTTGGAGATCGTCCTGCATAACAATTACTTCAGGTTTGAACAGACATTCTTCAAACAAATTCTCGGGACCGCGATGGGGAGTGCAATAGCTCCATCCTTTGCTAACTTGTTTGTTGGATTCTTGGAAGAACGGTATATCTTTCCGTCACCTTTATATATAGCACATGTCAAGTATTGGGGATGCTATATTGATGATGTCATCACTGTATGGCATGGAGATAGAGCATCCTTGGATGTGTTCATCGAACACATCAATTCCGTTTTTCCAACTATCACCTTTAACCCAGAGATTTCTGAGACCTATGTAACCTTCCTAGATGTGGCAATTTCCAAAGCGGATGATGGTACTATCACCACGGGTCTCTATACTAAACCTACAGACCGGAACACGCTGCTGAGGTTTGACAGCACGCACCCCAGACCCCTTGTCAACAGTTTGCCAATATCACAATTCTTGAGGGTATACAGGGTGAATACCAAACCCGATACCCGGAAAGCACAACTACAACGGATGTTTGAAAAATTTCGCACACGGGGCTATCCAGAAGACTTACTTTTTAAGGCCCAAAGCCGTGCTGAACAAATATGGCTGGGGGAAGAAAAGTCTAGGACCCCTACGGTAGAGAGAGTGCCCTTCATGGTGACATATAATCAGGCGGCTCCAACGATCGAACGCGTCATGAATAAATATAGTACCATATTGACCTCAGATAAAACACTGTGCCCGTGGTGAAGATCCCCCCTATGAAAGTATATAAACGAAGTAGAAACCTCAGAGATTCTCTAGTAAGGGCTGACCCAGTGGAGAAATACAGGAAACCGCCCGTCAACATATCCTCCCGGACGGGTTGTTTCAGATGCAACTCATGCAATGTGTGCAACTCGCTCATTTTGGGTTCAGAATTCTCCCACCCGCACACTGGGAGACGTTATAAGATCCGAGGAACTTATTCTTGTCTCGCAGACTACTGTGTTTATCTTCTCAAGTGCCCTTGTGGCCTACTTTACATTGGAAAAACCATAGGGCCATTCAAGAAACGATTTCAACAACACTGAAGTGATGTGAGGATTAGCATCAAGAAACACCAGGATGGTGAGACTCTTGACTATGACAAACCTGTAGCTATCCACTTTGTACGCCATAAACATCAGACATCAGAGCTCCGTGGCATGGTCATAGAACAAGTGGAACGACCACATCGCGGCGGTGACCGCCATCTTCGGTTATTGCAACGCGAGACTTACTGGATTCATGAATTGGACACCGTCCAACCAAGAGGTCTAAACACCTCTTTTGGCTTCTCTTGTTTTCTCACACAACGTTGATAATTGAATTAGTACCTGTACCACTGCTGCTCACTTCTTTTACCTTTTTTCTTTTCTTCTTTTTTCTTTCTTTTTTCTTTTTCTTTTTTTCTTTTTTTCCTTTTTCTTTTTTCTTTTTTTCCTTTTTCTTTTTTCTTTTTTCCTTTTTCTTTCTTTTTTCTTTTTCCTTTTTTCCTTTTTTCGTTTTTCTTTCTTCTTTTTTCTTTGGGCTCCGTTCCTTCTTTTTGCTCCCCTTTCTGGCTTCACCTTCTGTCTCAGTATCATGTCTTTGTCCCTTTCTCTCTTTTTTCTTTTCTCTTTCTCTTTTTCTTTGTCTTATTGGTTTTGTCTTTTCCCTTTTTCTAGTTTTCCCTTTTTTCCTTTCCCATTTGCATTTCTCCTTTTTCCCTTCTCTAGTCCTCCTCCTTTTCCATCCTTGTCCTCTCTACATGGTGGCTCTTCCCATTCCTTTCCTGTTCTTCCCCTTCTCTCTGGTTCCCTCCTGTTTCTGTCCTTTTGGCTTTTTAGTCGGTTGTTTTTTTTTGGTTTTTGTTTCTTTCTTCTTTCTTTTTTTTTTTGTTCTTTGTTTACTGTTTTAGGTTTTTGTTTTGTGTTTTTTGTTTCTTGTTTTGTTTTTTGTTTTTTCTGTGTGTTTTGTGTTCTGTTTTGCTTCACTTCCCCTTCTGTGGTTTTCCCTTGGTATGTTTACACCTTGTGTCTTTCTATTGTTTTACCTTTGACCGTTCCCTTCCATTCCTATTTATCTCTTCAGCTCCTTTTCTTATGTCTCCGTTCCCCTCTAGTCACAAGCTCTTCCTTTTCTCTTTTCTTCTGCGTCCCTTCCTTTGGTTCTCTACCTGTTTCCCCCCCCCCCCCCTTTTTGCTCACAGCTCATTTATGCTGCGGGCATCCCCTTTGTTTCTTTTCTCTCTTTCTCTCTCTTTCTTTCTCTCACGCGCTCCCCCTTTTTCCTTTTTCTCTCACGTTCTTTCTCCCCCTTTCCTTTACTCTTTCTCCTCTTCTTCCTAAAATATGATTGACACAACGTAAATGCTTTATTTTTAACGACCAGGCCGGGAGCTTATAGCTCTCACTGCTGGTAAGGTGAGCTGACGGCACAGGGTCACTGGAGAGGGCGTCGCTGACATGGTTTCCATGCCAGCGGACGCCTTGCAAGGGTGACGTCTGCCCCTGCGAGCTTGATGACGGACAGCAGGCGCGGCCTATCCGGTCGCCCCTGCTGCCCTGTCACCAGTTACTGGGCAGATTTGGAGCCCAGCGTCATCTCCCCTTCCTGGGCAGACAGGAACGTTGCCGGTCACTATGTGATCGGTCTCTGGCGGTGACGGAGTTGTGCCCCAGTGGCACGCTCCGACGGCTTGGTGAGTATTTTTCATTCTTTTGATTAACAATTTGTGTTTTTTGTCCATTTAGTGTGCTACAGTTTGACCCTCTGACGTCATATCACGTCAGGTGGTAATCACAGCACCTCTGACCTTTAAAAGGCAAGCTGCGGTCTTGCCACTGTTTGCCACTGTTTGTCTGCCCTGAGGAAGGGGGTTTTTTACACCCCCGAAACGTCGGCTTATGGACACTGTTCTGCTATCACCTACCCTATCTTATGGACTTTGATGCAGCTGAATGGTCTGTATGTACCTCATCTTGCTGGATATCATTTAATACAAGTCTATTTGATTTAACTATTGGTGTGCTGGCCCTTTATCTAACTTGTTGTAAAGCGGCGCCACCGCGGCCTTGGCACCCGACATACTCAAAGTAAGTGTGCACCTGCCCTCCTGGACTGTTCATGAGGTAAACTGGGGGACAGTTCCTAAAGCAATTCTGTATAATTTCCTGGCAAATATTTAGTAAATTCTGGGATCTCTCTAGTTCTGATATTCTCTCTTTTCAATATATTCTCTATTTTAACCTTCAAATGCATTATTTCTTTGCACTGGCCTATTTCCCTGATATATTTATAATCTCTCTAGTAGCAGCAGCCATTTCATCCTGGAAAAGGGCTTTATAGAAGGAGTCCAAGCTTTTTGTAACCTCCCAGCCACAACACAACAACTCACCTGATTACCGAAATTCTCCCTAAATTCTGACAGGGACAGCTCTCTTCATGGCAGCTGTAGACTTAAGTGACATGCTGAGAGAGGGGTGGGCAGAGTGTTAAAAAATGCTTGGCCTTCCTCTTTACTCGCTGATAGACTTGCCAAGCATGCCTCAGGAAAAACCTGACTTTCATGTGCATGGCATTTCAGTGAGCATGGCTCTGGAAAAGCCAATTGGACATTACGGTCTGCCTCTTCCCCAGTCAGAGCCACTTTTTCCTAAGTTGGCTCCCTTTTGATCTGCTTATTCCTTCATCTGTCTGTTCTCCGTCCTCTATTCCTGTGAACCCATTAAAAATGCATCACTGTCCTTGACCATGCATTAAAACACTTGTAAAGAATGAATACTGGTGTACGAACCACAGGTTTAAATTGCTGCCATTTCCCTCTACTGCATTGGCTTCACCCTCATTTTACTTTTTTTCAAGGGGCCATTGACTTATTATACTTTTTGCACATATTACATGTACTTATTACTTATTGCAATTATTACAAACTGATCCTGGCAACATTTTTGCAATCCAAAGTTGGGACTGCACTACTTCAGCTCTCTCTCAATCCCTGTTTTATTGGAAGACATTGCCAAATCCTAAAAGGAGATAACCCAGTTAATATAGAAGCCGGGACAATAGAGGATCAAAATAAAGATCATGCTTGCCCCCAAGGTGTGGGGAGGGTTGGGGGTTCAATCCAGGTTTAGCCCACTTTCCCTCCAGGTTTATGGTCGGGGTGCTTTCCATGTTGGACTGAACAGGGATTTGTCAGAGTTGCAGATTTGAAGATGCAAGGTAACTTATCTTCTAGTTTCCTGCTTAGGGAAACAATAGGCAGCCCCAGCTTTCGAAGGTATTCCTCTCCCTCCAAGTCTTTCATTTTCTGTGACAGTTAACTACAAAGGAAAGTTTCCACAATCAAACCACAGCATTCGAAAACATATGCCTGAACAACCCAGGTTAATTTCTATCCTTTATAAAACACTCATAGCAGAGTACCCTAAACTACTGTATATGTTGGCCTGGGAGAAAGATCTGGGTGAGGCACTGGACACCAAGAAGTGGTATACTTTTTAGATTCCAAGCTTGCAAGGGCAGGGCCCTCTCTACTAACACACTCCATATACTAATGTGTTCTGTTGCATTTGGCTCATAATATTGTATGTATTATATGCATTTGTAGTAACATTTCTGTTATATACAACTCATAATGCCCTGTGTATTTTAAGTATGTGTTACGCACCGGGTGCGAAGAAGTGGACCCGCAGGGTCTGCAGAACTGTTTTGGCAGGTACCGCGTCAGGGGAGCGGAGTCTAAGGAGCCACTGGTTTTCACCAGAGCCCACCGCAAGGCGGGATGGTCTTGTGCGGCAGGTGACTCCCAGGTCGCTACCCCCCAACAGCGGCACAGTTCCACAAACTGCTGAAGTGACGTGCAGCAGAGACAAACAGTGGTCGGAGGAGAAGGTCGAGGTCAGGACTGGCAGCGCGGGTTCAGTAGTGGTGAGACAAGCCGAGGTCGGGACTGGCAGCGCGGGTTCAATAGCGGTGAGACAAGCCGAGGTCGGGACGGGCAGCGCGGATTCAATAGCGGGGAGACAAGCCGAGGTCGGGACGGGCAGCACAGGTTCGGAGGTCAATAGGAGAGCCGAGGTCATACACGAGGAATCAAGCAATACAGCGATAATCATTCAGGGAACAACACCGAAGATCCGGCACAGGAAGTAAGGCAGGGTTTAATTTATAGGAAGCGCAAAAAAGAGATTGGATGGCAGAGACCAATTAACAGGGCCTTGGCCCTTTAAATCTGGGGAGGTTGACGTGCGCGCCCCCTAGTGGCCGGGGACGTGCGCGCAGGGAAGACGGAACAGACACAGAAGGAGGAAGCCGGCGGCCATGCCGGTCAGAGGAGGAAGCGCGGGGACCAGGTAAGGGGGAACCGCAGCCAGGGGGGCCAGCAGCAGACGCCCGGATGGCGGTGAAGCGGGGAGCGCTGCGGGAAGGGGACGCAGCGCTCGCCCGAGGAGAGGCACGGAGGGGGGCGCTGCGCGGGGAAGACGCAGCGCCCGCCCTAACAGTATGTTTCTTGTCTCACCCTCCTGTAACTTTGTACAGCACCACGGAATACAATACAATACGATAATGATAATAGCATTGTCTATTTCCAAATCCATTTTACTACATGGTCTCTAGGTTTGGCAACATGGAATTAGCTGAAACCAGGGTTTACTTGTACTTATATGCTCAATGTACAATAATTAATAACGTTTGAAGGGCAGGGGGTCTGGCGAGTTTGTCTGAACTTTTTTAAATGTGTGAACATCAAGCCTCAATTGGTTCAATTTCCAAATGTCCATAGGGTCACAATATTTTATCCACACTACAGGGCAACAAAAAAGATACCACCATGTCAGAGTGCATCCCAAACATAGACACCCTTTAATAAAAAGCTAATTGTAATGCAAGTTGCACACATAAAAGCACACCCCAAATCAAACTTGTACCTCCTTCAGTAGGTGGTTGGTCACAGTAGTCCCGCACATTGAAATAATAAAATAATGTTCTGTGAAAGTGTGAATCATCCTTAAAAATCCAGAAGCTACCAAAATTGGACAGTAATACTTACTGTTTAGAGTTCCTGGGTCCACATCAGCTGTATCTGCACATTCCAGGTTCGTCAGGCAGTTGTATCATTCTAATATTCCGGCTTTCTACATGACTTTCATCCAATGAGCCAGTTAGGAAGCCTAAAGGGGTGGGAGTTGCTGAAGGCTGCTTAAAACATTTTGCCTGGAGTTGTACATTTTAAAGGCTTCTGATTAACAGTTTTACTACTCTAAAATCCCTGTGGAGGCAGACAAAAGAGAACCACCTTTAATTCAGTTATGCATTCATAAGAAAAAGTTTTAGTCATCATACTACCTGCTTAATCCCTCAAAGTGTCCCTCATTGTTGCGCTTTCAGCTTTGGCCCTTACACTACTCTCAGTCTCAGTGTGTCCCCCTGCCTCCAGTCATGAGGGAGCAGGGCACACTATGTGACACTTTTACTCTTAAAAGCTGAATGCCTAAATATGCACCAGGAACCAGCAACATGATGTGAGCATCTGCCAGAATATGACTGATTCAGCTTCCAGAACTCTGCAGAATCAAGAATGTGAAGTAGTTATATTTTTTGCCTTTACAAGTTCTTTAAAGGTATTTTAAGTCTTTCAACTATAAATATCTAAATATGCTAAAGTTTTAACCACCTAACTATAAAACTCAGAGGAAGAAACGGCAGCTCTGGCTGCCCAGTGGTGCCTTTCTGCTGTCTGAGGCGAATTCTAGAAGGAAACCTCCAGTACATACAGCTAGATAGAGCTCAATAAAGAAGTTCGCTGTGGGAATAGACATTGGGGCTGCAGATCCACCAATGATTGACTGTAAAATATTGACAGCATGAAGCGTCACCTCCGATCTCTGTCAGCCCGCTAAAGAGATAAGTGAGACAATGAAAATAATATGGCTTTAATGAAGACAGGATCATGCATTTAAAATCGGGTCCAGCTTCTTTAGAGTTTTCAGGACTAAGTCTAAGAGGCCGATTCATCAATAGCGCCAGGTAGCGACAGATGAGCGACTGAAGTATGGCGCTATGAGCGCCGCTAGCGTCAGCCGCGGCCGGTAGCGATTCGCTATAGCAGGCCTCCTCAGTCGCTACCTGGCGTTGTTGGGAACAACGCCTACATTGCTGAATATGATGTTGGACCTCAGCTTTGTAGGCGCTGTCAGTCAGTGTGACCACGCTATTCAACACAGCGCCTGCGCTTTGCTTTGCTGTGGGCTGGGAATCAAGTACCTTCAGAATAAAACACATTGCAACATGTTTCTTTACTTTTTTTAGTTTTTATTTTGTGTTGAAAAGGAAATTAAATTAAAACAGATATTAGAATGTAAATGCAAAATAAAACATAATTAAACACATAGCCACATTTTTTTTCATTTTATTTATTTTTTAAAGAAAAAGGAAATACAATTAAACCACCAATGAGAAAGAAAATGAAAATAAAAACAGAACTGAGAAAGAAAAGGAAAATAGAAAAGGAAAATAAAAACAGAACTGAGAAAGAAAAGGAAAATAGAAAATGAAAATAAAAACAGAAATGAGAAACAAAAGGAAAATAAAAACAGAACTGAGAAAGAAAAGGAAAATAGAAAAGGAAAATAAAAACAGAACTGAGAAAGAAAAGGAAAATAAAAAAGGAAAATAAAAACAGAAATGAGAAACAAAAGGAAAATAAAAACAGAACTGAGAAAGAAAAGGAAAATAGAAAAGTAAAATAAAAACAGAAATGAGAAAGAAAAGGAAAATAAAAACAGAACTGAGAAAGAAAAGGAAAATAGAAAAGGAAAATAAAAACAGAAATGAGAAAGAAAAGGAAAATAGAAAAGGAAAATAAAAACAGAAATGAGAAAGAAAAGGAAAATAAAAACAGAACTGAGAAAGAAAAGGAAAATAGAAAAGGAAAATAAAAACAGAAATGAGAAAGAAAAGGAAAATAGAAAAGTAAAATAAAAACAGAAATGAGAAAGAAAAGGAAAATAAAAACAGAACTGAGAAAGAAAAGGAAAATAGAAAAGGAAAATAAAAAAAGAAATGAGAAAGAAAAGGAAAATAGAAAAGGAAAATAAAAACAGAAATGAGAAAGAAAAGGAAAATAAAAACTGAACTGAGAAAGAAAAGGAAAATAGAAAAGGAAAATAAAAACAGAAATGAGAAAGAAAAGGAAAATAGAAAAGGAAAATAAAAACAGAAATGAGAAAGAAAAGGAAAATAAAAACAGAACTGAGAAAGAAAAGGAAAATTAAAATAGGAATTAGAATGCAAAGGAAACTTACAACAGAATTAAACACATAGCCACATGTATCTATATATTGTTGTTTTTATTTTAACACTAAAAAACAATAAAAAAAGTAACAGAAAAGAAATTGAAATTCAAAAGTCCAACAGAAATGAAAAAGCAAAGTAAAGTGCATGAAAGTTAGGCAAGTTGAAAATAGGGATCAGGGTGCATCTCTTGGTGCCTGAAAAAATAAGAAAAGTGCAGTTAGTATAGATCTTTAAAGTAGTTTTGTTGTAGAAAATAAAAAAATGCATTACTTGATAACCAACATTGGCGTCTTACACCCCCCTTAGAGTGGTTTGGGTCATCTTACACCCCCCCTTAGAGTGGTTTGGGTCATCTTACACCCCCCTTAGAGTGGTTTGGGTCATCTTACACCCCCTTAGAGTGGTTTGGGTCATCTTACACCCCCCCTTAGAGTGGTTTGGGTCATCTTACACCCCCCTTAGAGTGGTTTGGGTCATCTTACACCCCCCCTTAGAGTGGTTTGGGTCATGTTACACCCCCCTTAGAGTGGTTTGGGTCATCTTACACCCCCCTTAGTGTTTTTTTGGGCTCATTTTGATGGGAGTTCAAATACATTTAGCCAGTAGTGCAGTACTTGCATTAGAGTAAAGGGTAGTTAGTTTACCGCAAAAAAAGAAGTGATCATCCTTTCCCTTAGCTCATCGCCAGTCTGGGTATCCTCACTTCCTGCTGCGGGCATGTTGGGGATTTCTGGCACCAGTGCTGTCTCCTCGGGGGCTTGAATTCGGTGGCAAATACAAATGTTGTGTAGCACACAGCAGGCAAGGATGATCTTGGAGACCTTCTGTGGGCTGTAGAGCATCTCTCCTCCTGGCCGTGCAAAACAGAGAAAGCGTGCTTTCAGCAGGCCGATGGTTCTTTCCACAATGCTTCTGGTCTTGCGATGCGCTGCATTGTAGCGTTCATGGGCAGAGGTCCGTGGGTTCCTGACCGGAGTCATGACCCACGTTCTCTGCCCATATCCCTTGTCCGCTGTAGAAAAAACACAAGGAGAGAGACAGCAATTAGTACTAGTACATGTTTTTTTGGGGGGGTTTTGTTAAATTTGGCTTACTAGGCCACATATTTGCTAAATACATTGACATGGTTAATGTATTGCCCAGTAGCCAGCCAGCTGGCATTTCGTTGTTATCAAACTTCCGGCACAGGACTGTCCGCTGCAAGACGTAAGAATCGTGGCATGAGCCGGGGAACCCCGATCTCACCGCCCGCAGCCTCATGTCTGGGTCACAGACAACCATTATATTGAGCGAATGGAAATGCTTCCGGTTTCTGTAAGACAGCTCCTGTGCACGGGGAGGGCGGAAAGGGATATGTGTACCATCAACGCACCCTAGCACATTCGGGATCCCTCCCATCAGATAGAAAGCATGTTTTATTTTGGCAACCTCTTCCTCATCCTCAGGAAACTTGATGTAAATTGGGATTAAATCACAAATCGCCAGAACTACCTGGATTAGTATGCGGCTCATAGTAGCCTGGCTTATCCCGCTGAGGAGGGCGGAGGTTGCCTGGAAGGTCCCTCGTGCCAAAATATTAAGAGTGGCACACAGGCGTACTATGCCTGGAATGGATTGAGTGCGTTTGGTGGATGGCTCGATTTTGTGCTTAATCTGATCATATAGGGACTGTAGTGCAGCACGATTCGGACGGAAGCGGCTCCTGATCTGCTCGTCACTTAAGTCCCATACTGAAAGGCGGATTGCAAAGGAGCGGGGTGCCCTAAGCCTCACAACACCCCGCTCCCTTTCCTCCTGCTCTTTCAGCATACACATACATCCATCCACCCAGACACCATACATCACCCTCTTATCCATCACACACACTCAAGATATATACAAAATAAACCAAAAAAAAAAAAAAACCACAAACACACCACACACACACACAAACAATCACACTCCACACACACCCGCTACAATGCAGCTCACCACAAAACCAGAACTATAGTGGTCCAAACCACCAGCCTGCTGAAAACCAGCTTTCTAAGTTAGGCACAACCAAGAGGGGAGTTGCTGCACAGCCCACAAAAGGCCCCAAAATCAAGCCTCACTTGCTGTATGCTACACAATATTTGCAGATGCCACCAAAAACAAGCTCCTAAAGAAACAGCACTGATGTCAGAAATCACCCAACAAGCCACAGAGAGTGAGGACAGAAACCAGACAGAGGCTCAAATGAGCTAAGGGAAGCAAGCGAGCACCGCACCACACCACAGCCTTTGCCACAGTGTAAGAATACCAGAAGCTTGAAATTTCCTTCCATTTATACTTCTCTTTCAAAACGTACAGGTCCGCTTTGCCGCCTTTTGCGTCGCTCTGCTATTTCCGGGCGCCAATTAGCCGACCCAGGTGTGCGTAAAACGGAGTGCGCACGCGCACGCTAGTAGCGCTACTAGCGTACATGAGCCGAAACTTGCGTGAAATAACGGACATGGCCCAAAAATCAGTGGTGGCCCAATGAAAGGTAAGCTGCTGTTTATTTAAATAGCCGTTAGGCTAGCCACATGTCACAAGGAGTTGAGATACATCAGTCCATTGTTGTATTTTGGTGTGTGTTGTTTGGTTAATGAGGTCTGTAATGAGTTAATTGGCTAACACACATGCTTCAGTCAGTGCAGTGGAGGTGTGGCTAGAAGGAACTGGGCTGTATGTGTGAATCAATTACGTGGCCTGCTTTTTGATTGGCTGTTATAGCACATAAAACCTGCCCAACCCTAACAGATTGCGATGCCATTCTGTAGTCTGCATGTGTGCTTGTTGGGTGTGTATTTGTGTGAGTGTGCAGCTACAGGATGGAGCCAAATTCAGGACATCTGCCGGCCACAGCAGGCCCAAGTAGGAGTTTGGTGGGTGCTGTGCGCAGACCTCCCTTACGGAAAAGGGCCCAGCCTGAAGGTGGGGCAGCACCCCAGGCTAAGCGCCCAGGTGCCAAGAGGGAGCCTGAATTTAATTTGGCGGAGAATAATCATCTTGTGCGCCTTACACTTGCTAAATGGGAGCTGATATTTGGCTCCCAAAGCAAGTCCATAGGCAAACAAGAAAGAAGCAAACTGTGGGATGCCATTGGTGTGGAGCTTAGTAGCACTGCTCAACACCCACGTAGTGGCCCATCCTGCAGGAAACGCTTCTACACTTTGAGAGGGGCCCTTATGAAAAAGATGAATCACGATCTTGATGTGGACAGTGGGACCATCCAGGCTCCAAAGAGTACCTACAGGCCGTATGAGGAGATGCTGAAGGCCAAAATCCCACTGGCTCGGCTGCAGGGTGTGGATCCTGGGGATGACACCACAGGTTGGACTGAAGGTACATATTTTCTGCCTTTTTTCTAAAGCTACTGTTAATGTATGTGATTAGCATTTTTTCATTCTGACCAACTAACAGTAGGACCTGTGAAGTAGTACATTAGAGCTCACACATTTTTTACTTTTCTGTCTGTTGCTTTCTGCATAGGTGCACATGCTGCTGTCCGGGATGTGCCTCAGGACACCCAAACTCCTGCCCTTCCAGCAACCTCAAGGCTACCCCAGTCTGCCATTGAAGGTATTTACCCCTAATTTTGGTGCTGGTTGTTTGGGGAACAAATGGGTGTGGGAGCAGCTCAAACAATCGAGTGTTGCACTGTTGAGTATTAATAATATGGGCCTGCGGCCTAATTTAACGCCCACTGTAACACTCACAGCAACTAACTAACAAGGCCCTAACATATGTAGATATGTTTGAAGCCAGAGATGTGTGGCCATATATCGGCATATAAATGTGGAAGCCACATTGGCCTTGATTAGTGAATATTAGTGAAAGAGCTGCTCACACACACCTTAATGCATGTAGTATTTTTGCACGCACATTAACTATGGCTCAATGTTTGCTTGATTTTTGCATAGCTCCCATGCCATTGGCCCCAGCATCTCCTCCGGATCCAAGCTACTCTTTGGATGTCGGTAAGTGCATGTGTCCACCTTGCTTTATCCACTTTTACCCAAGTGCATGTGTCTCATTCCTCTTTTTTCTTGGTAGGCCAAGTGACTGGTTCATCTTTGGACCCCACTTCCGATGTTGCAGGTCAACAGGACCCTGTTGGTGTGTATAGCAATACATAATGTATCATTTATGCTGTTTATGTTACACTGGTTCAATTTGGTTAGTCTACTAATCTACATGTTTGCTTTGTCAACTTGAAGATGCCTCTTGGGAGTGCTTGTTGCCTCCCCAGGGTCAGTCTAATAGTTATTGGAGTGATAGCAATGTATTTTGGAGGACATATTTTTGGCCAAACATTCCCCGTAGTAGTTTGAGGAATATTTAGAACCATTGCTTGTGTTTTTTAGTTGACCCGAATATCGGAAGTGGCTGTCCAGAAAGGGCCCCTCAAGTTCAGGCTGCCAGAGATGAGGGTAAGTTGTTTTGCCTTGCTCTAGTCTGTATTTTGGCTCTACTTTTGTTGCACTTGCTTCTGGCAACTTGTGTGTCCACATGTATTTTCAAGGTCCAAGCTCGAGTGAGGGCCCTACTCCAGACATCTGGGAGATTGCGGGTATGTGTAATTTTAGCAATGTGTCTGATCTTCTTTGCCAAAATTATTGCCTCTTAGTCCTGTAACATACATGTTAACAATCTGAGTTTAACAGATACCTTTGGTCTAGTGTGTAATTTTGCACTTTGTTGAGGTATGGCCTCGATAGCCTAGCCAGGTTACATTTGAGTTTGGGCCACTGACCTACTAACCTGACTTTCCTGTTTAGCATATGCCAACTTGCCGGACATCTCGGATGTGGAATTGCCACTCTCTGGCAGCGATACCTCGAGCCTACCTGTGCCGGAGGACACGCAGGTAACATGGCTGATGTAGACGACCTATAACCACATTGGCATGTTCGTGGGTAGTGGACGAAGCAACATGTCACATTTCCTTTCTTTGTTGTTTTTGCAGGAGGCGGAACCAGAACCTCAAGCTGGGACCTCTTCCCAAGTCCCATGTGGCCAAGCTTCCGAGGCTCAGACAAGGGTAAGTTGTATAGTGACTGTTTTGGATAATTATTTGGAGGGGCATACCTGCATTGGTTTGGTTTGACTAAAATGTTGTTTTCTATTTTGTTAGGCTCCAACCACAGCAAGAGGAGGTGTGGCACCAACCAGTGCTGATTTTTATGAGCTAGGGGTCCGGATGCTGGAGGACTACAGTCGCCAACAGCCGTGTGATGGAACTAATGAGCGCATTGCGGCGTTGGAACAGCAGGTGCTGATGTGTCAGCAACAACATGAGGCCCAGCAGCACCAGATCGACCTATTGATGCACAATCTGCATCAAAACCAGCAACTTGGTCGGCTGGCCAATGCAATTGACGATTCCATACACCAGCAGCAGCAAGCGATCCAGCGGCAGGACCAAACGTTGTTGTTGATACAACAGCTCATACAACAGCAGTCTATATTTTTTACTGCACTGTTGTCCCCCAACACCGCCCCTAGCAATGACTCCCAACCTCCCCGGCCACCCAGCCAAGAATATTAATTTTGTTTGTTTTGGTTTGTGTAAATATATTTGCTTAACCCACCTCTAAATTGTGTTTTTCCTAAGACCTAGCTAATAACACAGTCAGGGATGAGTATCTTGATCTAGATATGTCAATGTATTTGTAAATTGAGGCCACACATTTGAGACCCTAGCTTACTATGGTTAACACATGAAATGGCTCCAAAGGTATGGCTAAATTGACACACAAATGGCTTTTGAGACAGTTAAACTATGCTTTGCAAGGCACCACACTGTAATGATGATCTTAAAAATTTTTAATTACAAAACGGGGCCAACAGGGCCAACATTGCCCAACAAAGGGCTTCAACAGGCCAGCCTTCCCCCCACCCTAACGACGCCGCCGGCGCCTCTTCTTGGCCAGCAGCATCAGCTTCAGGAGCCTGATCTCCCGCCACAGTCTGCGATGCTGGTTTTCACAAGCTGTAGAGATGTAGAAACAACAATTTATTAATAAATTGAATGTGACCTCAACAGACACAGATGTAGCAATGTAATGTCAGTGTGTCCAATTAGGTGACACTCACATTAACATTGTTGACCACTGTGCGCTTATTGGTTAACATGATAAGAGTACTATTGACTGGCAGGAATGTGAACAACACATCCCAAGCATACATTTACTCTTAAAGTGTACCAACACCCACCGGTGATCGGCACCGGAATCTTTCAGATTCCCGGGCCGATCACCTCCCTCGGGGTGAAACCCCCCCAACACCCCTAAATCCCTACCTCAGTTTCGTTTGGGCACGGCCGCCGGGCCCTCCCTGCCGCCCCTCTAGACGTGTGTGTGCCTGCGCCGGCCATCTGTGAATGGCCGGCGCAGGCACGTGCGCGTAACAAGGGACGCACGGGAGGCGGAGAAGGAGCCACTTTGCCGTGGCTTGTACGTTTGCTTGAGTAAAAGTGAGTTCAGGGGGTTGTCACACAGCGGTGACGATCAGGGGTGCCCCACCGTAGTGGACCAAGACCCAGGAAAGTCAAATTCCTGGTTGTTGTTCCACTTTAACTCTGGGGAAGCAAAGAAGGTATAAGTCCCAGTGTGTCCATTTTTGTGTTTAGTCACAGCCAAACCTCAGGGCCGAAGTCCTAACGAGTACACGAGTTTGCCCTATAATGTTAGAGGTCCAGACCTAATACGGCCCATTTGGTTGTGTCTAAGGCAAAAATAGTCTCAATGTGGCCAAATGAAGAATGTGAGGCAACAATCAAGCATGCAAACAGGCATGTTGGATTATTGTACAAACACATGGAATCTAGATGTGTGTGAAATTAACACATAGGTACATTTTAAATGTCTGCAGATGTGAATAGAAGACATAGGTTTCACAAGTCTTTAGGCATATGAAGTGGGATGTACTCACCATCGCAGCTGTGGCGGGGGCCCATGCTGCTGGCCGTCCCTGGAGCTGGGGTGGGGAGGAGGTTCTCTGGCTCCGTCTGCGTAGCAACATCTGTCAACAGAAAGCAAAAGACAAAAACACAATTAGTGGGCCAATGACACCTGACTATTTGACATCCATCTGGTTATTGAGTCTGAAAAATCAAAGGCTGGCATGGTTACATACAGGTTGTCCAAAATTAGCATATTTCCTGGTCCATGAATTAATGTCAATTAGTTAGGGTTGCAACATGTATCCCTAAAGATAATGTGCAAATAACATAGACAGTGCTATGTAAAGGACTCATTAGCAGTTGATTGGCTAATGTTACTAGTGGGCCACATGTTTGAGCGGAAACGACTTAACCCGAGAAAAGAAATGAGAACAACCATCATGGTGTGGGCAGAAACATAGGGGTGTTTGCTAGTTGGCTAGCACTGTAGTGGGGTTTGTGAGGTTAAGGTACCTTATCAAACCAGCTGTGACAATGGACCAGGAAACATGTGTCTGTTAAAAGTGGGCCAATACACAGGATTGCATCAAATCTGGGTTTGGGTCCGCTTTGGCAGAGCACCACAATTTGAGTGAGACAACGTACTCCGCGGCCACTGCCTTCCACACATCACTCCTCCAGTGTGTGCGCACGCGCAGCCCATTAGGAAACAGAGCGCAGGCGCACACACATCTAGAGTGTCACACAGGAGGCTGGGACGGTGGCTTTGGCAACCCCCAAAGAGGTAAGGAGTTTGTGGGGTATTTTTTTGGGGGGGGGGGGGGCCCTGGGTGAGGGATGTGATTTTTCAGGGAACCTTCGAGAATCCAAGCACTATCAATGTTTGTGGGTCCACTTTAATGAATGTCATAACATAGGGAATGTGATGGATAACAACAAACACTTACCACGACTATGCCCCCCTTGCCTGGTGAGAGTCCTCAGACTCAGAGTGTGAGGAGCTGAGGCTTGATCCTGCCAGCCCCCCAGCAGCACACTCCTCTGGGGCGTCATCCCCTTCCTCCCCTGGGTCCTCTAAATAGGACCCGCGGGAGGGACCCTCCCCCGATGACTCCCCCGAGTCCGCCTGCCTGGTTCGGGGGAGGAATCCCTTCCCACGTTTCCCCAGGGGAGGACGCTTATCTGTGTGGAGGGGGTGAAAGAAAATAATTAATATAAAGAGCACAAATGGACACAGCTTAGCAGATGATTCTGCAAAAAGTCTAAACAGAGCATAAGCTTTAACTTACCTGATGCGTAGGCATCATATAGGCGGTACACGCCTTCAGGGTCCCGGCGCTTGAAATCTGACCACTTCTGCTGAATGGCTCTGATGGACAGCTCGGTGTGGAAGCGCCGGGACACTGTGGCCTTCACCTCCATGGCAATGCGTTTTTTTCCTCCACGGGCATAGTCGTATTCGGCCACGCAGAAGTCCTATGAAAAATGATAAAACAAACAAAAATCAATACATGACATCAGAACAATGGCATCAACAGTTATACAGAGACCAGATCAAAGTGGACCCACACCCAGGATTATCACTATTCTGGGTTTGTGTGCACTTTGGTGGGCCACACCAATTGTGGGTGGTCCGCTGTCTGCAACCCCCTTGGAAGGCCACAAATACACCACTGAGGACGCTCCCACCTGACTGCGCCAGCCAAGCACAGCGCTCCGCGCCGCTGTGGTATGCGCATACAAGGCCGTTGGGACGTGCATACCAGCTCAGCTGGGTCTGCACAGCAAAGTACGCATGTGGCGTTTGACTCTAACAGGGAGTGCGCCTGCACACAAAATTAAAATATGTCTGGCGCAGGGGTACACCCTGCTAGAGGTAAGCGCAATAGGCATCCGCAGCTCACGCATGCACAGATGGGACGGGGCTGAGGTAATTTTTAGGGCCCTCCAGGGGGGGGCATCCCAGCAGGACATCCAGAATGGGGATGCCCCACGGGGAGTGATCCAATTTTGGCAGAAAACAAAGAAATTTCTGGGCCAATCCCCCCTGTGTGTTCTGCAACTTTAAAGCTACAAATACACAAACCAAATACTCACTTTGACCACCTGGCCATTAACGCGGCTATCCACCCGGTTGCGCCTTTTCTTTGGAGGCCCAGGAGGGGAAGGGGTGGGAGGGGTGCTAGTTGGGGAAGGTGAGGTAGGTGGGGGAGGTGGGGGAGGGGTGGTGGGGTCAGAGTCGGAGGAGGAGCTGGGGAGGCGCATAACTCGCCGTCTGGGCAGCATTGTGGAAACGCTAAGGAGGAAACAGGAACCGGAAATGACCCAAGCGACATTGGAAAAAAGTAAAAAAAAAAAAAAACGCTCCGCGCACCAGCAACAAGCTATTCTCAGCTATGTGCAAGCTAAGTGGCGGAAAAACTAAAATGACGCTTGAAAACAAGCTATTGGCATAAGCGCAAGACATTTTTACCTTAAGGTGGCGTTGAAACGCAAAGGAGGATACCGGATATGACGCTAGCAACTGTGATTCCAAATTCAAAAACAAACATGCGCGCAACAGGGACAAGCTAATATCAGCTATGTGCAAGCTAAGTGGCGGCCAAAAATTAAAATGACGCTGGAAAACAAGCTATTGGCATAAGCGCAAGACATTTTTACCTTAAGGTGGCGTTGAAACGCAAAGGAGGATACCGGAACCGGATATGATGCAAGCAACTGTGCTTCAAATTTTAAAAAAAAAGATGCGCGCAACAGGGACAAGCTAATATCAGCTATGTGCAAGCTAAGTGGCGGCAAAACATTAAAATGACGCTTGAAAACAAGCTAGGGCCCAAGGCGCCACGAATTATTAGCTTGATTTAGCAGGGGGTTCTACATACTGTAATGCAAAGGTCCTTATAAAGCATACACCGTTGTGCTTAAATATACAAATCTTATTCCTTCCCAAAGTCATCACACAATCAAACTAGACAACTACATGAAAATGTGGCACACATGAGAATGCATAACGGGTTGTTATGAGCTGGTACGACTGAATGTTAATCCTGCAATATGTGGCCAGGCACGCTCACAACTACAGTGTATTCATTAACAACGACTGGGGTCGCGGGAAGTGAATTCCTTGCAAATGGCAGAAGGGCACATGTATGAACAGCACAGCGCCGCACAACGCAGCGCAGCGAGGCACAGCGACGCTCGCGCCGCCACATAGCGAATTAAAACAGCGACTGCACAAACACTGACCAACACAGATTCATCAAGGACAGGGCTGCCGAATAGCTTGGGCGCTGACAATTTCGAAGAGCGAACGTGACCGCCCAACCTGACAGGCTACAAAATAGCTTTACAAGCCCCGTTTGTGTGGAAAACAAGCGATTTTGATGCCAATGAGTTTGGGTGGAGGAGATGCAATTCCCATGTCACTCACAACATTACATTGTGAAAAATAATAAAAACTTCAAATACATATAAATAATCAGCCAGATTCATAAAACATATCAATATAAACATGTGTTGAATTTTGTACCAAAGAAAAAAACCCAAAAACCACTAAAAACAATCATTGCAGCGTCTGCCATTGAAATGTATGGGAGAGCGGCAGGTAGCGCCAGGTAATACGTGTCGCTGTGAAGGAATTAGCAGCGGCGCTGTTCGGGCCAGCCGGCTTCATGATGAATGCCGCGCTAGCCGTCGCTCTCGCCGGCGCTAGCCTCATTTAGCTTGATAAATGCGTCATTGTGACCGCCGCCGGGCGTACTTGAGTCGGTAGTCGCCGTTAGCTGCCGCTACCTGGCGCTCGTCAGACACTACCTGGCGCTATCGCTTGATGAATAAGGGCCTAAGTCTTCAATAGTCCAGGTAAACGTTCGTACTAGAGCTAAACGAATTTCCTCAAAATTTGGTTTGTTTTCAGAATGCTAAAAAAAAAAAAAAAGTCCTCTTTTTTCTTGACCCAGTGCGGTTTGTGCTCCAGCATCCAGTGCAGTCCTCAGTCGTCTTCTGTTGGTGGTCAGCTGCCAGGCCGACACCAATTTACACACAAGGAGACAGAGGTCTCCCTTTTTCAGCCCTCTGTAGGGTAATGAGTGGGCGTGTTCAGGCCAGATCCCTGTGATTGGCCAGGTAGTGTTGCCAGCCTGATGTCACTTCTGTCGCACTTGTGGAGCTGGGTGGTAGCCCCACTGGACGATCAGAATATCTCCCATGCTAGAAAGAGGAAGTAGATGATTTTTTTCTCTTTTGGGGTTTTCAGTGAAAAATAGATTTGTTTCCATGAATCAGCAATAAATTTTAATTTGGATGAATCTAATGTTCCCCTTAAAATTAGGAGCGAATTCCAATTCGTCCAATGAAAAGAGGACCCTGCCTCTACTGAAGCTGGATATAACAACATTTATCAAATTTAATTTTATAGGCTTTACAAATACATCAAAATATAAAATAGAGATTAAGAAAAAAATAGAGGACATACTGTAAAATAATGTGGGATAAAATAACTATATTTCTATACAAGGCAAAGTATGCCAAAGTGGCTGTCATTAATTTTTCCGTCTATAATAGAAATGGCAAGATACACAGAGAAACGTTTATTTTGGGTACTGATATACTTTTCTCCCATTAAAAATAAATTAATCAGCAAATTCCTACACAGCTAAGCCCTTCTTTTCTGTAAATATAACACAGCTGTTATGCATTACAAGGTGATATTGTCCCACATTTGCTTTTTGAGTGTTTTACACATAAGTAGATCCTTTGCAGCTCGCCTTGCAACAAAAGCATGTTAAATAAACTGAGAAAATTCTGTTTGCTTTGTAATGTTTACACAGAAGTGGGATATACCTCACACTTATAAAGTTTCTCTATATGACTCATTTTATAAGATGTTAAAGTGAGGAAGTTTGGCTTGGAAAACAGAATTAACAAAATTGCTTTCTCTCTCTCTCTCTCTCTCCGGTTGAAAACCAACCTGTTTCTGTATACTTGGAATTATATAAAAAAAAAAAATTGATGGCGCTCTGTAAACCTTCGTACTGGTATTTCTAAACACTCTGTGTTCTTGCAGGAAAGATATATGCTGCAAAATTAAAAATGAGCCCTAAGGAAGGAGCAAATGCACTTACTAAGTTAATTTAATATTCTCAAAGGTTAAAAAAACACGGTTTTTAATATCGAGGTAAAATTATAAGTCACTGGGCTGAACTGTATTAATAATATATGAAGAAAAAGTAATTTTATGCTGACAACCACAAAGTTTGGTCTTCTGTAAGTCAATAACTAAAAATGAAATAGGCATTTATTTTACATATGGAGCAGGTCTGTATTTAGGATGTGGTCTGCACCAGCCACTTTTGATCATGCCCCCCATATTTAAAGCAAAACAAAACCTGGGAATTAGACTTTCCCGGGTTTTGTTCCGTCCCATGGGGCATCCCGAATTCAGATGCCCAATTGTGTGAAACCCCCCAGAAAGACATTTTCCACTTACCTCTTCCTCGTTCCAATGGGGCTCTCGTACAATGAGAGACATCTGGCATGTCATTCGGCAGGGGGCTCTCATTGTTGTGAATGGGGAGTACGTGTTGCGCAACCCCTCTATCCCCAGAGCCTGCACATCACTAGGGATGCGGCAGTGCAAGCTCCCTTTTCTAGTCAATGAGAACTGTTTGCCGAATGACATAGTCATGGCTGACGGCACTCAATGGACAAGAGCACACGCATGTGCCGTTGGTGCAGGGAAATCTTAGAGTCTATGGGCGCCCCAGGGGGTTCCACACAGTGGCTGGTCCTGGAGTAATTTAGATAGACTTTCAAAACTTTGGGTCCCATTCAACAATTATGTAAGGGCCCCCACATATGACTGGCGGCATAATGCCAGGATTTAGTGCCTGCAGAGTGTAGCACCGCTGCTCAATCACTAATGTACAAAAAAATGTTGGGGGAGGAAAATAATAAAAAAAGCACAGCAGCAACAATGTGCCCCCACTAGATAGATGCCCTAGGAACAGGCCTAGGGTTGCGTTGCAGGAAAAACCATTATATATCCAGCCAGGCTTGTTTTTTCATTTTAATGGAAAGAAGAGGAAATCAAGGGTGATAGGCTCTGGGTGTATAAGTGACCCCTCTTCTCATTTGCTGACGTGTTTATATACATTTTTAATAATTCAACATTTTGCGATAGTGCTGCTTTAAAAACCAATAAAGATTCCCGTGTCTTAATCCTGATAGTCAGTAAGATAGAGAACTGATCATCCCATAATGCATTTGATGTACCTAAGGGAGGTAACTAGGAGATCCTCCAGCTACAACAGGTCTCTACTAAATGTATTTATTTTTAAGGCTGATAGGGGAGAGAAAGAGGTGTGTAAGAGATAGAGACATGGACAGAAAAGGAAGAAAACAAGAGAGATAAAGAGAGAATAGGCTTGATTCAGCACAGGTTGAGAATTGATGAGCAAGGACCATCTACCTCTATGCGGCAATAACTGCCACAAAAAAAAAAAAAAAAACAGAAAGAAAAAAGGACAAAAAGAGAAGATTCAGTCAGACCAAACAATAGTGAATCTTTCCATTTTCTCCTTAACAGCTGACCATGAGACGCTTTTACAGGGAGGTCTTTCATATGCTCTATTCAGGCCTTTAATATCTTTCAAACCATTGATGATGTGAAGAAATTTATGCATAATCTCACATTGAAAAGTCATTTTATGTAAAGTAGTTGGATGAACAGCAATATTGAGGAGAAAAGTGAAATATAGGTAGTTAATATTGATTCACAGTGTCACCACGCACTTACCTTTGGTTCGGTCCAACGGCGCAGGCTCAGGCGCCTGGCCAGGGTCCCCTCCGCCCGGCAGCTGCACCAACAGTGAGCACCGGCTCGGGCAGCATCGGCTCGAGCAGCACCGAATGCTTCCGCCTCCACTTCTCAACGCTGCATCCCCTGTTTCTCTGCTTGCGCGCAAGCACAGTTGGTTTATGCCCTCCAGCGGCATTGCATACAGTGTGGCCGCCAGAGGTTCTGTGACTGCTGCCTGAACCCACCCCTCGGGGCAACCGTGGCTGGTAAGGCATTTAAAGCGTCCCGGTAAACGGGGGCTTGTCTATAGGTGAAGCTAGCTGTGGAGATTGGGGGTTGTGAAGTCACCAAGAAAGCAGGTGTCCTCGGATTTGACATTAACATGGGTCCTTCAAATGATGGAAGAACTTGTGCAGCAAGTGCAGGCCATGGCTACCACCATATACCAGCTGGCTAAACATGTGGTCACTCAGGAAAACTGTCAACTGTCTGCACCACAAGTATCATCACCTCTTGTCCAGCCAAAGGTTCCTCTTCCGGATATGTTTTTTGGGGATTGTACAAAATTTTCTAACTTCAAGAATTCCTGTGAATTATACTTCATGTTGAAGCCTAACTCTTCTGGCTCAGAGATACGGAGGGTGGGCTTGGTTATCTCCCTGTTACAAGGAGATCCGCAGTCTTGGGCATTCGGATTAGCGCCCACCAATGAGGCCTTATAAACTGTCTCTGCTTTTTTCTATGCCATGGAGATCCTGTATGTGGACCCTGACAGGGTTTCGACCACAGACTAATTTGTGAAGCCTGAAACAAGGGAAAAGCTCGGCTGAGGAATACAGTGCTGAATTCCACCAGTGGCCAATTGACTCATGTTGGATTGATCCTGCCCTCTGCAGTCAATTTAGAATTGGGCTTTTAGAGATCATTAAAGATGCTTTGGTGGACTTTTCTCAGCTCAAGAACCTAGACGAGTATATGCAGGTAGCCATTAAAGTGGATAGACGTCTCAGGGAACGACAACTGGAGAAAGTTAAAGATCAACACTGGGGTTCCCTCTGCCAAGAGTCATCTCTTATGGGTTCCATCTCCTCATCCTCATCAGCCCCAGAGGAGCCCATGCAACTTGGTATGACTCACCTCTCTCAGGCTGAGAAAACTAGAAGGCCTGTGCCTGTATTGCGGGAACCCAGGTCACCTTGCTAAGACCTGTCCCAATAAGAAGCCATCGGCAGGAAAATAGACATGGTAGAGGGAACTCGTCTAGGTGTCCATGTAGCTTTCCCTCATATTAGTAAATTGCTATTGCCCGCCACAGTTTTTTGGGAGTCCTCCATATTTTTTATTTTATTTTTTATTTTACTGATAACAGCTAATAGTAACTGTTATTTTCTTCTAAATAAGCATCTAATCCTTTTTTGAAGCTGTCAGTGGTTGATGCCGTAGCAAGCTTCTGTGGGAGGCTACTCCATAGATTTATAGTTCTTATGGTAAAAAATGATTGTCGCCTCCGGAGATTGAATTTCTTTTTTTCCAGTCGAAGGGAGTGCCCCCCCTTGTCTTTAGAGAGGATTTTACCTGAAATAGTGTTTCCCCATATTTTTGCATTTATATTAATATATTTATACAATATACATCTCCTCTCAAGACTAAACAGATTTAATTCTCGTAATCTTTCCTCATAACTATGGGGATCCTTCATTCCTCGTATTAGTTTGGTGGCTCTCCTCTGCACCCTTTCCATAGTCAGAGCATCCTTTCTATGAACTGGTGCCCATATGGATGGCATATTCCAGGTGAGGGCGCACCAGTGCCTTGTAAAGAGACAAAATTACATCCCTATCCAGTGATTCCATGCCTCTTTTAATGCGTAATAACATCTTGGTGGCCTTGGAAGCAGCTGCTTGACACTGCATGCTGTTATTTAGCCTGTGATCTACCAGTAATCCCAGATCCTTCTCAACAAGTGATTCTCCCAGTTTTACTCCCCTGAGGACATATGTGGCCTTCAGGTTATTAGACCCCAAGTGTGTGGCTTTACATTTCTCCACATTGAACATCATTTGCCAAGTGGATGCCTATACACACAAAATTTCCAGGTCAGCTTGAAACTTGTGGACATTTTTAATAGACTGCACTGTGCTACATATCTTTGTGTCATCTGCAAAAATAGAGACAGTGCTTTTCCATCTTCTATGTCGTTTATAAACAAGTTGAATAATAGTGGGCCCAGAACTGAACCATGGGGTACACCCCTTACAACTGATAACAATTCAGAGTAGGTATCATTAACCACAACTCTCTGCACATGATCCTTCAGCCAGTTTTCAATCCAGTTATAAACTGTATTTTCTAATCCAGAACATCTCAATTTCCCCAGTAAGCGTCTATGGGGGACAGTGTCAAATGCTTTTACAAAATCCAGAAAAACTATATCTACAGCCGTGCCTCTGTCCAGGCTTCTACTCACCTGCTCATAGAAGCCAATCAGGTTAGTCTGGCAGCTTCTGTTCTTGGTGAAACTATGCTGGTTGTCACTTATAATATTATGAATAGTTACGTATTCATGTATATAGTACCTTAATAGCTCCTCTAGCAATTTCCCTACAATGGATGTTAAGCTTACAGGCCTGTTATTGCCCGGAAAAGACCTAGAGCCCTTTTTAGAAATGGGCACCACATTTGCCTTGCACCAATCCCTTGGCACTTTAAAGACCAAAAACAGGGGTGATGAGATAACTGAGTTGAGTTCATTTAAACTGGTCCAACAGCCTGGCTCATTTGAAAAAGAAAGGTAGCAGCTATTTTGGAGCTTCCTCTCCCAACTGACATAACTTAAATGCACAGTAACAGGAAGCCCAACATGACTCCTG
This sequence comes from Gastrophryne carolinensis, assembly GCA_027917425.1. NCBI lineage: Eukaryota > Metazoa > Chordata > Amphibia > Anura > Microhylidae > Gastrophryne > Gastrophryne carolinensis. The sequence goes on from CM051243.1 coordinate 156,579,254, forward strand.
TTTGCAGGTGGCCTGCAAGCCCATGAGTGGCCATCTTGTTTTTAAAATTGATCCCAGTAAGCTTTAGAAAAAGGTAAATTATTTTTGATGTGCAGCAGTCTAAATGCCCTGAAGAGGGATACATATGAGCACTGTTTGTTGTGTTGGTCTGATTTAATTCATTTTTGATTGTTGGTGCACTTGTTGACTATTATACTTGGGCTATTGCTGTCAGTGGCATCCCCTGTGTTGGCTCCTTGCTCCTCTCTTGTGTACACAGAGCTAAATAATTCATTTAACAGGTCCGCCTTTTCTTCATCCCCAGTGACCATTTCCCCATTATCATTAATTAGGGCACCTACCTGTTCTGATTTAGTTTTCTTTGAATTTATATATTTAACAAATCTTTAGGAAACGTTGTTTTGCTTTCGTTGGCCACATCTCTTTCATTTTGTCAACCTTATTACTTTCTTACATGCTTTATTTACTAATTTATACTTTTCAAGGGTTACAGCCGAGAGCTCATCCTTGTAATTTTGAAATGCCCTTTTCTTGTTATTTATTGCCCTTTTAACTGCAGGTGTCAGCCATGAGGGGTTTAATTTTAGCCGCTTATATTTGTTACCCATAGGAATACATTTTGCAACGTTGGTACTCATTTAATGCAATCCCATTTGGTATCTGAATCCTTATTCCTCAACAGATGCTCCCAGTCTCTTTCTTGTTTTTACAAGCTACAAGAAGGAGGCCCAATAAGAGCACAGAGCTATAAATGTAAATACTGGACAAAGGGGAAATGTGCCCCCTTTTTACTCTTTTTTTTTTCATTTTTGCTCTTTTCTTTTGCCCTGTAATTAGGGTTGATCTTGGGGTAGCAATAGGGGGGTTCCTTGGAAGGTTTATGCGTTGCTGATTTTTTTTTGAACTTTTTCTTACTTTTCCTGTGCTGGCCTTTTCCCCCTTCTTTTTTTTTTCTTTTTTTTCTTCTCCCCCCACCCTTGCCTCAAAACTAGTAGGAAGATCATGATATATGGATTTGAAAAGAAGATGGGGAGCATAAATATTAAATAATACAACATGAGATTTGGGGTAAAAGGAAACAAAGGTTAAATTACTAGGAGGGTACTGGGAGGCCGATTCATTAATAGCGCCAGGTAGCGACGGATGAGCGCCAGTAGCGTGATTTTCACAGCGCCAGCTAGTATTCGCTGTGCTTGGCCGGGGTTTGCTTGTTGACAGCGACTCAGTCGGTGTGCGGTAATTTTGAATACGGGGTTAGGGGTCGATGTTTCACAGGTTCTGCGTTGTATGGGTGCGCCTGACAGCTAATGGCCAGAGCGAACGGCTTGCTGCAGATTCATTAACAAATCACGCTCAAAAATTTCTCGCGCTGTGAATTCCTTGTTTAAACCCCAGAGCGCTGGCGGCGATGTGTGTAAAGTAGTTTTTAACCCCGAAACAACCATTTTTTTTTAATGTAAAAATTATACAAGTTTTTCTAAACATTTTGTAATATGAACACATTAATATCAGACCTGTAATATCAATTCTGCACATATTTTTTTATTTTTTTTTTTTACCTTAAAAAAAATATCTAACATTGCCGTAGTGGTCACAGAATTTTTGCCGGTAAAAAAAAAAAAAAAAAACATAAACTCAATTAATTATGAATATTTAAAGATTGCTCCATTGAAATGCATTGGAGAGCGCCAGGGAGCGACAAGTCATACCTGGCGCTTTGATGGGATTAGTAGCGGCGCTGTTCGTTGCAGTCGGCTACATGATGAATCCCGCGCTAGCTGACGCTCTCGCCGGCGCTATCCTCATTTAGCGTGATAAATGCGTCATTGTGACTGCCGCCGGGCGTACTTGATTCGGTAGCCGCCGATAGCTGGCGGTACCTGGCGCTCGTCAGACAGTACCTGGCGCTAGCCCTTGATAAATAAGGGCCTAAGATTTTTTTGTGCTGTGCCCATTTGTGAAAGGTTTTCTTGTGCCTTTGTGGTAGTTTACAACTAAATAAGAAATATGTGTGGGGAAGAACTGTTGGGTCTTGAGTATTTTTTATTTTCTATTTCGCTCTTTATTTCCTCCGCTCTTTTTCATGTCAAAGATTGCCTAAAGTGCTGGGGCACAAATCAAATCCCCCGCTGGTATCCTGGGGTTCCTTTAGAAAAATCTACCCTTGTATCATGCAGCGAGGGTCGGGGGTGGTAAATTCGATACTTTTCCCATCTTGGGTGTTATTTTGCCCAAAATGGGTGCAGTAGATTTGTGTAAGATTATAGCCATAGCGAATAGGCCATCCGCTAGATGCTATGTATATGAGCATGATGTTTCTTGTATTAGAATGAATGTTAATCTGTTTGTGTTTTATTTTTTGGTTAAGTATTGCTTTCTTTTTTGGGGGGTTAGGAGCTCTGGTGAGGATCAGCCATTGGATCTAACAACAAGTCTTAATGATGATACCTAAAAGTAAATACCTATCGTACAGCATAATTTCCCACAATGTTCAGGGATTGAACTCCCCAATAAGAAGAAGAACAAAGCCTATCCTACATACTTAGCATGGGAAGCAGAAAACACATTTGTTGAAGAAATCCCCCCCAAAATTGTTTCATAATAAGTTTCCAATGTTTTTCCTTTCTTTAGTCTCCCATGAGTAGCAATTTATATCTCTATAATGATTCCCTTTACTTTGATAGACACAGAGTCAGATGAGGATGGTCGATATATACTGGTAAAGGGTAGAATAGGAGAGGCCCTGATTTCCCTGGTATGCTACTATCCCCCGAATAAGTAGCCCAGAAAAGATTTTTTCAGAGACTCTTTAGAACCTTAGTCCCAAACCTAGAAGGAGTTCTTATCTGGGGTGGAGATATTAATCTTGCCCTAGATGTTACTCTAGACAAGAGTCCAATAGAAGGTACAGAGCGCCCCCCCAAAGCAAGACAATTTTTGGCCACTTTATTAGCGGCGCATGATCTGATCAATACTTGGCGTCAAAAAAAAAATCCAGGCAATAGAGATTACACATATTTCTCTCTGGCACACTCTACATACTTACGCATTGACCATATATTTAGCTCCTCTGAACTGATACCCAATTCCAAGAGATGTCGAATTATGGAGACAGCCTGGTCAGATCATGCAGCAGTTGTAGTGGAACTTTAGAGTCCACTGATTAAGCCTAGAATGTATAACTGGAGACTGAATGACTTCTCTCCTGGGGCATCAATAGATTATTAAAGAAGTAACCAATACACTAGAAGAGTATTTTGAAGTTAACAAGGCAGAGGATACATCCTCAGCCATAAATTGTAGTATTGCAGTAGTTAGAGGAAGATTAATTCAAATGTCCGCCCGCCAGAATAAACAATTGCACAATTAGCACTGGATCAGAAGAATAGAGAACTAAATCAGTTAATGAAGAAACAAATAGTGAGCTAGGGACCTTCTAACCCAGATAGAAAATCTGAGAATGGAAATCTACTTCATCACCAACAAAGCAGAGAGAGATCTTAGAGGTTAGCACAATGTCTCACGCCAAGGATTTGGATGAGGAGTATCCCAAAAATAAAAGGATGGAAATCTCATTCAGGATGCAGAAGTAGTAACAAGGGAATTTCAACAATTTTACACAAAACTTTATGCAGGTTCAGGGGAGGTAAATGTGTCAGAGATAGATACATGGTTAGAACTTTCTGGGATTAAAAAGCTCCTGGCAATATGTAGGGAGAAGATGGAAGAAGAGTTTTCATCGGAGGAAGTTTGGGGGTGATTAGGGACATGAAGATAACATCAGCAGCTGGTTCAACAGTAAAGTAACAAAAAATGAGATGGTATGCAACCCAGAAGAAGCTCTTCTCGGTCATCTCCTTCATGCTGACAGCAGCAAGAATGACAATTGCGTCACGGTGCACAGCAATGGGCCCTTCCCTTGCTATAGGCTGCCGGGTGCCATTGGTGGTGTGGGTAAATGTAACTGAACTGGTAAAGGGGGCATGGCATGGCATGGCATGTGACTCTTAATAGCTCAAAAAAGAAAGCTTAAAAAACACAACACACAAAATATTTTAATTTTCTTAGTTAATTGATACTTACCTCTCCCGGGAATAGAGTGAAGGGGGGCACCTGCTTTTATACTCTTTGGAATTTAACCCATCTGACTACATACGTCACAGTGGGGGAGATTCCAGGGAGGCTCTGCCTCTCTGTAGAAAAGCAATCGTAGCCAGGTAGGCCCCCAAGTCCTGGGTTACCAGCCTTTATGCCTGGTGCCTGATAGTTGGCTCATGGGGGGGATTTTTGTGAATATTGTTTAAACAATTGCCAGCTGTCATTCTTATTGATAAAAGTTATGCTGGCTATTGCGTGTGTCTTTTTTCAAGGGAAAAGCATGTCAGTAAGTGAATCTGGCATTTCTCACCAGCTGAGCACCATTCTTCGCCAGCACACAAAAACCTGATCTCACCCAAAAGTTCACATAACACACTCCCTGAATCACAGGAGTTTACACTTTTTGTGGGAATTTTCGTGTAATTTCTCACACCAAATGAAAATTCTCATTAAAAAATTGTCTGTGGAATTGGGAAAGAGGGGAAGATGGGTGAGTAGTACCTCTTGTGACGGGCCATAGCAAGGAGGTTTTCAGTGTCTGGAGGGAGGAGCACTCAGCTGGACAGAACTCCAGGAAGGTAGAGGCCAAGCAGATGGAGGTTTCCCTACCTACCCCTTTGTCCAAGAAAAGCATCCCAATAAAGAGGGTGCACCCTTGTTAACCCTTCTACTTACTCTTTTTGTTTTTGTTGCTGCACTGTGGAAGACAGAGGCCTACCTTGGATTGTTGCTAAAGAATCTGGGGACCTTAGTGAGTACCTAAATCCCCTCAATATATGCCTGGGACTGTTATTGCCCATGCAGGGGACTGGGATGTTAGGATTTGCTGGAAGTTTTTACATGTCCGGTTTGTGCTTGCACTCAGGAAGATCCCCTGTGTAACAAGAGCAATGATGGCAGGAAAGAACAGGCTTAAAGAAATGGTCGGCATTAGTTGGTGGGAAAATTTCCTGCCGTTTATGTGTGCAGGACAGAAAACGGTTGATGGACAGCTCACGTATATCGGCCTGGTTAAGTGAGACCACACAGGCTGCATCGAGAGTGAGAGCGGGATGTCTTTGAGTCAGCTGGGCACCCTGCTGGAGAACGGATGAGATGGAGGCCCCAGTAGATAGCGGGATCTACCCCTCTGAAGAGACTCAGCTAGCGCCAGTCCTATAGGAAGACACAGTGTTCCAGGGTTCCTTGCTGGGTTCCCTGGCTTTGGTGACCCATCCCACTACCTGTTATTGGAAGATGGTTCTATTATGTCACCATGTCGGGACGTCTTCCCCAAGCTGCAAGTATTGGCTCATTGTAGGGTGGTTGGTATGCCAGGGTTTGCACCATTGACTGGCCCGCCATCAGTATGGAAAGACAGCAAGCGAGGAGGATGAGCAATAGTCACCCCCATTTCTCGGATGGTCACAGCATGCCGAGATCGCACTCGTCTAACTGGCATCCAAGCCTAGTTTAGGTGGTGCCCCATGTGGAGGGTCAAAGTCCCCCATGGGAGCATCCCCTAACTCTACCACCACGTTCGCACCATGAGATCACCCAGATGCTAGTTCATCTGACTGTTCAACCTCCCCAGATGATGGAGGAATTTGTCAAGCTGGGGCCTGAAGTGGCAAGTCTAGAAGAGGGCTGAGAGAGCGAGGAGGTCGGCGGCACCCAAAAGATAAGGAGTAAAATACTTCTGCCTGAAATGGCTGAAAGACCTTATGAGCCGAAGGAGGCCACTGAGGCAGAGCGAGAGACTGGGGAGCTGAGCTGGGCAAGACCCTTGGGCTGCTACGTCTCAACTAGGTATGCTAATATAAACATGCTGCCTGCTATTTTCCTGGAAAGCAGTCACGCCCACTAACTGGGGATGAATGAATGAAAACTTCCAAACAAAAAAGTGAGAGAGGGATCTTAAAAAATGAGAGAGAGCAAGGTCAGTTAGAAAAGAACAAGGTCAAGCAGAGTCAAACAAGCTAGGCTGGTAGCCAAGAAGTTGAACCAAAGTTAGAACAAGACAAGTTGAAAATCTAGAAAATCTAGCAAATTTCAGGTATCACTGCAGAGATCAACCACTCTGTTGTCTTTGTGCTGGAGTTTCTGTCTACTTTAGAACGTCTTCACTATGTATGCCTGCCTTTACCTAGGCGGTCATGCGCACAAATTACGACAAAATGATTGCACTCTGCAATAAGTGTAATTGTGCTAATATTTGTCCAAATTATATTACATAATATTATGAAAAGACACGCAGCTGCTATTTGTCAGCTCCCTTGGTATAACATTTCCACATTCCTAATTTTACATATTCAGCCACTCCAAGGGTGTGCAGAAGTAGTAACCAAACCAGGGTGCTTAGAGTGACCATACTACTTTGTATTAATTATACCTTCCTGTCTCTGGTAATCAAACAAAAAATGTGACTTTATCTTTACAACAAAGTGGCTCTTTATTCAGTATAAGACAATAAAAGATAACACAGGGAATCACCCATACAAATAAATGCATGCTGGAGAAAAAGGGATGGTTTCAAATGGATATCAGGATCCTAGATCACAGTCTGGTACCATAAGCGTTATCGACCCAATGATCCTTTGCCAGATGCACCAGTCATTAAACAGGATGGAAGAAAAAAACTTTAGAAGCCTAAGGACACCCTTAACCCTTTCGCTGCCAGCCTACCTTGAGATTTTGTCACCCTTTGTTGCTAGACCATTTTGCCATATTTTGCGCTCCCCATGTTCAAATGTGATTTTTGAAGGGATTTCCAAGGAAAATTATATATTGTTTTTTTTCAGCAGAGTCTGGGCTTTAACATGAAATGTCTTGTTTGTCATTTTTTAGGTGTATTCTCAATATTTTGGGGTGAAATATGTGCAAAATAAAAAAAAAAATCTATTTTTTACAATTTGTAGTGTTTTTTTTGTAATAAAAAATGTAAGTTTGTCAATAAAATCTTATTGCGTGTGAAATCCCAATTTCTCCCGGTTACAGCGGTACCACATATGTATAGGTAGATGCCCTTTCCTGCCCAGAAGACTCCCCCAAACTGAAACAGCGCTTTAGGGGATTTTCAGATAAAATACAACTGTGCTATGCGCTATGCGCACCTTGCAGTTTTTCCAGAAAAACAACCCTTTACATTTGAAACCCCTGACAAACTATATATTCTCTGGAAGTACACACCTCAAGCTTTCTAGGTGTACCAGGCTTGTTTATGTGGCCACAGTTTTCTGGAAGTAATCCCTCAATGTATTCTTTGGTTGCAAAGAGTTTCCCTAAAAAAGGATAAAAAAGCAGAATCAAAGCCACATTTTCCTAAAAAAAACTATATACAAACAAGAACAAACAAGTTTAATCTGAAAAAGCAACATCCCCCGAACAGAACGATACCCAGCATGCATAACTACTGTCAAGGGAAGAGTTTCCAAACACCCCAAAGTAAAGCATGTGCGTAATGGTAATTTTACTTTAAAAATGTTCAGCTCTGCAGACAAAGTGCGCACCTTGCGATTTTTCAACCAAAACAACCCTTTACATTTGGAATATCCCCCATAAACCATATATTCCCTGAAAGTACACATGTTAAGCTTTCTAAGCATACCCAGCTTGTTGTAGTGGGCTCATCTTTCTGGAATTAATCCCTCAAAGAATTCTTTGGTTGTGCAGGGTTTCCCTAAAAAATGTATAAAAAAGCTGAATAAAAAACACCTTTTCCTAAAATATAAATATGCAAACAAGAAAAAACAAGCTAAGTCTGAAAGCGCAAGGTCCCCCGAACAGAACAATACCCAACATGCATAGCTACTTTTAACCCTTTTACAGCCTACTTGAGATTTTGTCACCCTCTGTTGACAGGTCATTTTTCCCCATTTTGCGCCATGTTTTGCGCCATTTTTACTAGAATTTTCAGGAAAATTATATATTTTTTGCAGCAGAGCTTATATTTTTACATGAAATGAAAATTGTTTGTAAATTTTAGTCTGTTTTTTTACAATATTATTAAGTAAAAAAAAAAAAAAAAATTTTGCCTCCTTTATTTTAAATAAAAAATGTATTTTATTAAAGAAAACCATATTGCATGTGAAAGCCCCATTTCTACCGACTAGAACGGTACCACCCCAGGAGACCCCCCAAACTGAAACAAGTACTTTATAACATATTATATTACAAATAAAATACAACTACCAGCCACACTACAAAGGGTTAAATTGAGAAAAAAAATGACATAGGGTCCTCCCACCCGGGGGGGGGGGGGCATTTTTTGGGGGGATTTTTAAGGGTTAAAAACCCTTATAAATAAAAAGAAAATGACATGGGGTCCCCCTTACCTGATGTAACCAGCCCGGCACCAGCTATGCAGGGCTTGTAGGAACAGGGCGCAGGGGCCAGCTTTTGTGGCCCCTGGCCCTGCAGGCTACAAGCCCGCTCTTCTGCCCCCCCCCGGGCTTTGGGGAGGCAGGTACCAGGGGTTAATGGCAAGTCACCCACTAGCCGTAGGTGACTTGCCATCTCCCAGCCTTGTGAACTGGTATAGGGGTCTCATGGTCCCCTTACCAGTTCACAAGGGGTTAAATGTAAAAAAAAAAACCACAGCCACACACACAGAGAAGATGCGGCGGAAGGATCGGGCACTGAGGTGAGTGACTGTCATTGTTTTTTTTGTTTTTTTTCAACAGATTGCTGTCAGCGGTGGAAACGGAAGAGGAGACCCCCAGCTTTATACAGATACCAGAGGTAAGTGTAGAAGCGAGCACGTAGAATCTACGTGCTTGGCAATGAAAGGGTTAAACAGTCAGTCCAGGCAAAAACAACAACATTAACTTACTAGCATTTCTTGTCCTGTAGCTTGCAGACCCTCAATTATAGTGAATATAGTCAGCAGTGCCCCCCCCCCCCTACACACACACATCAATCACAGTGACTGGCCAGCTCAATTCATTGCAATAGAGGGGGCATGGCAATAAATAGCAATACAGTATTTTAACTCTTTAAACGCCAAGTACATGAAATTCTCTGAGCTGTCCATCCGTTAACTTCCAGTCATGTGAATTTAACATGCTTAGCTTTTTTCCGCTTGCAGACAGATCTGATCGGCTCCCATTCCTTGCCCCACTCGCCGGCCACCACAGGGAGGGGACCTGTGCATAAGTAGCTGTATTTCATTTGAAAATGTCATACAACGCTCTTTTCAGTTTGGAGTGTCTACTGATACATATGTGGTACCGTACTTGGGAGGAACAGCGCTTTTACACAATACTATTTTCTTGAAAAACATAATTTTTTTATTTTAAAACAACGTGACAAAATGAAAAAAATAAAACGTGACAAAATAAAAAAAAAACAAGACATTTTATGTTAAAGCCCAAACTCTGCCGAAAAAAAAACAATATACAATTTTTCTGGAAATTCCCGCAATAATCACAGTTAAACATGTATTTCGAAAATGGTGAAAAAAGGTCTGGCAACAGAAGATGACAAAGTCTCTAGGTAGGCTGGCAGCGAAAGGGTTAAAGGAGTAAAAATGGGTTTCTTCTTTATTTATAATATGTTGTAGTACAGATGGATTCTGGCATGTGTTCAGAGCAGATGTAAGCAGGTCATCATGGCATGGTCCTCCAAGGTCCATAATAGAGTAGTATTGCCCTGGATATATGGGGTGGAGGGTCCTTAGTGAGTGCCTAACACCTAAGAATATAGATTCATTGTCTAAATTTACCATAGGAGCACAAAATTCTGCCCACTGCCCATCTATTGCTTCATCTTTTTTTATTGTATTTTTAGTAAACCAGAACCAGAACATTACAGGTTAAAGGAGCACTATCGCGAAAAAATGCCCGATGATAAAAATCCATATAAATATGCTAGATGGCGGGAGGAGGGGTCACTTATACACCAGGCATCAAGAAATATCCAGCCAGGCTTGTGTTTTTAATCTTAATGGTAGAAAGAGGACATCTCGGGTGACAGTTTCTGTCACCCCTGATAGATTAAACCTGTCACCCCTGGATTTTATTCCTGCCATGGGAGAATAAACCACCAGCTTGGCAGGTGTATAAGTGATCCCTCCTCTCATTAGCCGATGCGTTTATCTTCCATTAAGTTCACTTAATGTAGTATGTGGTGTTCAATCTTGTGCGCTCCACGGGCTGGGACGCACTGTATGTCGGCGCTTCCGGGTAAGAACTGGTGGGCAGCCTGGTGCGTTCCACAGGTTGGAGCGCGCGGGGTGCTACTTCTGGAGCACGGCTTGCTGCGGTGTCTGTGTGATGGGCTCTATCCGCTCTTTAAGTGACGGACGAGGGCTTTGACGTATTTCCGGTTCTATGCGCTCCATAGCCCGGGAGCGCTTGTATACAGTTTCCGGTTTGAGGTAATGATCTCTGCTTGCTGTCCACAGGTACGTTATTTTTGCACACTGGAAACAGGAGGGCAGGTTTCCTTTGAACAGCTGTATAACACTTTTGGGTGAAAACTAAAAGTAATTATCATGCTCCAGATTTAGGAGCGTGTGTAGTGTCTTATCACTTCCGGGTCTCGCAGCCGTATCCGGCTGCCTGCTTAATTGATTGGATTGCTATAAATTAAGTTGGATTTTTGGGCTGATTATCCTAGTTAAAGCCCCTTGAGGGTGAAACGCGTTGGAGGAATCAGCTTTTACACTTTTACATGCCGCCTCGGGTGTCTGTGTGGTGAGAACTACCATTGGCATTGGAGCTGTATTTGAATTCTGCTTACTTTTAACTGATTGTTTGTGAGTGCATTTTTATTCATTAAAAATAATGACTTATTTTTAGACAAACTGCACTATATTTGCTTTTATATTTTTTATGGTCCTTTACTTCGAACCACCATTGTGGAGTTCCTGATAAGAGCAGAGCTCTGGAATAAGAGGTTGATGTTTTCTCCTGATAAGTTTATGCTTCAAATTCGATCCTTTGAAGGCATTGTTGGTGATGAGTTGGAGTGAACATGATGAGGACCAGGATATAATTCGAAAAATTACATCTTTTTAGCCTATCTATATTGGCCGTCTGGTAAGAGGCTTGAGTGATTGGTGGTGGACTATCTAGCCTAAGAAGAACACGTGTGGATTGATTTGCATCACTGTGGACTTTTTAATAGCTCTGTGTAAAATTGGATGTATGCAACTTGTAGTTTTTAGTAGGAAGTGGAATCCTACATATCACACGTTGAGCTGTATTTTCATAAAATTTATTGTAGCTTTGAGCAGCGCGGTATTGCACTTTTGACTACATTTAGTAGGTAGCTTGCGGGGTCTTCCATAAGATCTAGAAAAGTTAGATTTTTAATAACCTCTCTAACCTCAGCTCAGAAACCCCGTAGCTTGGGGCAGCTCCAAAAAAAATGAAACATGGACCCCTGCAACTGTGAGCATCTCAAACATAATGATGGAGCCTTTCCGGGACTCTATACCGTCTAGCAAGTATTTTGTATGAAGTCTCTATTTGAGATTAATGTCATATGAGCCAGACGCCACATGAGATCCTTTTGCGTACCTGTGAAAGTATGGCCTAAATCACTTTGCACAATGTATTTGGGCCTGGGTGTGGTTGGGGAGTCAGACAACATAGAGTAATTATCTGATAGAACTTGTCTCAAATGTACCCTTACAACAAACATTTTCTCAACAGTCTGTTGGGGGTCTGTCAAAATTACTAGGTTGGGGGAGGGAATGTAGGGGATGCTTTAATTGAAATGATTGCCACACACCCAGTGTGGGGAGAGAATGAGTTCTCATTATGTCCTCTGTCTGGAGCTATTTGCCCCTGGCCATAACGTGTAATAACCAAAAGCAATTTTGTTTAATCCAGGTAATCCATTATACCCCATCCCCCTGGCTGCCTGAGAATTCTGGGTGACCCAAGACTGGTAGAAGTGGAGAAGAGGTGAGATAAAGATCTGTCCTGGGGCTGTATATATACATTAAGGTGCTAGTTGGTCCCAGGTTGGGATGTCTCTGGGATGGACCATGTCTGAAGGTCCTCTTCATTTCTTTTCTGGAGGGGTCTGTGGTTCAAGGGGACCAGTTTGGAGAGATAAGCTAGGACTCGGGTCCCCAGGTAAGTTATTGCCTCAGCTTCCCACCTAAAAGGAAAGTTGACTTGGATGCCGTTCAGACGCCCTGGTGAGATATATACATTGAGGGCTGTAGACTAGAGATGAGCGAACTTTTGAAAAATTTGAGATGGCCGATTCGCAGAATTTTCCGGAAAAATTAGTTTTGGTCAACAAATAGCGACAAATCGCTATTAAAAATGGCTATTTCTGGGCTTCTGAGAGCCTCCATGGGGTTGCAGAACATTTTGCTTGGCTGTAACATGCATAGGATGCATGCTGGGTTAGTGAAATAATATTGTAAAGAAGTATGACATGCAGATCAGAGGCGTCGCTATTAGATTCGCTGTTGCAGAGCGGCACAATTAGAGAGCCTTGAGGTGGCATCAGCATGATGAGCCCATATATTACCTGAAAGACACACTCTGCACTTGGCAGCAGCATAGGGAGCCCATATATTGCCTGAAAAACACACCCTGAATTTGGCAGCAGCATAGGGAGCCCATATATTGCCTGAAAGACACATTAGAGTTGGCAGCAGCATTAGGAGGCCATATATTGCCTGAAAAACACAGCCTGGAGTTGGCAGCAGCATTTGGAGCCCATTAATTGCCTGAAAGAGACACTGGAGTTGGCAGCAGCAAAAGGAACCCATATATTGCCTGAAAAACACACCCAGGAGTTGGCAGCAGCATTAGGAGCCCATATATTGCCTGAAAAACACACCCAGGAGTTGGCAGCAGCATTAGGAGTCCATATATTGCCTTAAAAACACACCCTGGAGTTGGCAGCAGCATTAGGAGCCCATATATTGCCTGAAAGAGACACTGGAGTTGGCAGCAGCATAGGGAGCCCATATATTGCATGAAAGAGACTCAGGAGTTGGCAGCAGCATAAGGAACCCATATATTGCCTGAAAGACACACCCTGGATTTGGCAGCAGCATTAGGTGCCCATATACTGCCTGAAAGACACACAGTGAAGTTGGCACCAGCATAGGGAGCCCATATATTGCCAGAAAAACACACCCTGAATTTGGCAGCAGCATAGGGAGCCCATATATTGCCTGAAAAACACATTGGAGTTGGCCGCAGTATTAGGAGCCCATATATTGCCTGAAAGACACACAGTGGAGTTGGCAGCAGCATAGGGAGCCCATGTATTGTCTGAAAAACACACCCTGGAGTTGGCAGCAGCATAGGGAGCCCATATATTGCCAGAAAAATACACCCTGAATTTGGCAGCAGCATAGGGAGCCCAAATATTGCCTGAAAATCACATTGGAGTTGGCAGCAGTATTAGGAGCTCACATATTGCCTGAAAAACACATTGGACTTGGCAGCAGTATTAGGAGCTCATATGTTGCCTGAAAAACACATTAGAGTTGGCAGCATCACTAGGAGCCCATATATTGCCTGAAAGACACACAGTGGAGTTGGCAGCAGCATAGGGAGCCCATATATTGTCTGAAAAACACACCCTGGAGTTGGCAGCAGCATAAGGAACCCATATATTGCCAGAAAAATACACCCTGAATTTGGCAGCAGCATAGGGAGCCCATATATTGCCTGAAAGACACACCCTGGATTTGGCAGCAGCATTAGGAGCCCATATATTGCCTGAAAGACACACCCAGGAGTTGGCAGCAGCAGAAGGAGCTCATATATTGCCTGAAAGACACACCCATGAGTTGGCAGAAGCAAAAGGAGCCCATACATTGCCTGAAAGACACATCCAGGAGTTGGCAGCAGCAGAAGGAGCTCATATATTGCCTGAAAGACACACCCAGGAGTTGGCAGCAGCATTAGGAGCCCATATATTGCCTGAAAGACACACTCTGGAGTTGGCAGCAGCAGAAGGAGCTACCATGCATCAGCTACTCGCATGCATCAGCTATTGGTGGGTGGAAATCCTGGCTGATCCATGCCTGATTCATCTTCACAAAGGTGAGTGTCTATATATTTTTCGTGGACAGACGAGTTCTCCTTGGCATTACTATGGCCCCCGCAGCACTAAAGACCCGCTCAGATGGCACACTACTGGCCGAGTAGGACAGCTTTCCCAGGGCAAACTCTGCCAGTTGCGGCCACAAGTCAAGTTTGCATGTTCATTTCAAGGGTTGACACGACCTGCTGGTTCAGGCCCTGCTCCAGGTCTTCCTGCTGCTCATGAGTAGCCTCACTATGCGGGTGCAGAAAGCTACTCATTAGCGACTGAAGACTGAGGCTGCTGCTGCTCCTGCCACCCCCCCCCCCAGCAGCCATGGCAGTGGAAGGTGAGCGCAGAGGTTCCCCCGAGTCAGACCTGCGAGAGTATGGACCATGGTGCAGATAGGCATCGGCCAACTGACTACGTAGAATGTCTTTGTAGTAGGTCAGTTTGTCCTCCCTCTCAGTGGGTGTAAAAAATGCCCCCATTTTGTGCCAGTAGCGAGGGTCCAGTAAGGTGGAGAGCCAGAAGTCATCCCGCTGAAAAATGGAGACAATTCTGCGGTCACTACGCAAGCACGTGAGCATGCATCATGCCATTTGTGCAAGTGACTCTGAGGGACTACCTGTCTCCATCTCCACTGCATACTGCCACGGTGTGTCTGGGTCCTCTGTCTCGCCTTCCTCACAACCCTCTAGCTCCTCTGGCTGCTCCTGTTCCTCCTCTCCTGTCAGATGACTAGATAAACCGCCCATTCCACCAAAATGTGCCTTACTGTGCTCCTCCTCCTCAGCTCCCACGGGGTTTATGTGGCCGTGAAATGTATGCGCCATGTCCCCAGTGCCCTGACCAGCCATGGTTTCCAACATGTGTTGTATTACATGAAGCAGCGGAATCACGTCGTTCATGCCGTAATCCTGGCGACTGACAAATAAAGTGGCTTCCTCAAAGGGCCTGAGCAAACGGCAGGTGTCACGTATGAGCTGCCACTGGTTCACATTAAAGTTACACAGGGGAGTCCCCCTATCTGCTTGGATCATCAAGAAATCATTGATGGCTATTCTCTGTTTGTATAGTCGATATAACATATGTAGGGTGGAATTCCAACGGGTGGAAACATCGCAAATCAGACTATGTTGGGGGATACCGTTCTGACGCTGTAGCTCAAGAAAGGTGTGCTTGGCGGTGTAGGAGTAGCTGAAGTGCATACAAAGTTTCCTTCCTGTTGTTAGGATGTCTTGCAGATGGGGGGGAAGACTTCAGAAAACGCTTGACAACTAGGTTGAACACGTGTGCCATACAGGGCGCATGGCTCAGGCTTCCTTGTTGCAGCGCAGACAAGATGTTACTCCCATTGTCAGTAACCATGGTTCCCATTTCCAATTTTCGTGGAGTAAGCCTGAAGTAACTCCATTCGCCAAGGCAAACCATGTGAAGCACAGAGTGACACGGCCGTGCCCTGCACACATGGTAGGCTGGAGGGGCATTGAGAATTGACCATACAGTGGAGGCTGAGGAGACAGCGGAGGATGAGAAGACGGAGTCACACACTGCGACAAGCAAAACGGCCTGGGAGCGTGGAGGTAGAAGTAGTGTGACATGTCCAAGTTGCTGTGCAGGAACCACATTCACCCAGTGGGCCGTAAAGGACATGTATTGTCCCTGACCGTAGTTACAGCTCCAGATGTCGGTGCTGCCATGCACTTTGGTGCACACCGACAGGCTCAAGGACTGGCCCACCTTCTGCTCAACAAATTTTTGCAGGGCTGGTACTGCCTTCTTTGCAAAGAAATGATGGGTTGGGACCCTCCACCTTGGCTCGGCACTAGCCATCAGCTCTCTGAAAGGTGCAGAGTCCACCACCGTAAAAGGGAGGGACTGCAGCACCAGCAACTTGGACAGGAGCACATTTAGCTTCTGCGCCATAGGATGAGTCAGCGCATATTGTTGTCTCTTGGACATGGCTTCGCTGATGGATTGCTGGCGGGATGACTGACTTTTAGTTGGAGGAGCAGGAGCATCTGGAGCAGCAGAGGATGGGTATGATGCACAGCTACCTTTGGCTGAGGTGCTGGAGCCTTGGCTGGGTGAAATTGGAAGCGGCGTGGCACTGGCTGATGCAGCAGGCTGGACCCCCACTTCGGAGCCTCGGTTCTCCCAGGCCGCTTTATGGTGACGCTGCATGTGTTGCCGCAGGGCCATGGTACCAACATTGGGGCCCTTGGCCACGCTTGACCTTCTGTCTAAACATCTTGCATGTGGCCAGGTTACCCTCCTGTGGATGCTTGATGAAAAAGTACCACACTGTCGAGTAGCTAATTTTCCCACCAACAGTTTGCACTAATTCATTGCTACTGCTGCCAACTCCAGGAACCCCTGCTCCACTACCTCCCGGGAAGGCAGCCTGCCGAGTAGCAGGTGGTCTACCCCGCCCCCGGCCACGTGCGGCTCCAGACATCCCAATTCTGCCACCATGCTGTCTGCCAACCCTACTAACACCTTGCTGCCTCAGTTGCTGTCTCTGGGGCAACCTGGAACCCTCTTCTCCTGATGATGATGAAGTCCCTTCTGCACCGGGCTCCCAAGTGCGATGGTCTTACACAGGATGCCCCTGGTCAGAGTTAAATGCACCACAGGCAGTTTTAAAACATGGTTTTTGTTCAAAATGTAAAAAAAGGTAAAGATGCAGGTGCTAGTATTCGGGATGCCCCCCCCCCCCCCCCCCGGTGAAAGGCAATGGCTGCTTTAAACTTGAAAACCAGACTTTTTATATAAAAGGCAAAAGGTAAGTCAGCAGGTACTCTTAAAAGACAAGTGGTAGCACTGACAATGGCCCCAAGTGAAAGGCAATGGGTGCTTTAAACTTGAAAACCAGACTTTTTTTATACAAAAGGTAAGTCGGCCGGTACTTTTAAAAGATAAGTGGTAGCACTGAAAATGGCCCCCGGTGAAAGGCAATGGGTGCTTTAAACTTTAAAACCAGACTTTTTTATACAAAAGGCAAAAGGTTAGTAGGCAGGTACTCTTAACCCTTTAAGTGCCAGCCTACCTAGATTTTTTTGTTGCCAGACTACTTTTCACTTTTTTGCGCTACACATGTTCAACCTTGATTTTTGAAGGGATTTCCAGGGATTTTCCAGGAAAATTATATATTGTTTTGAGTCTGGCTTCAACATGAAATGTCTTGTTTGGCCTTTTTTTAGTGTATTCTCAATACTTTTGGGGGAAATATGTGCAAAAAAATTAAAAAAATCTATTTTTTACAATTTGTAGTATTTTTTTGTAATATGTAGTAGTAATTAAAAAATGTAAGTTTGTTAATAAAATCTTATTGCGTGTGAATCTTATAGATTCCCGGGCCGATCACCCCTGGGTGTTGGTCCACTTTAACAATAAATAGGCTTGAAAGCTAATGCAAACAGTACACTTTAAACTTTCCCTGTCTTTCTCTGTCACTGTCACAGCCTCTCTCCTCTATCTGTCCCTCACTTCTTCTGTTCTTTGTTCTATCTATCTATCTCTCCCTTGCTGTATCTCTCTATCTATCTCTCCCTTGCTCTATCTATCTATCTATCTATCTATCTATCTGTCCCTCGCTCTCTCCCTGCCTGATCTGCTCTGGACGCAATACAGTGTCAGAATGAGCTTCCGCATAATGGCCGCCGCTTATATAGATCTGTGACATCATCGGTAAGCCTGTCTGCTGATAGGTAGCATGTGACGCCTACCCAGGATTCCTTGCCCCATGGGACATGTCCTGACATGTGGATCCACCATTTCAGATGGGCTGGATATCAGTAAATGGAGTTTTAAGGAAGCGATTCAAACGATCGAATCGAGGCGATATTCGGAATCATTGCGAATCGAATTTTTCCTGAAATTCGTAATGAATTCAAGTTCGTCAGATTCGATTCGCTCATCTCTACTGAAGACTTCTGATAATTTATTTTATAATCTGCCAGGGACTGATAAGATTGTAATTCTGCTACCAAATTAGGAAGGGAGATTTCAAGGATATTGTCCCAATTCCCATTTTAGAATCTACATGGAGAAATTTATGAGGGATGAGAAAAAAGTCTATTCGCGAGTAGGAGGGCTGAGTAGAATGTAAAGTCTTTACCTCTTGGGTTGTTAAGTCCATCAATTGGTGGCTGCGAATTGAGACACTTAAAGTGGACCAAAACCCAACAGTATCGGCCTGGGAATCTATAAGATTCCTGGGCCGATCCATTCCCTCCCAATTCCCTCCCAATTTTGGATGCCCCGCTGTGTGAAACCCCCCAGGACGTCCGCAAACCTTACCTGAATCCTGGTCCAACGGAGCATGCGGGGCCGTGGCCGCATCTCGCGCTTCTCTCTAGCAGGGCATGTGCCCGCGCCGGCCATTTGTGAAACTTAGATAAGATATACGTTCAGCAACAAGGATACTTCAGCGGTATATCGCTTTAGATAAAGTAAGCCAGTGAGGTGGTGATGACACGCCAGCTACCCCCCTCGTGCTGGGTGGGGGAGGGTAGAGAGAGTGGGAGAGAAAGGGAGGAGTAGGGGAAGATAAAAGAAATGCGTGGGTTAGGAGCAGAAGGGGGAGTACACAGTAGATGGTGCAAAGGTAGGAAGACAAGTAGACCTAACGAGCTAACCTAAATACATCGAAAGCTCGACCCTCTATCCGGGGTGGGAATTCTGTGGAAACAATTTCCAACTCTTCCCGGCTGAGGAAGGGGCAGACCCCAGCAGGAAGCGGCTTACTATGGGAGCAACGTGGGAACCTAGAAGCAACAGTGTGCTCTCCCAGCATGTCCAGCCTTACTTCAAATATGAAATGAATAACAAAATGGTGACAACAATCTGGGAAACTTATATGGACTAACTATGCAGAACATGGCAGAATGTAACATAGAAGGCAACTGAAACATACAGAGATCACCACCCTTTTGGTCAACTGATCTTGGAGGCAGAGACCCACGAGAGATAGTTGTAAGCAGGCACTGTATATACCCTGGCCCGATCCGCAACAAGACATCCCCCTCCCCCTCTCTGAAGCCCCAGAGAGGGAGGGGACAGGGAGGGGGGGAGAACCCCCCCATATAATGCAGTCTCCCATCCACGAGACCCAGGTATCCTGCTTTAGTAAAAGGGGTCTCACGCCTTCATGACAGGTTTGCAGCTAAGACAGAAATGACATGTAATCTCAGGTTTAGGAAAATTCAGAATTCATGGCCCCGTAGAGTCATTGGTGGCTGTGCTCTCGGTCTAACCGCCCTTCCGCAGGACCAACCCCTTTTCCACAGGCCATGGTCTGACGCCACGTAGCCTGAATGGGAAAAGCTGATGGAGCCAGCAAATCTGGGATGTCTATCAGGGAGGCAATCCATGAATTCCCAGCACCCCCCCACGGGCCATGGTCTGCCCCCGCACGACCTTAAAGTTGAATGAGAAGAGCTGATGGAGCCAGACAATCCAAGAATTCAAACAATTCCACAAGATCCGTTGGGGTTTGCAAGGTAAAAGTCCCAGTTCCTTTCTTGATAAGCAGGTGGAATGGGTGACCCATCAGTAGACTGCCGCCACCTTTTGTATCTTATCAAATTGGGGGCCATAGAAGGCGCCTCATCTCTTGGAAACACCTGGAAATATTTGAATGAGGGCATCATCAAAGGAGATTGCAGTAGTGGAGATGGCGGATAACATCCCGCGGTCTCTCCCGATTCGTTGGTCTGGGGCCCAGAGACTTATGGATCAAATCCATCAAGATTTTGGATTTCGGCAACGCAGGAGGTAATTAAAGATACCAGATACCATCTGTTTTAGTTGATCCTGGCTTGTCACCTCTGAGTGCCCCCTTAATCTAATGTTGTTTCTTCTGTTCCTGTTTTCCTGGTCATCCAGTTGAAGAAAGGTTGACTGGAACCGGGATTGGTGTGTGGAAAGTTGTCATTCTATTGCCTCAATTCTTTGTGTGGAGGACTGCTGGGCCTGTTCACTGCTGTGTAAAGAACCCATAGGGTCCTTCAATTCTGATATGTCTTCGTTCTCCACTCATTGAATAAACAGTTCCATGTTGGTTTTGGGGGGGGGGGGGGGGGGGGAGGAGGTCTGATTCCAGCTCTGATAGTCTGTAATTCTGAGTTCAGGGCTGAGGGCAGGTCAGGTATCCCGGAGATGGTCAACCTCTTGCCTGGCAGGGCAGCTCCTGGCGAAACGTCTGCCTTTTGCCCTCCATATCCATCTCTGCATTGCTGCTCTCCTGAAAAGACTTGCAGGCTGTGAGCTTCTCAGGCACTAGGGTGACCTGTCCCCATTTCTCTGTGGGGAGAATTGGATTCTGCATGGATGTTCTTTCTGGGGATGGAGACCATAAGGGGGAACCTGTATGATCCCCCAAAAGAGCCAGGCAGGAGATAGGGATGCTGGTTGGGTGCTGTCCACCTCATGCAGCATAGGGGGACCTCATGCAGTAGGACCTGCCCAGCTCCCCATGATAAATCCAGTTTGGGGGTGATGAGCTGGGGAGGAACCCCCAGAGTGCAAGTCCCAAGGCTGCGTGGCATGTTTTGGCTGGCGGGATCTCAGGCAGCCCAGCCTGCTGTGCTGGAAAGTGGAAGGCGAGAGGGCTCCTCTCCAGGAGGTGCCTGGGGATGAGGAGGCCGGGCTGCAGGGGTCTGGGAACTGGGGTGGTGCACTCCCCGCCAGCCACCCTGAGAAATGTGAAGGCCCCCCGCACAACTGACTTACTTTTCTGGGCTGCATCCTCGCTGCCAGTGTCTCCGTGCCATCCAGTGGTCATGTTCAGCGCCACAGCTCATTCTCTCTATGGCAGCCACCATCTTGGATGAGCCATGCTTCTCCTCCTGCGCTGCTGCCTCCTCCCCCTGCTGGCCGCCAGGCTTCACCTCTGCTCCGCTCTGAGCTCTCATGCCGCGATTCCGCCAGCAGCTGAGCGGCGACTGCTGCCCTGCTCTGTTGCTCCTTGTTGTCTGTGGGCACCTTCTAGGCTGCACCACTCGCTGTTGCTGGACCCTGTTCCTGGGCCATGTAGGAGCTGATTTTCCTGCTGGAGGTAGGTGGGGGTGTCACGTGCCCCCTCTTTTTCCTTGGCATATCTATTCTGCATTGGATGGCTGTATTTAGTTGCCCTAAATGTCTCTTTATCGCCAGCGCTGGTGGAGCAAGAACTCACATCCTCACTCCAGCATGGCCAGCCAAGCCCCCCTGTTGCTTCATCTTAATGGGACGTGGAATGGATTGTCCATCTGGGAAATCTAGTTTTTTGGCACTAGTGCTGATGAATTGACTGGGTGCCACTGCCAGAGGAATAACCAAAGAGAGTGTACAATGAATTTAAAGTGGAACAAAACCCAGGAATTTGACTTTCACTGTGTGAAACCGCCCAGAATGCCGCTATTCACTCACCTCTTTCTCATTCCAATGGCACATGCACAAGCTCTCGTCCAGTGGCAGCCATCTGCAGTAAATATGTCATTGCTTTGGGTGGGAGCGCACACACGCTGCTGGGGATGTGGCAGCATGCTCCCTATTGAAAACAATTTGTTTGCCGATTGAGTCAATCATGGCAGACGGCCCTCATTGGACCAGAGCCAGCGTATCTGCTGTTGTAACGAGGAAGAGGTAATAGAATAGCGATTCAGGATGGCACGGGGGAAAGCCCAAGACCAGCCCTGGAATCTTAATTTCCAAGTTCAGAAAAAGAGGAACAAGCCACCAGCAACTACCATGAAATTTAAGACATGTTAGCTCCTATAACAGATGACCTGGGGGCTGTGTATATCATGGCCATGAGAGCAAAGGTTACATAACTGCTTACTGTAATAGATGGCCGCCAGGACACTTCGTGTGTTATCAGCTGACCATGACCTTCACCTGCTTCCTGTATAAAATGGCCACCAGGTCACTTCCTCTTTTCTGTGTTATCAGCTTCCTTGTTCCTGAGACCTTCCAGTGCTAACTTGTGATCTGCTTAACTGTTTTGACCCCCTTGACCCCCTTCTGATCCACCTACATGGCTTCCACTGGCTCTGACACCTCGTTTGTGAGCCTGACCTTGGCTTGAACCTTGACTTTGCTCCTTTGCTTCTAACCCCAACCTCAACTCTCCTGAATATGGCTTCTCCTGTTTCCCTGTTTCTGAGGTACCCCGCTGTGGTGAATTCCTATTTCTTGCGGGAACAATTGTGATTGTGCCTGCGGCACAGTCTGACCCACCTTGCATCGGGCAATAGTGTTTTTATTCTCTGCCTACTGCAAGGAATCTTGCCGCCTCGTCACTTCTATGGGTTCTAACCTTGCATTAGATCCTGAAGAATCTGCTTATCGCCTGTCATTAATTTGTGGATGTCTTTGACAAACAGGCAGTCAATCTCTTGCCACCCCCCAGACCATATGATTACCCCATCAATCTGCTTTCTGGGTCCACTATTCCCTTTGGACGGATCTATCCCCTTCTCTGAACCAGAGTTGCAGACTGTTTGTGAATACATAGAAAAGAACCTATCTAAGAGGTTCATCCGTCATTCAGCATCCCCAGTGGGAGCAGGTATCTTTTTCATTGAAAAGAACGACCCTTCCCTTAGAGCATGCATTGACTATAGGGATCTCAACCAGCTTACTGTAAAGAATTGGTATCCCTTGCCATTCATCTCTTTTTCACTGCCTTGGCTCCGCCCAAATTTTCATTAAACTAGACCTGCGTGGGACATACAACCTTTTACGAATCTGTGAGGGTGATGAATGAAAGATGACATTTTGATCACGCTAAGGGGCAATTTGAATACCTGGTTATGCCCTTTGACCTATGCAATGCTTCAGCCATGTTCCAGCACTTTGTTAATAACGTATTCAGAGAACTCCTCAATGCCTTTGTCATCTTATCTCTATTTATCATCTCTGGAGGAACATAGGATCCATGTTCAACAGGTCCTCTCTCGCCTACACCAGCATTCTCTCTTAGAGACTAGAGAAACTAGAGAAATGCCAGTTTCAGCAGACGTCCATTCCATTTCTGGGCCTAAACATGTCTGACTCACTGGTTTTGATGGATCCTGCCATAGTCTCATCCATCTTAGATTGGCTCAGCCCAACCAATCATAAGGAGGTGCAGCGTCTGATTGGGTTTGCCAACTTTTAAAGTCAGTTTATCAAGGACTTCTCTTAGTGATTTCCCAGGCTGACGGCCTTCTGATCTACCTTGACAAAATTTTGGTTTTGAGTCTGTCCGATCTGCTGTGTTATCCAGTATCCATGACCATACCCTGGCTGGCCATTTCAGCTTAAGAAGATCCTCCACTTATTATGGCATGACTTTTTGTGGCCTACCTCTGCACCTCAAGTCCATCCAGTCTTTCCTGTCTCCTTACTTAAGAAAGCTAACCCCAGGGTCCTCCCAGACAAACCTCCTAACCCTGTTTCCATTGATGGGAAGCAGGAGTTTGAATTTGACCAGATTGGACTGGACTGGTCCATTGGAAAGGTTATGGTTCAGAAGAAGACTTTTGGAGACCCCAGAATAACATCCACGCTCCCCTGGTGATCTGAGCCTTCCACGCTAGTTATCCTGAGAAGCCAGCATGTTAGGCCGCCCGGAGGCCTCCCTTAAGTGTCAGGAATCTGCAGTTCAGAAACTAAGTCTGCGCACATGCTCAAGCAGGACTTATCGGTGTGATGTACGCAGGTGTGCACCATTGTGCTGACCAGGACCTTCACCTGCTTCCTGTATAAGATGGTCGTCGGGACACTTCCTGTGCTATCAGCTGACCTTCATTTGCTTCCTGAATAAATCGTTGCTGTGTTTTCAGCTTCCTTGTTGCCGAGACCTGCATTTCTAGTGCTACCTTGAGATCAGCCTACCTGTTGTGACCCAGCTTGGACTCTCTGATCTGCCTGCCCGACCCCAGCTTCCAGTGCCTCTGACACATCACTTATGACCCCAATCTCGGCTTGAACCTCGACTTCGCTCCTTCGCTTGTGACCCTCCCCCTTGGCTCTCCTGACTATAGCTCCTCCTGATCCTAAGGTACCCCACTGTTTTTGTGACTTCCTGCAGCACAGTCTGACCCACCTTGCAGTGAGCCAGTAGACTCCAATCCCTGGGGGAGGTATTCTGAGTACCTCACACCTTATTTTTGCACTGTACCTGCAGAGTCCCTTTAATAGTGAGGGTTGAAAATAGCTCTGTAGTTACTAAGAGACTGTTCTGGGATTTACAGTACACTCAGTTCTCGATTGCTGAATTCTATGATTTGTAGAGTGTGTAAGAGTCACAGCAACATTCTGCAGACCCTGCCCTGGCAGGTAAGGCCCACTCGTATCTATGAGCAAATGGCCAGACTGTCATACTATTAATTGCATTAAGCAGATTACACCATACATCCCTAATTGCTGCTAGCACAGCAGAAAACTTTGATGGACATGGAGCAAGCATTCCAGTGGGAAAGAAAATTCCCGCATGTGCAGACTTTTGGCAAGAAAACACTTCTCTGTGAGAATCTCACCCAGGCCCTGTATCACATGGCAAGCACTGAAGGAAGGAAAGGGAAGGTTGAATTCCACTTCATGCTAAGGCAAGTGAATTGATTAGCAGAATATATGAATGGCAAATAAATAAAACCGTGCTCAGCGTTTGATGTTGGAACAGACTGTTATACTGAAGTGAGTATTTTTTATTTCAAATGTTAAATTGGGGTTAACCCAAAACGCAAGAATGTCTGCCAGGTTGGGGCCGGCAAGAAAATGTAAAGTAGGGCTTCAGCTAATTCCAGCTAACAGACATTTTAACTAGAATGCTCTGACATGTTAGACAGGTACGTTTATTAGAAAGCTAACCAAAAGTTTTGAACAAAATGGAAAACATTTTTTTCTGGATCTGGAGGTGCAGTTGGTAACTCTGGAGACTGTGCTAAAAGTAAAGTGTGCTGCAGTTTATTTGGTAAAGTTCAATACATGTCATGCAATCCGGCATACAAAGGTTGCAAAATAACAGCATCATTAAGTGAACCCCATCAAGGCATGCAGCATACATTTCTGTCATCAACACATTTAGCTATCCTATGAGGGTCTCTTCCCCAGACTGCTTCCAATGCAGCCCTTATCTAGCCCAGTAATGGGCTGACCTCAGCCACATGTGTGGGCTGAATAACACAGCTAAAATGTGTTCTAGAAAGTGGGGAACAGGAAGTCCCACTTCCAAACTACCCACCATTACATGAAAACACAGCAGCAATCTAAAATCATCGAAGGAACAGCATTAGAGGGGGAAAAGGGAAAAGCAAGTATTCTAAACCAAAGAGTAGGCTAAAATACCCCCTCCCAAGAACCTAACAACAGGAAGTGGCATAATTCCCCAATCACCACATAAAAGACAGTGTGCAGACCCCCCCCCCCCCACTCAGCCTAAAATACAGAGTGGGTAGAATTCCACCCATCCCCCATAGAACAAGCAGTGTGCAGAATTATGACCCCATAACAAGCAGTGTGGCAGAATCCACCCCTATCCTCCTATAACAGTGGCCAGAAACCCTCCAAATCACCCCCATAACAAGCAGTGTGGCAGGACCACAGGCAATGTGTAGAATCCCCCCCTATAACGGATGGTGTGCGGAATCCTTCCTCCAATCACCCCATATAGAGATGAGCGAACTTTTGAAAAATTCGATTCGACTGATTCGCCGAATTTTCCGACAAAAATCGTTTCGACCCGAATAAATTCGCGACGAATCGCTATTAAAAACGGCTATTTCTGAGCCTCCTACAGCCTCAATAGGGTTGTAAACCATTCAGCCTTGCTGTAACACGCACAGGATGCGTGCTGGGTTTGTTAAATAATACTTTGAAGAAATATCACATGCAGATCAGAGGCATCGCTAATAGAATCGCAGAGCGGCACAATTGCAGAGAGTTGAAGTGGCATCACTATGAGGGGCAGAAGGAGCCCAAATATACACTGGAGTTGGCCTCAGGAGCCCAAAAATTGGATGAATCACACCCTGGAGTTGGCAGAAGTTGGCAGCAGCAGCAGGAGCCCAAATATACACTGGAGTTGGCTTCAGGAGCCCAAAAATTGGATGAATCACACCCTGGAGTTGGCAGAAGTTGGCAGCAGCAGGAGCAGGAGCCCAAATATACACTGGAGTTGGCTTCAGGAGCCCAAAAATTGGATGAATCACACCCTGGAGTTGGCAGGAGTTGACAGTAGTAGCAGCAGGAGCCCAAATATACACTGGAGTTGGCTTCAGGAGCCCAAAAATTGGATGAATCACACCCTGGAGTTGGCAGAAGTTGGCAGCAGCAGCAGCAGGAGCCCAAATATACACTGGAGTTGGCCTCAGGAGCCCAAAAATTGGATGAATCACACCCTGGAGTTGGCAGAAGTTGGCAGTAGTAGCAGCAGGAGCCCAAATATACACTGGAGTTGGCCTCAGGAGCCCAAAAATTGGATGAATCACACCCTGGAGTTGGCAGAAGTTGGCAGTAGTAGCAGCAGGAGCCCAAATATACACTGGAGTTGGCTTCAGGAGCCCAAAAATTGGATGAATCACACCCTGGAGTTGGCAGAAGTTGGCAGTAGCAGCAGCAGGAGCCCAAATATACACTGGAGTTGGCTTCAGGAGCCCAAAAATTGGATGAATCACACCCTGGAGTTGGCAGGAGTTGACAGTAGCAGCAGCAGGAGCCCAAATATACACTGGAGTTGGCCTCAGGAGCCCAAAAATTGGATGAATCACACCCTGGAGTTGGCAGGAGTTGACAGTAGCAGCAGCAGGAGCCCAAATATACACTGGAGTTGGCTTCAGGAGCCCAAAAATTGGATGAATCACACCCTGGAGTTGGCAGAAGTTGGCAGCAGCAGCAGGAGCCCAAATATACACTGGAGTTGGCTTCAGGAGCCCAAAAATTGGATGAATCACACCCTGGAGTTGGCAGAAGTTGGCAGCAGCAGCAGCAGGAGCCCAAATATACACTGGAGTTGGCTTCAGGAGCCCAAAAATTGGATGAATCACACCCTGGAGTTGGCAGAAGTTGGCAGCAGCAGCAGCAGGAGCCCAAATATACACTGGAGTTGGCTTCAGGAGCCCAAAAATTGGATGAATCACACCCTGGAGTTGGCAGAAGTTGGCAGCAGCAGCAGCAGGAGCCCAAATATTACTATAAAGAGACACTGGGGTTGGCTTCAGGAGCCCAAAAATTTGATGAATCACACCCTGGAGTTGGCAGCAGCAGGAGCCCAAATATTACTTTAAAGAGACACTGGGGTTGGCTTCAGGAGCCCAAAAATTGGATGAATCACACCCTGTGGAGAGTCATGTGGAGAAAAAGTAGCTTAGTTAGTAATATCTACATAAAATTATGAATAAACAAATGCAAAAGTATTGCCAAAGTGAAGTTTTGTTTGAGGGTGTGTTTCCACCTTTTAATTAAATCAGAAACAAGAAGGTATCATTGCCTCTGACTAATTAGCCCTCAAAAATTCTTGGAATTTTTAATCTGGAATCATGTCTGATCCGTCTTATCCGAAGAATATTAATAAAAAGTAAGAGTAACGGAAAGGATTTTTTATCAATACTTACTTGTGGTCCGATGCGGAGGAATGTCTGTAACTGGAGAGCAGCGCCTTAAATCTGTTTTGCACGATCCATCTTTCTTTAGTGTAGGTCTGGCCCCGTCATCAATCTACTGGAATACATCAGGCATTGTTGGGAGGAAAGCTTGGATGATCCAAGCGCCATTCATTTCCACGCAGGGCAGTCTCTGGAAAAAAAAAGTCTGTATAAACCAGGGTCTTTTTCATATAAAAACAAATGGTTATTCTTGCTTGTAAACCATATGTTCCACAGATTTACCAGTCATTGTGTCAGCCAATGAAGCAACTTTGTCTCGAAGTGCTGCAAAAGCAGTCCACTGCATCACAAGTGGCATCTGACACCCCCAGTCAACTGTCTGTCTGTTATGCTTTGGGTTCAGCTCCACTATCCATTGATGAAGATCTGATAATCATAAAATTCAGCAGCTACTGCCCAGCCAAGAAGTGGAGGAGACACTCGCCTCTTCTTCCAGTAGCCGGCAATTAGTGATGAGGAGAGTGTCGTGGGAGGAGGTGTTGCAAGCCGAGGTAGTGGAAGAGGGTCCCTGGAGTCTGCGGCGGTGGCGGCGGCAGCAGCAGCAGATTATTGCGGACTGTTGTTCGGAAAAATCAGCTACTCAGCGATGTGGCAGTGTTTCATGCAGCATCCTGGGGAGAAAAAGTAGGTTAGTTAGTGTATATACATAAAATTATGAATAGACAAATGCAATAGTATTGCCAAAGTGAAGTTTTGTTTGAGGGTGTGTTTCCACCTTGTAATTAAATCAGAAACAACTAGCTATCATTTGCCTCTGAATAATTAGCCCTCAAAAATTCTTGGAATTTTTAATCTTGATGTCTGAGGGATTTCTCCTCTCAGACAGCGTCACCATAAGTCCAGCCTGCTGCATTACACTTGGAAGAACATCTTGTTTGCGCTGCGACAAGGAAGCCAAAGTCATGCGTCCTCACATGGCACACGTGTTCAGTCTAGTTTTTAAGTCTTGCCCCCATCTGAAAGAACAACAGGAAAGAAAGTTAGCATGCACTTCTGGCACTCCTACACCACGAAGCACAACCCTATTGAGCCTCAGCGTCACAACGGTGTACCCCACCATAGTCTGATTTGCGATGTTTCCACCCGTTGGAATTCCACCCTCCATATGCAGGATCCACTATAGCAGTGGTCCCCAACCCTGTCCTCAAGGCCCACCAACAGGCCAGGTTTTGCAGATCTCCACAAAGATGCACAGGTGGAGTAATTAGTGCAGCTGCAGAGCAATAGAGCTGGCTATTTGGAGATCCAAAAAACATGACTTGTTGGTGGGCCTTGAGGACAGGGTTGAGGACCACTGCACTATAGGAACAGAGAAAAGCCATCACGGATTTCTGGATGATCCAAACGGATAGGGGGACACCTGTGTAAATTCAATGTAAACCATTGGCAGCTCATACGTGACACCGACCGTTTGCTCAGGCCCTTTGAGGAAGCTACGTTATTAGTCAGTTGCCAGGACTATGAGATGAACGATGAGATTCCACTGCTTCATGTACTACAACACATGTTGGAAACCATGGCTGGTCAGGGCACTGGAGACATGGCACATACATTTCACAGCCACATGAAGCCTGTGGGGGCTGAAGTGGAGGAGGAGGAGGGGGTGGGGCAAAGCAAACCACAGTTTAGGTTTCACAAAATGACCATTTTATCTAGTCATCTGACAGAAGAGGAGGAGCAGGAGCAGCCACAGGAGCTAGAGGGTTGTGAGTAAGGTGAGACAGAGGACCCAGACACACCGTGGCAGTTTACAGTGGAGATGGAGACAGGTAGTCCCTCCGAGTCATTTGCACAAATGGCACGATGCATGCTCACATGCTTGCGTACTAGTGAGCGCAGAATTGTCTCCATTTGTCAGCGGGAAGACTTCTGGCTCTCCAACTTATTGGACCCTCGCTTCCGGCACAAAATGGGGGCATTTTTTACGCCCACTGAGAGGGAGGACAAACTGACCTACTACAGAGACATCCCACGTAGTCAGTTGGGCGATGTCTATCTGCGCCATGGCCCATACTCCCGCAGGTCTGACTCGGGGGGACCTCTGCGATCACCTTCCACTGCCATGGCTGCTGGGGGGGTGGAAGGAGCAGCAGCAGCAGCTCCATCAGCAGCAGCCTCAGTCTTCAGTCGCTAGTGAGTAGCTTTCTACACCCGCATAGTGAGTCTACTCATGAGCAGCAGGAAGACCTGGAGCTGGACCTCAAACAGCAGGTCATGTCATACCTTGACATGACCATGCCAACACACCTTCAAGATCCACTGGATTTGCTGGGAAGCCAAACTTGACTTGTGCCCGCAACTAGCAGAGTTTGCCCTGGAAAAGCTGTACTGGCCGGACAGTAGTTGATTTAGATGGCAACTGGGCTGCTCTATATAACGAAGCAAAATGGCAAATTTACCTCACTATATGAGCTATTGCCCCTCAGATTTACACAGGGGCTGCTCTATATTATGCTGCAAAGTGGCAAATTTACCTCACAATATAAGCTATTGCCCCTCAGATTTACACAGGGGCTGCTCTATATTATGCTGCAAAATGGCAAATTTACCTCACAATATAAGCTATTGCCCCTCAGATTTACACAGGGCCTGCTCTATATAACGAAGCAAAATGGCAAATTTACCTCACTATATAAGCTATTGCCCCTCAGATTTACACAGGGGCTGCTCTATATTATGCTGCAAAATGGCAAATTAACCTCACAATATAAGCTATTGCAGCTCTATATAAATAAAAATAAATAAATAAAAAAAGGGCCTGTAGAAGCTTATTTAGTATAACAGATAGGGTGACATGTGCTGGTTTGGGATGCCCATATGGGCTAGTGTTTTGGCAGCAGTACAAAAACCAATGCAAAATGCAATAGCTTAATAAAGCTGATGCTGATCAACGCTTATTTAGTATAACAGATGGGGTGCAACATGCAGGTTTGGGATGCCCTGCGGCCTGGTGTATTTAAAGCAGACCAAAACCAATTCAAAATGCAATAACTTAATAAAGCTGAGGCTGTAGATGCTTATTTAGTATAAACAGGTAGGGTGCAAGGTGCAGCTTTGGGGTGCCCTGCGGCCTGGTTAAATGAAAGCAGTCAAAAAGGAAGTGCAAACTGAAGTAGCTTAATGAAGCTGATGCTGATCAACGCTTATGTTGTATACCAGATAGGGTGCAAGGTGCAGCTTTGGGGTGCCCTGCGGCCTGGTTTATTAAAATCAGTCAAAAACAAGTGCAAACTGAAGTAGCCTGATCAACGCTTATGTTGTATAACAGATAGGTTTAAAATAGCATGTGCCTTGGGATGCCCGTGTGGCCTGTTATATTTCAAGCTGAACAAAAAGTAACAATAATCCAAGTATGAGACATCATTTTGACCTTCTTCACAGCGCCATACTTTGAAAAAAAAAAATTAATTTCATGCCGATCAATCCAAAGGTCAATGCCCCTAACAAAAATAGTGTTCGGCATAAGTTTTCCTTCTGGAAGGACGTAACCTTTAGTTTACATGGTTGGGGTAGGTTATCTTACAAATTGGGATACCACAGGCAGCAGTGTCATTGAAAGAGACAGATTGTAATGCAGGCCATACGCAAGCAGAGAAACTCAGGCTGCAACAGGCCTATTTAGTTTACATGGTTGGGGTAGGTTATCTTACAAATTGGGATACCCCACTGTATATGAAACCGAATATAAATGCACACCCAAAAGTGGACACTCAGCCTCCAAGAGGCCTGCTTAGTTTAAATAAGAGAGCTGCTTAGTATGGTAGGTAGGTTATGTTATGTTACAGAATGGGATGCCCCAAGCAGACTTGAGATCAGTATATATGCACACAGCAGCAGTGTGTTAGCAGGCTCATACAGGCCAAATTTCTTTAAATAACTGTGCAGCTTACAGTTAATGCAGAGGCTAATGGTATGTTACAGAATGGGATGCCCCAAGCAGACTTGAGATCAGTATATATGCACACAGCAGCAGTGTGTTAGCAGGCTCATACAGGCCAAATTTCTTTAAATAACTGTGCAGCTTACAGTTAATGCAGAGGCTAATGGTATGTTACAGAATGGGATGCCCCAAAGCAGACTTGAGATCAGTATATATGCACACAGCAGCAGTGTGTTAGCAGGCTCATACAGGCCAAATTTCTTTAAATAACTGTGCAGCTTACAGTTAATGCAGAGGCTAATGGTATGTTACAGAATGGGATGCCCCAAGCTGACTTGAGATCAGTATATATGCACACAGCAGCAGTGTGTTAGCAGGCTCATACAGGCCAAATTTCTTTAAATAACTGTGCAGCTTACAGTTAATGCAGAGGCTAATGGTATGTTACAGAATGGGATGCCCCAAGCTGACTTGAGATCAGTATATATGCACACAGCAGCAGTGTGTTAGCAGGCTCATACAGGCCAAATTTCTTTAAATAACTGTGCAGCTTACAGTTAATGCAGAGGCTAATGGTATGTTACAGAATGGGATGCCCCAAGCAGACTTGAGATCAGTATATATGCACACAGCAGCAGTGTGTTAGCAGGCTCATACAGGCCAAATTTCTTTAAATAACTGTGCAGCTTACAGTTAATGCAGAGGCTAATGGTATGTTACAGAATGGGATGCCCCAAGCAGACTTGAGATCAGTATATATGCACACAGCAGCAGTGTGTTAGCAGGCTCATACAGGCCAAATTTCTTTAAATAACTGTGCAGCTTACAGTTAATGCAGAGGCTAATGGTATGTTACAGAATGGGATGCCCCAAAGCAGACTTGAGATCAGTATATATGCACACAGCAGCAGTGTGTTAGCAGGCTCATACAGGCCAAATTTCTTTAAATAAATGTGCAGCTTACAGTTAATGCAGAGGCTAATGGTATGTTACAGAATGGGATGCCCCAAAGCAGACTTGAGATCAGTATATATGCACACAGCAGCAGTGTGTTAGCAGGCTCATACAGGCCAAATTTCTTTAAATAACTGTGCAGCTTACAGTTAATGCAGAGGCTAATGGTATGTTACAGAATGGGATGTCCCAAAAACCAGAGAGCACCTGGCAGGCAGCAGTAAGACTATGCACAGCAAAAGTGTCTTTATCATGCCTAATTTCAATTAGAATAGGTGCAAATGGTTAGGTTCTTAAATAGAGGCTGGTGTAGTCACAGAATGGGATGCCCTAAAAACCAGCAGTAAGTACACCTGGCAGGGACAAGTTGTGCTATGCCCAGCAAAAGTGTCTTTATCAGGCCTAATTTCAAATATGATAAGAGCAAATGCTTATATGGTCTTAAACAGAGGCTGCTTTAGTCACAGAATGGGATGCCCCGGGCAGGAATCGAGCTGGCAGGGTCCAGTAGGCCTTTGGCCAGCAAAAGTGTCTTTATCAGGCCTGATTTCTATGAGAATAAGTGCAAATGTTTATTATGCTATTAAATAGAGGCTGCTTTAGTCACAGAATGGGATGCCAGTGCCACAAAAACCAGAGAGCATGCACAGCAAAAGTGTCTTTATCAGGCCTGATTTCTATGAGAATAAGTGCAAATGTTTATTGTGCTATTAAATAGAGGCTGCTTTAGTCACAGAATGGGATGCCAGTGCCACAAAAACCAGAGAGCATGCACAGCAAAAGTGTCTTTATCAGGCCTGATTTCTATGAGAATAAGTGCAAATGTTTATTATGCTATTAAATAGAGGCTGCTTTAGTCACAGAATGGGATGCCAGTGCCACAAAAACCAGAGAGCATGCACAGCAAAAGTGTCTTTATCAGGCCTGATTTCTATGAGAATAAGTGCAAATGTTTATTGTGCTATTAAATAGAGGCTGCTTTAGTCACAGAATGGGATGCCATTGCCACAAAAACCAGAGAGCATGCACAGCAAAAGTGTCTTTATCAGGCCTGATTTCTATGAGAATAAGTGCAAATGTTTATTGTGCTATTAAATAGAGGCTGCTTTAGTCACAGAATGGGATGCCAGTGCCACAAAAACCAGAGAGCATGCACAGCAAAAGTGTCTTTATCAGGCCTGATTTCTATGAGAATAAGTGCAAATGTTTATTATGCTATTAAATAGAGGCTGCTTTAGTCACAGAATGGGATGCCAGTGCCACAAAAACCAGAGAGCATGCACAGCAAAAGTGTCTTTATCAGGCCTGATTTCTATGAGAATAAGTGCAAATGTTTATTATGCTATTAAATAGAGGCTGCTTTAGTCACAGAATGGGATGCCAGTGCCACAAAAACCAGAGAGCATGCACAGCAAAAGTGTCTTTATCAGGCCTGATTTCTATGAGAATAAGTGCAAATGTTTATTGTGCTATTAAATAGAGGCTGCTTTAGTCACAGAATGGGATGCCATTGCCACAAAAACCAGAGAGCATGCACAGCAAAAGTGTCTTTATCAGGCCTGATTTCTATGAGAATAAGTGCAAATGTTTATTGTGCTATTAAATAGAGGCTGCTTTAGTCACAGAATGGGATGCCAGTGCCACAAAAACCAGAGAGCATGCACAGCAAAAGTGTCTTTATCAGGCCTGATTTCTATGAGAATAAGTGCAAATGTTTATTGTGCTATTAAATAGAGGCTGCTTTAGTCACAGAATGGGATGCCAGTGCCACAAAAACCAGAGAGCATGCACAGCAAAAGTGTCTTTATCAGGCCTGATTTCTATGAGAATAAGTGCAAATGTTTATTATGCTATTAAATAGAGGCTGCTTTAGTCACAGAATGGGATGCCAGTGCCACAAAAACCAGAGAGCATGCACAGCAAAAGTGTCTTTATCAGGCCTGATTTCTATGAGAATAAGTGCAAATGTTTATTATGCTATTAAATAGAGGCTGCTTTAGTCACAGAATGGGATGCCAGTGCCACAAAAACCAGAGAGCATGCACAGCAAAAGTGTCTTTATCAGGCCTGATTTCTATGAGAATAAGTGCAAATGTTTATTATGCTATTAAATAGAGGCTGCTTTAGTCACAGAATGGGATGCCAGTGCCACAAAAACCAGAGAGCATGCACAGCAAAAGTGTCTTTATCAGGCCTGATTTCTATGAGAATAAGTGCAAATGTTTATTGTGCTATTAAATAGAGGCTGCTTTAGTCACAGAATGGGATGCCAGTGCCACAAAAACCAGAGAGCATGCACAGCAAAAGTGTCTTTATCAGGCCTGATTTCTATGAGAATAAGTGCAAATGTTTATTATGCTATTAAAAAGAGGCTGCTTTAGTCACAGAATGGGATGCCAGTGCCACAAAAACCAGAGAGCATGCACAGCAAAAGTGTCTTTATCAGGCCTGATTTCTATGAGAATAAGTGCAAATGTTTATTATGCTATTAAATAGAGGCTGCTTTAGTCACAGAATGGGATGCCAGTGCCACAAAAACCAGAGAGCATGCACAGCAAAAGTGTCTTTATCAGGCCTGATTTCTATGAGAATAAGTGCAAATGTTTATTGTGCTATTAAATAGAGGCTGCTTTAGTCACAGAATGGGATGCCATTGCCACAAAAACCAGAGAGCATGCACAGCAAAAGTGTCTTTATCAGGCCTGATTTCTATGAGAATAAGTGCAAATGTTTATTGTGCTATTAAATAGAGGCTGCTTTAGTCACAGAATGGGATGCCAGTGCCACAAAAACCAGAGAGCATGCACAGCAAAAGTGTCTTTATCAGGCCTGATTTCTATGAGAATAAGTGCAAATGTTTATTATGCTATTAAATAGAGGCTGCTTTAGTCACAGAATGGGATGCCAGTGCCACAAAAACCAGAGAGCATGCACAGCAAAAGTGTCTTTATCAGGCCTGATTTCTATGAGAATAAGTGCAAATGTTTATTGTGCTATTAAATAGAGGCTGCTTTAGTCACAGAATGGGATGCCAGTGCCACAAAAACCAGAGAGCATGCACAGCAAAAGTGTCTTTATCAGGCCTGATTTCTATGAGAATAAGTGCAAATGTTTATTATGCTATTAAATAGAGGCTGCTTTAGTCACAGAATGGGATGCCAGTGCCACAAAAACCAGAGAGCATGCACAGCAAAAGTGTCTTTATCAGGCCTGATTTCTATGAGAATAAGTGCAAATGTTTATTATGCTATTAAATAGAGGCTGCTTTAGTCACAGAATGGGATGCCAGTGCCACAAAAACCAGAGAGCATGCACAGCAAAAGTGTCTTTATCAGGCCTGATTTCTATGAGAATAAGTGCAAATGTTTATTGTGCTATTAAATAGAGGCTGCTTTAGTCACAGAATGGGATGCCAGTGCCACAAAAACCAGAGAGCATGCACAGCAAAAGTGTCTTTATCAGGCCTGATTTCTATGAGAATAAGTGCAAATGTTTATTATGCTATTAAATAGAGGCTGCTTTAGTCACAGAATGGGATGCCAGTGCCACAAAAACCAGAGAGCATGCACAGCAAAAGTGTCTTTATCAGGCCTGATTTCTATGAGAATAAGTGCAAATGTTTATTGTGCTATTAAATAGAGGCTGCTTTAGTCACAGAATGGGATGCCAGTGCCACAAAAACCAGAGAGCATGCACAGCAAAAGTGTCTTTATCAGGCCTGATTTCTATGAGAATAAGTGCAAATGTTTATTATGCTATTAAATAGAGGCTGCTTTAGTCACAGAATGGGATGCCAGTGCCACAAAAACCAGAGAGCATGCACAGCAAAAGTGTCTTTATCAGGCCTGATTTCTATGAGAATAAGTGCAAATGTTTATTATGCTATTAAATAGAGGCTGCTTTAGTCACAGAATGGGATGCCAGTGCCACAAAAACCAGAGAGCATGCACAGCAAAAGTGTCTTTATCAGGCCTGATTTCTATGAGAATAAGTGCAAATGTTTATTATGCTATTAAATAGAGGCTGCTTTAGTCACAGAATGGGATGCCAGTGCCACAAAAACCAGAGAGCATGCACAGCAAAAGTGTCTTTATCAGGCCTGATTTCTATGAGAATAAGTGCAAATGTTTATTGTGCTATTAAATAGAGGCTGCTTTAGTCACAGAATGGGATGCCAGTGCCACAAAAACCAGAGAGCATGCACAGCAAAAGTGTCTTTATCAGGCCTGATTTCTATGAGAATAAGTGCAAATGTTTATTATGCTATTAAATAGAGGCTGCTTTAGTCACAGAATGGGATGCCAGTGCCACAAAAACCAGAGAGCATGCACAGCAAAAGTGTCTTTATCAGGCCTGATTTCTATGAGAATAAGTGCAAATGTTTATTATGCTATTAAATAGAGGCTGCTTTAGTCACAGAATGGGATGCCAGTGCCACAAAAACCAGAGAGCATGCACAGCAAAAGTGTCTTTATCAGGCCTGATTTCTATGAGAATAAGTGCAAATGTTTATTGTGCTATTAAATAGAGGCTGCTTTAGTCACAGAATGGGATGCCAGTGCCACAAAAACCAGAGAGCATGCACAGCAAAAGTGTCTTTATCAGGCCTGATTTCTATGAGAATAAGTGCAAATGTTTATTATGCTATTAAATAGAGGCTGCTTTAGTCACAGAATGGGATGCCAGTGCCACAAAAACCAGAGAGCATGCACAGCAAAAGTGTCTTTATCAGGCCTGATTTCTATGAGAATAAGTGCAAATGTTTATTGTGCTATTAAATAGAGGCTGCTTTAGTCACAGAATGGGATGCCAGTGCCACAAAAACCAGAGAGCATGCACAGCAAAAGTGTCTTTATCAGGCCTGATTTCTATGAGAATAAGTGCAAATGTTTATTATGCTATTAAATAGAGGCTGCTTTAGTCACAGAATGGGATGCCAGTGCCACAAAAACCAGAGAGCATGCACAGCAAAAGTGTCTTTATCAGGCCTGATTTCTATGAGAATAAGTGCAAATGTTTATTATGCTATTAAATAGAGGCTGCTTTAGTCACAGAATGGGATGCCAGTGCCACAAAAACCAGAGAGCATGCACAGCAAAAGTGTCTTTATCAGGCCTGATTTCTATGAGAATAAGTGCAAATGTTTATTATGCTATTAAATAGAGGCTGCTTTAGTCACAGAATGGGATGCCAGTGCCACAAAAACCAGAGAGCATGCACAGCAAAAGTGTCTTTATCAGGCCTGATTTCTATGAGAATAAGTGCAAATGTTTATTATGCTATTAAATAGAGGCTGCTTTAGTCACAGAATGGGATGCCTCACAGCAGACTTAAGATCAGTTCAGTATATATGCACAGTTAGTTACTATAAGCAGCCTGAAAACGCTAACAAAGGCTGGATGAAAAAAAAAAAATCTCCCTGTCAGCCAGCTCCGTTTTTCCTACCTTTCCCTGGCTTTCTGTCTGTCTCCTGTCTGTCTCCTGCCTGTCTCCTGCCTGTCTCCAGCCTGTCCCTGTCTGTCCCTGTCTCCAGCCTGTCTAACTGCCTCAGCTACACAGCGTTCTGTCTGTCTGTCACGAATGCAATAGAGAAATGAGGAAAAGCAAGATGGCCGCCGTTAAATACCGCTGTGTGACGTCACCGGGCTTGCTGGCTGCTGATAGGCTGCATGTGACTGCCCCAGCTTGCACTGGCGCGGGATACATGTCCAGACATGTCCCGCCCGCCATCTTAGAATGCCTGTAATGTAAATGAATGGATGTTAAAGGAAAACTTCGAGTGATCGAATCGCGGGGAAATTCGGATTCGATCCGAATCGAATTTTTCCTGAAATTCGGATCGAATCCGGGTTCGTCCGGATCGATTCGCTCATCCCTAACCCCATATCAGGCAGTGTGCAGAATCCCCCCCCCTCCCCCACAATCACCCCATAACAGGCAGTGTGCAGAATCCTCCCAACTCCCTTATAACAAGCAGTGTGGCAAAATCTTCCCCCAAACTCCCATAACAGGCAGTGTGGGAGAATTGTGAAAAGATTATGTAATCTAGAGTGGCGCTATTCTTAGAACATAATTAAAACGCTCTCATGTGTGGGTTAAAAATCTTGTATCCAAAAGACTTCAAAATATAAAAGAAAAAAAAAACAGATAAACACAGAAACAACTCTATGCCACAGAACAGTTCTCTATCTAGTATTTCAAATATATCTCTCGAAGATCTTTCCACCATGGACGAAAGTCCAAAAACAAATGTGTCTCCTTCACTGCTAAAGGCTTACCAGACAGCCAGAGTAATAAGACGTTTTCAATGTATCCTTAGATCAAAATTCACTACATAGAAAACTATAGTGTGCAGCTTTGTTGTTGGCTTTGTTCCTTTAAATCTCCCCTTTTTATATTACTTTTCACTCCTCCACATATAAAATATAAAACAAAAGACCATAGTGCAATACTGTTTTTAATAAAAGAAGGCCTATTTATTCCAGTTATGCACTCACATGAAGCCCCATCTTGTTGATAGGCAAAAATGTCAGCACTGTTTTAACATGGACCTCGCACTTTCCCAGTGAATTTATTCAAAGCACTTTAGCTATAGTTACCACGCTGCGATGTAGTCATCCTTTGGAACAGGGGATCCGTCTCCTCGTGCTCCCACAACAAGGTGAAGCTGATACACCCAATGGCCGGATACTTGAGGCTCCTTCGACCAAGAATCGTCACACGTCCAGAGGCTCTGCCCCAACGTGTTACGGTTGACTTCAACTGGGGCTTACAGAGATTTGGGCATGTGGCTCCTTATATGTGTGTGACATAACCCTTAATGATGTCATTAATGGAAAATTAGAAAATGGAAAATCCGAAATTGTAACTCTCAAAGAGAAAAAAGCGGCTGTACAATGAAATATACTTGTATTACTTTATTTATATCTAATGCATTATCTTCATATTTTAATACAAAACATTTACATGTAATGTTACCAAAAAACACCATGCAAAAATATAAAACTACTCAGATAACCTTAATCAACAATCTAAAAAGATTATTAATGGGTACTGATAAAGCAATTTAAGTCAAACTCAACATTTAACCCAGTTGGGACTAAACTGTCCACATTGAAAATCCACTTGGATTCGAAATGGGGAACACAACCCCTCCAACTGGCCTTTAATTGGTCTATGCCTATGAATAAAAGGCTAGTGTGATCTGAATCATGACGTTTTTTATAATGCATGGAGAGGTTGTAAGTCTCCAAACCTTTCCCCACATTATATAGATGTTTTCAAATGCGGACCTTAAGTGATCTAATAGTCCTTCCTATATATTGTAAACCACATGGGTATTGTATAAGGTAAACTACATTGGATGAATTACAAGTAATAAAGGATTTAATCTGATTTTTTTTATTAGATTTTGAAATAAATTGTTTTACATGTTTAGTATTATCCCTTACAATCCCTACATGCCATACATCGTCCACAATATTAAGAACCTCCCATTTTCAGCAATTCTTTCTGTTGTTTAAGGGGAGGATCGATATAACCAGGGCCGGATTAAGAGTGGTGGAGGCCCCTGGGCACAAAATCTGGTGGAGGCCCCAGATACAGTATTTTTTCCCCTTTAAAGCGATAGCTCAGCAAAATAACTGACCGGTGGTTGTCTGGCACTCACACACTTACCAGAACGTCAAAGACACCACGGCCACTTAATTCTCTCTCCCAAGTCCCCCTGGATCCCCAATGCATGTGTGGCTGACGGCATCTCTTTTTTGGTCTATGCTCAGCCATGCGCGCCATAACTGGATGCCTGGTGCTGCACACAGCCCTGGAATGCAGGGGAGCTGTGCGACGAGTTCGGCTGGGCTTCCATTGAGCTTCCCCAGCCGCACATTAATATGTTCAACCTGAAAAGCTGATTGGAGGAGAGTTGTGTCTGCACTGTAGGAACTCACTCAAGCATCCCCGTCCAGCCTTTCTGAATGGGCAGCGTGGGCATGCAACGGCTAGTAGGTGAGCAGGGGATGCAGCCAGTGGCCCACTCGGCTCTGCTCAGCTTAGCTTTTGGTGGAGACGAGTGAAAGCGAGCGCGCTGATTGGTTGACTGGGCCACTCAGCCAATCAGTGCACTCGTTCTTGTCCAAGTCTGCATCGTGGGAGTGACAGGAAGGTGAGTGACCTAGGGGCATACACATAGCAGGGCATCCCAATTCAGGAGGAGAGAGGTCTGTCGAATGATGTAGTGACGGCAGACGGCTCTCACTGGACGCAAGCTCATGCATGCGCCATTGGAGCATGGAAAAGTTAGTTGTAGTGGGAAAACTCGGGTTACACAGAGAAAAAAATCCAGCAGCCGACCCTGAAATTCCAGGCTGGCTGCTGGTGGGTTTTGTTATGCTTTAAAGTGGATTAAAACCCAGGATTTTGACTGTCCTGGGTTTTGGACCCCCCCCCCCCCCTGCAGCATGTGTGCTATGTGAAACCCCCCAGGTTGTCCAAACTAACTCACCTTTCCCCAATCCCTGCTACCCAGGGTGTGTGCCCGCACCAGCCATTCATTATTACCTGGCTCAGACATGTTCCCTGCTAAAGGTATAGCAGGCAGAAGGTGAGTATACCTGTTGACCTGGGGAGTTTCGCATCCCGACTCTGGATGCCCTGGGGGGCGATGGCCATGGGTGGGTGTAGATACTTAGGTCAGTGGGCAGGTAGGTCGGCTGGTGGGTGGGTGCGTAGGTTGGTAGATGGGTGAGTGGGCAGGCAGGTAGGTTGGTGGGATAGATAAGTCATTAGGGTGGGTCAGGAATCAACACAAGGCACTTTCAAGTGGACCAATACCAAGGATTTTGACTATCCTGGGTCTTGGTCCACTTCCCCGGGGCACCCCGATCGGGGGTGCCCAGCTATGTGAAACCCCCCCGATCATAAAAACTCACCTTATCCCGCTCCTACAGCGCATGCGCAGCCGCTCGTCCAATCAGTGCGCTCGGAGCCGCTGTGGTATGCGCGTCCAAGCAACGTACAACCACAGCGGCTCCGAGAACACGGGTGGTCGCATCTCGCGCTTCCCTCTAACAGGAAGCGTGCCCGCACCAGCCATTCACAAATGGCCGGCACGGATACACGCCCTGCTAGAGAGAAGCACGAGATGCGGCCACGGCCCGCGCATGCGCCGTTGGATCGAGATCAAGGTAAGGTCCCTGGGCATCCTGGGGGGTTTCACACAGCGGGGCATCCCAATTTTGGATGCCCACCAGGGAGGGATCGGACTCCCGATCCTGGGAGGGTGTTGGTCCACTTTAATGAAGTATTTTACTTATTGTATTTTCTGGTCTGTTGCTGCTCCACTCGTTCCACCTGCTGTCGATTCTTAGCTTCTTCCCCATCGGCTTTGGTTGTCAAACGCTTCTCCCTCCTCGTGACACACGATTCCTCTCCCTTCACTTTTAGAACCGGAAGGGCTAGCTGTGCTCCGGGGCCGGCTCGGGGGGGGGCAATGCTGCCTCTTTGTGTTCTGCGGCACAGGAATTCCGCTGCTACTGCCACTCACGCGCCTCCACTGACACAGCTCACGCGCCTCCACTGCTGTTGACAGGAACACAGGCGTGCACGCGCCTCCGCCGCCACTGCCGCGGCTCATGTTCACAGGAACACAGGCGCGCACACGCCTCCGCCACCACTGCCGCTTACACACAGGCAACCGATGCTGCAGCTGCTCACGCGCCTCTGGTGCCGCTCACGCGCCTCCGCTGCTGCCGACAACAGGCGCCTGGAACAGGAGTATGACCCCAGAGGTTGGTGGAGGCCCCGCTCTTGCACAAAAGTGGTGGAGGCCCCGGGGACCGCGCCCCTCGCGCCCCGCCTATAATCCAGCCCTGGATATAACTATTAGTTAGTCCAATCATTAGATTGAGGGCCTTTCTGTAGACCAAATGTGTGTTTTTTGGTAAAACTGGTCCTAACACTGTCACAGTACTTTTTCATTTTCAAATGTTTTATATAGATCACTTCACTGTATCTAGTAATCGTGGCAAACTCACTACCCCTTGTTCTTTACATTTGTTTTTTTGTGACCCTTGTGGATCAATATGTTACGATCCATTTTTCCAACCACATCTATTGTTTCTGAGATTTTGATCTGGTCATATCCCGTAACGAGAAATCTCTACCCAAAATATTGGCCTGTATTTGTATTAGTGTGTCAGAATTCTCCCCATCCCTTGTAAAAGCCAGTGTGCAGAATCT
This sequence comes from Gastrophryne carolinensis, assembly GCA_027917425.1. Taxonomy (NCBI): domain Eukaryota; kingdom Metazoa; phylum Chordata; class Amphibia; order Anura; family Microhylidae; genus Gastrophryne; species Gastrophryne carolinensis. The sequence continues at coordinate 156,622,046 of CM051243.1, forward strand.
CCTCAACCCCCTATAACAGGCATGTGACAGATCCCCCCATCACGGTGCAGAGGGGGTTACAACAAAAAACAACTCTTTACATTGGCAGGGATCTAACAATGCCATCAGCACTGCTCTGTGCGCATATCCACCAACTTAGAATGTGCACTGATCACATCGAGCCTGCGCACTGATGGCATTGATTTAATCCCCGGAGGCGACAATCATTTTTTACCATAATAGCCTCCAAATAAGCTTGTTACAACATCAACAGCTGACAGCTTCAAAAAGGGATTAGAAAATAACGTTAATAGTTATCAGTTAAAAAAATTAAATATAACTTTCCCCAACCTTGACCCTTGGTTGAACTTGATGGGCTTATGTCTTTTTTTTATTAACCATATTAACTATGATGAATCCCAGATCCTGGCCGAGGTTTTTTTTTAACCCCCTGCGCCGCTGTGTCCTGCATCTGATCTGCCTCCAGCAGCCTGCCAGAACCAGGGCTGTGGGAGGACATTCAGATGCAGGACAATCAGCAATGTTTTAGTGCTAATAAGGCGAATGGATATTCGCCCCATAAGACGCAGAGGCATTTTACTCCCTTTTGGGGGAAAATAATGTGTTATATGGAGCAAAAAATACAGTATATGCAAAACCATTATCTCAGTGACAAAAATGCATTTACTTGTTCAAGATAAGTAGGCTTGAATTCCTGATAAAGATAAGATTGAGCCCTAAATAGTAGCAAAAGCACAAGCGACCCCCCACATTATAACACCAGGCACTCAGGAGAAAAAAAGAGTAGATACCGGACTAAGCCTATAGGATTTAATGAAGGTCAAATCACATGTACAATGGATCTGTAGTAAAAGTATCCAACATTATTAATATACATAGCATGGAGCTAACAGGTTAATTTGAAAAAAGACAGACTCTGTAATAAATTCTTCTCTATATTTCTCCCAACGCTTATATACAGCATACAGCGCCACACTTAAATACCATGTACACATACCTGATGCCCAACAGAGCTGCTATTATCTCATAAAAATACCGTCATGAATGACTTACCTTCAGTCTGTACCCGTGGTGTCCTTAGGCATCTGGCCGGGGTTTCTCCTGCCCAGCAGCCACTTCCACCTCAGGTGCCAGCTCCATCCTCATCCACTGCCATTCGACTGCTTTCGCCAAGTACAGTCAGCTTATGTCCTCCGGTGGCACTGCACACGGCGCAGCCGCTGGAGGCTGTTTAACAGAGATAAACCTAGGAGGTCCAGTTTTGGGCAGTATGCCTTTACAGTTCAGCTGGGGCAATCAGCCCAGAGCTTTCTAGTTGCACCAGTCAACCCACAGATCCGAAGTGCACCAATCAACCCACAGATCCGAAGTGCACCAATCAGCACACAGATCTGAAGTGCACCAATCACAGTCACTGCCTCCCTGTCCAATCCAGTCGGGTTCAGTCCTATAAAGAGATTACCACTTCAGTGTGTCAGTGCCTGTGATAGTGTTTAGTTGGATTTGTGATTTCTCCTGTGATTATCCATATCGTTATCGACCATTTGCTTGATTCTCGACCACGTCTCCTGAGCACCCGAATTGCTTCCAGTACTTGTCTGTTTCTGAAGAACCCGAACTGTTTCCAGTACTTACCCGAAATTGCCCAGTCTGGCCTCTGGTTCATCCGCCTTCACCCCCTGTAAGCTCACATCCTTTGTGCTATTAAGTCCTGGGGGCAACCGTGTCCGGCGAGGTGTATAAAGCGTCCCGGCAAACAAGGGCTTGACTAAAGGTGAAGCTAGCAGTGGAGATTGGGGGTTGTGGGCTTACCTTGAAGGCGGGTGTCCCTCTGGGCCTGACATTATCACAGGCCTAAAAGATTGATATGGAAGCACCAACCTTTATCCTCACCTCCTGATAAGCCGAAGGTTCCCCTTCCCAAGAAATTTGATGGGGATCGTACAAGATTCTCCAACTTCAGGAACTCCTGTGAACTTTATTTCCAACTAGGGCCCTACTCTTCAGGCGCAGAAATGCAGAGGGTGGGCATGGTTATCTCTCTGCTCCAAGGTGACCCACAGTCCTGGGCGTTTGGCTTAGCGCCCACAGATGAGGCCTTACAATCTGTTTCAGCCTTTTTCTCCGCTATGGAGATCCTATAGCCTCAATTCAAAGACACACTCGTCCGGACTTCCGTAGCTGTCTGTGAAAGTTTGGGTGGGCGTTAGTCTTTTTTTTTGCTTTTTTTTGTTCATGTTTCATTCGTACAAACGTTCGGGAAAATGTGTATATGCGCTTTCAATGAACAGAAGCAAATTGGAACATTTCCGTTAGTTCGGATCATTTTCCAAACAAAATCGGAAATTTTTCGTTCGTTCAGATAACTTCCGTTGTTGGGATGGGCTTCTGTCTGATTCAGAGAGGTGATTTCCGACGGACCACCACCCTATAAATCCGTTTCATTTCCAATCCACTTACGGGACCTTTGAGGGCTCGGATTGCTATTGTTGAACATGTTTTGCAGCTATGTGGAGGAGTCTGCGCGCCTTTAGCACCAAGGCATTACATGTATCAGCATGGCCGAGGCCATAAATTGTATAGCAATGCATACCTGAATCAATACATTTCATGTATGCCATCTAGATGCATTTTAATGCTGACCTTAATTAGTCCTTAGCATGTAAACATTTATTTTCCCACACATCCATATAATTGCTATATTTTTTTAGACTTATGTCCTTTGTGAATTATATTTGGATTGTTGAACTTGAATCTTAATTTGTTGTAGGAGTTATTGTTTTAGTCGGTTACCTTTGCTTTGTGTAATTATTTTATATTTGGTTGCAGGAACCGCAAGATGTGCCACTCACACAACATACAAGCAGTGTTTGGTCCAGCTATGCGATTCCTCAGTGTTCTTGCAGGGCATCCAGGGTCATCCCATGATGCTTATATATTGCAGAGCTCCGGCTTATTTCGTCAGTTTGAGTCAGGAGAATTATCTGGTAGATGGCTTCTGGGTAAGTTTGCTCACATTCCATCAATCCATTTTCACTGTATGGCAATGAATATAGTTGATGACTCATGACTTAACCTATTGCTGTTTTTAGCCCTTGATGACATGTTAAACAATATTGTAGCTTAGAATGTGTATTTTATGTTATTATTTTTAAATTCTTTCAGGGGATTCTAGATATCCACTCATGCCCTTGCTCCTGATGCCCGTTCTTTGCCTGCAGAATGCGGGCCAGGGGTTCTCTAATCGGGCACTATGCAAAACCCGGGCCGTGGTGGCGAGGGCCCTCTGGCTTTTGAAGTCCAGATTTAGGTGTTTGGACCATACGGGGGGGGGGGGGCACTGCAGTATGACCCCAACAAGGTTATACCAATATGTTAATTTACGTTTTCTAACAGGGACCACACGTGCCAGAGTGGCACAACTGAGTGTCAGGGTCCTTCAGTTGGTGGGCGAGATGCAGGAGCTGCGCAACTCCACAGATGAAGAATAATGTTCTGTGGCCTGCCATTGCTATGTATTTTGTTTTTTAGAGTTGTAAAAATTTGACATTTTCTAAATTTTTACAAATGTTATATTTTATGATGGAATCCAAAAGAAAATGTTACAGTGTCATTTCATTTACAAAATACATTAACACAAAACTAATGGGCCCAGAAATATTTAAAGATGAATATTCACATGACCGAGAAGTGATTTGGGTGAGCTTTAAGGGTCCAAAAGTGAATATGGAGGATAGTGCTAAGTGGTTTGGGTGAGCTTTAAGGGTCCAAAAGGGAAGATGGAGGATAGTGCTAAGTGGTTTGGGTGAGCTTTAAGGGTCCAAAAGGGAAGATGGAGGATAGTGCTAAGTGATTTAGATAAACATTGTAGTAGAAGTGAGGGTGGCAAATATGTAGGCAAGCACTTTAATGAGTTAAGTTTGTAGTGCGCAGGCGCAAGATCGTAAGGATTTCCGTCTGGACGAATATTTATTGAAAAAGGGTAACAGAATCGAACGGGAAACGTAAAGGATTCGTTGGAGGATACAATGGGAAAAGGGCAAAAACGAAAGCCTACGTTGTAACATGTGAAAATGAAATGGAAAAGTCACGTTGGAAAATGACATCCTCGTATTTGTAATCTGCCGTATGAACGGACGGAAACTTTACAGAAGGTTTTCAATGGATGCATAGAATCGCTCGTACACTCATACGAGAACGAAAACATTTCACAAAAAAACAGATTGGCACTAAAACTGAAGTTTTTTTTGTGTCTCTCTGAATCGAGCCTTATATTCGGACCCTGACAGGACTTTGACCGCTGATGCCAGGCTTCGAAGCCTGAAAAAGGGGAAACGCTCAGCAGAGGAATATAGTACCAAATTCCGCTGCTGGGCGATTGAATCCCGTTGGAATGATCCTGCCCTCTGTAATCAGTATAGAATTGATATTTCAGAGGGTGTTAAGGATGTTGTAACAAATGTTCCTTACCCTAGAAGCCTGGATGGACAGACGGCTACGAGAGCGACATATAGAGAAGACTCACTCTCACTCCTGGGAATCTTCCCACCAGGAGTCATCCCTTATGGGTGTTGTCTTATCTTCGCCCCTAGAAGAGCCTATGCAACTCGGTGCCACTCCTCTTTTCAGCCGGGGGAAAGGTTAGACGTCGCACCTTAGGCCTATGCATGTACTGCAGGGTTTCAGGTCACCTGGTTAGGACCTGCCCCAATAATAGACCTTTGGCTGGATTACAACCTCCTGACAAGATAGAGAAAATTTGTCTGGAAGGTCAGGTAACTTCCCTTCAAAGAAGTAAAATGTTGTTACCTGCTACTGTGGGTTGGGAGTTGTCCAGGAAATCCGTCTCTGTTTTTGTCGATAGCGGATGGCAACTTCTTGGATAAATCCATAGTAGCCGCCTTAGGCATTCCCTTAAACCCCCTTGGGAAGCCCCTTCAGATTTTGGCAGTAAACAATACTTCTGTTCATGGAGGAACTGTCACCTCCAAAACCCCTTTAATTAACCTAGTTGTGGGACCTTCCCATTCTGAGACCCTTGAGTTTTTTGTCTTAGACTGCCCTGAAGCCCCAGTTGTCTTAAGGTTCCCCTGGTTAAAGGTGCACAACCCTACCTTTAATTGGGAAACTGGGGAATTAACAGGATGGAGCCCACACTGTGCGGAACATTGCTCTAGTATCACCGTTGGAGCAACCCAAGTCTCAGAGCTTATTTGTCCGTCTGCCTCTCCATCCATGAGGTTATCTTTATTGAAGATCTTCATGTATCTTTATTGAAGTCCGCCGGAACTATTCAAGCTGATAATCCTGTTAAGTCTGGTGAGGGTCCTGAGGCCACTCGTGAAGGGGAGGGTACTGTCATGAATGACTTACCTTCAGTCCGTGCCCGTGGTGTCCTTAGGCAACTATCCGGGGTTTCTCCTGCCCAGCAGCCACTTCCGCCTCGGGTGCCAGCTCCAGCGCACGTGCTTCACCGAGCGCGCCCTCGTCCACTGAAATTCGACTCATGCTTGCGCGCGAGTACAGTCAGCTCATGTCCTCCGGTGGCGCTGCACACGGCGCGGCCGTTGGAGGCTGTTTAACAGAGCTAAACCTAGGAGGTCCAATTCTGGGCAGTATGCCTTTAAAGTTCAGCTGGTGCAATCAGCCCAGAGCTCTCTAAGTGCATCAATCAACCCACAGATCCGGAGTGCACCAATCAGCACACAGATCCGAAGTGCACCAATCACAGTCACTGCCTCCCTGTCCAATCCAGTCAGGTTCAGTCCTATAAAGGGATTACCACTTCAGTGTGTCAGTGCCTGTGATAGCGTTTAGTTGGCTTTGTGATTTCTCCTGTGATTACCTGTACATATCATTATCGACCATTTGCTTGATTCTCTACCACGTCTCCGTCTCATCCCTTTGTACTGCGCAGCTCTCTGACCTCCCGGTGTGACCCTTGGCTTGACGTCTGACTTCGCTTGATTTCTCCTGAGCACCCGAATTGCTTCCAGTACTTACCTGTTTCCGAAGCACCCGAACTGGGGAGGTCTGATGCTGATAGTGGAAGGTACACTAGGCCCAGACAGTCCTCTCCAGAAAGACAGAAGAGGGATTTATGAAAGAGCAGGGAACATAAACCAAAAGACCCAAAGTAAAGCCACAAAACAAAAAAGCAGGTGGCCCAACATGGAGAGAAATGGACTTGGACGGGACACACACAGGCTGGCACTGGTGTTAAAGACTCTGGTGAGTATTTCTAAAGCTGAAATACTGTAGTCAAATCAAGATGAGCAAACACAGTCCTAGAAAGGCATTCATATGAGGTGCCCACACATTTAACAAATTCAACAAAATTATGATTGAGGTCTTTACTATGGTTAAGGCATGCCTCAGCACAGAAAAACAGATTATCCCCAAAAAGAAAATAAGCTACCTGTCAGCTCCAGGTTGCCATGGGCTACTGCTGATTGCAAGGCTCCTGCACTAACTTTGCGGCAGCCCAGAGAAACTGAGGATAGGTTGTCAGAGTGATCTCTTTATGTTTTTAGAATCGGTAACGGCATTGCAATGAAATGAAATGCATAGACCAACCAAAGCTCAATATGTAAATCAAATGATCACAAAGTGTTTATTAATTATATGGCGGAAGATAGGACTGAGTGGTGGAAGATGGGAGCAGGGCAGAGCGCGAATATAATTAACAGGATTCTCACATAGTAGACAGGTAGTGCCATCAGCAAACAGTAGTTAATGTGATAAATCCACTAGAATCTTCAATCTTCTTTTTTTGTGGGTTTGCTGTTTTCCGAAACTTTTTGTATTGTGTACGTGAAAATGAGTCTTTGACATACTGATTCGTGTGTTTGCAAGTTTATGCATTCCCGCTTTCAGAACTATATGGGTTTTGCCTGCACTTGCTCATTATTCTGAGCCCTGATTTGCCCTTTGGATGGGGGTTTAAAAACTGAAGTTGCTAGGAAAACCTTACACTCTCTATTGCTGGTGGGGTTGTTGGCGGATACTCAGATGACGTGTGAGATGGGGCCCCTAGATGAGTATCTGGCAGAGTGCGAGCATTTGCATTGCCACGAGAAGCTCATCCTGTATCTGCCAGAGCTCACGTACACCTGCCGTCGTCTCAACACGGATCGTATGTCTGATCAACATGTGTTTGAATTGACCATCTGAACTGCCTTTTTCTCGAGAAACTTTACTCAGAGCTGCGGCCATGTTTGGCCCCACCACAAGAAAGGGGCATGCGACTGATGGCATGACCAAATTAGTTGGCTGCCTTAAATTTTTAGTGAATGGCTCCTTCCAGAGGCTCTGTCTGTAGCCATGTCCCAGCCTTCGCTGAGCCACAGCCTGACTACATTTCTCGATGGCATGGTTGCCCTGCAGGAGAATTACACTTTAAAGTTGGGTTATTTCAACATAGCAAATATGCCCAACGTCATGGGCACGGTCAACTGCACGCACATGTCGTACCTCCTGTGGAACAGGAATATATGTATAGGTATGTTTAGGGTCTAAATGGTCCATCTGGTCCTTCTTGCCAAGTTGCCTATGTTTGGGATCGCCTTTGTTCCACTCCCCTAAACTAGCTAATCCTTGTAGCTCATTGGGCACACGGATCACTGTGTCCAATTTGCCCATGTATCTGATTGCTGTTTGCCTGATACTGTAATGTTGCTAGTGTTGTACCCTGTGTTTGCTGTCATTTTCTTACAGGAACCGGAAGATGGGACATTAGATCAATGTTTAGTGTGTGGTTGGTATTTGTGTTGCCTTTCTCCGTTTCTATAGTTAGCCTTGCATTTGTAATGTTCTAGCTTGGTATCAGCTCTGACCCATTGTATGTATTTCTGTGGCTTTTTTTTAGTGTTGCCTATTTATCTCCCTGCCCTCATTCCCTAATTGTGTGGTTATGTCCCTATATTAAATAGCCATTCCCCTGTTCCTTGTTTAACTCCTTTGGCTTTCTAGTGTACCTTACCTTTAGTTGGTACTTTAGTTGGGCACATTTGCCCTCTCTCTCTGTGCCCTTGCCTTGTTAGTTGACTGTAATTGTGTTTTTTTGGGTTTTCTCTTAGGTGACTTGCCATGGCTGCTGACCCCCTTTTTGAGGCCACAGACACAAGGCAAGGAGGCCTATAACTGGGCCCATTGGCATACCCGTGCTGTGTGAGCGGGCTTTTGGTCTTTTGCTGCCTTGAGCAGACTGGTGGAGCGCTACAATACCAGCTGGCCAAGGTTGTTAAGATCATTGTGCCCTGCATAGTGCTTCACTATTCAAACCCAGTATCCCAGCACCTGGTAGATTTCTTTTGGTTAATTTTTGTCTGCTTTGTTTTTGTTTGTTCTGTTTTGTATTCCCTGCTGTTGTTTTTGTTTAGTTGTTATGTGTTTTTTTCTGTAATTTATTTTGGGAACAACTACACTGTGCACCTTGCATACACTATTTACAAACAAAAAAGACAATTCTGTGAGTACTCACCTGTAGAATTGCTTTTACTATGCATGGCACGGCCTGCTTCACAAAATCATAACATCTGGGATTCCGCCACAAGGTGGCGCAGTGGCACTGCAGAAGAGTTGTGGCTCCGCCCGGTACCATATAAAAACGGAATCACCATAGACTTATCCAGTAGTTGACAAGCAGTGATACAAGAACCGGGAACAATAAGGATAACAACCCCAACTAAATTGGAACAATCACCATAAAGAGGCAACCAAGAACAACATAACAAGGTTGGGGTGAAGCAGGCCATGCCATGCATAGTAAAAGCAATTCTACAGGTGAGTACTCACAGAATTGTCTTTTTCCTAGTGCATGGCACGGCCTGCTTCACAAAATCATAACATCTGGGACATCCAAAAGCAGTGTCCATAAGGTAGGGTGGGATCCCCAAAAAGAAAATAACAGACGGTTCAGACCACCACCGCCTGGAGTACCTTGCGGCCAAAAGCAGCATCAGCTGAGGCCTTAACATCAACTTTGTAAAACTTGGAAAAAGTATGAACAGAAGACCAAGTTACGGCCTTACAGTAGCAACCAAATAAAACTTCAGGGCCCTGACAACATCCAGAGAATGAAGCGTCCGCTCCTTGGAATTAGCAGGATTAGGACACAGAGAACGCAAAACAATGTCCTGATTGAGATGAAAGACAGACACAACCTTAGGCAAGAAACACCACCTTATCCTGATGCCGCTCAAAATAAGGAGGTTTGATGGAAAGAGCAGCCAGCTCAGAGACTCGCCTAACCGAGGTAATTGCCACCAGGAAGGCCACCTTAAGAATCATAATGGGCAAGGCATTCCCACTGATAGGCTCAAAAGGAGGAACCTGCAGAGCAGACAACACCAAATTTAGATCCCAAACTGGTAGCATAGGCTTACGTGGTGGACGCACATGAGTAACTCCCTGAAAGAAAGTCTTGACCAACCGGTGATTGGCAAAAGACCTTTGGAAGAAAATTGCCAGGGCTGACACATGTCCCTTGAGGGTACTAATTTGAAGGTCCGAATCCAGGCCATGTTGTAAAAAATCCAGAATCCTGGGAATAGAATACACCCTACAAGGCAGAGACCTAGACTCACACCAGGCAATGTAAGCATGCCAAACCCTGCCCAACCCCCGGGCAGGGGACCGCTACCGGTCTGTGGCTCAAATGGTACCGGGCCCTGAGGCGGGATCCCCCCATGTCCCGCGGTCCCGCCCCTTTAGGAGATGTCCCGGCTGCCCCCGCTGTGGAGTGGTGTGCCTGGGGCCAGGGTAATAACGCGCTGTGCGGCGGCATCAGCAGAACTGGAGGAAGTGCTTTGTAGAGGCTGAGGGAGGCTTAATCACGGCTGGGCCAATGATAGAGGAGTGGGCGGGGCACAATTGCGGTGTGCCCGGGCTCTGCCAAAGACAGGGAAGATAAGGTAAAAATAAAAAAGCTTCAGAGCTCCCACCAGCTAAGACTTTTGTTTAATCATCTCTGGCTGGCCGGGAGCTGATTGACCTATACCTGCCCCCCCCCTCCCCTGACTGTCAGTTCCACAAGACTGCACAGGAGAGGGGGCTTGCCGAGTGAGGCTGTTCTCCCACTCCTTCCTTCCATCCTCTCTTTTTCTCACCGTTTCTTTCTTCCTTAAATTCTTCCCTTTCTGCCTTTCACTCTCTTTCTCCCTCACTCCCATACTGCCTTCTTCCTTCCTTTTGCTCTTTCACTCCCCCTTCCTCTCTTATTCTCTGTCCTTGCTCTTCTCTCTCTCCCCTTTTTTCAGTTCTCCCTTCTCTCCCTCCTTTCCTTCCCTCCCTGTTTCTCTTACTCCATTCCTCCTCTCCTCTTTCCATCCTGTCTTCTTCCCGTCTCTTTACTCTCTCTCTTTTTTATTTATTTATTTCTCTCTCCCCCTCTCCCTCCCCCTCTTTTTTCCTTTCTTCTTCCCTTTCTCTTTTCTTTCACTCACTATTGCTATACATTCTTTCTCTCTTTTTTTCATTACCTCCCCCACTTCTGTTTTCCCTCTCTTCCGTGCTTCACTCACTTCCTTCTTTTTATTTTCCCTTCTCTCTATTTCTCACCTTTTTTTCTCTCCTTTCCTTTCTTTACTCTTCTTTCCAACCTCCTAACTTTCTCCTTTTTTTCTCTTACTTTCTTTTTCTCTGTTCCCCACCCTATGTTCCCTCTCTTTTTTTCTTCCTCCATTTTCTCCTTGCACCGCCCCCAGCCACCCCCCCCCCCCCCCAGTGCCCCACCGGGCCGCGGTAAAATTACCAAATCCTGAACCGGTCCACGGTGAAAAAAAGGTTGGGGACCACTGCTATAGTAGATAAAGGACGAGGACTTCTTCCTAGGCCTAATCATGGTAAGGACAAACCCTTATCCATCAAGATGGAGGTTTCAGCAGCCAAGCCCTTAAAGCCAGCATTTGTAAATTAGGATGGCACAGCCGTCCTTGAGTGAGCAGATCTGGATCCTTGGGCAGGACATACTGATCCACTGCCAACTGCGCGGCGTCTGCAAACCACACCCTCCTTGACCAGCAGGGGGCCACCAGAATGGCTGATACCCCTTCCTGGGCTATCTTGCGCAGCACCCTGCCCAGCAGAGGAAGGGGAGGGAACACATAGAGGAGCCGAAACTCCATCCAAGGCATTGCTAGCACATCCGTGGCGACAGCCAGAGGGTCCTGTGACAGGGAGACAAACCTGGGAAGCTTGTGATTGTGGTGGGACGCAAATAGGTCCCCATCCGGAAGACCCCACCGGTGACACAGGGAGTGAAATACCTTGTTGCTGAGAGACCATTCCCCCAACCGAGACATCCCCCTGCTCAGGGAGTCTGCCTCCAGGTTCTCCACCCCCAGGATGTAAACGGCCGAGATGCGAGGCACATTCTCTTCCGCCCAAGACAGTATCAGGGACACTTCCTTGAGGGCTCGCTTGCTCCGAGTCCCTCCATGATGATTGATGTAGGCAACCGCCGTCTGGTTGTCCGAGCGGATCTGAACAGCCCGATCCCGAAGGTGTGAGGTCAGCTGAGCAAGAACCAACCTGATCGCCCTCAGTTCCAGAACATTGATGGGAGCATGGGCCTCCTGGGGGCCCCATTGACCCTGGAACTGCAGAGACTTCCAAAAGCCCCCCCAACCTGTCAGACTGGCATCTGTGGTGGCAAAAAAGTCCTGCCCACTAGAAGGTTCCTTGAGTCCAGCCACCACAAGAGGGACTGTCTGGCCAGGGGGGACAGAGCAAACTCCTGATCCAGGAACACAGGGTCCCGATTCCAAACACACAGAAGGTGCAACTAAAGAGGCCTCATGTGAAACTGATCAAAGGGGACCGCCTCGAAGCAGGACACCATCAGACCCACTAACTGCATCCCCTGCCGGATGGAGGGATGGGGACACAAGAGCAGAGCCCGAGCCTGCTTCTGAAGGCCCTCCACTTTCAGCTGGGGCAGGAAAACATTGACTTGAGAGGTATCCAGAGTCATGTCTAGAAAGGACCTCGCCAAAGACGGAGACAGTGAAGACTTGGGATAGTTAATCACCCAGCCGAGGGACTCGAGAGTGGAGGTCACCACCTGAGTATCCCTCTCGGTCTGCCGAAGAGACTGAGCCGCAATCAGAATGTCGTCCAGGTAAGGAAGAGTGCGAATGCCCTGATGCCGCAGCAGAGCCATCACGCCCGCCAGCACCTTGGTGAATACCCGAGGCGCTGAGGTGATACCGAAGGGTAAGGCCACAATTTGGTAATGCTGATCCTCTAGAGCAAACCTGAGAAATCTCTGATGACCCAGGAAGACTGGCACATGAAGATAAGCATCCTTGATGTCCACGGAGGTCATGAAGTCGCCCGGGCGAAGGGAACTGGCAGCCGAACGAAGAGTCTCCATCCAAAAGTGCTTGAACCTGACAAACCTGTTGAGACCTTTCAAGTCCAGGATTGGCCTCAGGGACCCGTCCTTTTTGGGGACCGTGAACAAATTGGAGTAGAAACCCTGACGCCGTTCCTGGGAAGGCACCGGGCAAATGACTCCTGAGTCCAGCAGACGTTGAACCGCATCCAGGATCTGATGAATCTGGGGGGCGGCCAGGCTGCAAACTCTATCTTGTAACCGGAGGACACCACCTCCTGAATCCACCGGTCTGAGACGTGGAGCCTCCAGACGTGAGCAAAGAGCCGAAGCCGTCCCCCCACCCAGATAGGTGAGGGCGCCTCCTCATGCCTGAGGGGGCTTGGGAGAAGGTTTGGGCTTGGGGTCCCATGAGAGTCCAGGACGACCACGGGATCTGCCATGGCCCCAAGACCCCCTGCGGGCACCTGAAGAGAGGGACCCTCGAACTCTGCTGGTGGCACCGCGGGCAATCTACTAGGACATTCCCACTCCTTGAGCACCATATTAGTGAAATGACTCTGCTCAAGGAACTCCAGACGCTGCTTAATGGTATGAAAAAGCTCACCCTGCTTCCTCTTAGCCACCTCGGGGGGGCAATGTGTAAAACCTCAAAAATGTGAGACAACAGATTAGCAGTTTCCTCAGGAAACCAGGAATCCTCAGACTCAGACCCAGGGTCACTGTCGCGGCCCACCTGCTGGTCCCCAGAGGAGTCAGAGCCCGAGAAAAGCTTCCCCTCCTCCAGGGAATAACGTTCATCAAAAAGATCAATTTCCTCCTGCTCCTCAGTAAACAGTGCAGGCGAGGAAGTCAGGTGCCGCTTCTTGCTAGAGGCCTTACGCTGAACAGGCCTGGCAAGCTGTCTTTCAATGCTGGCCACAGGAAGTGCCAAATCAGATTGTGACCCCCTGCTAGTATCCTCCTCACTGGGCAGGCGCGGCGGGGTAGGCGATGCCGAAGGGGGGGCAGAGCTTGGTAAAGAAGCAGGCAGCCCAGACTGAAGCGCAAGGACAGCTTGGGTGCACGGCCCACACACCGTGATGTCATTGCTGAAAGGGGATACCCCACACATGGAACACAATCAGGATTGTCCCGAAGGACCCCAGAGCACGTTATCCCCAGAAGCCTCCATATGGTGATTAATACAGGCGCAATATGCCAGCACAGGGTAAAGGCTAATAAAAGCCACCCGGGAAACCCCCCCGAGGGATGCCCCCAGAATCAGTAAGGGGAGATGAATGGGAGGAGTAAGGAGCAGGACAGGGAGAAACCACAACCCACGGGTGTCCCGCCTGAAAGACATAAGCAAACATACATAAGTATCCCACAGCCCATGCCCCAAGGATAACCAAAAAACCTCAGAGTGGACTCAACGAACCAAGCAGGACATGGATCGCCAACCGCCAGACCACCGGAGGAAGCGACGCAGGCAGAAATCACCGCCGCAGCCCAGGGATTGAAGAGGGCCCCAGACACGCAGCAGAAGCAAGATGGCGCCGAAAGAGGAACCTTGAGGGGTGGGCCACGGGAGAACGACGCGATACGCGTCATCCGCCGCCCCCGCCCCCGAACAGGGCGAAAACGGCGCTCACGTGACCTTGCCGACATCATCCCCACAGTGAAAAAAAACGCCTCACAAATATAGCGCCGCCCGCCGCGGAGCGCAGTACAAAGCGGCGGCGGCGGCGGCGGCAAAAGCATACAAAACAGTCTAAAAACAGGCTAAAAACACACACACTACCACCCGCCCCCCCAAACACCCATCGGGGAGAGAAGGGGGGGGAGAGCGAGCAGGCAGCGGCGAAGCCCAGGCCAGTGGGAGGGGGGGACCCCAAACATAGAAAACATGTCCAAAAACACTCACCCCCTCAGAAGCTAGGACAGGAACTCCGCATCCCTAGTAGGCTCACCATAAAGCCTATGGCCGGCTACCCTTTGTGGTACAAGGTCTGTGGCTTGGAGCAGCGCTCCTTGAGCACGTGACCCCAGTGCTCCGCTACCTTCACCCGATCCGTCAGCCGAGGCTGGGAGGCACATAGGGTCCGGAAACGGGTGGAAATAGATATGCAGGGCCGCAGGCATGGTTGCCCCGCACACCTGCTCATAGAGAGCCATCTTCTATCTTTGCAGTAAGCACTGCAGAGAACAACTGGATAAGTCTATGGTGATTCCGTTTTTATATGGTACCGGGCGGCGCCACAACTCTTCTGCAGTGCCACTGCGCCACCTTGTGGCAGAATCCCAGATGTTATGATTTTGTGAAGCAGGCCGTGCCATGCACTAGGAAAATGGTTGGGCCCCCTGGCCAAAAAACAAAGCCAAAACAAAGAATGCCAGGTGGCCTGGTTTGGTGGCTGTCTAGCCCCGAGTAGGGCCAGCATCATCTTCTTGTGATTGTTCTGGCACTTACGCTGGAAAATCAAGGCCTCTAAATTTGTGTTGATTCATTCAGCCACCTCTGCAGCCAGGTCATTATCAGTGTACTGGTTCACTGTACAATTTTATAATAGTGGCTCTTATTTTTCTGGAACGTGGAGCTGTTTGCCTGCCATTCTGCCTCCATCATCTGAACCCTGCGTGCCATCGACTTCGGCTTGCTCCTAGCCACTCAGGGGAATCGCATGAGATGGGATCCTGACCATGGTTTGGGGGATTGGATGTGTGAGGTGTGTGTTCCTGGGGTATTGCACTGGGTGTGGGTGTCCTCAATAGATTTGGTGATTGCTGGAAAGGGGGATTTGGGCTGCTGGCAGGGGCGTAGCTATAGGGGTCGCAAGAGTCGCCATTGCGACTGGGCCCCTAATCCAGGGGGGCCCCGCAGACATGGGGACCCTCACCTGGGGGCAGGGGCGGGCTGGCCATAGGGACTGCCGGGCATTTTCCCGGTGGGCCGCACCCCCCTTATGTCAATATTACATTGTTTCATGTGCAGAATGAGGTGCGGTGCTGTTTTGGCTTTATTTCTAGTGTATAGCAGACCTGGGCAATGTAGGGCCCTTTGCTAGGCTCTTACCGGCCCGGGCTGAGCTGGCCAGTAAGAGACGCAGAGGAAGGGAGAACATTCCAGACCTGACGAGCCGAGTGGCCAATCGGCTGCTGCTTAACTTAGGTGATCGCCTGTGTACAGTGCAAGAGGCTTAGGTTAAGCAGCAGCCTATCGGCCGCTCGGCTCATCGGGTCTGGCGTGTTCTCCCTTCCTCTGAGGAAGCCAGACCTGATGAGCAGGTGATAGAGACCTGGGGACTTGGGCAGGGCAGAGTAGGGGCTCCAGAGCATCTCCACTCACTGGCTGTAGCAGTTGGTAGTGCAGGGGTTAATTGCAGACCCGCAGTGCGGGCTGTCTGGCCGGGAGGTATGCTGTCTGTCACATTGAAGGTGAGAGGGAGGGAGGGGCTGCTAAACAATCCCCTTCTGCCAGTGTCTCTCAGTGACGACATGACAGGCAGAGCAAGCTGTAGTGATAAGCCAGCTTTGCAGAAGAATGAAATGGAAGCCTGCAGCGCGGGGGATGGAGTGTGACGTTGGTGCTCAGTAAGTCTGCTCAGAAAGATGATGTAGTTGCTTGTGTTTTCCCTTCTGCTTCCTTCCTGCCTGCTGTCTCTTTTCACCATGTACCTGCCCACCATGCTGTCACCATGCCCCCTTCCTGCTGTCCACCATGCTCTCACCATGTCCCCTTCCTGCTATCCACCATGCCCCCCAGCTGCCCACCATGCCCCTTTCCTGCTGCCCACCACGCTCTCACCATGCCCCCTTCCTGCTGTCCACCATGCTCTCACCATGTCCCCTTCCTGCTGCCCACCATGCTGTCACCATGCCCCCTTCCTGCTGTCCACCATGCTCTCACCATGCCCCCTTCCTGCTGTCCACCATGCTCTCACCATGTCCCCTTCCTGCTATCCACCATGCCCCCCAGCTGCCCACCATGCCCCTTTCCTGCCCAGTTTGACTCCTCACATCGGGGCCCACAAGACTTTAGCTACGCCCCTGGCTGCTGGAGCTGGTGCACCTGAGACTCCTCCTTCTCCTGTATATCCTCCAGGATTTGTGGTGTTTGTGTGGATAAAGGGAAACATTAGTGTTTGTTTGTAGCCAAGCTCAAACACAGCAAATACCCTACTTCATTTTATTAGCCTGAGCCTACACATTCCAATGCTCGTTTCCATCAGTACAATGGGGGCCCACATTTACCTTATTAAATGGTTGGGTACTATCACGTTTGCTAGGGCTTGGTGCAGGTCCAGTTGGTAAGAGAGGTTCAGTTGTTGGCCGAGGAGTAATTGGTGCTGGTGTTCCAGTTGGTGGAGGCTTTTGTGGCGGGTAAGCCAAACACATTCCTGAGCTGCCCTCCTTAGGCTAGTCAACATGGGTTACACAAGGGGCACCACAGTTATGTGTGGCCACCACACATTTGCAAAATTATTACAAGGGCTGTTCTTGAGGTAGAAAAATCCATGTGCTTGCTTCGCAAGAGTGTGTTCCAGCAAAGCACTCGCTGTTGATGCCTACTTCTGGCCATTCATGTTTGCCCTAAAGGTTTGGGGTTTGTGGCCCCCCTTCCCAAAATAAGATCCAACTCTTACCACTAGTGGGCATGTGATGTCACTCCTTATCTATTGTGCCTGACAACCCCTTGAAGGTGTCGGGGTGCAGCATGCCATAAACTTGCTGCTCTGCCGGTGTAAATTCAAGCTTTTTAGGCTAACCTCCTTCAGTTAGTAAGCTAAAAGAACAAACACCACTATTGGCCCTCCACACATACCCCTCATTCGGTCACCAGTTTATACTCATCATGCATGGCTTTGGGTGTAGCTGATCAGAATTGTCGGAGACACCATTAAGAAATACCTCCAACTGCACTGCATTGAAACAGCCACTCAGCTTCCCCCACATAAGCTGACGGCCGCTATGTGTGGCAGCAGCTGCTCTCTGCTGACTGGGTTGAGCAGGGGAGGATGAGAAACTGCAGCCACTCCAAGATCCGGAAGGGGTGGTTCGCAGGCTGGCAGGGGAATGGGCTATCCAGGCATTGACTCTGCTTCTCCGCCATAGGCTCCACAGTGAGATCTGCACTGGCATCTGGTGTGCTGGAGCATGGGGGTGTGTGGCATGAGCCCTGTGGTTGGCTCTCTCGCTGTTGCTGAACCACATTACTACAGGTGACCCAGTCAGAGTGTGTAGTGTGCCTGGCAGCAAGAGAGTGTCTTCTTTTATAGACAAGTGGGTGGGTAATTGGGCCCCAGTTAAGACTTTATTTAACAGGTGAGCACAGGCGTTTGCAACCTAGAGGCTACATCATGGGCGTATGCACGTCGGCCAGCACACCACCACCGGGACCCGCTGGGGCAGGGTGCATCACGCTGCTGGACCAAGGCAGATGAGACAGTCGGCCCCATGGCCGTCTATCTTTACCTCTGACGAGCAGGAGTACATTAGGCTCGTAAGTACACATGCAATACCATGCTATTGTCCCATAACTTTCTGGAGACCAGGCCAATGTAGATACAGCAATAGCGCCTTCAGCCTCCTCAGAGAGTGGAAACTGGGGAATACAGCAGAGGGGAGGGCCAAAGTGTCACGTGTGAGGATGATGCAGAATCAGGAACACCAGGCAGGAACTGAGCGAGATCTGGTAAGTAATTGTGAATTAAAGCTGACTGTAACTGAGGGGAGCCAGCGGGAAGTAACAGGTAGAATGCTACACCACGCACTGGTTTCAGTGTGGGAAGTTGGCCGACAGACCTGGTAATAACCGGAGCCTTCCGCAAGGAGGGTCGGACTGCGATGTAGAGGTCCCACTACTGTCGCCAGTTACCAATAAGCCCAAATATGGGAAAAGTCCAGTCTGGGTTTTTAGGGAAGCTGATGCAGGGAAGCCAGAGAGTCCAAAGCCATGGAAAGCCGTAATCCAGTGCTGGTGTTCATCATCCAGACAGGGAGTTGAGGGCCAGAGAGAGGTCGTAATCCAAAGCCAGAGAAGTCAAACCAGGAAGTCACACAGGAACAGAGGTGAGCATCACCCCAAGAAAATCTGCAGGCAAGTTCCTAGTGCCACAGACCCCCTACTAAAGGGTCCTTGGTACCCAGGAAGTGTCTGCCACCCATGCGCAGAGTGCACACAGGGTCAGCAGACACCTAGGCATGCGCAAACCAGTGTACCAGTCACCTACATGACCACGAGCGCACCTCAATGTCACTCCGTATCTATTGTGCCTGACAACCCCTTGAAGGTGTCGGGGTGCAGCATGCCATAAACTTGCTGCTCTGCCGGTGTAAATTCAAGCTTTTTAGGCTAACCTCCTTCAGTTAGTAAGCTAAAAAAACATAAATAGATGAACACCTGATTGGTTAAATGTGTAAAGAACAAACAACACTATTGGCCCTCCACACATACCCCTCATTCGGTCACCAGTTTATTCTCATCATGCATGGATTTGGGTGTAGTGTGGGATGGTTGCCCAGCAAGCTGATCAGAATTGTAGGAGACACCATCAAGAAATACCACCTTTGCCTGTTTTGCTGGGACACTGGTGGGGGCTCAGATGTGTAGACAATGAGGGGGAGGCTGCATAGTTGCAGATTGAGACAGGAGCGAGGCCCTAGACATTCCAGTACACCAGTAATGGCGACCTGGAGATCTGTGTCCGCCAGTTCCTAGGTGTATCAGTGATTTGGCGCGGTGGCAGAGAGTGATTAGGAGATGCCTATACAAATGCTGTTTTGGAGTAGCAACATTCACCTATTCCGTGGTGTGCATGTTATATGCACATACTGGTGAGGTCACATGCATTGGCCTGCTGCACATGGGGGAGATATGGGACACATGTATTTAACCCTTTAACTGCTATGGGTCGATTCAAAGAAACATGTAACAGCTTGGATTTGGGTGCCGATCATCCTATTTTTCCCGTACGCTCGTGCGTTCGTATGAACTTGCGAGTGATTCAATAAGCAAATACGTTTCTATCCTAAAATATACGTCCGTTCGTATGTTATCTCCCGAACTTGCCTCAGTCAGTTGACAATCGTAAAAATCACGTTCATGTGCTCACCTGTTGCGGCGGCAGCCTGTTTTTTCTGCTGCTTCCATCGTCCACCTCTTCCAATTACTTGCGTTTGCCTCTGGTTTTCATTGGTTTTTGGCCTCTTAGATTCGTGCGTTCGTATGTATATAAGATCTTGCGCATGCGCACCCTCATCCCGCACCCCATCCAAACCCCTTAGCGCTTGCATCCTTCTTCCTTTCTCGGTCCCTAAAACTTACCTAAACCCCTTAGCGCTTGCATCCTTCTTCATTTCTCGGTCCCTAAAACTTACCTAAACCCCTTAGCGCTTGCATCCTTCTTCATGTTGACGACCCTAAAACTTACCTAAACCCCTTAGCGCTTGCATCCTTCTTCATTTCTCGGTCCCTAAAACTTACCTAAACCCCTTAGCGCTTGCATCCTTCTTCATTTCTCGGTCCCTAAAACTTACCTAAACCCCTTAGCGCTTGCATCCTTCTTCATGTTGACGACCCTAAAACTTACCTAAACCCCTTAGCGCTTGCATCCTTCTTCATTTCTCGGTCCCTAAAACTTACCTAAACCCCTTAGCGCTTGCATCCTTCTTCATTTCTCGGTCCCTAAAACTTACCTAAACCCCTTAGCGCTTGCATCCTTCTTCATTTCTCGGTCCCTAAAACTTACCTAAACCCCTTAGCGCTTGCATCCTTCTTCATGTTGACGACCCTAAAACTTACCTAAACCCCTTAGCGCTTGCATCCTTCTTCATGTTGACGACCCTAAAACTTACCTAAACCCCTTAGCGCTTGCATCCTTCTTCATGTTGACGACCCTAAAACTTACCCAAACCACATAATGTACATATGTCTATATGTTTATAAGCGTGTTTTTCTTGTTTGTGTAATTGTTTTTTGGTGCGCATATTAGAAAAGACACATTTATGAAGGCTTAAAATATAATTTATTTAAATTATTTGGTTTGTTTGTTTTTTTTTTTTGTTAAAACATAGTAACTTTTTTTTTTTTGGTTTTGTTTAAAACATTATAAAATTTTTTTGTTTTTTTTTTGGACAAACATATTAAATTTTTTTTTTGTTTGTTTAAAACATAGTAAAATTTTTTTGTTTTTTTTTGGACAAACATATTAAATTTTTTTTTTTTTGTTTAAAACATAGTAAAATTTTTTAGTTTTTTTTTTTTGTTTTTTAAAAACTAAAAAATTTTAAACAATAAAAAAATTTTAAAACCATTTAACAAAAGTAGCCAGGACCAAGGGCACTAATCATCCTCCTCTTCTTCATCTGTTGGCCCCAACGTCGCCTGTATGGCCAGCAGCTCGGCCACCAACTCCTTGATTCTTTTTTTTTTTTCGGCCACGGTTTTTGGGATAATCCCTGTAAGCAATAGAGAAATAAACATAAATAGGAGTACCAGACCGGTTTGTATGCTGGAAATCGATTTGGGGTTAATCAAATAAATGTAAATGCATGACATATGTCATTCTTCCAAGGGATAAAGTTAATGCATTTCCCACAGGTAAGTATTTAAACTCCTTAAACCGGACCTTCAACATTATTTAATGAAAACCAATAACTATTCCCAAATGATTCTGCACCAGATCAAAGTACATTTTGGAGGTTTTTTGATTACAGCGCCGCCATCTGGACTCTGAAGCATAACACTTAATGAGGAGTGGAGAGTTGGATAAAGTACAGGGGAGTAGGTTACAGTGGTGCGTTGGGAAGCCAGAGCATAGCTGGGTTGAGGGAAAGGTCATCACTCCCACAATGCATTGCAGCACCTTACTTTTTTAAATCTGTATCCCATGCTGCCTGTAAATATTGCGCATTCAATATTCCGCCATATTGGATGTTTACAGGCTCCTAACATGCATTAGATGGCTGAAGGCTGTTTTTCAATGTTTCAAATCTGTAGGTACAGTGTGTTGGCTAATTATTAGCTATGTTCTTAATACAAGTTAGGGTCCGCTTTAAGCTAACGAAGTGGCCACATGAAAGTGTTAACTACACATTGGCTACGCCTTTAGTTATGTGTGTGTTATTAGCTAACAAAACATTAATATGAATAATGGCATGGAGACTTACGGAGTTGGTGGCCGACAGATGGCTGGTTGGGGCCAACAGGCTGCCCTTGGTCCTGGCTATGCTGTGAAGAAGTCCCTGGAGAAACATGTGACATTTGGTTAGTAGTTGTATAGAGTCACTATTCCAAACAGATCTGGCTCCCAGGCTGGCTGACATCACTCACCTTCGTCAGGATCTCCTTCCAGCATCTCTGCTGCCTCCTTCTCCACTATTTCACCCGCTCCCGAAGATTCTACAAATACATAATAAAGGAGAACTTAGTTTTTGGCCTGCCATGTATATCTTTGTGCCTATACATGAAGAGTGACATACCAGAGCCTTCCCCATGCCTGGCCGGGCATGACTCCACGCCCACGCGGTTGGGCCCCTCCTCTGTGGTAAGGTCCAGGGGCTGGTCTGAGGAGGCCACAGAGGAGGGGTAGGTCCGGCCCCCGGGAGATCCACCACCTTCACTCACAGATGCAGACTCATGCAGCACTGGTCGGCCTGTGCGCCTCCGGGTGCGGCGAATTCTGAAATCCATTTCCAACACTAGCAAAGAAAATTCATTATAAATAAAGGTATAGCTTATACATTTCCTACATATCACATGCTATCGCTTGGTACTTACTTGGGAAATGGATCCCAAAAAACCTCCGCACCCGGGCCATGTGCAGACGTTTCAGGTCCGACCAATGCTGCATTATCTGGGTGTGAGTGAAGGTGGTGCTGGTGACACGGTGGATTTCCGTGATGATCTCCCGGGCGATGTCCCTTTTTTCGCACACATTGGGCGCGAAGTCATACCGGCGCTGAAGCATGATCTGAAAAACATAATGGACACAGAGCTTTTACTTTTACACACAGACCCATATGTGTTGCATCACAAGTTGAGAATTTCATGTCATTAACACACACATTTAGAGTGGCAGCCATTTTTGGGGAGTGCCTTAAAGCGGACGTTGACTGTGAATGAGAGTCTGGTCTTATGTTATATGTTTCACACACCATGTACATACAGATAATAGCCAACATTAAAAATCAGCCCACCTGCATCTATGGCATGTTAGGATGGTTTAAACATCCAAGATGTAGGCTTATGCTTAGGCTTTTGGCCCACGTGTGTGGCTTCCCGTTGTGTTTTGCGTGCTTAGGCAAACAGTGTTCCTCAAACATCCGCATCAAGGTCCGAGACAGGCCAGGTTTGACAGCTAGCCCCGCTACTCCACAGGTTAATTAACTGGTGCTAAGCCTGAGCAATTGCCCTAATTCGGACATCAGCATAGACAGGTGAAAACGTGGCCAGGCTCGGCCCTTGAGGATGAAGTGTGAGGAGCCAGTTCTTAAACATTAAGAGACCCAAAACTAGTTACAAACGCATCATTTACATTTAGGCCATCATTGACTATTAGATTAAAATGCAGAGGCAGGCACTTACCAGCATGAGGATCTCTTCCTGTTGACGGGTGAAGATAGTGGGCGCCATCTTTATGCTTCTTCAAGGCAGCAGATAAGTGAAACCCCAGCGGTTTCCTGGTTCCGCTCGAACGTACGTCCGTACGAGCGCGTAGTCGTGCGCATAGGCGTCACACGCTGGGCTCATTATTTAAAGGTCCCTGCACCCAAAGCTCATTCTCTTTAAACCTTTGTGGAAAATGGCACCAAAAAAGCCAGCATCCAAACGCGCCCAGCAAAGCCAGACCTCGGAGGGCCCAACCACCAGGTCCCAGCAAGGAAGGAAAAAACTCCGATCCAAGACGGCAAGTACTACCTCTGCCCCACCAAGGGACACTGGACCCTCCGTTAGCCAAAAAAGGGGCCCCAAGGCACGTGCCCCTGCGGCAAAAAAACAGGCCACAGCAGCACCCACCACCTCTGCCCCCAGAAGAGGCCGCCCAAGGGAGGACACACCGCCCATGGGTTCAAGCAGGGCAGTTCGCCAACCCAGGCCCCGCAGCAGGGCCAGAACCCCATCCAGGGCCAGAAGCCCATCCCGGGCCAGAAGTCCGTCCAGGCACACAAGCAGGGCCAGAAGCCCAGAAAGGCGAGACAGGAGGCCCAGAACCCCAGCAAGGCCGCGCAGCAGGGCAACAACCCCAGCAAGGCCCCGAAGCAGGGCCAGAAGCCAAGACAGGCCCCGCAGCAGGGCCAGAAGCCCTTACAGGCCCCGCAGCAGGGCCAGAAGCCCATCCAGCCACACAAGCAGGGCCCGAACCCCAGAAAGGCCCAGAAGCAGGGACAGAAGCCCCTACAGCCACACAAGCAGGGCCCGAACCCCAGAAAGGCCCAGAAGCAGGGCCAGAAGCCCCTACAGCCACACAAGCAGGGCCCGAACCCCAGAAAGGCCCAGAAGCAGGGCCAGAAGCCCCTACAGCCACACAAGCAGGGCCCGAACCCCAGAAAGGCCCAGAAGCAGGCCCAGAAGCCCCTACAGCCACACAAGCCGGGCCCGAAGCCCAGAAAGGCCCAGAAGCAGGCCCAGAAGCCCCTACAGCCACACAAGCAGGGCCAGAAGCCCAGAAAGCCGAGAATGGAGGCCCAGAACCCCAGCAAGGCCCCGAAGCAGGGCCAGAAGCCCCTACAGGCCCCGCAGCAGGGCCCGAACCCCAGAAAGGGAAAGAAGCAGGGCCAGAAGCCAAGACAGGCCCCGCAGCAGGGCCAGAAGCCCACGACCTGGCACCAGCCGGGAACAGAGCCCCCGACCTGGCACCAGCCGGGAACATAGCCCCCCAAGAGGCCGAAGAATGGCCACCCTGACCACATCTACACCTGGAAGTTCGGTGGCCAGCCACGCAAGAACACCCAGTCCCTTGGCCAGTCCAGTCCAGTCATTGGGAAGCCAACAATCCGTCCATTCCCCTACCCAGCCCCA
The DNA here is from genome assembly GCA_027917425.1 of Gastrophryne carolinensis. Lineage (NCBI taxonomy): Eukaryota > Metazoa > Chordata > Amphibia > Anura > Microhylidae > Gastrophryne > Gastrophryne carolinensis. The sequence goes on from CM051243.1 coordinate 156,646,384, forward strand.
GGCCATAATGTCACCACATGTGTCTGCACACATGGAGGAGCAGCCAAGCCAACCATCTGGCCGCACATTGCGCCGCGGCCAGTTGAGTGGGAGATTCTCCCATGACCAAAATATGGCATTGGCTAGTGGCCTTACATTATACTATGACGAGCTCTATGGGAGCAAATCAAAACACACCACAAAGCAGCGCAAGATGGAATTGTTTGAAACCATCCTACGACAAGTAAATGCAGCGGGGGAAGAGAGGAAAGATGTGTCCCAAATTCAGAAGAAAATCTCGGATCTGAAATATGCTGTACGTCAAAAAGAAATTAAAAGGCATAATTACAGGTAAATAAATGATGTCTCCAAATATAAGGATTAGGATGTACTGTATGCACCTTTTCTGAGTACCAAACGATTTTCTCTTTTCAGCATGCAAACTGGAGGTGGCTTTCCTACCAAACTGGAGTTTACCCCTGCTGAGGAGATTGTGCTGGGCCTTCTCCATCCGGTCGCGGTCGGTGGACATGCTGGTCTAAGGGACACGGACTCACCGACCCGTACCCACGGTGAGTACTCTTAAATCTGCATGTTTGCCTGTTTGGTAAATAATCTAAAGTTCACTAGTACCAAGATGATGGCCCTATGGTTTGCCTTGCTTGGCCTCGCACTACTGTGCCTGTTTGTGTCCTGTTTTGGTCCCTGTGAACCACACATTTAGGACCACATCCATTATGTAAAAGATCAATTTCCCAAATTTATTGGTCAAGTAACGAAGTTTATCCTGAAAAGTGATATATTTTGACTCAATCACAAAACACACATCATGATGGATGGGTTGGCTATTTGTTGTGTGAGTTGTGTTTGAGGTAACAATTTAATTACCCACCCCCAAACATATCGGACCTAGAGCAGCGAGACTCAACTGGCGGCCCGGGGTACCAATGCGGACCTTGGCACCAGATTCCAGGACCCCTGGCCAGACAGCCCTGCACTCAGTTACTTCTGTGTTGACGTGCTCAGAGCTGCCCCCTTGATCGGCGATGTAGTGGTTGTTCTCCTGCCCAATGTCATGGCTCCCTGAAACATAGCATTGCAATATGAAGTACTGCACAGGAATTGGCATTGCAAGGTACACAGTAACTTGGTGCATCTTTCTCTTGGTCCAATCGTGTCCCGCTGCCCCAGCTCTGCCCCATCTGCCACAGTCCCCCCATGTGCCCCCCCCCCCACATAAGCCCCATACATTTGTAACAGATTTGCTCCATCCATCCCATCACCATCAATTCGTGAACTCCCCCCTTTAGCCATCCAATCCATGTCCCCTCAGCTCTGCCCCATCCAGCCCAGCAAGGGCAAGCAGCCTTTATTAGTTTGCACTTGGCAATCTCCAGCCCCTCCCCCAGTGTGTTTATTTCTAACTAGACACCCCCTGCGACAGCCCCATGGCCAGACATTCACCTCTCACCACATACCTTTAAATGGACCTTTACAAGAAGTGTTTGAGTACCCCTGACCTAGCGAATGGTAGTCAAAATCCAAATATTGGCGGGGCAAGTTGTATGCTGACTGGGTACACTTCCTGACTTAGAACTGAGGTCAGTTAGCAGTTTTCTCGAGCCATTGCACCTATCTAAAATTGCGTGTCTTTTAACAAATGTCCCCATTGCTGTAGAGTTGCTTAATATTACAAATAGTGGTTTTTTTGATTAACTTCAAAAACAATGCTCATGTGTGTGTTTACCTTGTTTGGTTTTCTCTTCTTCAGCCCAGCATGATCCCTCAGCAAGGGTAAACTCACCCCCCAGTTTGCTTATGCCTACCAGGTCCGTACAGCATAGGAGCCCAGATCCGAGATTTCCGGTAAGTTAATTTAGTACCATAAATACTACCAAGTGCTTATGCATGTGTTAAACTGATGGAATCCCAAATTTGGACACCAACTTACCCTTTTTTTTTATATGTCCCTACAGACCCGCACAATCATGGAAGATATCATGGAAATGGAGGAAGCTGATGTCTCCCTGCAGGGCACGTCCGATGACCTCCCCCTGGGTCCCAATCTGGAACTGCTCCCTAATGTTTCTCTGGCCAATCCTCAGCAGCAGAGTGAATCTCCATCCATTGTGCATGCACATGGGGAGACTGACACAACAGTCCCCAGTGTTCACTCTGCTGCTGAGGATTTGCAAAGCATGCCTGTTGCTGTTGAGGGGACGACACAACGCGGCAGGGCACGCCCAAGAGCCAGGGTAATTGTGCGGCGGACTCCATTACGCCGCCCCACAATTTCCCAGGGGAGGCAGAGTGCCCTGCTTCAATTATGGACCCAAGAAAGGGACTCTTATGAAGCACAGCTCGTTACAGAGCGTGAGGAAAGGCATGCCGACATGGTCACCATCAATACCAGCTTACAGGGCATCCTCGCGGAGTTGCGTACCCTCAACAGCAACATGGTAACTGCAAGTAATGGCATCCAGTCAGCCATGGCTGAGATGACCAATATGCAGAGAAACATTGTGGAGCAGTTTCAAATTCACAATGCTGCCATGGCCCAGGCTAGGTCCCATCCACATGGACCTCCACCTGGACCTCCACCTGGGTATTATGGGCAGCCACCATATTAAGCCATGATTGTGTGGGACATCTTTTCTCTTACCCCCCACTGTATTTACTTGTCCTTTGAGGTTTCAAACAATCCATTTTGTGTTGCTCATGCAGGTTGTGTTTTGTATTTGCTCCCATATAGCTCCTTAGAGTAATGATTAAGGCCACTAGCCAATGCCATAGGTCTATGTGGAGTGTATCTGGCCACTTATGGCTTTAAATATGTATTTGGTTTGTGCTCCTCCTGTTTGCAGACATGTTTGTGTGACATTATGGCCATGCCCAAATATCCCTGGGCACAGGCAATATTAATGACTGGACTAGGCTGGCCTTTGGACTGGGTGTCCTTGTTTGGTTGTGCCACTCACTTCCAGGTGTAGATGTGTTTATTTTTTGTTTGTTATCTCATGCCTTTTTAACCACAGTTGTATGTGGAATGTTTTATGTTAAGCCAAATAACTATAATTATACAAAGTAAAACAAAATTTAAATTTACTATACTTGTGGCGTTTTTCCTGGAAACACAGTTTAAATCAGCTTGGGCTAAACCAGATCCTTTTTGGTTTAAGAGGTGTAACAATGCAAATATCAAGCTAAATAAACAACATGAAATACATTAGGCAACAATTAAGGGAAACATTTTTTTATTTAAGGTAATGCCACATTACGGCAAACCAACATATTGAACCAAAAGGCTAAGACAGACACACAGAATGTTGCAAAACGAAACAAAATTAACTAAAATGCTGCAATATCAAGTTTGCTCGAACTGATTGTCCAGACTCACTGGGTGGGCCAACATAATTTCCCACATCATCCTCTAGGGCTGTAGAGGGCAGACTATCCACATAACGTGGTACACGTTCGAGTATAGCAAAATTGTGCAAAACAGCACATGCCATGATGATGTCGATCACTTTTTTGGGATCATATTGCAGGGCGCCCCCAGTATGGTCCAAACAACGAAAACGGGTCTTCAACAGCCCAAAGGCCCTCTCCACAACAGCCCTGGTCTTGCGGTGCGCACGGTTGTATGCTTCCTGAGAGGCATCCTGGGGCCGCAGCACAGGCGTCATGAGCCAGGGGAGAAGTGGGTACCCGGAATCACCTTAACAAGACAATGAAATTTCATAAACATTAAAAAGGCAAGAGAACAAACACAAAGAATTTGACATATATCCAAATGATGTAAGGTAAAGGGCGTAAAAATACACCCAGGGCACATTTGCAAAATAACTATTGCCACTAATGGAGTACATAAATAAAAATGCCGCTTAAATATACAAAATAATTATAAAACATCTGCACGGGCAAGGGCAGGTAGAATTTACCGATATTTTGGGTTTTCGGACATGTTACAATTAGGATGCTGCTGAGGGCCACTCAACATTTATCTAAAGAATACAATGTATGCAGTTTAAGTCCACTTTGACATTTAAAGACCAATACTACAAAAGGAACCTAAACTAACAGACACTTGGGGATCAACTCACAACCAATATATTTAGGGACATGGAACTTACAGACATCCTAACTAAAGGGAAAACATTCTGAAGGACAAAGTGAGGCAAGCATTTTGGTTGGGAGTTCAGAAAAGAAGACCCAACTAAAATGCAGTTTCAGGCTTATGTAAAGAATACCAAAACAGAAATATCCACAAATAACAGATTAGGCTGAAATGTAATACCAAATAAATAGGACACACTTACCAAGCAGCCATGCACCCGAAAATTCACCTGACTCAAATCTCCGAAACAACCCAGATCGTCTGAGTATATAGGAGTCGTGAGACGATCCGGGGTAGCCGGCAAGGACACTCAGAAAACGCATGTCCGGCCCAACCACGGCCTGGACATTAAGGGAGTGTCCCATTTTTCGATTCCTTAAGGGAAAAGCATAAAAAAAGGGTAATTAATAATTGAAAAAAGGATCAAAAATTTAAAACATGTCTGCACTCTATTGGAAACTACTAATGAAAAGCCTAAATAAGGCATGTACACAAATGAGGCCAAAAAAAATATGCTGCCGCAAAGGAAAAAAGGTTACATTACACGTTGGGCAACATAATAAGCTAAAACAAAATATCAATACCTATATATATACTCGTCGGCTGCCCTAGGTACAAGTGCCACATGTGTGCAGTCAACAGCACCAATAACGTTGGGCATGTCGGCCACATTATAAAAACCAAGCTTAATGGCGTTTCTGGCTGCCATATCATCAGGAAAAAAAATATATTTTGGAGTTATGGCAGCCATGCCTTCCAAAAATTTAGATAGTGCGCGGCTCAGCGTAGGCTGGGACATCCCCACGGAGAGGGCACCCAGCCTCTGGAACGAGCCGTTCGCCAAAAATTGCAGGCAGCCAAGCATCTTGGTCATACCTGAAATTGCTTGCCCCTTCCTTGTGGTGCGGGCTAACCATGGCCGCAGCTCACTATATAATTTATGCAGGGAAGCGCGATTAAGCCTGGTCAGCTCGAACAGCTCAACATCATTCATGCTATCGATGTTCATGCGACGACGCAGGGGCAATCTGCTCTCAGACATCTGGATCAACTCAATGCCAAAAAGCATAAGCCCTTGATGTGCCACAAACTCGCTCCTCTCCATCCTACTCCCGAGGCCAAATAGCTGCCGGCAAACATTTCGTAAAGCAGCTCTTTAATGGGCTTCAAAACAATTAGCAATCACCTCTCTGAATTGGTCGCAAGCCCATGTGAAGGACGTAAAAAATAGGATCTGACGCAAATAATACGATTTGGACGGGAAAAAGACACGAACTAACGCAAAATATACGATTCCCGTACGAAATGCGTATGTTCATATACGTCTATGCGCGAACGATCGTGCGAATACGAAATGGGCAAAAAAACAAGAAAAAATGACAAACACCCACCCAAACTTACGAATCTCGATCCGAAATCAATTAACTTTTGCTCTTTGAATCGAGGGGCTAGTCTACCTAGAGTTTTTGTCACCCTCTTTTGCCAGACCATTTTTCACTATTTTGCGCCACACATGTTAAACTAATTTTTTGAAGGGATTTTCTGGGAAATGTATATATTGTGTTTTTCAGCAAAGTCTGAACTTTAACATGAAATGTCTTGTTTGTCGTTTGTTAAGTGTATTCTCAATATTTCTGGGTAAAATATGTACCTGGGACCTCCCACTCATTCCCCAGTATAAAGATAGCAGTAAGGTAAAGGGACCAGGAAAGCCAATTAAAAACTAACAAAGGTTCACCATATAAAGGATCCAGAATACAAAAGGGCAGGGTGAAGCGGGTGTATGACATACTTATAATACCCATTTTAGAGGTGAGTATTCACAAAATGGTATTATTCTTATGGTATTATTATTATTTGACATGCTGAGTGAAATGCAGGGGAATAACCGAAACCCTCCATTAAATGTCACTGGTCTAACCAAGGAAGAAGCCCAGCACCGTCTCAAGCAGATAAAAATCGATAAATCACCGGGACCAAATGACATACATCCTCGTGTTTTAAGGGAGTTATGTACAGTAATAGACAAGTCGTTATTTCTAATATTTGTGGATTCCATAACTACAGGGTCTGTTCCGATGGATTGGCGCTTGGCAAATGTGGTGCCAATATTCAAAAAGGGATCTAGGGGGGAACCTGGGAACTACAGACCGGTAAGCTTAACATCTGTGGTGGGCAAGCTGTTTGAAGATTTCTTAAGGGATACTATCCTGGAGCACCTTGGGGAAAATGACCTTATTACTTCATATCAGCATGGATTTATGAGGAATCGCTCCTGCCAGACAAATCTAATCAGCTTTTATGAGGAGGTAAGTTCAAGATTGGATCAGGGGGAGTCATTGGATATCATATATCTTGACTTTTCTAAAGCATTTGATACTGTGCCACATAAAAGGCTGGTACAAAAGATGAGAATGCTTGGACTGGGGGAAAATGTGTGCAGATGGGTGGGAAATTGGCTTAATGATCGGAAGCTGAGGGTGGTTATCAATGGTACACACTCAGATTGGGTCACTGTTACTAGTGGAGTACCACAAGGGTCAGTTCTGGGACCAATTCTCCTCAATATATATATATAAATGACATTGGGTATGGATTAAACAGTAAAGTCTCAATCTTTGCAGATGATACTAAGCTGAGTAAAGTAATTAAAACAAAAGAGGACAGCAGACAGCTACAAACAGATTTAGATAAATTGGAAGCATGGGCAGTTAAATGGCAAATGAAGTTTAACACAGATAAATGTAAGGTTATGCACATGGGAAGGAGAAATCTGTGTCATGATTACACACCAAATAAAGAAACACTTGGTAAAACAACAATGGAAAAGGACCTAGGGGTTTTAGTTGACAATAAGCTCAACTGTAGTAATCAATGCCAGACAGCTGCTGCCAAGGCAAATAGGATCATGGGGTGCATCAGGAGGGGCATAGGTGCTCATGACCAGAGCATCATTTTACCCCCGTACAAGTCACTGGTCAGACCCCATATGGAATACTGTGTACAGTTCTGGGCACCTGTGCTTAAGAAGGACATATCAGAACTGGAGCACGTTCAAAGAAGGGCAACAAAGTTAATAAAAGGAGTGCGGGGGCTAGAGTACCCGGAAAGATTGTCCAAGTTGGGTTTATTTAGTCTAGAAAAAACGATTGAGGGGTGATCTAATAACTATGTATAAATAAATTCGGGGTCAATACAAAGATCTGTCCCACAATCTATTTATACCCCGGAGTGTAACCATAACCCGGGGGCATCCACTAAGGTTAGAGGAAAGGTGCTTTCTCCACCGACATAGGAGGGGATTCTTCTCTGTAAGAGCAGTGAGACTATGGAACTCACTGCCAGAGGAGGTAGTAATGATGGATACAGTAAAAACATTCAAAAGTGGCCCCGATGCCTTCCTGGCATGTAATAACATTTCCAGCTATGGCTACTAGACCACTGGAAGGAGTTAAACAGGCTGAACTGGATGGACTAAAGTCTTTATTCAGCCTTACATACTATGTTACTATGTCACACACCCCACTTCAAGACATTCATTACATGTGGGACATCCAATAGCAGTGTCCATAAAGGGCAGGGATCCAAAAAACAAGGCAACAAGGCACAAACTTAAACCACTGCAGCTTGCAGAACTTTGCGGCCAAAAACAGCATCCGCTGAGGCCCGCACATCAACCTTGTAAAACTTAGCAGAATAGGCCCCAACAATGGCCTGGCGAATCCATTTACTAATGGAAGACTTGGCAGGAGCCAAACCCTTCCTAGGCCCAGAGGGCACCACAAAAAGAGCGTCAGTCCTACGAAAAGGGGAAGTAGCCACCAAATAGTACTTCACACAGCGAACCACATCCAAAGAATGCAAAACCCTCTCCTTGTCATTGCTGGGCTTAGGACACAAGGAGGGTAGAACAATATCCTGATTAAGATGAAAAGCAGAGACCACCTTAGGAAGGAAATCTGGCTTGAAGCGGAAAACAACCTTGTCCTGATGCCTCTCAAAGTAAGGGGCCTTAATGGACAAGGCTGCCAACTCCGAAACACGCCGAACAGAAGTAATGGCAACCAGGAAAACAACCTTCTGAGTAAGCGCAGAAAGCGCAATATCCTGCAAAGGTTCAAAAGGAGGACCCTGCAAAGCAGAAAGAACCAAGTTCAAATCCCAAACTGGGAGCAAAGGCTTCCTAGGAGGCCGCACATGCGTAACCCCCTGGAAAAAGGTCTTAACCAGAGGATGAAGAGCAAAAGACTTTTGAAAGAAAACCGCCAGGGCAGAAACATGTCCTTTCAGCGTACTAAGCTGCAAACCTAGGTCCAGACCATGTTGCAGAAATTCCAAGACCCTATGGATAGAAAATGCCCTGCAAGGCAAGGCCCTGACCTCACACCAATCAATATGAGACCTCCAAATCCTATAGTAGGCAGAGGAAGACTTCTTTCTAGCCCTAACCAGAGTCTGAATGACAGTATCAGAAAGACCTTCCTCCTTCAAGATGGAGGTTTCAGCAGCCACGCCGTCAAAGCCAGCGTTGGTAAATTGGGGTAGAGCAGGGGACCCTGAGTGAGTAGATCCGGCAGAAGTGGCAGAACTAACTGATCCTCTGCCAACCTTACCACGTCTGCGAACCAAACCTGTCTTGGCCACCTTGGAGCCACCAGGATTGCTGACGCGCCCTCTAGGGCCAGCTTGTGCACCACTTTGCCCACCATGGGAAACGGAGGGAACAGGTATAGAAACCCCAGATCCCTCCAGTTCAGAGACATGGCATCCGCTGCCAGAGCCAGCGGATCCCGCGAGAGAGACACAAATGCCGGAAGCTTGTGATTGTGACGAGAGCCAAAGAGGTCCACTTCCGGAGTCCCCCACCGGAGGCAAAGCGACCGAAAAACCTTGGGGCAGAGCGACCATTCCCCCCGGCGAGATGACCCCCTGCTCAGGGAGTCCGCCTCCGTGTTCTCCACTCCCGGAATGTACACTGCCAAGATGCATGGGACATTGCCCTCTGCCCAATCCAGAATTAAAGACACTTCCCTGAGGGCACGCCTGCTGCGAGTCCCTCCCTGGTGATTGATGTAGGCGACCGCCGTCCAATTGTCCGACCAAACTTGAACCGGTAGTCCCCGTAATTGATGAGTCAAGTGAGCCAGAACCAACCTGATGGCTCTCAGCTCCAGAACATTGATGGGATCATGAGCCTCCTGAGGCCCCCACAGCCCCTGAAACTGAAGATCCTTCCAAAATTCCCCCCAACCTGACAGGCTGACATCCATAGTGACCGTCTCCCAACGAGGGGTCAGAAAAAAACCTGCCCCTCGTCAGATTGCTCGGTTTCAGCCACCACCGAAGGGAACGCCGCACCCGGGGAGACGAACTGATCCAATGACAGCGGGGACCCGTCCCAGGCCGCCAAGGGAACAGCCTCGAACGATGCCACCATCAATCCCACCAGTCGCATTCCCTAGCCGGATGGACGGGCGGGGGATGGATAGGAGACGCTGAGTCATTTCCTGAATAAAAAGAACCTTGGCTCGGGGGAGGAACACCCTGGCCTGAGAAGTATCCAGAGACATTCCCAGGAACTCCACCACCCTGGAGGGAGTGAGGCAGGACTTGGGATAGTTGATCACCCAACCGAAACTCTCCAGAGTGGACACCACGGTCCTGGTATCCAGCTGCGCCTGACTGAGGGAAGACGCCATGATGAGAAGATCGTCCAGATAGGGCACGATGCGGATACCCCTGGCTCTGAGGATGGCCATCACTCCTGCCAACACCTTGGTAAAAACCCTTGGAGCCGAGGTAAGGCCAAACGGAAGAGCCACAAACTGAAAATGACGATTGTCCACGACAAACCTGAGGAATATCTGGTGTGCCGGAAATATTGGAATATGCAGGTAAGCATCCTTGATGTCTATGGATGTTATGAAGTCCCCCTGACGAAGTGAGTGGATGGCTGAGCGCAGAGTTTCCATACGGAACTTCCGGGGACGAACGAACCTGTTGAGCAACTTCAGATCCAGAATGGGACGAACGGATCCGTCCTTCTTGGGCACCGTGAACAAATTGGAATAGAAGCCCAGGCCCCGGTCTGAGTGAGGCACCAGACAGATGACAGCCATGTCCAAGAGACTTGCTACTGCCGCCCGAAGCCCCTGGGCGGCCAGAGGATCTGACGGCACCGAGAACTGAAGAATCTGGGAGGGGGCCGGAACTCGAACTCCAGATTGTAACCGGAATACACCACTTCCTGAATCCACCTGTCCGAGACCTCTTGGACCCAGACCCGGGAGAAGAGTTGCAGCCGTCCCCCCACCCGCAAGGGTGAGGGCGCCCCCTCATTGCTGAGACGGCTTGGCAGTGGCTCTAGGCTTGGAGCCCCAACTGTGTCCTGGACGGGCCCGACCCCTGCCCCTAGTCCAGGAATCACCTCTGGACGAACCCCTGCCAACTCTAGCCCCACGAAAGGACTGAGAGAAGGAAGCCGCCCCCCGAAAGCGGCGACGCTGCTTTTTACGCTGAGGTAACTTACCTCCCTTTGCCACCGAATACAATCTCTCTCCAAAGAGCCGCAACCCCACAAAGGGAAGGGCCGTAAGCTACTTTTTGGACACAAAATTAGCCGCCCACTGGCGTAACCAAACCGACCGCCAGATAGCCACAAGCAAGGCCGAAGCTCTGCTACACATCACCAATGTGTCGTCCAAGGCGACACAGCACAAAGGACAAAAATAACTCACAGCGCTTAAGGTCGGCAAACTCCTCACTAGCCGGGTCAAGCCCGGAAGAGGTCAACAGTCCTCTAACAACCGACCTGGCAGCTACCAATAAAAGCACAGAAGCACAAACCGGCCGCAAGGCCGACCCAACACTGGCAAAACCATGACAAGCCATCTGGTCAATGTGTTTATCCTCACCATCCTTGAGAGTAGTGCACTCCGGAGAATGCAGGACTGAGGAGCTGGACAACCCCAAAACAGGAGCATCCACCTCGGGGGGGGGGGGGGGAACCAGTGCTTCACCGCGTCCGCCGGAAAGGGATATTTTTTGTCCCAACTCGGGGGGACACCCGGAAGCCGAGTCGGTCTCTCCCATTCCTTGAGAATGATGCCATCAAAATGCTTTTGATAAGGAAATTCCAAGCGCGGCTTGGTCACCTCAAAGAACTCCCCCTTCAGCGGAGGAGCCGCCTCGGGGGGAGAAATAGCCAGGACCTCAAACATATGAGCCAGGACCCTAGAGGTATCCAAGGAATCCCCCTGGCCCTGCTCGCTATCAGCGCCCACAAACTGCTGATCATCGGAGCACTTAGACTCCTCATACAGCTCCCCTTCCTCACGCGGGGAACAATCAGACCAATCCAGGGAGTCAAACTCCTCCATATCAAGGGCCTGCGCAGCTGTATACAAATGTTTTCGCTTTGCCGTGGCCTTTTTAGCAACGGCACTGGAAAACAATTTTTCAAGATTGGCCAATCTGGCACACACCTCAGATTGCGACTCCCCGCCAATGACCACATCACACGGGGTACGTGTCAAGCTAGCAAATGTCCAAAGAGTTAATAACAGCAATGCCCAGCAACCCCAGTGAGGGGCATAATCAATAAATAAAACTGATGGGCCACAGGCCACTCACCCGACCTTCACCCCTCCGGAGTCCCGCACGCCAGGCTGGAAGGCGCGTAGTGTGCAGAGGAAGAGGGAGGGCGGGCCGGCGCGGTTCGCGCGTCGCGCCCAGCCCCGCCCCGCCCCTCCTGGCCTGAGGCCGGGACCTGAAACCGGCACCCGCAGCACGGGGGCGGACCATAGGGGCGCGCGCAAGCGCCCGGCCCTCCGCCCTGAGGAGAAGAGGCTCCTCTTGGGCGCCTGCAGCCGCCATTGTTTTTAACACGCCGGAGGCCGGCGCCGCGGGGCCACCGGCGCCAGCCTGAATAGTAAAACATGCACAACACACACACAAAAGTAATAAAAAGGGTATCCGGGAGAGGGGGATTCCATGCTAGGGTAGGGTAGGTCACCAACCCGGTTAGCCGCCTACCCCTTGTTATGTGGTCTCACGGCTCCTGAGCACCTAGGGTGCCATCTACCATTGCCCGGACCAACAGCCTAGGCTGGGAGGCAAGTAATGTAAATAAAGGGATCCGGGCAGGAATAGAAGAATAGAGGGCTGGGAGTCATCCCGGCTACCTGCAAGGAGGAGACATCCATCTTCTGACTTGCTCGCTGTCTGCAGAGATGAAAGACTGGGGAATGAGTGGGAGGTCCCAGGTATTTATGGGCCGGGAGGGTCTTACCTTTTTTAAGGACATCTCTGCAAGATCGCCATCTACAGGTCAGTATACCCCACATGTAATGAATGTCTTGAAGCGGGGTGTGTGACATACTTAGAATAATAAAAAAAATATTTTTTACAATTTGTGCTGTTTTTTGTGTAATATAAAATTTGATTTAAGTTTGCATATAAAATCCCCTTTTCTCCTGGTTACAATGGTACCACATATGTATTGGTAGATGCCCCTTCCTACACAGGAGACTTCCTGAAACTGATAGCGCTTTAGGAGATTTTTAGATAAAATAAAACTACGCTATGCGCACCTTGCAGTTTTTCATTAAAAACAACCATTTACAATCGAAATACCCCCCCACAAACTATATATTATCTGGAAGTGCACACATCAAGCTTTCTAGCTTACCAGGCTTGTTGATATGGCCATAGTTTTCTGGAAGTAATCTCTCAATTCTTTAGTTGCACAGGGTTTCCCTAAAAAAAAGAATAAAAAAGAAGAACCAAAGCCACAAAAAGGCATCTGAAAAAGCAAGGTCCCCCAAACAGAACAATACCCAACATGCATAGGTACTGTCAAGGGAAGAGTTGCCAAACTCCTCAAAGTAAAGCATGCGCCTAACGGTGATTTTACTTGAAAATTTCAGCTCTGCAGACAAATGGGTTGATTCAAAGAAACATGTAACAGCTTGGATTTGGCTCACGATCATCCTATTTTTCACGTCCGCTCGTGCGTTCGTATGAACTTGCGAGTGATTCAATAAGCAAATACGTTTCTATCCTAAAAGATACGTCCGTTCGTATGATATCTCCCGAACTTGCCTCAGTCAGTTGGCAATCGTAAAAATCACGTTCATGTGCTCACCTGTTGCGGCGGCAGCCTGTTTTTTCGGCTGCTTCCATCGTCAACCTCTTCCAATTACTTGCGTTTGCCTCTGGTTTTCATTGGTTTTTGGCCTCTTAGATTCGTGCGTTCGTATGTTTATAAGATCTTGCGCATGCGCACCCTCAACCAGAAACTTACCTAAACCCCTTAGCGCTTGCATCCAACTTCATTTCTCGGTCCCTCAAACTTACCTAAACCCCGTAGCGGCTGCATCCAACTTCATTTCTCGGTCCCTCAAACTTACCTAAACCCCTTAGCGGCTGCATCCAACTTCATTTCTCGGTCCCTCAAACTTACCTAAACCCCTTAGCGGCTGCATCCAACTTCATTTCTCGGTCCCTCAAACTTACCTAAACCCCTTAGCGCTTGCATCCAACTTCATTTCTCGGTCCCTCAAACTTACCTAAACCCTTTAGCGGCTGCATCCAACTTCATTTCTCGGTCTCTCAAACTTACCTAAACCCCTTAGCGCTTGCATCCAACTTCATTTCTCGGTCCCTCAAACTTACCTAAACCCTTTAGCGGCTGCATCCAACTTCATTTCTCGGTCCCTCAAACTTACCTAAACCCCGTAGCGGCTGCATCCAACTTCATTTCTCGGTCCCTCAAACTTACCTAAACCCCTTAGCGGCTGCATCCAACTTCATTTCTCGGTCCCTCAAACTTACCTAAACCCCTTAGCGGCTGCATCCAACTTCATTTCTCGGTCCCTCAAACTTACCTAAACCCCTTAGCGGCTGCATCCAACTTCATTTCTCGGTCCCTCAAACTTACCTAAACCCCTTAGCGCCTGCATCCAACTTCATTTCTCGGTCCCTAAAACTTACCTAAACCCCTTAGCGCCTGCATCCAACTTCATTTCTCGGTCCCTAAAACTTACCTAAACCCCTTAGCGCCTGCATCCAACTTCATTTCTCGGTCCCTAAAACTTACCTAAACCCCTTAGCGCCTGCATCCAACTTCATTTCTCGGTCCCTCAAACTTACCTAAACCCCTTAGCGCCTGCATCCAACTTCATTTCTCGGTCCCTAAAACTTACCTAAACCCCTTAGCGCCTGCATCCAACTTCATTTCTCGGTCCCTAAAACTTACCTAAACCCCTTAGCGGCTGCATCCAACTTCATTTCTCGGTCCCTCAAACTTACCTAAACCCCTTAGCGCCTGCATCCAACTTCATTTCTCGGTCCCTCAAACTTACCTAAACCCCTTAGCGCCTGCATCCAACTTCATTTCTCGGTCCCTAAAACTTACCTAAACCCCTTAGCGCCTGCATCCAACTTCATTTCTCGGTCCCTAAAACTTACCTAAACCCCTTAGCGCCTGCATCCAACTTCATTTCTCGGTCCCTAAAACTTACCTAAACCCCTTAGCGCCTGCATCCAACTTCATTTCTCGGTCCCTAAAACTTACCTAAACCCCTTAGCGCCTGCATCCAACTTCATGTTGACGACCCTAAAACTTACACAAACCACATAATGTACATATGTCTATATGTTTCTAAGCGTGTTTTTTCTTGTTTGTGTAATTGTTTTTGGGTGCGCATATTAGAAAAGACACATTTAGGAAGTCTTAAAATATAATTTATTTAAATTATTTTGAATTGTTTTTTTTTTTTTTCGTTTAAACATATTTTTTTTTTTTTTGGGTTTTGTTTAAAACCTCTTTTTTTTTTTTTTTTTTGGTTACAAACACATTTTTTTTGGTTTTACAAACAGATTGAACATTTTTTTTTTTTTTGGTTTTCCAAACATATTAAAAATAATTTTTTTTTTATTTAAAAACATAAATAAAATGTTTTTTTTTTTTTTTTATAACCAAAAAACTAAAAATTTAGAAAAAATTCTAAAATCTTAAAAACATTTAACAAAAGTAGCCAGGACCAAGGGCACTAATCCTCCTCCTCTTCTTCATCTGTTGGCCCCAACGTCGCCTGTATGGCCAGCAGCTCGGCCACCAACTCCTTGATTCTTTTTTTTTTTTCCTGCACGGTTTTTGGGATAATCCCTGTAAGCAAGAGAGAAATAAACATAAATAGGAGTCCCAGACCGGTTTGTATGCTGGAAATAGATTTGGGGTTAATCAAATACATGTAAATGCATGACATATGTCATTCTTCCAAGGGATAAAGTTAATGCATTTCCCACAGGTAAGTCTTTAAACTCCTTAAACCGGACCTTCAACATTATTTAATGAAAACCAATAACTATTCCCAAATGATTCTGCACCAGCACAAAGTACATTTGGGAGGTTTTTTGATTACAGCGCCGCCATCTGGACTCTGAAGCATAACACTTAATGAGGAGTGGAGAGTTGGATAAAGTACAGGGGAGTAGGTTACAGTGGTGCGTTGGGAATCCAGAGCATAGCTGGGTTGAGGGAAAGGTCATCAGTCCCACAATGCATCGCAGCACCTTACTTTTTTCAATCTGTATCCCATGCTGCCTGTAAATATTGCGCATTCCATATTCCGCAATATTGGTTTTGTTCAGTCTAATAACATGCATTAGATGGCTGAAGGGTGTTTTTCCATGTTTCAAATCTGTAGGTACAGTGTGTTGGCTAATTATTATGTTCTTAATACAAGTTAGGGTCCGCTTTAAGCTAACGAAGTGCCCACATGAAAGTGTGAACTACACATTGGCTACGCCTTTAGTTATGTGTGTGTTATTAGCTAACAAAACATTAATATGAATAATGGCATGGAGACTTACGGAGTTGGTGGCCGACAGATGGCTGGTTGGGGCCAACAGGCTGCCCTTGGTCCTGGCTATGCTGTGAAGAAGTCCCTGGAGAAACATGTGACATTTGGTTAGTATTTGTATAGAGTCACTATTCCCCACATATCTGGCTCCCAGTCTGGCTGACATCACTCACCTTCGCCAGGATCAACTTCCAGCATCTCTGCTGCCTCCTCCTCCACTATCTCACCCGCACCAGAAGCTTCTACAAATACATAATAAAGGATAACTTAGTTTTTGGCCTGCCATGTATATCTTTGTGCCTATACATGAAGAGTGACATACCAGAGCCTTCCCCATGCCTGGCCAGGTATGACTCCACGCCCACGCGGTTGGGCCCCTCCTCTGTGGTAAGGTCCAGGGGCTGGTCTGAGGAGGCCACAGAGGAGGGGTAGGTCCGTCGCCCGGGAGATCCACCACCTTCACTCACAGATGCAGACTCATGCAGCACTGGTCGGCCTGTACGCCTCCGGGTGCGGCGAATTCTGAAATCCATTTCCAACACTACCAAAGAAAAGTCATTATAAATAAAGGCAGAACTTATACATTTGGAACATATACCATGCAATTGCTTTGTACTTACTTGGGAAATGGATTCCAAAAAACCTCCGCACCCGGGGCATGTGCAGACGTTTCAGGTCCGACCAATGCTGCATTATCTGGGTGTGAGTGAAGGTGGTGCTAGTCACACGGTGTATTTCCGCGATGATCTCCCGGGCGATGTCCCTTTTCTCGCACACATTGGGCGCGAAGTCATACCGGCGCTGAAGCATGATCTGAAAAACATAATGGACACAGAGCTTTTACTTTTACACACAGACCCATATGTGTTGCATCACAAGTTGAGAATTTAATGTCATTAACACACACATTTCGAGTGGCAGCCATTTTTGGGGAGTGCCTTAAAGAGGACGTTGACTGTGAATGACAGTCTGGTCTTATGTTATATGTATCACACACCATGTACATACAGATAATAGCCAACATCAAGAATCAGCCCACCTGCATCTATGGCATGTTAGGATGGTTTAAACTTCCAAGATGTAGCCTAATGCTTAGGCTTTTGGACCACGTGTGTGGCTTCCCGTTGTGTTTTTATGGCTTAGGAAAACAGTGTTCCTCAAACATCCGCATCAAGGTCCGAGACAGGCCAGGTTTGCCAGCTCGCCCAGCTACTCCACAGGTTAATTAACTGTTGCTAAGCCGGACCTATTGGCCGAATTAGGACATCAGCATAGACAGTTGAAAACGTGGCCAGGCTCGGCCCTTGAGGATGAAGTGTGAGGAGCCAGTGATTAAACATTAAGAGACCCCAAACTAGTTCCAAACGCATCATTTACATTTAGGCCATCATTGACTATTAGATTAAAATGCACAGGCAGCCACTTACCAGCATGAGGATCTCTTCCTGTTGACGGGTGAAGATAGTGGGCGCCATCTTTATGCTTCTTCAAGGCAGCAGATAAGTGAAACCCCAGCGGTTTCCTGGTTCCGCTCGAACGTACGTTCGTACGAGCGCGTAGTCGTGCGCATAGGCGTCACACGCTGGGCTCATTATTTCAAGGTCCCTGCACCCAAAGCTCATTCTCTTTGAGCATTTGTGTACGATGGCACCGAAAAAGGCGATGAGCAAGCGACCCCAGCCAAGCAAGACCGCGGAGGGCCCAACAACAAGGTCCCAGCAAGGTCGGCGAAAACTGAGAGGCAAGACTCCCACCTCGGCCCCACCAAGGGACCCTGGACCCTCAGGTACCAAAAAAAGGGGCCCCAAGCCCCGTGCCCCTGCAGCCAAAAAGCTGGCAACTGCAGCACCCACCACCTCTGCCCCCAGAAGAGGCAGCACAAGTGAGCCCACACCGGCCATGCCTTCAAGTAGGGCAGTTCGGCAACCCATGCCCCGCAGCAGGGCCCGAAGCCCATCCAGGGCCCGAAGCCCATCCAGGGCCCGAAGCCCAGCCAGGGCACGAAGCCCAGCCAGAGGCCGCAGAACCCAATCCAGGGCACGAAGCCCAGCCAGAGGCCGAAGAACCCCATCCAGGGCCCGAACCCCATCCAGGGCCCGAACCCCATCCAGGGCACGAAGCCCAGCCAGAGGCCGCAGAAACCAATCCAGGGCCAGAAGCCCCTACAGGGCCCGAACCCCATCCAGGGCACGAAGCCCAGCCAGAGGCCGCAGAACCCAATCCAGGGCCCGAAGCCCATCCAGGGCCCGAAGCCCAGCCAGAGGCCGCAGAACCCTATCCAGGGCACGAAGCCCAGCCAGAGGCCGCAGAACCCTATCCAGGGCACGAAGCCCAGCCAGAGGCCGCAGAAACCAATCCAGGGCCAGAAGCCCCTACAGGGCCCGCCGAACCCCATCCAGGGCCAGAAGCCCCTACAGGGCCCGCCGAACCCCATCCAGGGCCAGAAGCCCCTACAGGGCCCGCCGAACCCAATCCAGGGCCAGAAGCCCCTACAGGGCCCGAAGAACCCCATCCAGGGCCAGAAGCCCCTACAGGGCCCGAAGAACCCCATCCAGGGCCAGAAGCCCCTACAGGGCCCGAAGAACCCCATCCAGGGCCAGAAGCCCCCGACCTGGCACCAGCCGGGAACAGAGCCCCCGACCTGGCACCAGCCGGGAACCTAGCCCCCCAAGAGGGCCCCGAATTGCAACCATGACCACATCTACACCTGGAAGTTCGGTGGCCAGCCACGCAAGAACACCCAGTCCCTTGGCCAGTCCAGTCCAGTCATTGGGAAGCCACCAATCCGGCCATTCCCCTACCCAGCCCCAGGCCATAATGTCACCACATGTGTCTGCACACATGGAGGAGCAGCCAAGCCAACCATCTGGCCGCACATTGCGCCGCGGCCAGTTGAGTGGGAGATTCTCCCATGACCAAAATATGGCATTGGCTAGTGGCCTTACATTATACTATGACGAGCTATATGGGAGCAAATCCAAACACACCACCAAGCAGCGCAAGATGGAATTGTTTGAAACCATCCTCCGACAAGTAAATGCAGCGGGGGAAGAGAGGAAAGATGTGTCCCAAATTCAGAAGAAAATCTCTGATCTGAAGTATGCTGTACGGCAAAAAGAAATTAAAAGGCATAATTACAGGTAAATAAATGTTTTCGCTAAATATAATGTTTTGGATGTACTGTATGCACCTTTTCTGAGTACCAAACGATTTTCTCTTTTCAGCATGAAAACTGGAGGTGGCTTTCCATCTAAATTGGAGTTTACCCCTGCTGAGGAGATTGTGCTTGGACTTCTCCATCCGGTCGCGGTCGGTGGACATGCTGGTCTAAGGGACACAGACTCACCGACCCGTACCCACGGTGAGTACTCTTAAATCTGCATGTTTGCCTGTTTGCTAAATAATCTACAGTTCACTAGTAACAAGATAACGGGATGCCCCTATGGTTTGCCTTGCTTGGCCTCGCACTACTGTGGCTGTTTGTGTCCTCTTTTGGTCCCTGGTAATCACACATTTAGGCCCACAGCCATTATGGCAAAGATCAAATGTCCAATTGGATTGTTAAAGTCATGAAGTTTCGCAAGATAAGTGATATATTTGGAATCAATCACAAAACACACATCATTATGTATGGGTTGCCTTTTGGTTGTGTGAGTTGTGTTTGAGTTAACAATTTAATTAGCCACCCACAAACATATCTGACCTAGAGCAGCGAGACTCAACTGGCGGCCCGGGGTCCCAATGCGGACCTTGGCACCACATTCAAGGACCCCTGCCCAGACAGCCCTGCACTCAGTTACTTCTGTGTTGACGTGCTCAGAGCTGCCCCCTTGATCGGCGATGTAGTGGTTGGTCTCCTGCCCAATGTGCTGGCTCCCTGAAACATAGCATTGCAATATGAAGTACTGCACAGGAAGTGGCATTGCAAGGTACACAGTAACTTTGTAAAAATTTCTCTGGCCACAATCGTGTCCCGCTGCCCCTGCTCTGGCCCATCTGCCACAGTCCCCCCATGCCCCCCCCCCCCCACATAAGCCCCATACATTTGTAACAGATTGGCTCCATCCATCCCATCACCATCAATACGTTAACTCCCCCCTTTAGCCATCCAATCCCTGTCCCCTCAGCTCTGGCCCATCCAGCCCATCAAGGGCAAGCAGCCTTTATTAGTTGGCACTTTGAAATCTCCAGCCCCTCCACCAGTGTATTTATTTTTAACTAGACACCCCCTGCGTCAGCACCATGGCCAGACATTCACCTCTCACCACATACCTTGAAATGGGCCTTTACAACAATTGTTTGAGTACCACGGACCTAGCGAATGGTAGGCTAAATCCCAAAATGTGCGTTGAAAGTTGTATGCTGACTGGGTACACTTCCTGACTTAGAACTGAGGTCAGTTAGCAGTTTTTGAGAGCCATTGCACCTATGTAAACTTGCGTGTGTTTGAACAAAGGTCACCATTGCTCTAGAGTTGAATAATATTACAAATAGAGCTATATTTGATTACCTATCCAAAAAAAGGTTATGTGTGTGTTTACGTGGTTTGTTTTTCTCTTCTTCAGCCCAGCATGATCCCTCAGCAAGGGTAAACTCACCCCCCAGTTTGGTTATGCCTACCAGGTCCGTACAGCATAGGAGCCCAGATCAGAGATTTCCGGTAAGTTAATTTAGTAGCATAAATACTACCAAGTGCTTAAGAATGTGTTAAACTGTTGAAATCCAAAATTTGGACGCCAACTTACACTTTTTTTTTTTATATGTCCCTACAGACCCGCACACTCATGGAAGAGATCCAGGACATGGAGGAAGATGATGATGTCTCCGTGCAGGGCACGTCGGATGAACTCCCCCTGGGTCCCAATTTGGAACTGCTCCATAATGTTTCTCTGGCCAATCCTCAGCAGCAGAGTGAATCTCCATCCATTGTGCTTGCACATGGGGAGACTGACACAGTCCCCAGTGTTCACTCTGCTGCTGAGGATTTGCAAAGCAGGCCGGTTGCTGTTGAGGGTACGACACCACGCGGCAGGGCACGCCCAAGAGCCAGGGTAATTGTGCGGCGGACGCCATTACGCCGCCCCACAATTTCCCAGGGGAGGCAGAGTGCCCTGCTTCAATTATGGACCCAACAAAGGGACTCTTATGACGCCCAGCTCGTTACAGAGCGTGAGCAAAGGCATGCCGACATGGTCAACATCCATACCAGTCTACAGGGCATCCTCGCGGAGTTGCGTACCCTCAACAGCAACGTGGCCAATGCAAGTAATGGCATCCAGTCAGCCATGGCTGAGATGACCAATATGCAGAGAAACATTGTGGAGCAGTTTCAAATTCACAATGCTGCCATGGCCCAGGCTAGGTCCCATTCACATGGACCTCCACCTGGACCTCCACCTGGGTATTATGGGCAGCCACCCTATTAAGCCATGGGTGTGTGGGACATCTTTTCTCTTAACCCCCACTGTATTTACTTGTCCTTTGAGGTTTCAAACAATCCATTTTGTGTTGCTCAGGCAGGTTGTGTTTTGTATTTGCTCCCATATAGCTCCTTAGAGTAATGCTTAAGGCCACTAGCCAATGCCATAGGTCTATGTGGAGTGTATCTGGCCACTTATGGCTTAACATATGTATTTGGTTGGTGCTCCTCCTGTTTGCAGACATGTTTGTGTGACATTATGGCCATGCCCAAATATCCCTGGGCACAGGCAATATTAATGACTGGACTAGGCTGGCCTTTGGACTGGGTGTCCTTGTTTGGTTGTGCCACTCACTTCCAGGTGTAGATGTGCTCGATGTTTTTTTGTAATGTTATCCATTTGGAACCACAGATGTATGTGGACTGATTTCTGTGAAGCACTATAATTTTTCCTTTTCAAAGTAAAAAAAAAACTTCACTTACAATACTTGTGGCGTTTTTAGTGGGAAGACATTTTAAACAGCTTGGGCTAAACCAGATAATTTTGGTTTGAAGAGGTGTAACAATGCAAAGCTAAAGCTAAGGAAACTACATGAAATACATTAGGCAACAATTAAGGTCTAAATGTTTTACTTAGAGGTAATGCCACATTACGGCAAAACAACATATGTAACAAAAAGGATAACACAGACACACAGAATGGTGAGACAGGGAAAAAAGTTAAGTAAAATGCTGGCTGATCAGGTTGGCTCGAACAGATTGGCCAGACTCACTGGGGGGCCCCACAAAATTCTCGACGTCATCCTCGATGGCTGAAGAGGGCAGGCTGTCCACATAACGTGGGACACGTTCCATAATGGCAAAATTGTGCAAAACAGCACATGCCATTATAATGTCGATCACTTTCTTGGGATCATATTGCAGGGCCCCCCCAGTATGGTCAAGGCAACGAAAACGTGTCTTCAGCAGACCAAAGGCCCTCTCCACAACAGCCCGGGTCTTGCGATGCGCACGGTTATACGCTTCCTGAGAGGCATCCTGGGGCCGCAGCACAGGCGTCATGAGCCAGGGTAGAAGTGGGTACCCGGAATCACCTTAAACAGAGAATTAAATGTAATCAAAATTAAAAAGGCAACACAACCAACACCAAAAATTTCACAGATATCATAATGATGTAAGGTAAAGTGTTCCCAAAAAAAAACAGGGCACATTAGGGCCCCCAAAAATTCCACTAAGGTATAACCTAAATAAAAATGGCACTTCTATATACCAATTAATTACCAAACATCTGCACGGCCAAGGGTATTTGGATTTTACATATATTTGTAGTTTTCAGACATGTTACAATTAGGATGCTGCTGAGGGCCTATCCACATTTCTCTGGAAACTACAATGTATGCAGTTTAAGTCCACTTTGACATTTAAAGACCAATAGTACAAAAGGAGCCAAAGGTCAAAGATCCTTGGGTATAAACTCCAAACCAATATATTTAGGCACAAGGAACTTACAGACATCCTAACTAAAGGGAAAACATTCTGAAGGCCAAAGCGAGGCAAGCATTTTTTTGGGAAGTTCATAATATATGAGCCAAGAAAAAGGCAGTTGGACGCTTATGTAAAGAATTCCAAAACAAACATATCAACAAATACAAGATTAATGCCACATTTAAGAACACACAAATAGGACACACTTACCAAGCAGCCATGCCCCCGAAAATTCACCTGCCTCAAATCTCCGAAACAACCCAGATCGCCGGAGGATATAGGAGTCGTGGGACGATCCGGGGTAGCCGGCAAGGACACTCATAAACCGCATATCCGGACCAACCACGGCCTGGACATTAAGGGAGTGTCCCATTTTACGATTCCTTAAGGCAAAAACATACAAAAAGGGTAATTGATTTTTGACCCAAAATAATAAATTAACCACAAAACATGTCTGCACTCTATTGGGAAAGACTAATGAAAAGCCGAGATAAAGCAGCTACACAAATGAGGGATAAACAAATATGCTGCCGCAAAGGAAAACAGGTTACATGACACGTTGGGCAACATAATAACCAATCTCAATACCTATATATATACTCGTCGGCTGCCCTAGGTACGAGTGCCACATGTGTGCAGTCAATTGCACCAATAACGTTGGGCATGTCGGCCACATTATAAAACCCAAGCTTAATGGCGTTTCTGGCTGCCATATCATCAGGAAAATAAATATATTTTTGAGTTATGGCAGCCATGCCTTCCAAAAATTTAGACAGTGCGCGGCTCAGCGTAGGCTGTGACATCCCCACAGAGAGGGCACCCAGCCTCTGGAACGAGCCGTTCGCCAAAAATTGCAGGCAGCCAAGCATCTTGGTCATACCTGAAATTGCATGTCCCTTCCTTGTGGTGCGGGCTAACCATGGCCGCAGCTCACTATATAATTTATGGAGGGAAGCGCGATTAAGCCTGGTCAGCTCGAACAGCTCAACATCATTCATGCTATCGATGTTCATGCGACGACGCAGGGGCAATCTGCTCTCAGACATCTCGATCAACTCAATGCCAAAAAGCATAAGCCCTTGATGTGCCACAAACTCGCTCCGCTCCATCCTACTCCCGAGGCCAAATAGCTGCCGGCAAACATTTCGTAAAGCAGCCCTTTAATGGGCTTCAAAACAATTAGCAATCACCTCTCTGAATTGGGCGCAAGCCCATGTGAAGGACGTAAAAAATAGGATCGGACGCAAATAATACGATTTGGACGGGAAAAACACATGAACTAACGCAAATTATACGATTCTCGTACGAAATGCGTATGTTCATATACGTCTATGCGCGAACGATCGTGCGAATACGAAATGGCCAAAAAAACAAGAAAAAATGACAAACACCCACCCAAACTTACGATTCTCGATACGAAATCAATTAACTTTGGCTCTTTGAATCGAGGGGAAAGTGCGCACCTTGCATTTTTTCAAACAAAACAGCCCTTTACTTTTGGAATACCTCCACAAACCTCCCTGAAAGTACATACAATAAGCTTTCTAGGCGTACCCAGCTTATTGTAGTGGCTTCATCTTTCTGGACGCATTCCCTCGAAGAATTCTTTGATTGCACATGGTTTACCTTAAAAAATGAATAAAAATTGCAGGAATTTCCCAGAAAATTATATATTTTCTTTTTGTGGCAGAGTTTAGGTTTTAACATGAAATTTCTCGTCAGTAATTTTTCCACTGTTTTTTTTTAAATATTTTTAAGTAAATTGTCTCATTTATTTCAAATACAACATTTATTTTATTAAATCCATATTGCATGTGAAAGCCCTATTTCTCCTGATTACAAAGGTACCACATATGTAGTGGTAGCCCCCATTCCTGCCCAGGAGACCCCTCAAACTTTAACATTTACAAATAAAATAAAACTACTATCCACACTATAAAGGGTTAAAAAAATGGCATGAGGTCCAGAGGGAGGGGTTAAAAACCATTAAAAATACCCCATAGCAGCATAACCAGCTACGAGGGCTTGTAGAACAGGGCGCAGGAGCCAGCACAGGCTAAATGGTCCCTGGGTCCTTCTGCCCCTCTTTGGGGAGGCAGGTAATGGGGGGGCTGGGGGTTAATGGCAAGTCACCCGCTAGCTGCAGGTGACTTGCCAGACCCAGAGCCTTGTGAACGGGTATTAGGGGCCCCTAGATCCCTTACCAGTTCACAAAGGGTTAAATGTAAAAAAAACACAGACAAAAAAATATAGTATTTTTTTTTTTTTTTTTTTTTTTTTAATAGTTACCTCCCATCCATCCCAGAGCACTGTGTCCCACGCTGATCACTTTGGCTTCTGCTCTACTGGAAGCCTTTTATACCTGCTGGGTGACAAGGTAACATGGGGTTAATTTAAAAAAAATTAATGACATAGGGTCCCCTCTTCTGGGGAGGCATTTTTTGGGGACTTTTAAGGGTTAAAAACCTTTACAAATTTCCCAAAAATTGGCGTGAGGTCCCCCCTACCCAGCCTGGAGACCAGCTATAGGGGCTTGTAGAATACGGCACAGGGGCCAGCTTTGGTGGCACTCTACCCTGCCAGCTACAAGCCCCAAAGCCTAATGGCCACGGGCTCTTACGCCTGTTTTTTTCTTTACTCACCTCTGATCGTCAGCTTCTCTGTCCCTCGCCAATCCGATGGCAGATGCAGTGAGGGGGGGCAGGGGATTAGAGGATCCCATGCCCCTCTCCTCCTCTGGCCGGCGATCATCGCATCTGCCAACTGTCAGGCTGGGAGCGGGATGACATCAGCACGGTGCTGTAATCCACCCTGCCCCCAAAGGGTTGGGGCTAGTCATGAAGATGGTGACACCCATGGAAGTAGCAGAGGGAGAGGGACTGTCGGGCCCTCTCCTGAAGCCGGAAGAGCCAGAGGGTGTTCAGAGGCCCCCCGGTAAAGAGGAGACCCGGCTGGAGTAAGTAAATTTTTTTACATTAATGCTGGCATCAGCTGAAGCGAGGGGGCCCTATTCAGGGCACTCTCCTGCAGCCGGAGGGACCTGGGCAGGGGATCAAAGGCCCCCCCTGGGTGAAGAGGAGACCCGGCTGGTTCAAGAGAGGGGTCAGGTGAGTGTCTTTTTTTTTTGGGCCGCTAGCAGGGGGGGAGGCAGCTACATGAATTTTACGTAGCTGGCGCTAGAAGGGTTAAAGGGAAAACATTGCTGTGAGAAGTGTCACGCCACAATCATGGGAAGGTTAGTGTGCATGTGTAGGTAAACTAGGGCAATACATTATTGGTAAAGAAGCAGCAGATTCTGTGATAGACTGGTGGGAAACACTTGCACCTGCATTAAAGTGACATTTTGATTGTGTTTTTTAATTACAGACGTTTATGAGGGAGAGGTACGACTTCAAGGCCAACACCCATGCCAAAAGGACATTGGCTATGGAGGCGGCAGTTCACCTCAATGCACAGGGGCCAACGGCCTACACGCACACCCAGATAATGCAGTATTGGTAGGACCTGAAAAGCAGGAAAAGGCCGCGGGTGAGGTAGTTTTTCTGCCAGAACTTCCCAGGTAAGTGACTGGTACATAGCCAAGTTGGCCACTAATACAGAGCTGTGTTACATAATTCCTTCACACATGTGCCTAGTTTTTAAATAAGTTTTCATATCCTTACAGACCCAGATAAAGGCATGGTGCCAAGGTGAAGGATGGCTCTCTAAAACGGAAAACAACAGCGCACAAGTCAAGAGCTTGTCAGGGCATTTGGCAGGGAGACCTGGAAGATATGTGTCCCTGTAGATGTTGACCTGCCTTTGTTTTGTCTTTACAGGTTCCTGGGACAGTTGTTCCAACAGGACAGCTTTAAAGAAGGCCTATTTGCGGGCATTTGCAAGTTGGCACACAGGTGCCTAAAACACAAGCAAAATAAAACAAATATTATTTTAGAATGTTGCTGCCCCATGTTGAAAATGTGTTTTAAATGAAAATCACAGTACAAAGGATGCCCCAAAAGGAACCAGGGGGAAAAGTGTGGGTCACACTGGGGAAACACTACATGGGATGCCCCAAAAGAAACAAAAAATACAATTCTGTGATTACTCACCTGTAGAATTGGTATTATGAGTATACAGTACGTCCTGCTCCAAATATAATACTTACAATCGGGTTATACTCCGCCAGATGGCACTTGACTGCAGAGACATCGAAAATAGACTCCTCCCGGCCCCTCAAATACCCGGGGACCTCCCACAAATCCCCAGCATTGAAAAGCAGTTAACGAGAAACCGGGAGAATAAAACAACCCAAACTATCAACTATAACAATGATAACAATCACCATACAGGGGATCCAAGATAATGCAAAACCAAGGGTGGGTTGGAGCAGGACGTACTGTATACTCATAATACCAATTCTACAGCTGAGTAATCACAGAATTGTATTATTCTTAGTATACAGTACGTCCTGCTCCAAATATAATACTTACAATCGGGATATCCAATAGCAGTGTCCATAAAGTAGGGTGGGATCCCCAAGAAAAAAAAGGCAGCAGCAGGCAGTTTAAACCACTGCCGCCTGCAGAACCTTTCGGCCAAAAACAGCATCAGCTGAGGCCCTAACATCAACCTTGTAAAGCTTTGAAAAGGTATGAACAGAAGACCAAGTAGCGGCCTTGCAAACTTGTTCAACAGAAGCCTGGTGCTGAAAAGCCCAAGAGGCACCAATAGCACGAGTGGAATGAACAGTAAGGCGGAAGGGAGGATTCTTCCCCTTAGCAGAGTAGGCCTGAATCACAGCCTGACGAATCCACTTGCTGATAGTAGACTTGGCAGGAGCCAAACCCTTCCTAGGACCAGAAGGGACCACAAAAAGAGCATCAGTTTTCCTGAAAGGTGCAGTAGCCACCAGATAGTACTTCAGACACCTAACCACATTTAAAGAGTGCAAAACTCTCTCCTTAGCATTGCTAGGATTAGGGCACAAAGAAGGAAGAACAATATCCTGATTCAAATGAAAAGCAGACACTATCTTAGGTAGAAAGTCAGGTTTGAAACGAAACACCACCTTGTTCTGGTGTCTCTCATAGTAGGGGGGTTGAATGGACAGCGCCGCCAACTCAGACACACGCCTGACAGAAGTGATAGCCACCAGAAACACAACCTTGAGCGTAAGAATGGCCAAGGCAGCATCCTGCACAGGTTCAAAGGGAGCACCCTGCAAGGCTGACAGAATCAAGTTCAGATCCCAAACCGGCACCATAGGCTTACGTGGGGGACGCACATGAGTGACCCCCTGGAAAAAAGTCCTGATCAGAGGGTGCTGAGCAAAGGACTTCTGGAAGAAAATAGCCAGGGCAGAAACCTGACCCTTCAGAGTACTGAGTTGGAGCCCCATCTCCAACCCATGCTGCAGGAACTCCAGAATCCTGGAAATAGAGAACACACGACAGGGAAGAGACTTAGAATCACACCAGTCAATGTAGGCACACCAAACCCTGTAATAAATGGAAGAGGAAGACTTCTTCCTAGCTTTAATCAAAGTATCCACAACCGAGGAAGACAGCCCCTTCTCCATCAAGATGGAGGTTTCAGCAGCCAAGCCGTCAAAGCCAGAGTTTGTAAATTGAGATGGCGTAGTGAGCCCTGAGTGAGCAGATCTGGCACCAAGGGCAGAGCGTACTGATCTACCGCCAGCTGTACCACGTCTGCGAACCACACTCTTCTTGGCCACCTGGGGGCCACCAGAATTGCTGGCACCCCTTCCAGAGCAATCTTGCGCAGAACCCTGCCCAGCAGGGGGATTGGAGGGAAGACATACAGGAACTGAAAGTCCTTCCATGACATTGCTAGCGCATCCGAGGTCAGGGCCAGAGGATCCCTGGACAGAGAGACAAAAGCTGGGAGCTTGTGATTGTGGCGGGACGCAAACAGATCCACATCTGGTTGGCCCCAACGGTGACACAGAGATTGAAACACCCTGCTGCATAGGGACCATTCTCCCTGGCGAGAGGTCCCCCTGCTCAGAGAGTCCACCAGGCGATTTTCCACCCCCAGGATGTATACAGCTGAAATGCAGGGGACATTGGCCTCCGCCCAAGTCAGGATCAGAGACTCTTCCTGGAGGGTCCCCTTGCTCCGGGTCCCTCCCTGATGATTGATGTAGGCAACTGCCATCCGGTTGTCCAAGCGCACCTGAACAGGCAGGCCCCGAAGATGAGTAGTCAAGCGAGCCAGAACTAACCTGATCGCCCGCAGCTCCAAGACTTTGATAGGGGTGTGGGTCTCCTGAGGGCCCCACCTCCCCTGGAACCGCAGGGACTTCCAGAAACCCCCCCCAACCTGACAGACTGGCATCAGTGGTGACCGGCTCCCAGGAAGGGGCAAGAAAGGATCTGCCCCCCAACAGGTCCCTTGAGTCCATCCACCACAAGAGGGACCTCCTGACCAGGGAGGAGAGCACACAGATCCTGTCCAAGGACGCTGGGTCCTTGTCCTACAATAGGTGAAGTTGCAGAGGCCTCAAGTGGAACTGAGCATAAGGGACCGCTTCGAAGCACACCACCATCAGGCCCACCAGCTGCATCCCCTACCTGATGGAGGGATGGGGACAAGCTAGGAGGGACTGAGCCTGTGCAATCAGACTGTCCACCTTCTGCTGAGGAAGGAAGATCCTTGCCTGAACTGTATCCAGACTCATTTCTAGGAATGGAGTTACCAAGGAAGGGGACAGTGAGGACTTGGGGTGGTTGATCACCCATCCAAATGACTCCAGAGTGGACACCACCAGCTGAGTATCCAACTCTGCCTGATGTAGAGACTGGGAAGTGATGAGGATGTCGTCCAGATAGGGAAGCACGCGGACGCCTTGACATCTGAGCAGAGACATCACGCCAGCCAACACCTTGGTGAACACCCTGGGAGCTGAAGTGAGGCCGAAGGGCAAGGCCACAAACTGGTAGTGTTGATCCATCAGAGCGAACCTGAGGAACCTTTGATGACCTGGGAACACAGGAATATGAAGGTAAGCATCTTTGATGTCCACAGAAGTCATGAAATCCCCTTGGCGCAGGGAACTGATGGCAGAGCGCAGAGTTTCCATGCGAAAGCGCCTGCCCCTGACAAACTTGTTGAGGATCTTTAAGTCCAAGATGGGCCTGACAGAAACATCCTTTTTGGGTACTGTGAATAGGTTGGAATAAAAGCCCTTGCCTTTTTCTCTTAAAGGGACCTGGCAGATGGCCCCCAGCTCCTGGAGGCCTTGCACTGCTTGCACTAGCTCCTGAGCTGACACAGGGTCCTGAGGAATCCGGGATCTGATGAACCTTGAAGGGGGATCGGCAGCAAACTCCAACTTGTAACCGGAGGACACCTTCTGAATCCACCGGTCTGAGACATGAAGCCTCCAGACGTGAGCGAAGTGCTGCAGCCATCCCCCCACCCGGATGAGTGAGGGCACCCCATCATGTCTGAGGGGGCTTAGGGGAGGATTTAGCTTTGGGACCCCAGGAGGAGCCAGGACGTCCACGTCCTCTGCCTCTACCCCAGAAATCTCCCCGGCCCCAGGGAAAGAAACCCCCCTTCCCCGTCTTGCACCACGGTAAGTGGAGGAGAAGGAACCCTGACCCCGAAAGGGCGAGATTGCCGCCTGCGCTGGGGTAACCTGCCTCCCTTAGCAAAAAGGTCAAGGCGGTCCCCAAACAGGCGCAGTCCTTTAAAGGGAAAACCAGTGAGGGCCTTCTTGGCAGCGTTGTCAGCAGCCCACTGGCGCAGCCAAACCGAGCGGCGTGTAGCCACCACGAGGGCAGAAGTTCTGGCACACATTCTGATGGTGTCATCCAATGCTGATAGGACAAAATTTACAAAAAACATCACAACTGGAGAGTGCATTAAACACCTCACAAGGCAAATCATCAGGGGCACTATCAAGCATATTTCTGATAAGGGTTCTAGTGGCCACAGCAGTAATGGCAGAGACACAGATCGGGTGCAGCGCCGTCCCCGCACATGCAAAGGTGTGGGATGCCAGCTGATCAATACGCCGGTCTTCAGCATCCCGCAGGGTAGTAGAATCAGGGGAATGCATGACAGAGGTGTTAGATAGCCCTAGGATCGGGGAATCCACCTCGGGGGGGGGGGGATGACCAACATTTAACCACCTCAGCAGGAAAGGGATACTTCCTATCCCAACTCTTTGGAACACCGGGAAGTTTACTGGGGCGCTCCCATTCCTTGA
Organism: Gastrophryne carolinensis; assembly: GCA_027917425.1. Classification (NCBI taxonomy): domain Eukaryota; kingdom Metazoa; phylum Chordata; class Amphibia; order Anura; family Microhylidae; genus Gastrophryne; species Gastrophryne carolinensis. The sequence continues at coordinate 156,677,469 of CM051243.1, forward strand.
GCACAAGGTTATGGAAATGTGTCTGCTCTGGAAATTCCAAACGTGATTTTGCTGCATGGAAAAGCTCCCCTCTTTGCCTGGGAGCCTCAACAGGGAGAGAGATAGACAGAACCTCAAAAATCTGGGTCAATAATCTGTCAGTGTAATCCGGGGCCCAGGGGTCAGAGCCAGAATCGTCATGACCCCTTGGTCTATCATCAGATGAGCCTGAATCAGAAAAGAGCTCCCCTTCATCAGACGGGGTATAGCCACACGGATTCCAAAACTCCTCAGTTCCCATAGGGAAAACAGTACCATTAGGTGTCAAGTGCCGCTTCTTAGCAGGGGCCTTACGTGCTAAGGACTTTGCAATAATCTGTTCAACAGTAGCCAGTCTAGAAGACACATCAGGCCAAGAATCCCCACTAGCATGCAACTCAGAAGTAGTGAGGTTTAAGCTTGGGGGAGTAGGCAAAGTGAAACGAGGTGCAGCCACTGGCAGGCCAGATTGCAATGCAAGCACCTGCTCAGCACAGGGTACACAGACCCGCGCCTTGTCAGCGTCAGCATGAAGCTGCCCACACGCTACACACAGCCGGTCTTGTCCCGAAGGGACCCCGGTCACATTATCCTGGGATGCCTCCATATGGGGATTATAGCGGCGCTATACGCCGATAGGAAATAACGCTATGTAGCAACCCTGGATGCCCCAATAACCCGCTAGGGAAGTGGGAGTATAATTTTTACAAGGCCTAAAAGCAATATACTAAAACAGGGCCGGGAGAAGCCAAGAAGGGTTCGTCCCGCCTAAAAGACATAAGCACACAAGACCATAAGTACATTGTAACAAAAGTGAAGGAAATAAAGCCGCCCGCGAGGGCACTTACGGACCGCGGTAGGTAGTCCGTCGTGCATAGGCCAACCAAGCAGGAAAGATGGCGTTGGTATACCTCGAGGGGCGGGCCAGTAACAGCGATGACACGGAAAGCGCCAAAGACGGGCCCCGCCCCCCCGAAGAGCGCGAAGCCAGAACGGCCAACAGCCAATGATGGCGCCCCAGCGCCTGAGGTAATGCTGCCGCCAAGCGCGGAACCAAGTCAGCACGCGGCGGCGGCAAATTTAAAAAGCAGTAAAGACAATTCAGCGTGGCGGCTGACACAAGAATAAAGGCATGTGAAAGATAAAGCACAGAATGCATAACATACATATCTATACACACACACACACCCTTTTTTCCCCCGAAGACTACAAGGAGGATGAGGGAGGACGGCGGCCACTTAAATAGGGCCCACTGATAGGCAGGGGCAAGGGACAATAGTGCGGAAGGGGCATCCCATAGAGGCTGACCATAAGCCTGAACCGCCTACCCTTTGGTGGGGGATTGGTTAATAACCCTGCTCACCTGCGAGTAGAGAGCCAATTTCTCGTCCTTCGCAGCTAGACTGCAGAGAAATTCTGGGGATTTGTGGGAGGTCCCCGGGGTATTTGAGGGGCCGGGAGGAGCCCATTTTCAATGTCTCTGCAGTCCAGCACCATCTGGCGGAGTATAACCCGATTGTAAGTATTATATTTGGAGCAGGACGTACTGTATACTAAGAATAAAGGAAGGTGAGTCACACTGGGGACACACACTACATGCCCTAAAAGGAACCAGGAGAAACCGTCTGGAACCAGGAGAAGCCATCTGGAAACAGATACAAACTTTTAAGAGCCTTAGACGCTAGTCTGCGGGCCAAATACACAATTGCTGCATGAGAAAATCTCAGACGTAGCTGAGAATAAAACGAGCATTCGCAACTTCCCAGTCTGCTAGTTTGCTTCCGCACAAAACCGAGCAATTACGGCTGGCTATGAATCAGCCTTTATCACTGCTGAGTGGGGAGAGGGTCCATACTGAAGCAGAGGAGGTCCATGCTGGATAGGAAGTGAGAAAGGGGTGTGTGTGTCTTGCATGTGTGAGGGGTTTGCATGTGTGAGGTGGGGTTGCATTGTGGGGGATGGGCCTGTATGTGTGGGGGGTGGGCTTGCATGTATGTGTGTGTATGGGGGGCTTGCATGTATGTGTGTGTATGAGGGGGCTTGCATGTGTGTATCTTGTGGGGGGCTTGCCTGTATTATTGTGTGGCTGGGGCATAGTTTAATCACCAAAAATGTTCCCACTATGCACGATGCCGCATGTGTCCCACTTTAATATCCAATATTAAAACGCTGGGAGGTATGACTATCATTAGCCTGTTGGAAGCGTACTGTCAGCATCCGAGCCAAGAGTAGAACATAGATTTACTGCATAGAGCAACCTGCAAGAAAAGAAGCAGTCCCAGTACATTGAAACTAGTACAATGAAACCCACAGCAGTGGGGAAGTGGGTAGGCAGTGAACACACCATCAAATCTATCTGTACAATGAGCAAAGAAAGTTCTCAGTGTTCCTCATTGCCATAATGATAACTTTTAGCTATTGCCTGGAAATATTTTGCCTTTCCCCTGCTAGGTCTCTTTAAGCTCCTTAGTTAAAGCAATTAATATTATAACCACTGCCTGATTAGACAAGTCCATTACCTATGTTAATACACAGGCTTCAGGATGTTAACTTCAACCATGATTATGTTATGGCATTCTATTGCCAAAGTAACAGAGTAATTAGCATTATTGAAGAAACGGTTTCATCCTGTAGAAATACTGGCATAATGAACGCACAGCCTTGTTTATTGCTTCTACCACTGGAACATCTCCAAGATCAGTAATCGTGCAGAGTGCTGACATAAGTGTTCTGGGCATCATGACTCCACATGCTCATGACCGTAAAAAAAAAAATCAGACTGCTTGCTGCTAATGAACAAAACCAACATAGATTTAAGTTTTGATGGCAGATTCTTCGTATGGCGAATGAAGAAGACTGGAAAAATTAGAAAGGGATATCCAAACAAAATGAAACTGGAGAAGTAAAAGTGCTAATTCATGATGCCACAAAGCCATCATTTATACATTTTTAAAAAAGTAAACTTTTTTAAATTCATAAACCGTTTACCATTTAAAACAACCACAAGTTTTCAACTCCACAAAAATACAATTCTGTGAAATACTCACCTGTAGAATTGGTATTATACGCATACAGTACATCCTGCTCCATATATAATACTTACATGTGGGTAATCCTCCGCCAGAGGGCGCTGTTCACTGCAGACATGCAAAAACAGGCTCCTCCCGGCCCTTCATATACCCAGGGACCTCTCACAAATCCCCAGCATTGAAAAGCAGTGAGAAAAGAAGCCGGGAGAAACCAACCACCAAACTGGTAACAATAGCAATGATAACAATCACCATACAGGGGATCCAGAAAAATGTAAAACCAGGGTGGGATGGAGCAGGACGTACTGTATGCGTATAATACCAATTCTACAGGTGAGTATCTCACAGAATTGTATTATTCTAAGCATACATACGTCCTGCTCCATATATAATACTTACACGTGGGACATCCAATAGCAGTGTCCATAAAATAGGGTGGGATCACCATCAAAAAGGCACAGCAGACAGCAAAGGCGCTGTCACCTGCAAACCTTGCTACCAAGCATGACATGAGCAAAGGCTCTAACGTCAACCTCATAACAAAACCTTTGAAAAGGTATGAACAGAAAACAAGCAGCGGTCTAGCAAAACCTGTTCAACAGAAAACCTGGCGCTGAAGGGCCAAAGGTACCCAAGCACAAGTAGAACAGAATAAAAAGAGAGGGAGATTTTTCCCCTTAAAGGAATAGGCCAGAGTAACAACCTAACCAGCCCAAAGGCAACAGGAGCCTTGGAAAAATTTAGAACTCATCCCAACGGGGAATTGAAACCTGGTCACCCGCAAGACAGGCGGGGACACTGACCACTACACTAACAAGGATCAGCAAGAAGCCGAAACCTTTACTCAGGACCAGAAAGACAACCATCCAAGTAAGATCAGTCCAAAGGGCGCATAGCCCCTGGAAGCAAACAAGATCAGGTGCATACGTATGGAGGCGCCCGCAGACCACAAGGGTCATCAGTCCCCCTAAGGGAAAGAAACAACCAGGAAAGCTTCAACACCTGTTGAGAGAATGTAGACCCCCTTACTTCAGCATTACTAAGAATAAGGCCCATAGGCAGACAAAAAGGACTTAAATAATGATCATAAGACGCCACCTTGGGCAAAAGGTCCGGCGTAAGGCGGAATACCACCACATCATGGTGTGCATGTATATATAATGAACGAGGGCTGACTAACCCGAGCCACCTTCTCAGGCACACGTCTGACTGAAGCAACAGCCCCAGAAGGGCAACTTGAACTACGAAATAGCTCAGACAGCATCCGGAAAGAGACCCAAGGGAACAACCCGCAAGGCAAACAGAATAAAAATGTATCCCAACAGGGACCATATAACTACTTGGGAGATGCACCTGAGCAATCCCCAAGAGAATGCATAACAAGGAAGACGGAACAAGACTTCTTACGGGAAGGTAGACAGGACAGAACCTGAACCTTCAGAGTACCTAGATGGGGAGCCAACCCCAACCATGCTGTAATAACTCTAGAACCCTGGGAACAGATAACGTCCAACAGGGGAGAGACCAAGACTCACGCCAATCAATATGGGTACACCATACCCCATAATAGATGGAGGAAGAAGAAGAAAAAGAAGCTTGCTCCTAGCCCCCCATAGACCAAGTCACCCAGAAGATAAACCCGCCTCCAAAAGGGTGAACGAATCAGCTGTCAAGCCCTCAGGCTAGAGCCTGTAGATTGGGACGACATAAGAAGGAGCCTGACAAGGGCAGAATCGCACTCCTGAGAGAGCGTACAGGTCCGCTGACCTCAGCAGAAACATCTGCGAACCACAGTCCACTAGGCCACCCAGGGGCCATCAATCTCACGGGTCCCTTTATCAGCGCAACAGTGCGCAGAACCCCATCTAGCAGATAACGTCCAACAGGGGAGAGACCAAGACTCACGCCAATCAATATGGGTACACCATACCCCATAATAGATGGAGGAAGAAGAAGAAAAAGAAACTTGCTCCTAGCCCCCCATAGACCAAGTCACCCAGAAGATAAACCCGCCTCCAAAAGGGTGAACGAATCAGCTGTCAAGCCCTCAGGCTAGAGCCTGTAGATTGGGACGACATAAGAAGGAGCCTGACAAGGGCAGAATCGCACTCCTGAGAGAGCGTACAGGTCCGCTGACCTCAGCAGAAACATCTGCGAACCACAGTCCACTAGGCCACCCAGGGGCCATCAATCTCACGGGTCCCTTTATCAGCGCAACAGTGCGCAGAACCCCATCTAGCAGGGTGCATGAAGAAAAAACATATAAGATAGAATGTCCAGACATAAAAATACTAAGCCCCCATGACCAAAGTCAGAATATTCTGGGACAGTAAAAACAAGGGCAGAGCCCCTGTGATAGTGACGGGGCCAAAGAGAGCCACCCTAGTTGGATCTCAGAGGGACACCAGGATAGCACAACCTGCCACTGAAGGACATCCATTGGAGCGAATACCACTGAGATGCAGGGAATGTTGACCCCCACCTAGATCAGGATTAGAAACCTTCCTGGAGGATCATCCTGCTCCAAGTTCCACAGGTCCTGAAGAAGAGTAGTCCAGCAAGATAGAGCCAACTGAAGGCTGACTGTTTAACAAAATCAGTAGGTAAATGGACCCCCTAAGGGCCCCTACCTAGGAACCACGGGGGGTTTTAGAAGAAAATCCCCCCCCCCCCGGTCAACCTGCAAGACTTGGTACCATGGTGACCATCTACAGGAAGATGCAAGAAAAGGAGGAGGGTGCCCCCTGACAGGTTCCTTGAATTTAACCAGCTCAAGAGGAACCACCGTACACGGGGGAATAAGCACAGACCTAGCTCCAGGGGTGCTGGAACCCCATCCAGGATTAATAACCTACTGTGCTGAAGAGCCCAAGGGCTCTGAATATAAGGGACATCCTCTGATCCGCCGCCAACGGACCCACCAGCTGCAATCCTGCCTGGTGAAGGGAGGAGACAGCAACGAGGGACAGAGCCCATGTAACCAGGAGTCCACTATTGCCAAGGAAGAAGGTACAATCCTGAACCGGATCCAAGAAATGGAGATAGCGAAAAAGGGACACAGAGGGATAGAGGCGACTAAGCACCTATTCCACTAACTCCCAGAGGACACCGCCGGCCGACTAACCCACTCGGCCTGACGTAGAGATTGGGAAGTAAAGAAGGACGATCCGGTAAGTCCTAGTGCGGACGCCCCCCAGGCATGTCAGAGACATCGCCCCCATCCGCGCCTTGGCGAGCAGCCTGGGAGCAGAAGAGAGGCCAAAAACAAGGCCCCCATCCGCAGGGTCGTTCCTTCAACACTGACCTGTAAAGGTCTCGGTGTCCAGAAGACATAAGAGGAAACTAAAAGGATTTTAGATCTCCACAGGAGGCCAGAGCCCCCCCCCCCCCTTTGCACCTGTGTCTCAACACAGAGATATCATGGAGGGGCTACCTGTGAGTGTAGAATTGCCAAGTCTGCCATAGGCCAGCATGGCCCAGACTGCCTCATCATTTTGAGGGAGAGAGGAAGGACAACATAGAGGCCATCGCCACAACCTGTTAAGGGCAACCTGCAAGTGAGCCCAGACTCTGCAGGCCGAGTACGGCCTGCACCAACTCCTGAGGGGAAAAACAGGGGCTAGAAGCACCCTGACAACCTCTGAAAAGGACCGCCCAGCAAACTCTATCCTGTGTCCAGGGAAACTACCTCCTGGATCCACCAGGAGGAGGCGAGACGCTCCCAGATAGGTGCTGCGGCAGTCCCCTCGCCCAGAAGGGCGAGGGCGTCCCTTCATGCTTGGGAGGTCTTGGCAGATTTGGACTTAGCCCTGCCAGAGGGCCCAGGGCGTTGCTTGCCCACCCTGGAGTGGTAATCTACACCAAAAAGTTGGAAGCACACCTCCGGTTCGTGCTTGACACTAACGTAGGGAGGGGGAGGGGTGTCCCTGCCCCGAGGAGGCCGAGATGGCCTTCTGCGTAGGGGTGCCTTACCCTTTTTTCCAAAAAGGTCCAGACGGGCCCCGAATAGGCAGCGTCCTCTAAAGGGAAGGCCAGTGAGAGCCTTTTTTGTATCATCGTCAGCACCCCACTGTCGCAGCCATACCAGGCGGCGAATAGCTACCACAAGGGCAGAGGTTCCAGCACACATCTTAATGGTGTCATCCAGCACTGAGAGGATAAACCTCACAAACACATCACAATCTGAGAGTGCATTAAAGACCTCCCAAGGCAGATTCTCAGGTTGGTGATCAAGTAGCTTTCTAACAAGGGTCCTGGCGGCCACTGCAGTGATGGCCGCGGCGCAGACCGGGCTTAGAGCCGTCCCTGCACACGAAAAGGCGTGGGAAGCCAATCTGTCAATGCACCGGTCCTCGGCATCCCGAAGGGTACGGTAATGAGGAGCAGTCATGAAGGGGGGGTTAGTAACCCCTATAATCGGTGCATCCACCACGGGAGGTGCTGACCAAAAGTTAACCACATCAGGGGGAAAAGGGTACTTCCAATCCCAGAACCCTGGAACCCCTTTAAGTTTACAAGGCGATTCCCATTCTTTGGATATAAGAGCCTGGAAATGCTCCTGTTCCAGAAATTCCAAGCGCGGTGTCGCTGTGTGGAAACTCTCCCTCTTAGGCTTGGGAGCCTCTCCAGGAGGGGAGATTGACAAAACCTCAAAGATCTTAATAAGAAGTTCATCAGTGTCACACAGGCCCCAAGAACCGGGTCCAGAATCATCACGGCTCCAGGGCATCTTGTCCGAGGAGCCCGATTCGGAGAATAGCTCACCTTCATCAGAAAAATCAAGGTCCTGCATAGCAGCAGATTCATCAGTTTCATTAGGAACCGGAGAACAAGGAGGCGTCAGGGACTGCTTCTTCCTAGGGCCCAAGTGCTCCGCCAAACTAGATATCACCTGCTCAGCCGTAGGCAGCCTGCGCGGCACGACTTGCTGGTCATCCCCGCTCGAGTGCGAATCAGGAGTGAGATTTAAGCACGGGGAGACAGGTGTATTGAAGAGAGGTGCAGCCACTGGCAAACCTGATTGCAGGGCCAGTGCCTGTTCAGCACATGGTCCGCAGACCCGTGCTCTGTCAGCATCAGCATGGGGCTGTCCACACGCTGTACACAGCCGGTCTTGTCCCCGAGGGACCCCGGGTACATAATTCTGAGATGCCTCCATATGGTGATTATCTGAGCAATATGCCCGCAGTGATTTATGCAATAGGCAACCCTGGATGCCCCAAGACCCGCTAGGAATGTGGGAGAATTTTTTATGTGAACCCGCTATAATATATGTCAGGCCAGGAGAAGCCACCGAAATCTTGGCGTCTGAAAGACATAAAGAGAATAAGGGGGGGGGGGGGGGGGGGTGTCAGAGCCATGCGCAGCTGAACGAAGATCATAGGAACAAAACCGCCCGGGAGGGCACTTACATGACCAAGGGAGGAGGAGGTTCGCAACCACGCGCGCGGGCGCGCGAAGACCATCAAAATGGCGCCAAGCAAACCTCGAGGGGCGGGCCCGATCTGGCCGTGACGCCTCCCCCAAAGAGCGTGAAGCTCTAACCAGCGGTAACGGCAATGACAAGCAGTGGATAGGACACACAGACAGAGTGTAGCTAAGGAGATAGCACCTGCTCTTAAAACTAGAGAATGATGCTGCCGCCCGGGCCGCATACTTCTTGTGAATGAAAAAGACACACACGCGCGCAACCTGACAAGGGTTATGTGGATCAAGGAGCGCGGCTCTGACACCCAAGTTCAAAGAAAAAAACAACAACGGCCATAAACGTGTATAACATTACGCTGAGACCGCCACACACATACCCCCCCCTTTCTTTTCCCCTGAGCTACGGCGGGAAGCGAGGGAGAAGGCGACCCTGCACCCAGGGTTCATCGCTATGAAGGGGCACGGGGCAATGCGGGAGGGGCATCTATAGGAGGCTCACCATCGGCCTAAACCGCCTACCCTATGGTGGGGGACTGCGGTGGAGCGTAGCTCCGTGAGCACACATGGTGCTGCCTACCTTCACCCGACCAGCGCAGCCCAGGCTGGGAGGCACATCTTTATCAAAGAGGACGGGTGGTAATAGTCCTGCAGGGCCGCAGGCTGTAAAAGCCCCGCTCACCTGCGAGAGAGTGATACTTCATGTCTTCGCAGTCAGCACTGCAGAGAAATCTGGGGATTTGTGGGAGGTCCCTGGGTATATGAAGGGCCGGAAGGAGCCTGTTTTTGCATGTCTGCAGTGAACAGCGCCCTCTGGCGGAGGATTACCCACGTGTAAGTATTATATATGGAGCAGGACGTACTGTATGCTTAGAATACACTATTAAATTCAACAATGGGTACGGTGCCTGCAAACTTAATGGGATATCATGCTCTTGCTTTACTTCATACTCTACCTTCATGGCCACTACTGGCAATTTCTTGAAGCCATTTTATAAATTTATATTTAGTAAAGCTCCGTACAGCACTTTTGTAGTACCTAAGCCTGTTTTTCTTGCTTGTCTGAAGGTGACACGCCCACTAGAAATCAGTAGAGGAAATACTGGCCTGTTTGCCATGTTTGCACATTTGCCTAACGTTTTTTTTATGAATGTTATGTACATTTCAATCTCTACTTTTATAAATTAGCATAACAAAGAATTTGGTGTAACTTAAATATTTTTGTCTTTGCCTTAATATTCACGGTCATATGTGTCTTCTGGCTAAAACAGACTGTGAAAACTTAAAAACCTTGAAGAGGACTAACAAAAGACCTAGTCTTAAAGACCCTAGGTCTGACACTAACCATTACTTAAGAGGCATTCCAAATCAGGATGCATAAAAGGAGGTTTGCCGGGCACAGGTCCAAGAATACAATCCGTTTATTAATCCAAAATTAATCCAAGACGTACATCCGAGAAGATAAAACCAGGCTGTGTGACATGTTTAAAGTCTTGTTTAGATTGGAGTGAAAAAACATCCTTTTGGTTTACCGTACACCACATTGCATTGTCTATGAAATTTTTGCTTTATAGATGCATTCATGCATGCATTTACTTATATCGGTTAGTAATAGGCAGCTAGGTTTTCAGTTTCAGTTATTTCTCTTAGCTCTGTATGTAGATTTGTGGGGGAGGTAAATTTACAGTGAGCATAATTGTGTAGCTTTGTCCAGTGGCATAAATATTTGTAGTTTTGCGATGGCCCCACAAACTGACCTATCTTTTCACGTATAAACGCCGCATGTACATCCTCTTGTGCAATTGTCACAGTATGCCATGTCTGGCATGTCAGACATTCTTATATGTCTGCCATATAGGCCGGTTTATGTACATGGGACACCAATAGGGACCAGGAGTGGGTAAATCCACTGTTTGCCTTATTCACTGTTGTGCCCCTGTTGTGCCCCTGCAGCCCCCAACCTATGTCATTGGATGTGCACGCCTACTGATTATGGATGCTGATGTAAGTATATTTCTTTTATCTTTTTAAAATTTTGCAGGATTACACTATGTTGTCTTTTAAAAACCTCTCACCACATTGTGCGATCTTATGAACGATCACTGTAAGGAAGTCCGATTTAAGAATTATTTAAGAAATACCAGTGATATACAATAAAAGTAAATGATATCAGCAAATGGTTTAAGAAGAAGTCGGTTGATATGTGGATAAGAGAAGTGACTGTTTTTAACTAAGATTTGGTAAGCAGATAGTCTATAAGGTGGTGAATCACTGTTTGGTGTGACAAATAAAAGGAGCAGTGGATACTGGAAGCACTTTATATATTAACAACTTCTAAATCGGAATATGAGCTACAGCTCCAGGCATAATTAGAGCATAACTCATGTTTATCTAAGTGTTTTTTATTATGCTGTTCCTCTTTTAACATGGACCAAAACCCCTGAATTTATAAGGCTCTAGGACTGCCTCATTCTCTCTTACGGGGCATCCCAAATTGCAATGCCCCGGAGGTGAGGACCAAAACCCGGCATAGTTAAAATCACGAGTTTGGGTCCACTTTAATTTCTTTTTTTTAAATTATTTTGTTACAGTATTTTCTCTCTGGTATATTTATGTTGTCATGGCATTGTGTATTATTTAGATCATTTACATTTTTTTCTGCTGTTCCAGTGTCAAGCTGTGCAGCAGCATGCGATACAGTAACACATTGCACATGTTACTGCCTCATGTTGTGGTTGGATCATGTGTTTTGCTCATGGTGCCTCGGGATAGTTCTAACCACACTGTTCTCATTCATAAAGAAAAACATTTAGCCACATTCATTTTGTTCCTCACTGACATGTCCAATGTCCTGTGTGTGCCACTAGGGTTTTTGTTATATAAATGTGCAGCCAGATACAATGTTTATGCTAATATTTGTAGGGCCTAATTATTCTAATTGTTTTTCCTTTTTTGCCATATTAAATTTGGTATTCGGTTTATCTCAATTTTTAGTTTTGAGTCTCAATATTTAGAAGTCTGTTCATATTTTTCATGTTTTTTACTGACTTGCCTGTTGAGTTATTATAAACAAGGTTTATGCACTCTCTCTCTTTGACTACAAAACATGGTATTATGTGACACAGTGAGGGTCGTGCAAAATAATTGGTAATGCGAGTGTAACTCTGGGTGCACATTTGGGTGTGAATTGCAACCTGCATCTCTGTTAGCTTTTTAACTTTAAAGTGTATCAAAACCCACGCCCAACAGCCCTGAAATCGATAAGACTTCAGAGCCGCTAGATTCTATCTCCCCCAGGGCATTCGGAATCTGGAGGCGTAAACCCAAATGGGCACCTAGATTAAAACTAGCTCCGCCAAACAATCAGCATTGTAACTTTGTATTGAATAATGGCAAGATTAATGTAATATTAAAAATAAAATACATTTCAAAAAGAGTTGCAAGCCAGTATGTGGAAAGACCCATGTTAGGCTTAATATAGGGGGCTAAAGAGACCAAAAAACCCTCTACTTAGGTAAAGGAACTGAGGAGCTTTCCTAGAACAGAAAGTATTTGCACAGTACCCAATGCAGGAACAGATAGCACTACCCATCTGTCCTTGCTGCAGGCAGGGCTATGCAAATAATCTCTTTATGTCTCTGTGCCATCCAAGGCCCTTAGAACCGCTAAGGGTACAATGCCAAGGATTAGCTCTGAATTTACACAGCCATACACATCCAACTAGTGGACACGTTTCAAACTTTTTTTTTTCTTTTTTTTTCTCCTGTGTGACAAACACACCGTGAAAAAAACACTGAAAAACACCTTGGGGTGCCCATACTAGGCCCATCTCAGAGAGAAAGAGCCCCTTTCCGCTGCTCTCCCGGAGGACTGACCCCTAACAGAGAGCACAAGGATAAATATCCCTCCCGAAGGAGAAGAGGGGACTTGGTCCTCAGGTACTACCCAAAGGAATTCCTGTGGACCACTGGCTGGATCCCTCAGCATAAGGCTTTCCCATCAGCACTAGGGGAGATGTTTCTGGCTCTATGGGGGGGTGAGACTTGGTGAGTACCAAAACAGAGTCGCAAGCCAGTATGTGGAGAGACCCATGTTAGGCTTAATACAGCCAGAAACATCCGCCTGCTGATGAGAGCCTAAAGCTCGAAACACGTGTCCACTAGTTGGATGTGTTGGGCTGTGTAAATTTAATCCTTGGCATTGTATCCTTAGCGTTTCTAAGGGCCTTGGATGGCACAGAGACATAAAGGGATGATTTGCATAGCTACACCTGCTGCAAGGATAGATGGATAATGCTATCTGTCCCTGTATTGGGTACTGTGCAAATACTTTCCGTTCTAAAAAATGCAATACAAATTCAATAAAAGCTATTAAAAGCTAAAACAGGGTGCATTAAAAAAAACAAACTTTTTTATGGGGAGTATAACAATTTTTTTTTCTAATAGTACATTTGTGGACAACAGGTTTTTTAGAAATTCTGCACTTATGGGACATCACCAAAGCAGGGTGATGGAGGACAAAAGAAAAAATCATCAACTGCTAAAAATTCCAGGGCTTTCACAGGTCAGGAAAATGAAAACATCCACCTTCCAGTCGTTAGAATGAACAGCAAGTCTGTAAACCTAGTCTATGGTCATATCTATGTTGGCCATACATAATCAGATTTATGATTTCTTTTGGTCTATCTTCAGTATTATGATTATCTATTCATTAAAAATAATCAATTTGATTAAAGACGTTGTTGGATCTGGAAAGGTGAGTGCAGGCAATCAGCCGGGTTTTCCTATATCGCTATGCCACAGGGAAAAGTTAACTGGCTGGCTCTGGAGTCTTTTAGATGCTGAAAAAAAAACACTTTGAACTCTTGTGCTGCAACAATAGAACCCCTAGCATGCTTTGCAAAATGAACATGGTGGAAATTCAGTGTTTAGCGGAACAAAACCCAGGATTTTCACATTCCCAGGCTATGTTTTGCGCCCCCAGACATCCCGCATTGGGAAGCCCCACAGTGTGAACTGTGTGGGCAGATTCAGACTCCCCTCTCCCCGGCGCTTACGCAGGATCCCGTCCAATCAGAACTGCCTGCTGAAGTGCCGGAATTCGGCTCTGATTAGAGTGAATGGGGAGCGAGAGAGGCTGCATCCCCTGCGTCCATGCCCCAGCCTCTGGCTGAGGCAGAGGGGGCTCTGATTGGATGATAGCCCACGCACGTGTCGTTGGACTGGGGAAAGGTGATTACCGACACCCTGGGGGTTTCACACAGTGGGGCATCCTGATTTGGGATTCCCTAGGAGAAAGCCAGCGGCCGCTAGTGGGTTTTGTTTCCATCTTCAGTACTTAAACTGGACCAACACCCGTTTTTACCTAAATGGGTGTTGGTCCCGCTGTGTAGGGATTGTAAGAGGCGAGGGGGGGGGGGGGCATCCACAATGCTGGAGCCCCCCTCGCAGCAACACACATAAATAACTTGTGTGAACACCATTTTACTGCAGGTGAAGCACGTGTGCAGATGTCGGAGAAGTAGGCTGGAAAACTACGTATAACGCGTGAAGTGGATGTGACCTCGCTCAATTCTGATGGCAACTAAAGAACGTTACTACCTGAATCTTCAACAGCGCCATAAACACAGCAAGTACTAGAAAGTGAGCGTATTAGCCACTTTGGCTCAGTCAAGCAATCTGCAAGTGACAATGCTGCCAGTAATCCTTTAGCTACTGCAACACAAGGGATCAACAGTCGTTTGAAGAATTTTTCAAGTTTATTAATTTAAATGACTGGGGGATTTCGTTCACCAAAGAAAATAGTACAGAAAAGGCGATATAATAGAAATAATAGAGGATAACTTTGGTGGATCTCGTTTCCTTATTTGGTGTGCTATATGAATTACTGGAAGATAACTATTGTGGATCATTGTTCCTGGTTGGAGCTGACACATGTATTGATTGATTCTAAAGAGAAATCTGGTACGTGCAATGTGATTCTGGTGGTTGGGTCACATGGTGTTGTGAGACGAGCACTGCTGGTGAAGTTCTCCAAAAGAGACTTTTAACCCTTGATTTCCCGCGGAGTCTGCTCTATGCATTTGCATAGTTGTTTGTATATACTTAGGCACCGCCCTCCCAGAACCAGGAAGCACTGCATTCCCAGCAGACCTGAAATCTGTCGACGAGTGCACTGCATTGGCAATAGAAATTAACCCAACAATGTGGATTCCTAGTTCATCATAAAAATATATAAACCTGTTGACTATATAATTGTACCTAAAGGATCAAAACACATGCAGCGTCTTTGAAATCAGCATGATTGGGATATTCCTTTGCAGAGTAAACCTAAAGCTAAAAACTAAAGTGGACCGAAACCCATGATTGTCACCCTCCTGGGTTTTGGTCAACTTAAACTCTCAGCGCTCATAACCATGCATATTAATGCCCCACAATGAATACTGACTGAATAGATTGTCGGAGCCTCCATCTGCCCACTGATGGAGAGATACAGGGTTTGTCACCAGCAGTTCACGCATGTGCCGTGGGATCAAGGAAATGTTATGGTGACAGGGGGTTTCACACAGCAGGGCATCCTTCAGATGACCCTGGAGATGGATAGTCCTTACAACTGCTTTAAGTGCCCTTGAAATGTGTACAAATATTCAGATAGGCCAATAAAAGTATTCTTAAATTATTACAAACCAAATCTGCAATACATGGTATGAACACCTATACTCAATCACGAACCATGTCCACAAGCTTCTGAAGAGTATTTCAATTGGGTGAGAATACCACCTGCCTAGTGGTTGGCACCTACCTGACTGTACCATCAGCTCTAGCTCCTTCTGGGAAGGAAATTTTTTTGTGAAAGCTGTGGGTTTAGCTATTCAGGAAACAAACCACAATCTACCTCACAAATGTGCCTAACGATCATCCTTAGCCTCCTGAGCTTATTTATATATTATATATTATTAAAGTGGACCTACACCCCTCACCATTATCAAGCCTTCCTACCAGAACCCCCATCATCACCTCCTCCAATGCATGCTTTACTGGAATATACTACCATTTCCTGCCCCCCATCTTAAAGTGGACCAAAAGCCACGCCCCAAAGGTCCGGGAATCTATAAGGGCTGCTAGATTCCTTTCCCGGCATGCATTGTAGGATCAGGGAAGGGCGAGTTAGATTGGGCAGCCTGGGTGGTTGCACATAGCGGGGCATTCCCGATCCAGGTGCCCTGGGGGCAAGGACCAAAACCCAGGATAGTCAAAATCATGAGTTTTGTTCCACTTTAAAGCGCTCCATGAATGATTTTGGATTACTAAGGATCTTTAAAGAGGAACTCAGGTGAGAAATGACCAGACTCCTCCCAATATGCAGCAGTGGGGCAGCTTGGATTGAACTCCCCCGCTGCGCATCAGCAGAGTTAAACAAGAGATCGGGCCGTCCGGATTCTCACCTCTTCAGGATCCTACTGCGGTGGAGAGCGGAGCAGCCTATCAGGCTCACACAGCCGGTGGTTGCACAGTGATGTGCTCTGCCTCATTCCCAGTTTAGCAACACAGATGCACAGCGGGGGATGCATATTAAAGGGGCACTATCACAAAAAATGGTCCAATGATAAAATTCCATATAAATATGGTGGATGGTGGGAGGAAGGCATCACTTATACACCCAACATCAAGAAATATCCAGCCATGCTTTTTTTTTTATTTTAATGGAAGGAAGGAGGAGATCAGTGGTGACAGGCTCTGTCACCCCTGGATTTCATTCCTCCCAGTAGAAAAAAAAAACAAACTTGGCGGGAGTTTGGGTGTATAAGTGACCCCTCCTCATTAATCAACATGTTTATATGGATTTTAAATATTACATTGGCGGGAGTTTGGGTGTATAAGTGACCCCTCCTCATTAGTCAACATGTATATATGGATTTTAAATATTACACTATTTCGTGATAGTACTCCTTTAAAGAGGGAGTGCGGTTTCTGACTGGAGTTCCTCTTTAGTTGGGGCGATTGTTAAAAGGGGCCTAAAGTCATTTTTTACTATACAGTAATTCTACAATCTTGTGTTATGCAATATCTTTGACATATTTGCTACTCTTAATGTTGAACTTAAAGCAGAACAAAACCATGGTATGGCAAATGGCTCTGATTATACGAGAGCCCAAGCATGCACTGTAGGACCAGGGAAAGGTACGTTTGTATGGGCGATCTGGGAGTTTAAAACAGCTCGATTTGGGATGCCCCGGGGCCACAGAACACCACCTGGGAAAGTTAAATTCCTGGGTTTTGTTCTGCTTCAAAGTTTACTTTCGATGGTATTTTTGAAAGTGCATTTTTATTTTGTGCCAAAAGGATGTCCTCATGGTGCTGAGTTCATCCAGCATTCTTTTTTTCATTTTTCTCATGTTAGCAGACGTGCATTTTATGGAAGAAATTTTCACTACCTCCAATCTGTTGCTTTGACAAACATGCAAGTGCTACAAGAAGAAACAAAATTATCTCTGTACACACAAAACACTACTGCTGAAATGAGGGTGCACTTACACATGCCCAACAGCAGTGTTCTGTGTGTGCAGGGCTCAAATCTCTCTTTGTGTAGCTCCTGAGGTACAGACAGTGAAAACTGCATGTGCATTAGGGAGTGCGTGCACGGACACCTGGGAGTGCGGGTATGTGTGTCTGGGAGTGTTGGTCAACAGAGGAGAGGGGAGAAGCACAGCCAGGGTGTCTGGAGAAAGTTCTGGGAATCTTACAGACTCCACCCATTATGCAGATTATTATGCAGCATTATAGAGCCAAAGGCCCCGCCCACTTGCTTCAGAAGCTAAATCATAAGGTGAAACTATAAACCTCAATATTTCGGCCATTTCTTCCTCACTTTAAAAATGGAAAACAGTTTAGGACAGTGCCAAATGTAGTTCGACAGAATAGTGTAACAATTGCCTTTGACTTAAAGCAGACCAACAGTCAAAAATAAATGGGAAGACTCACTCTCCAGCTGAAGCAGATAGTAGGAAATCAGGTACCCGACCTGGTTAGTCCACAACCATGATAAATCCGAAAAATACAATTCTGTGATTACTCACCTGTAGAATTGGTATTATACGTATACAGCATGTCCTGTTCCAGAATATTCCTTACTCATGGATAATACATCCTCAAGATGGTGCTGGACTGCAGAGACAGAAAAGTGGCTCCTCTCGGCCCCATATATACCAGGGACCTCCCACAAATTACCCAGTATTGAAAAGCAGTTAAAATGAAGCCGGGAGAACTATAACCATTATCAAATATTGAACATAAGAACAATCGCCATAAAGAGGTAACTAAAAATAATGATAACAAGGGCGGGGTGGAACAGGACGTGCTGTATACGTATAATACCAATTCTACAGGTGAGTAATCACAGAATTGTAATATTCTAAGTATACAGCACGCCCTGTTCCAGAATATTCCTTACTCATGGGACATCCAATAGCAGTGTCCGTAAGGTAGGGTGGATCCCCAAAAGTAACAGCAGACAGTTTAAACCACTGCCGCCTGCAGAACTTTGCGACCAAAAGCAGCATCAGCTGAGGCCTTAAAATCAACCTTGTAAAACTTAGAAAAAGTATGAACAGAAGACCAAGTGGCGGCCTTGCAAACTTGTTCAACAGAAGCTTGGTGCTGAAAAGCCCAAGAGGCACCAATAGCACGAGTAGAATGGGCAGTAAGGCGGAAGGGAGGCTCCTTCCCCTTAGCAGAGTAGGCCTGTATCACAGCCTGATGGATCCACTTGCTGATAGTGGACTTAGCTGGAGCCAGACCCTTCTTAGATCCAGACGGGAGCACAAAAAGTACATCAGTCTTCCTGAAGTATTCAGTAGCCACCAAATAGAACTTCAGAGTCCTGACCACATCCAAAGAGTGTAAAACCCTCTCCTTAGAGTTACTAGGATTAGGACACGGAACGCAAAACAATGATTGAGATGAAAAGCAGAAACAACCTTAGGCAGAAAGTCTGGCTTAAAACAAAACAACACCTTGTTCTGGTGTCTCTCAAAGTAAGGGGGTTTGATGGAAAGCGCCGCCAACTCAGAAACACGTCTAACAGAAGTAATAGCCACCAAAAAGACTACCTTAAGTGTAAGAATGGACAAAGGAGCCCCCTGCAAGGGCTCGAAGGCAGATAAGACCAAGTTCAAGTCCCAGACTGGTAACATAGGCTTACGTGGGGGACGCACGTGAGTAACCCCCTGGAAGAAGGTCTTGACCAGGGGATGCTGAGCAAAAGATCTTTGGAAGAAAATGGCCAAGGCAGAAACATGACCTTTCAGAGTACTGAGCTGAAGACCCAGATCCAAACCATGTTGCAGAAACCCCAAAATCCTAGGAATAGAAAAAACATGACAGGGAAGCGACTTAGACTTGCACCAGTCAATGTAAGTACGCCAAACCCTAAAGTAGATGGAAGAAGAGGACCTTTTCCTAGCCCTGATCATGGTATTAACAACCGAGGCAGGCAGCCCTTTTTCCATCAAGATGGAGGTATCAGCAGCCAGGCCATCAAAGCCAGCGTTTGTTAATTGGGGTGGCGTAGGTGCCCCTGAGTGAGCAGATCTGGAAACCGGGGCAGGGCGTACTGATCTACTGCCAGCTGCACGATGTCTGCGAATCACACTCTTCTTGGCCAACAGGGGGCCACCAGTATGGCTGGCACCCCTTCCTGAGCTATCTTGCCCAGCACCCTGCCCAGCAGGGGAAAAGGGGGGAAACACATACAGAAGCTGAAAACTCGTCCAAGACATTGCTAAGGCATCCATGGCTAAGGCCAGAGGATCCTGGGACAGAGAGACAAAGACTGGAAGCTTGTGATTGTGACGGGACGCAAACAGATCCACATCCGGCTGACCCCAGCGGTGGCACAGGGAGCGAAACACCCTGCTGCTGAGGGACCATTCTCCCAGACGAGAGGTCCCCCTGCTCAGAGAGTCTGCCTCCAGATTCGCCACCCTCGGAATGTACACAGCCGAGATGCAGGGAACATTGTCCTCCGCCCAGGACAGAATCATAGACACTTCCCTGAGGGCCCTCCTGCTCCGGGTCCCTCCCTGATGATTGATGTGGGCAACCGCCGTCTGGTTGTCCGAGTGGACCTGAAAAGCCCGACCCCGAAGGTGTGGGGTTAAGTGGGCGAGAACCAACCTGATCGCCCTCAACTCCAGAATGTTGATAGGGGTGTGGGCCTCCTGAGGGCCCCACTGACCCTGGAATTTCAGGGATTTCCAAAAGACCCCCAATCTGTCAGACTGGCATCCGTGGTGACAGTCTCCCAGCAAGGGGCCAGAAAGGATCTGCCCCCCAGCAGGTTCCTTGAGTCCAGCCACCACGATACATACCGCCTGGCCAGAGGGGACAGAACAAACACCTGATCCAAGGACACGGGGTCCCAATCCCATACTGACAAGAGGTGAAGCTGAAGAGGTCTCATGTGAAACTGAGCATATGGAACTGCCTTGAAGCAGGACACCATCAGGCCCACCAGCTGCATTCCCTGCCTGATGGATGGATGAGGACAAGACAGAAGGAGCTGTGCTTGCTCTTGAAGACCCTCCACCTTCTGCTGAGGAAGAAAGATCTTGAACTGAGATGAATCCAGAATCATGCCCAGAAAGGACTTCACCATGAAAGGGGACAGAGAAGATTTGGGGTGGTTGATCACCCAGCCGAATGACTCCAGTGTGGACACCACCAGCTGGGTATCCAGCTCTGCCTGTTGGAAGGACTGAGAAGCGATAAGCATGTCGTCCAAGTAGGGAAGAATGCGAATGCCCTGAGATCTCAGCAGAGCCATCACTCCTGCCAGGTGAATACCCTGGGAGCCGAGGCAAGGCCACAAATTGGTAGTGCTGATCCTCCAGAGCGAACCTGAGGAATCTCTGATGACCTGGAAAGATTGGTATGTGAAGATAAGCATCCTTGATGTCTACAGAGGTCATGAAGTCCCCTGGGCATAGAGAATTCACAGCGGAGCGCAGAGTCTCCATGCGAAAGTGTCTGAACCTGACAATTTTTTTGAAGCACTTTAAATCCAGGATGGGTCTGATGGACCCGTCTTTTTTGGAAACAGTGAAAAGATAGGAATAGTAGCCTTTGCCCTTTCCCACAAGGGGACCCAGCAGATGACTCCCAATTCCAGAAGGCCTTGGACAGCAAGGGACAGACCCTGAGCTGACAGGGGGTTTTGAGCTAACCGGGATCTGATGAATCTTTGGGGAAGCCTGCGCAAGCGTCTGCTGGGCACAGGGTACACACACCCTGACAACGTCACTTATAGGGGATACCCCACACGCCATACACAGCCGGGCTTGTCCCGAGGGAACCCCAAGCACATTATCCTGAGAAGCCTCTATATGGTGATTATTGTGGCACAACAGACCAATTGGGATTGACGCTAATAAGGCTACCTGGGATGCCCCAATAGCCCGCTAGGGAAGTGAGAGACAATGGATAACAAAAGTCCTCCAATAAGGAGTTAACGCTAAATAGAGGGGATAGGACCGGGCGAAACCACAAAAAAGTTTGACCCGCCTGTAAGACATAAAGCAAAAAATCCCGTAAGCATAATACAATGAAATACAAAGAAAAGCCAGCCCGCAAGGGCACTTACGGACCACGATAGGGAGACGCCAGACACGCAGCACAGAAGCTCCAAAATGGCGCTCGCATATACCTTGAGGGGTGGGCCGTGGAGAAGTGATGCGGAAAATGTCATCCGCAAGGCCCGCCCCCCCAGAAGAGCGCGAAAACACGCCCCCGTGACAAGGCCAGCCAATGACGGTGCAGCAGCGCCTGAGGCGATGTCGCCGCCGTCCGTGGAGCGCAGTACAAGCACGCGGCGGCGATAATAAAAACCCAATGCAACCAAGGCAAAGCGGGATAACTACATGGATAAATACATAGTTAATACATACACCACCACCACCCCCCCCCCCCCGAGATCTACCCAGGGAGAGCGAAGTGGAAGCAGTGGCCGGCCTAAGAGGAGCCTAACTGAGGGGACAGGGGGCGAAGGGCAAACGGGCCCCAGAGGGACATCCCATAAGGCTCACCACGGGCCTGTACCGCCTACCCTTCTGTGGGGGACTGCGGTAGGAGCAGCGCTCCTGAGCACCTGACAGCGGTGCTGCCTACCATCACCCGACCAGCGCAGCCTAAGCTGGGAGGCAGTGAAAAGGAACGGGTGGGATTAGTCCTACAGGGCCGCAGACTAATAAGCCCCGCTCACCTGCGAGTAGAAAGAGCCATCTTCTAGTCATCGCAGCCCAGACTGCAGAGACGAACTGGGGAATTTGTGGGAGGTTCCTGGTATATATGGGGCCGGGAGGAGCCACTTTTCTGTCTCTGCAGTCCAGCGCCATCTTGAGGATGTATTACCCATGAGTAAGGAATATTCTGGAACAGGACCTGCTGTATACTTAGAATATAATGATGCCGGTCTGCACTCCCATAAAACATCCATTTATTATCAAAAATCATTAAAAGCAGCCCATCAGTGCAAATGCAGGGATAAAATCAAACGCGTTTCGGGCGCGACCGCGTCCCTTAGGGTTGCGCCCGAAACGCGTTTGATTTTTTTAATCAAAAATGACAAACCATACCAACACAACAAACAGTGCTCCAGGACAATTTAGATTGCTGCAAATTCATTTACCTTTTTGTAACTCCTGCTGTAGTGATTTTTAGAATCAAAATGGTAGCTCATGCATTTGCAGGCCACCTGCAAACAAGTGCTGCTGGGCTTCCTGTTACTGTGCATTGTCAGTTATGTCAGTTGAATCCAGGCAGCAGCATGGCTGGGGTACTGGGAGAGGAAGCTCCAAAATGGCCGCTACCTTTCTTTTTCGACTGTGCCAGGCTGTTGGTCTGATTTAAGTATGACTTTAAACTAGTAAGGCATCTGTGACAGACGCTCTGCCTTTTGGATGTCATCACTATTCCATTGCCCACCGGGTCATTCACTGGCCTTTTCTTAATTAGGTTCCAGACAATGTCATTGTATTTTGATACTGTTACAGGCAATGTCATTGTAGTTTGGATTGTATTACAGGCTGCCATTGTGTTGATTGATTACGTCACAGACAATGGCATTGTTCTGATTGAGTGTGTTACAGACGTCTATTGTGTTGCTGATTGCGTCACCTGCAGAGTTGAGGGATTGTGTGCCCTGCTGCTATTGGTCGGTGTATTTGTCATGCAGTCCTCCATCAGGTCCACGGGGGAGGTCCCCTAGCATGGAGCCTTGCATATAAGGCACAGTGTGGCACTAATAAAGAACTTCACCTTCACCCTCAATACTGAAGTTCTGTCTCTTATTGGGGGAAACGCTATATTACAATTCACTAGCCCTTGTAAGGGCTGTTCCTGTTTCCTCACGGACGACTCTGGAATTCCAGCAGCACCTCTTACGATTGGGAAAAGGACGTCTCGGGCGGTGAAGCCCTCCGGCGATAAGGGTTATCGCTACAATTGGTGGCAAGCGGTCGGATGGTCCTTTCTACCCAGAGAGAGTGCTACCCTGATGGAGAGTCAGTAGGACAAGTTGAAAAGGCTGACCCTGAAGGATCTACTCGAGAGCTGGGGAAGGTCAGCTAGCAACCGCCCACGTCGGAAACTGATAGCCGAGCTGATCGAAATGGATCGTGCAGCAGTGAGGACCGAAACCAATATAGAGATCGATGAAGACGCTGCTCTCGTTCAAGCGGTTCGGAACAGATTGTCGGTCTATGGCCCGAATCCATCCCAGGAACTGATCGACCGAGTCTTCGCCGCAGCGGAGGCAGAGGCCAGTAAGCGAAGGGAAGATCGGCGACTTTCAACCCAGCAGCCTCTCAGCCTCAGTTACACTGGGGGGAGAAAGATTCCATTTGCAGCATTTAAGTCCTTCCAGGGAAGTGACGACGAGATTGACGGATTTTTGGCCGATTTTGAACGGCAGTGCGGTTTACACCGGGTACCCACGGAGGAATGGGTCACCATATTATCAGGGAAACTATCTGGGAAAGCTTCCGATGCTTTCCGGGCCATCCCTGATGCGGACTTACCACACTACCATCTGGTAAAGGAGGCTTTGTTAGCCCGGTATGCTGTCACCCCGGAAGCCTACAGGCGACGATTTCGGGAATCCCAAAAGAAGGGAGGGGATTCTTACACGGAGTGGGCATGTCACCTCCATCGTACAGCATCACACTGGGTCACTGGATGCAAAGCCACGACCGCTGAGGATGTACTACAGTTGTTTTTACTAGAACATTTTCTCAATGCCCTGCAACCAGAGCTAAGAGAGTGGGTACGTGACCGGAGGCCTCTAACGCTACCTGAGGCTGCTCGTCTAGCCGACGAGTACACCGATGCTCGCCAGACAGAACAGTCCGCTCCAAAACCACCACCTCCCATCAAGTTTCAAGCACCTGTGGCTTCCGCGCCAACTCGTTACTCTGGGCCACATAGGCCAGCGCAGCAACCGAACCTCTCCACAGTTCAGTGCCATCGTTGCAAACAATGGGGACATTATCGCAGTGATTGCGCCCTAGAGCCTCCCCGAAACACGTGGCGGCAAAAGCAACCTTCCACCTCCCGTACTCCTGTGGCACACTGTTTGGAAGCTGAGAGCAGTTCGGAAGAGTATCTGGGGGTACTGTATGAAGCTGATCCCGTACAAGGTGCCATCCAAGACAACCGACAGCACCATCGCCAGGAGGTACGAGTCAATGGACGCACCGCGCAAGGATTACGCGACACCGGAGCCACACTTACCTTGCTCCGACATCATTTGGTCAAGAACAAAGACTGCACCGGACACACCGTTGCAGTAAGGGTGGCGGGAGGAGCTGTGTTTCGACTCCCCACCGCCCGAGTACATCTTGACTGGGGCGCTGGATCCGGCAGGGTACATGTGGGACTTATGGACAACTTACCCGCAGAAGTACTATTGGGAAATGATCTAGGACCAATGACTTCTGCCTACGCTACCTCTGTGCCAGCCAGCATCAACCCTGTTACAACCCGGGCTCCAGCCCGAGCTGCTGACTCCAGCCCACTGGTCGGGGAGACCCAGGGGTTTCGTCTGCATTACGTCATGTCTGTTACAAGAAGCCAAGAAGAGGATCAGCCATCAGGTTACGTCCTTCCAGAAGGGAAACGTATGCCAAACACTATTTTTGTCGGGGGCATTGACCGTCGGATTAATCAGCCTGAAATTAAGGATGTTTTTTCAAAGTATGGCGCTGTAAAGAATGTCAAAATTATTAGGGATGCCTCTGGCGTTTCTAAGGGTTATGGTTTTGTCTACTTTTACGATGATGTAGATGTGCAGAAGATTGTGGATTCTCCGATCAGCTTCCAGGGAAAGAGATTGAAACTTGGGCCAGCTATAAGAAAGCAGAGCACCTGTGCACACATCCAACCAAGGGCTTTGGTGCTGAACTCACCAACGCCACAATATCCCAATGTTTGGACCCCACCCATGACCGATTCCTATGTACAGCCCACGTCAATGTTTAGTCCGGTTACTCACTATTTGCAGACTTGTCCTTACACAGAACTCTGCCCATAACAAGAGCCTGGACAGCCCCACGTTAACCCGAACAGGGTCAATCCGGGTCTGCCGGGTGTTCCACAAAAAAGGGGCATTGTGACAGACGCTCTGCCTTTTGGATGTCATCACTATTCCATTGCCCACCGGGTCATTCACTGGCCTTTTCTTAATTAGGTTCCAGACAATGTCATTGTATTTTGATACTGTTACAGGCAATGTCATTGTAGTTTGGATTGTATTACAGGCTGCCATTGTGTTGATTGATTACATCACAGACAATGGCATTGTTCTGATTGAGTGTGTTACAGACGTCTATTGTGTTGCTGATTGCGTCACCGGCAGAGTTGAGGGATTGTGTGCCCTGCTGCTATTGGTCGGTGTATTTGTCATGCAGTCCTCCATCAGGTCCACGGGGGAGGTCCCCTTGCATGGAGCCTTGCATATAAGGCACAGTGTGGCACTAATAAAGAACTTCACCTTCACCCTAAATACTGAAGTTCTGTCTCTTATTGGGGGAAACGCTATATTACAATTCACTAGCCCTTGTAAGGGCTGTTCCTGTTTCCTCACGGACGACTCTGGAATTCCAGCAGCACCTCTTACGATTGGGAAAAGGACGTCTCGGGCGGTGAAGCGCTCCGGCGATAAGGGTTATCGCTACAGCATCCCAAACATGTAAAAAGACCTACATTTTACTACTTTCTACTTAGTTGGTGCTTCCTATACTATAGTTTTTTTAAATTGTATGGAAGCTTTATATGGACACTTATGCACAGAGGAAGGTTACATTATTAGGACTTTTAAAAATGTTGATTAATGAAAATGAATGAAAAGCGGTGAGTGTATTTTGCTGGAATGACCTGCTAATTATTAATGGGTCACTAATCATACACCGCATAATCACATAGTGGTTTATGCAAAAGTGGTATTTAATAACACAGATAAGAAGAACAGAAAGGAATATGTTAACACACCGGAGCATTGGTGTTAGGGTTAGAGAAATATTCACATATTGCTTTATACCTTGGTGTCTTGTTTTACCTGGCATGGGAGCAAACAAATGAGCATTGTTACTATAGGTCCGAGCACCTATGTGCTTACATAAATAGAAATATGAATAGGGATGTCTCCTATTTACAGTTAATTAACTTAAGCAGCCTATTGGTGTACAAGGATTAGTGACAGCACTATGGCACAGCAAGTTTACATGACAAACATTTGCATCCAGTATACTTTGGGGTCTTAAACTGGATTAGAATATTCAGTGAAAACTGGGAAGATTGTGCTGACAGAACAGTATAAAGGTATACTGTATGTTTAAACTGTAAGAAAAACATGGCAACAAATTATCTATAAACTTTGTTCCTGCTGGCCAGCACTGAAACATATTAGGGCTGATTTATAACTTTCTCCAGTTTTCATAATTCAGCCCTGAAATACTCCTATTAGTTCCTCCCCAAAAGAGCCTTTACTATACCCTATAATCAAGCCAGACATTGCATAGTACTTTATAATACTGCCTAGCCTGTAGACTTTATAGAAAAGTCCATACTTTATTAACTATTCCCTGCAATTTAATATGTAAACTAATCCACTCAAAAATCACAAAACAGGTTCTTTTGTTTCATTTCACATATAAAAAACAAACTCCCCTTTTGACCACTGGGACTAACACATGACTAAGTTTTAATTATGGTGTGTTATTTACAGGGTCAGAGAGTCTTAAAGTCCCTCATCATTGTATGTTGGGGGAGATGGCTTCAGGATGCTTTGAGGATTGTTCTCCACTAGAGGACGCCATGCTACTTCACCAGTTAACAGTAGATCTTCTTCATTAAGTGAATCCAGGTATTGCATCTAAAAAACAAAGCCAACAGAAAGTATAATAAAGACTTGAAGAATAATGAAACTTGAGCACCCATTTATAATAATTATTATTAATTTTCATTTAATGCAATCATTATTATTATGAGATGTATTCCATATATAAGCAATTTAGCAGATCCATTGTGATAGATATCAGAAAGCAAGAAGTCAAATGCAGCTGTGTTGTCACCATAATTAATGTTTAATATTGCATTCTAAATGGCAGAAACTATCTCAGCAAAATGCAGTTACCATGGTGTCTAAGCTTGAAACCTACAGAGTGATAAAGCAAGACAGAGGTGTTATGAAAACCTCAAGATACAATACTGCTACCCTATAATGCAGTCATTTGGCTCCAATAAATGGGACTGCATTAAAGCTGAAACTGCATTATTGAGCACAGACACCCTAGACCAGTGATACTCAACTGGCGGACCGGGGTCCAAATGCGGACCTCAGCGCCAGATTTCCGGACCCCCTGCCCTGACAGCCCTGCACTTAATATATATCTTCTATTTTTCCCAGTGCCCTGTAGGATTTTTGGGTTGCGACAAACAGCCTTTTTAGTTTTGCCTGGGGAATCTATAGGCCCTCCCCAGTGTGCTGATTTCTAACTATCCACCCCCCCCCCCTCCACAACAGCCCTCCACCCGGACCTTCACCTCTCACCGGATGCCTTTAAATGGACCTTTACAAGAAGTAGTTGAGTACTCCTGCCCTAGACCATGTTATATCAGAACCCACCTTCTAGTGGGGTAGCAGTGTATCCCCCCAATTCCAAAAAACTAGGATGCAGTGTAAAATGTAAAGAAAACAGATATGCAATTATTTTCAAAATCTCATATAACCATACAATACTCATAATAAAACACATTTGAGAAATTAACGGCAGTTTTGCATTTTATTTTAAATTGATTGCAGCAACACATCTCAGCAGGGTTAAGTTGTACAAAAGTTGTACGAATGGAAAACAGCGGGTCAATTTCAAATCCCAATCGTATATAAATAGAGCATGTTAGAGAGGCAGAGTCTTTCAGAAGCAAATAGGTTCACTATTCTGTAAAAAACTGGTGAACAATCGTAGACCAATTTCAGAAAAATACTTTGAATATCCTACTATATATTTTACATAATATCATCAGTCCATAAAACCATTCAGAATACTTTCTTCAGATATTTCTTGGCTCAATCTTGACATTTTAACTTATGTGTCATATTCGGTGGCGGTTTATGGCTTACTTATAAATATGCCTGAGCACTAAACACCTTGTATTTCTGGACACTCAAGGGAGGTTGCAGTTCTGGAATATGACAGCACCGGAGCATTCTAGCGTCCTGGTCACTTCACATTTGATTCTTCTCAAATCTTTTTTTCATCCCAACACATTTCTTGTGATTTGCAACACAACGTTTGATGGTTCTGTGATTGCCCCACAATATCGTAGCAATTTCAAAGGTGCTGCAACCCTCTGCCCAATAATTATGCACACCTTGATATATGATTTTGATCTCTAACCCACACACTGCCTCCTTACAAAAATGCAAATCACCTGAAATGATTCAACCTAGCAAACATTCTTTTCATATTTTATACAGCTTGGAGTTTGAAAACATGCATACAAATGATGATATGGTCAATTTGCCTAATACTTGTGCCATTGTGTAATAACCGATTTCACTAGCCATTTTACCTGGAGGTGAGAAAATATGAGCATGTTTCAAGGCCTGTTTTGAAGAAAAATGCTTTTATCAGGAGAACTATCAGGGATGCTATTGGTCAATTTCTCTAGAACAAGGGTGTCAAACTAATTTTCACAAAGATAACACCAGCATTATGGTTGCCTTCAAAGGGTTGGTTAATAGCCAACACAAAACAAAAAGTACAACTATTCAAATAAGTGGTAAAATGGAATTAAATCATGTTTTATGGTTTTCTTTTGTGCTAAAGTTTTATACTGGCAGCCACTATTAGTCGTTGTCTGAGCCATCGACTAATAGTGGGTTTGGCAGCCATTCCTTTTGCGTCCATCTGGAACCACAAACAAAGCATCAGTCTTGAGCAGAGACTCTGTGGCCATCAGGCAGGACTTCAGAGCATGAACCACATTCAGTGAGTGAAGAAGCTTCTCCTTCTCATAAGTCGGCTTGAGACAGTAGAAGGCAGAACAATGTCCTCATTCAAGTGAAAAGCCAAAAGGGCAGAAAGTTCTCCTGCAAGCGAAGACCTGCCATATCATAATGAAGAACAGCTTGAAGCACAAGGTCACCAGCTCGGACACCCTCAAACTGAGGTAATGACCACAAGGTACACCACCTTCAGGGTCTGGCGGGAAAAGTAAATCTCAGCAAGAGGTTCATATGATGGTACCTACATCATGAACAGGGCCAAGTCAAACCTGGAACCTTCTAGGGAGGACTGATTTGAGCCATTCCCTGCATAAACATGCGGACCAAGAAGTACCTTGCCCCCAGGTGTTAAAATAGAACGGTTAAAGCCGACACTTGCAACCCATCGACCAGGCACTTCTGCAGAAAAACCAATATTTATGAAAAGGTAAAGTGTTGCAGAGAATGTCCAAGCAAAGTAAACCCGACATGTTCGGTAGTAGATTTAGTCTCAAGATGATCAGGGTGGCCACTATTCAGAGGAAGCACTATAGAGCACCCCCCTGTCCCATAGCCCCTGGGATTCAAATGCTACTGCAAAGTCAGCAACTGTGAACTGGTATGTAACAGGTGTCCCTGTGAGAGCAGATCCAGCCTGTCAGGGAGACGAAGAAGCCAGTCTATGGTCAGTCTGACCATGTCTGTGAATCGGGTATGCCTTGGCTAGTGAAGGAGACTAGAATGCTTGTGACACCTTCAATGTCACACATGGAAGAAGTGACAGTGGTGGGAATGCGTAACCCATCCTGAATGGTGGCCACAGAGTCACCAAAGTATCCACTGTGAATGCCAGAGAATCCCACTAGTGTGTCATGAACTGGGACACCTTCCTGTTGTTCCTGGTTGCAAACAGATCCACCTCGGGGACACCCCACCTGTTTCAAATCCAGTGAAACACCTCTGGATGGAGGGCCACTTTCCTGGATCCACCACTTCTCAGCTGCAAAAGGCTGCACAAGTTTTGAGGTGTGTGAATGTGGATAGCTGAAATGCAAGGCACATGCTCCACCTATGCCATAATCTGGCAGCCTCCCAAAAGGTTCTTTTGCCCCTTGTGGCCCCCTGATGGTTCACATATGCCACAGCCGTCATGTTGTCCAACTGGACATGGACTGGAGCACTGGTCCAATGGAACAGGCACAGGAGTTCTGGGACATTGACTGGAAACCAAAAAAGACATCTGCAAACTAGTGCCCCGTACCACCAGCTGGTTCCACGCTCCTCCCCAACCTGTCAGACTGGCATCTGACTTAATCACAGTCCACTGAATCGGTGAAAAGGAACAACCCTGAAGACTGGAGCCAACACTCCAGGGACGACTAACCACCCTGAGAGGGTGATCAACCCATCAAGACCCAGCAGTGACTGATCCCCAAAAAAATGGCAAACTGCAGCACACTGGTATGAATCTGAGCATACAGAACTGCTTCCAAGGACACCACCATCAAGTCCAGAATTTGCATGCATTGTTGAACACTGGGCCGGGACCTGCCCTGCAGGATCACCACATGACATTGCAAGGTTTCTGCTAACTAGTTTAGCCATGCCATTCATAGCCACCTTACCTTCTCCTTTGCATCATCTGTGCCATGGGTCTTTTGGAGGTTCAGGGCCCTGCTTTCCAAGACCTCACCCACCAAACACAACCATGAACAGGTGAAGAATGATTGCAGCCCCCCCCCCCCCCGTCCATGGCAAACATACGGAAGGTGACCAAATCTAGACGCTGGTCCTCCATATCCTTAAACCTGAACACCACACATTTTTCATTGCCGATGCCCCCCTGCGCATTAACAGATTTAAATGGTAGAAATCTTACCTCTCTCCTTGGTCCCCCAGCTAAATACAGTTTTTGACTGGCCACCACAACCACTCCGTTAATGTGCAGAGGGGCATCGACAATTGGGATACCGTATTTTTCACCCTATAAGACGCACCTGTGTCAGGATTTGGAGGAGGAAAATAAGAAAAAAAATATTCTAAGCCAAATGTGCTAAGAACACCCCATTACAGACAGTGTGGCATTCCCCCATTCCATTCCCCATGGGCAGTGTAGCGTTCCCCCATCCCATTCCTAATGGGCAGTGTGGCATCCCCCCTCCCATTCCCATAGGCAGTGTGACATGCCCCCCTCCCATTGGCAGTGTGGGATGCCCCATCCCATAGGCAGTGTGGGATGCCCCCATCCCATTCCCATTGGCAGTGTGTGGCATTCCTCCATTCCTATTCCCCATAGGCAGTGTGGCATCCCCCCCATCCTATTCGCCATATAGGCAGTGTGGCGTCCCCCCCCAACCATTCCCCGTATATAGGCAGTGTGGCATTCCCGCCAAACCATTCCCCACATAGTGTAGCATCCTCCCCATACCATTCCCCATATAGGCAGTGTGGTATTCCCATTTAGGCAGTGTGGTATTCCCATTTAGGCAGTGTGGTATTCCCATTTAGGCAGTGTGGCATCCCCTCCGCATTCCCATATAGGCAGTGTGGCACCCACCCCACCACATTCCCATATAGGTAGTGTGCCATCCCACCCCCTTGCATTCCCCATAGGCAAAAGTAAAAAAAAAAGTAAACTCACCTTTTAATCCTCCCCGCTGTCTGCACACACAGACACACGGCTTGGTATTGTGGTGGGCGGTGTATAATCCGGGTGTCTCTGTCTGCTGGGGCCATGGAGAAGTGGCAGGGACAGTGCGCGTGGCAGATACAGCTGCCTCCGCAGCTTGCACTGGCGCCAGCAGACAGAGACACACCCGGATTATACAGCGGTGGGAGTGGCCGATGCTCGAGCATTGGCCATGCACACCACTGTATAAGGCCGAGTGTTCATTCTGTGTGCTCGGGCCGCAGAAGCGATGAAGGCAGCTGTATCTGCCGCCTTCTCCGCAGCGCCTGCACATACAGGTGCTGCGGAGAAGGCGGCAGATACAGCTGCTTCCACCGCTTCCTCTCTGTGGAGCTAGAACACAGAATGAACACCTGGCTTGGTATAGTGGTGGACGTGGCCGATGCTCGAGCGTCGGCCACCCCCAACACTGTAACAGGCCAAGTGTCTGTGTGTGCTGGCGCCACAGAGAAGGCGGCAGAGATACAGCTGCCTCCGCTGCTTCCAGCAGGAAGCGGGAGCAGGAGCTCGCCCGATAAGACGCACTGACATTCCCCCCGCTTTCAGGGATAATAAGTGCGTCTTATAGGGCACAAAATACGGTACCTCCCAGAACACCGCCATTTTGTGAAAAATGTGTTTTGGTCTGGTTAAGAGAGGTTCTATCAAAGGTTGGAAGTAGCTTATGGTTAGTCAGGCAGGCAATTGGGTTGTAGACAGTAGGTAGTTAGCAGAGTTTAGAGGACAGCAGACATCTAGAATTTTGGGAAGGGTCTTGTCCAGATAGGCATCTGTTAGACCGTCTGCTGCACCAGCCATGGTCGTCTGCTTTAGATTCAGTGTCTCTCTGACGGCTCAGATGAGATTGTCCATATTGTCCCTCTGTTGATCCAGCAAAGAATTCCCCTCAGGGTCAAAGACTGGAGAATCCTGCAGCTCCAAAGCCACCTCCTTATCAAAAAGGGAGCAGTCCTCGGTTTCCTGGAAATCAAATCTGACTCTGACTCACCCGCAGAGGTGTTGCGGGCTTTACCCCCACCAGTTTCAGAGGCAAGATGGTGGAACCTCGTAAATTCAGTCTTGTACCTCCTGGGACAAACCCTGCCCAGAGGGATCTCATTTGGATGAGAAAGCCCTTACTCTAAAAGTGGTGCTGCTAGTGAGGATGCGCGACATAGCTAGCTCTTCAGCCTAGTGACTCCTGTCACTATGCTGGCATGTGCCCTGCAGGGACAGGGCATGCAACAGCCCCCACATCTGAAACCTCTGCCCGATGTAACCTGAGGCAAGGCATCGGTATTGTGCCCCACAAGGTCAGCGGACGTGTGGACCTGGGGTGACCCCTGCACCTCTAACAGACTGTGAAACTCAAAAACAAGAGAAACCAGTAACAGCATTAAAAGTACAGCTATAGTACACACACAAGAGAGAGACACTTATCTTAGGTCTTCTCATGGCGACAACTAGACCAACTGGGAGTTAACCAGGAAGCTGGGTTGTTATCCTGCCAAGGAAGGAGTTACAGCTTTTCCGCTCTAGTCCCTACCTGTTGGCTTCAAGATTACCCAGTTGTTATGGACCAATGTCCCTGGATGGAAAATTTGACAGGGAAAAGACAATTCTGTGAGTACTCACCTGTAGAATTGCTTTTACCATGCATGGCACAGTCTGCTTCACGAAGTCATTACATCTGGGTTATTCGTGGGTTAGTTGTGGCTCCTCCCGATACCATATAAAAATGGAATTATCATAGACTTCTCCAGTGTTGACAAGCAGTTATATCAAGAAACTGGGAGATAATAAAGGTAAAAACAGGTAATAGAACCCCAACTAACTTGGAACAATCACCATAAAGAGGCAACCAAAAACAGCGATAACAAGGGTGGGGTGAAGCAGGACGTGCCATGCATGGTAAAAGCAATTCTACAGGTGAGTACTCACAGAATTGTCTTTTTTCCAATGCATGGGACGGCCTGCTTCACAAAGTCATTACATCTGGGACTTCCAAAAGCAGTGTCCATAAAGTAGGGTGGGATCCCCAAAGAGTAACAGCAGGCAGTTTAAACCACCACTGCCTGAAGTACCTTGCAGCCAAAAGCAGCATAAGCTGGAAAAAGTATGAACAGAAGACCAAGTTGGGGCCTTACAAACTTGTTCAACAGAAGCTTGGTGCTGAAAGGCCCAAGACGCACCGATAGCACGAGTGGAATGAGCAGTAACCCTGAAAGGAGGAACCTTCCCCCTGGCAGAGTAGGCCTGCTCCACTGCCTGACGGATCCAGTTGCTGATAGTGGATTTAGCCGGAGGCAAACCCTTCCTAGGTCCAGCAGGAAGAACAAAAGAGCGTCAGATTTCCTGAAAGACTCAGTAGTAACCAAATAAAACTTCAGAGCCCTAACAACATCCAGAGAATGAAGGGTCCGCTCCTTGGCATTAGCAGGTTTAGGACACAAAGTGTCCTGATTGAGATGAAAAACAGACACAACCTTAGGCAAGAAATCCGGCTTAAGCCGAAACACCACCTTATCCTGATGCCTTTCAGAATAAGGAGGTTTGATGGAAAGCGCCGCCAGCCCAGAAACTCGCCTGACAGAAGTAATGGCCACCAAAAAGGCCACCTTAAGAGTCAGAATGGGCAAGGCAGCCCCACGTATAGGCTCAAAGGGAGGACCCTGCAGAGCAGACAACACCAGATTCAGGTCCCAAACAGGTAGCATAGGCTTACGTGGCGGACGCACATGAGTAACTCCATGGAAAAAAGTCTTAACCAACTGGTGATTGGCAAAGGATCTTTGGAAAAAAATTGCCAGAGCCGACACCTGTCCCTTGAGGGTACTAAGTTGAAGGCCCGTATCCAAACCATGTTGCAAAAATTCCAGAATCCAGAACAAACACCCGACAAGGAAAAGACTGACTCACACCAGGCAATGTAAGCATGCCAAATCCTGTAGTAGATGAAGGACGAGGACTTCTTCCTAGCCCTAACAACAGAAGCCGGCAAACCCTTATCCATCAAGATGGAGGTTTCAGCAGCCAAGCCATTAAAGCCAGCGTTTGTAAATTGGGATGGCACAGTTGTCCCTGAGTGAGCAGATCTGGATCCTTGGGCAGGGCATACTGATCTACTGCCAACTTCTGCGAACCACACCCTCCTTGGCCAACAGGGGGCCACCAGAATGGCTGGTACCCCTTCTTACGCAGCACCCTGCCCAGCAGAGGGAACGGAGGGAACACATAGAGGAGCCGAACTCCGTCCAAGGCATTGCTAGCGCATCCGTGGCGAAGGCCAGAGGGTCCTGTGACAGGGAGACAAACCTGGGAAGCTTGTGATTGTGGCGGGACGCAAACAGGTCCACATCCGGCTGACCCCAGCCGTGACACAGGGAGTGAAAAACCTTGTTGCTGAGGGACCATTCCCCCAGCCGAGACGTCCCCCTGCTCAGGGAGTCTGCCTCCTGGTTCTCCACCCCCGGAATGTAAACCGCTGAGATGCAAGGGACATTCTCTTCCGCCCAAGACAGTATCAGAGACACTTCCTTGAGGGCTCGCTTGCTCCGAGTCCCTCCCTGATGATTGATGTAGGCAACCGGCGTCTGGTTGTCCGAGCGGATCTGAACAGCCCCACTGACCCTGGAACTGCAGAGACTTCCAAATTCCCCCACAACCGGTCAGACTAGCATCTGTGGTGACAGTCTCCCAACACTGGGGCAGAAATGTCCTGCCCACCAGGAGGTTCCTTGAGTCCAGTCACCACGAGAGGGACTGTCTGGCCAGGGAGGACAGAGCAAATTCCTGATCCAGGGACACAGGGTCCCGATCCCAAACTCACAAGAGGTGCAACTGAAGAGGTCTCATGTAAAACTGAGCAAAGGGGACCGCCTCGAAGCAGGACACCATCAGGCCCACCAACTGCATCCCTTGCCGGATGGAGGGATGAGGACACAACAGCAGAGCCTGTGCCTGCTGCTGAAGGCCCTCCACCTTCTGCTGAGGGCAGGAATACCTTGACCTGAAAGGTATCCAGAGTCATGGCCAGAAAAGACCTCACCAAGGACAGAGACAGTGAAGACTTGGGATAGTTGATCACCCAGCTGAAGGATTCTAGAGTGGAGGTCACCACCTGAGTATCCCTCTCGGTCTGATGAAGAGACTGAGCCGCAATCAGAATGTCGTCCAGGTAAGGAAGGATGCGAATGCCCTGATGCCGCAGCAGAGCAATCACACCCGCCAGAACCTTGGTGAACACCCGAGGCGCCGAGGTGATACCGAATGGTAAGGCCACAAACTGGTAATGCTGATCCTCCAGAGCAAACCTGAGAAATCTCTGATGACCTGGGAAGATTGGCACGTGAAGATAAGCATCCTTGACGTCCATGGAGGTCATGAAGTCGCCCGGGTGAAGGATACTGACAGCCGAGCGAAGGGTCTCCATGCGAAAGTGCTTGAACCTGACAAACCTGTTGAGACCCTTCATGTCCAGGATGGGCCTCAAGGACCCGTCCTTTTTGGGGACCGTGAACAGATTGGAGTAGAAACTCTGACCCCGTTCCTGGGGAGGCACCAGGCAAATGACTCCTGACTCCAACAGACGTTGAACCGCAAGGCGCAACCCCTGAGCTGACAGAGGGATGTGAGACATCCCGGATCTGATGAATCTGGGGGGCAGCCAGGCTGCAAACTCTATCTTGTAACCGGCGGACACCACCTCCAGAATCTACCGGTCTGAGACGCGGAGCCTCCAGACATGAGCAAAGAGCCAAAGTCGCCCCCCCACCGGGATGGGTGAGGGCGCCTCCTCATGCCTGAGGTGGCTTGGGAGAAGGTTTGGGCTTGGGGTCCCATGAGAGCCCGGGACGACCGCAGGATCTGCCATGGCCCCAAGAACCCCTGCGGATACCTGAAAAGAGGGGGCCTCTACCTCCTCTGGGGACACGAAAGGAGGAGAAGGAAGCGGAGGGCCCCCGAAAAGGCCGAGGCTGCCTCCTACGCTGAGGCAGCCTACCATACTTGGCTAAAACATCGAGACGCTCACCAAAGAGCCGCAACCCCACAAAGGGGAGCCCAGTGAGAGTCTCTTAGCAGCAGCGTCAGCTGCCCACTGACGCAACCAGAGCGACGCATAGCCACCAAAAGGGCAGAGGACCTACTACTCAGCCGTACCACATCATCCATGGCAGTAAGGATAAAGGCAACAAATTCAGAGCAAAGCAAGAGGGCCCTATACTCCTCCCTACCAGCTGTAGCGCCATCAAGGAGATGATTGATCTGTCTCTTAAGAGCAATAGCTGTTATGACAGTGGCACAAGCCGGACGCAGCCCAGCCCCCACAAATGTAAAAGCATGGCAGGCCAGCTGATCCATACGCCAGTCCTCGCTGTCCCGCAGTGTAGTAGTGTAAGATGAAGGCATGACTGAGGTGTTGGCCAGCCCTAGTACGGGAGCGGGGAGCGGGTGGGGGGAGGGGGGCGACCATCGCTTAACCAGGTCAGCAGGAAAAGGGTATTTCTTATCCAACCCTTTGGGCACCACGGGCAATCTACTAGGATGTTTCTCTGCTCAGGGAAATCCAGATGCTGCTTAACAGGACGAAAAAGCTCGCCCTGTTTCCTCATAGCCACCTCAGGGGGGACAATGTGCAAGATTTCAAAAATGTGAGACAACAGATTAGCATATTCCTCAGACCCAGACCCAGGATCACTGTCGCAGCCCACCTGCTGGTCCCCAGAGGAATCAGAGCCCGGGAAAAGCTCCCCCACCTCTAGGGAGTAACGGTCATCAAAAAGATCAATTTCCTCATGCTCCTCAGCAACCCAGGCAGGCGTGGGAGTCAGGTGCCGCTTCTTGCTAGAGGCCTAATGTGGAACAGGCCTAGCAAGCTGCATTTCAATGCTGGCCACACGAAGTGCCAGATCAGACCGTGACCCCCTGCTAGTATCCCCCTCACTGGGGGCTAAATGACCAGGAGAAACCACAACCCACTGGTGTCCCGCCTGAAAGACATAAGCAAAAAACATAAGTATCCCGCAGCCCATGCCCCAAGGACAACAAAAGACCCCAGAGGGGACTCACAGACCAAGCAGGACAAGGATCGCCAGCCGCCAGACCACTGGAGGAAGCAACACAGGCAGAAATCACCGCCGCAGCCCAGGGATGAAGAGGGCCCCAGACACGCAGCAGAAGCAAGATGGCGCCGCGGGAGAACGACGCGATACGCATCATCCGCTGGCCCCGCCTCCCCCGAAGAGCGCGAAAGCGGCGCTCACGTGACCTCGCCAACGTCATCCACGCCGTAAAAAACGTCTCACAGATATAGCGCCGCCCGCCGGAGCGTAGTACAAAGCGGTGGCGAAATGTCTACAAAAGTCTAAAAACAGCAAAAAAAGCATTCCACCTCCAAGGGAGAAGAGAGCGAGCAGGCAGCGGCGAAGCCCAGGCCAGTGGGGGGGGGGGGGGGGGACTCCGAACGCCAGAACAAGTCACATAAAACCCCAAAACACTCACCCTCTCAGGAGCTAGTACAGGAACTCCGCATCCCTAGTAGGCTCACCATAAAGCCAATGGCCGGCTACCCTTTGTGGTACAGGGTCTGCGGCTTGGAGCAGCGCTCCTTGAGCACTTGACCCTAGTGCTCCGCTACCCTCACCCGATCCGACAGCCGAGGCTGGGAGGCACAGAGGGTCCGGAAACGGATGGAAATAGCCATGCAGGGCCACAGGCTTGGTTGCCCCACTCACCTGCGCATAGAGAGAGCCATCTTCGATCTTCGCAGATATCACTGCAGAGGAAAAACTGGAGAAGTCTATGATAATTCCATTTTTATATGGTACCGGGAGGAGCCACAACTCTTCTGCAATACACTGCGCCACCTTGTGGCGGAATAACCCAGATGTAATGACTTCGTGAAGCAGGCCGTGCCATGCATTTGGAAAATAGGAGCTCCTCAAAAGGGAGAAGTCTGAAATCCTGTAATGGCAATAAAAACCAGATGTAGAAACCTAAATACCCAAGCCTGTAAGGGGCAGCAGGAGATACTAATATTTCAAAGGATACAGTAAGATCACTACAACACAAAAATACCATTTTGTGAGTACTCGCCTGTAAAATGGTTATTACGAGTATGTCACACACCCCACTTCCAAATATTCATGACACTTGGGAAACCCGGCCTGTAGAGGGCGATCTTGCAGAGAGGACATGGAAAAAGGAGCCCCTCCTGGTCCATAAGTACTGGGTTCCTCCCACTATTCCTCAGTCTTTTTAAAAAGCAGTGAAGAACCAGGAAGAGCAAATTATATTCGATAATTGAAAAATAGTTTGAAAATAATAATCACCATATAAAGGATCCTTTAGAACAAAAAAGGGCGGGGGAAGTGTGACATACTCGTAATAACCATTTTACAGGTGAGTACTCACAAAATGGTATTATTCCTAGTATGTCACACACCCCACTTCCAAATATTCATGACACTTGGGACATCCAATAGCAGTGTCTATAATGGGTGGGGATCCCCAAGGAATAATGCATAACTTAAATTACTGCAGCTTGCAGAATTTTGCGGCCAAAAGCAGCATCCGCTGAGGCCCGCACATCAACCTTGTAAAACTTAGAAAAAGTATGCACAGAAGACCAAGTCGCAGCCTTGCAAACCTGTTCAACAGAAGCCCAGGAAGCTCCAATAGCATGAGTAGAATGAGCGGTGACACGAAAAGGGGGAACCTTCCCCTTAGCCATATAGGCCCCAATGATGGCCTGACGTATCCACTTACTAAGGGACGATTTGGCAGGAGCAAAACCCTTCTTGGGCCCAGAAGGCACAACAAAAAAGGCATCCGTCTTGCGGAAGGCCGAAGTAGTAACTAAATAATACTTAACACAACGAACTACATCCAAAGAATGTAAGACCCTTTCCTTGTCATTACTAGGTTTAGGACACAAGGAAGGAAGAACTATATCCTGATTTAGGTGGAAAGCAGACACCACCTTAGGAAGGAAATCCGGTTTAAAACGGAAAACAACCTTATCTTGATGCCTCTCAAAATAAGGGGCTAGAATAGACAAAGCCGCCAGTTCAGAAACTCGGCGGACAGAAGTAATAGCAACCAAAAAGGCAACCTTCTGAGTAAGAATAGGAATATCCTGCAAAGGCTCAAAGGGAGCAGCCTGCATAGCTGAAAGCACTAGGTTAAGGTCCCAAACAGGAAGTATAGGCTTTCTGGGAGGCCGCACATGCGCAACTCCTTGGAAAAAAGTCTTAACCAAAGGATGAAGAGCAAACGACCTTTGAAAGAAAATAGCCAAGGCAGAGACCTGCCCTTTCAAAGTACTAATCTGGAATTCCATATCCAGACCTCGTTGCAGATATTCTAGAATTCTAGGAATAGAAAATACTCTACAGGGCAAAGCCCTGGATTCACACCAATCAATATAGGAGCTCCAAGTCCTGTAATAAATGACAGAGGAAGACTTCTTCCTAGCTCTAATAAGAGTCTGAATAACCACATCAGAAAAACCTTCCTCTTTCAAGATGGAGACTTCAACAGCCATGCCGTCAAAGCCAGCGTTTGTAAATTGGGGTAACAAAGTTGACCCTGAGTGATGAGATCTGGAAGAAGAGGCAGATGGAAACGATCCACTGCCAGCCTTACGACGTCTGCGTACCACAGACGTCTTGGCCACCTTGGCGCCACCAGAATTGCTGGCGCCTCCTCCAGTGCTAACTTGCGCACCACCTTGCTGATCATGGAGAATGGGGGAAACAGATATAGGAACCCCAGATCCTTCCAGGCCAGAGACATGGAATCCGCTGCCACTGCCAGGGGATCCTGGGATAGAGACACAAAAGCTGGCAGCTTGTGATTGTGGCGAGAAGCAAACAGGTCCAACTGTGGAGTCCCCCACTTGTGACAGAGGAACTGAAAGACCCTTGGATTGAGAGACCATTCTCCCTGGCGAGAACATCCCCTGCTCAGGGAGTCTGCCTCCACATTCTCTATCCCCTGAATGTAAACTGCTGATATGCAGGGAACATTGATCTCTGCCCACTGAAGGATCAGAGACACTTCCCGAAGGGCACCCCAACTGCGAGTCCCTCCCTGGTGATTGATGTATGCAACAGCTGTTCGGTTGTCTGACCGAATCTGAACTGGCAGACCCTGTAAGAAATGGGTCGAAGTAGAACAAGACGTATGGCCCGAAGCTCTAATACATAGATTGGAGAATGAGCCTCCTGAGGCCCCCACAATCCTTGGAACTGATGCTTCTTCCAGAAGCGCCCCCAGCCCACCAGGCTGGCATCCGTGGTAACCAGTTCCCAACACGGAGTCAGAAATGACTTGCCCTTCTGGAGGTTGAGCGATATTAACCACCACTGAAGGGACTGCAAAACATGGGGAGACAATAGACAAGTCTGATTCAATGATAGTGGGCACCTGTCCCACTTTGCCAAGAGGAAGAGCTGAAGCGTCCTTATGTGAAACTGGGCAAACGGGACTGCCTCGAATGCAGCTACCATCAATCCCACTAGTCTCATCCCTAGACGGATAGACTGACGAGGGTTGGACAAGAAATGTCCTGAATCAGAACCATTTTGGACTGAGGAAGAAAAACCTTGGCCTGAAATGTATCCAGAATCAGGCCCAGGAAGGGAATTTCCCTGGACGGACAGAGAGGATTTGGGGTAACCTATTACCCATCCAAACCTCTCTAGCGTAGAGACCACCGTCCTGGTGTCCAACTCTGATTGTTCGAGGGAGGAGGCCGCGATAAGAAGATCGTCCAGAAAAGGCACAATGCGGATGCCCTGGACCCTGAATATAGCCATCACTCCTGCCAGCATCTTGGTAAAGACTCTTGGGGCCGAGGTAAGGCCGAATGGCAGGGCCACAAATTGATAATGCTGGTCTTCTATCGAGAACTTGAGAAATCTCTGGTGACCCGGAAAAATAGGAATGTGCAAATAAGCATCCTTGAGGTCTATGGATGTCATGAAGTCCCCCTGACGGGGAGCATCGATCGTTGATCGCAGAGACTCCATGCGGAATTTTCTGAAACTGATAAATTGATTGAGTCTCCTTAGGTCTAGGATAGGCCGAACAGAGCCGTCCTTTTTGGGTACCGTGAATAGGTTGGAGTAAAACCCCAAACCCCTTTCCGCTGGAGGCACTAGGCAGATGACAGCCATGTTTAACAGATTCCCTACTGCTGCCCGCAGTCCCTGCGCAATTGCCGGATCTGACAGCATCTGGGACATAAAAAATCTGGAAGGAGGCCGGGACTCGAATTCCAGTTTGTAACCGGAAGAGACTACTTCCAGAACCCAATTGTCTGATACCTCCTGACCCCAGACCTGGAAGAAGAACCGCAGCCGTCCCCCCACCCATAAGGGTGAGGGCGTCCCCTCATTGTTCAGCAGGCTTAGTGGCAGATTTGGTTTTGGACCCCCAATTCTGACTTGGACGGCCACGTCCCTTTCCTCTATTCCATGCATTCTCTCTAGGGGCTGAAAAGGCCGATCCTCTACCGGATCTAGACCCCCGAAAGGAAGGGTTAAAAGAGGCCACTCCACGAAAGGAACGACGTTGTTTCTTACGCTGAGGAAATTTACCTCCTTTAGTGACAGAATCCAATTTTTTCTCCAAAGAGGCGCAATCCCACAAAAGGGAGCGCTGTAAGCGATTTCTTGGCTACAATATCAGCTGCCCACTGCCGCAACCATACTGACCGCCGAATAGCGATTAACAAGGCAGAGGTTCTGCTGCACATGAGCAGAGTATCATCTAAGGCAGAAAGTACAAAAGATGCAAACATCTCACATCGCTTAAGAGCGGCGTACTCATCAGAGGCCGGATCAAGCCCTGAATAATTCATTAGGTCTCTCACAACAGACCTAATAGCCACTGTCATGAGTGCAGAAGCACCAACAGGCAGCAAGGCCGAGCCCACACTGGAAAAAGCGTGGCACGCCATTTGATCAATACGCTTATCCTCTCCATCTTTAAGTGTAGTGGAGTCAGGAGAATGCAACACAGAAGAATTGGATAAATTAAGCACAGGGGCATCCACCACAGGTGGTGATGACCAACGCTTAACAGTATCAGCTGGGAAGGGATATTTCTTTTCCCAGCCCAAGGGAATGCCAGGAAGCCGCGCAGGCTTCTCCCATTCTTTAAAAATAATTTCATCAAAATGCTTTTAATTTGGAAACTCTAAACGAGGTTTAGAGATTCCAAAGAGTTCCCCTTTTTGAGGAGGGACTACTTCAGGAGGAGTGATAACCAAAACCTCAAATAACTGAGCAAGAGCCTTTGGGGTATCCACAATACTAGCTTCACCCTGCTCAATCACAGTACCAACAAATTGCTGTTCATCAGAAACATCTGAATCCTCATATAATTCTCCTTCTTCTAACTGAGAAGGATCAGACCAATAAAGCATTTCACAATTATCCAACTCACTTACAGGAACGGTCTGAGTCAAATGTTTCCTTTTAACTGAGGCCTTCTTGGCCACAGAGCTAGACATGAATTTTTCAAGATGAGCCAATCTGGCACATAAATCAGAATGCGACTCACCACCCATGACAATATCACTGGGGGTACAGACAAGACATGGCGGAGTAGGAGATAAGGCAGAAGCCGCAGACGCCGAAGCCTGGGCCCCAGTTTGGTGCATAATAGTTAATTGAGCACAAGGGACGCAAAGAATTGCGTTATCCCCAACAAGGGATGCCCCACATCTAAAACATTGCCGAGTCTGTGCAGAGGGAACTGCATGCCCATTGTCCTGAGATGCCTCCATATGGTGTTTAGTATTATACTATAATTGATTATAGTCGCCAAGTATATATGGGATTTACGCAATTGCTATCCGAGATGCCCCTTTAAATAGTCCCAAGTGGGAGGATATTAACACAAATGGACCCCCAAATAAGGCTTTAAGGGCTAAAGACCAGGAGAAACCCCTTTAAAATAAAGAGTTTCTACCTACAAAGAAAACAAACAGTCACCAATGCACACAATAAAAAAATGGCAGAAACTCCCTTCAGCAAGCTGAGGGGTACTCACAGCACCTTTAAATATGGAACGCTTCACGAATATGCGTGTCATTCTTGCGCAGGGGCCAT
Organism: Gastrophryne carolinensis; assembly: GCA_027917425.1. Taxonomy (NCBI): domain Eukaryota; kingdom Metazoa; phylum Chordata; class Amphibia; order Anura; family Microhylidae; genus Gastrophryne; species Gastrophryne carolinensis. The sequence continues at coordinate 156,721,268 of CM051243.1, forward strand.
GCTAATCTTCTCTGTATCGTTCCAATTTTAGAATATGTGCTGCCTAAGCAAGCACAATGAGGGAAGACCATAGGGAAACAGCAGGAGCCAGGCAGACAAGGAGAGCACACCAGGTGCTCTGATAATGAAATGCTGTGTGCCTAAGCCCCGCCCACCCACAGAATCACATGACCAAGATTGGAAGGAAATTCAAATCTGTACATAGCAGAAACAATAATATATATGTAATAAAGATTTATTTGATATATCTTTTTTTTTTTTCATTATTTGTGTGCATGGTGACAAATAAGCCCAGATAAAGCCCCCCTCCCCCTTCTTTTTACCCCAGCAGGGTAATGGAGAACTAAAAGGGGAGAGGATAGAAATGCACCCATAAGGAACAAGGGGGTTATAAAGGGACAGGGGCATCCCATGCCGAGAACACCAACCCGGAAACCGCCTACCCACATTTGGGTCTCACAGAGGAGTAAAACTCCTGTATACACCAGAAGGTGTATGTATCTACCTTTGCCTGAACCATACAGCCAGGGCTGGGAGGCATACAATATAACCAAACAGGTTTAAAGAGTATCAGACAGAAATAGAGAAAAAAAGGGGCTGGGAGAAAACCCGGCTACCTGCAGCTTGAAGGAGAGTCATCTTCTGAATGCTTCGCCGACTGCAGAGATGAAAAGACTAAGGAATAGTGGGAGGAACCCAGTACTTATGGACCAGGAGGGGCTCCTTTTTCCATGTCATCTCTGCAAGATCGCCCTCTACAGGCCGGGTTTCCCAAGTGTCATGAATATTTGGAAGTGGGGTGTGTGACATACTAGGAATACTGAAGAATCGCACTAACAATATAATACTAACAGGAATGTGCTAAGAGGTATTTAATATGTTTTAAAAAATGAATGATAAGCTAATGATAAGGTATCCTGATACATAGAACATAGAATGGACAATTGTAAACCTATATTAGAAATATTCGATTAGTTTAAAACCTGCCAACTATATAAAGATTCACAACATTTAGTCTGCTAGATGCATAATTAAGCAAAAAATCTTGGGATTTTCCTGTAATTTCACAGAAAAGGATCTTTTTAAATGAAGGCTGCAGAGAATGTCACATCTCCGTGACTGTGGGCAACTTGCTTTCCATCAACCATGGGTCCACCTGCCAAATATCACATTGCTGAAAGTTTACCTACGCACAGCTCCTCCAAATCATATTTGTCTTTCGGGAGATCTAAGCGTTTCCAGAAGAAGTGAAGAAGGGAGAGGTGAGACATGTAAACTCACAGTTTCAGTAAGTCTTTCTAATTTGTAGTCAAGGCTTCAGTATTGTTAGTATTAACAGCCTCAAACGGCTCTACGCCCAGGTTAAGCTGCCAACATTTTCATGTATGCTGCAGGCTCCTGATTCTTTCACCAATTTAGACACATCTTTATTCAACTATCATTATAGGTCATAATTTAACCTGTCAAGTCTATGTAACTATGTCCATTTTCTAGTTACCCTAATTAAAAAAATGGATAGCAATTAGCACCACTAAACTGGTTCAGAGCATGTATCTGGGGGTTTTAACTATTTATGCAGCAGTACCACCTAACTTACATTTGAGTATTCCTGACTTTGTTTGAACCTACACAGACTAGAGAGTACAGAATGGATGTTCTGAGGTGCTTTCTAATAAGATGTTTTAGGTAAGCATGGCTATAAATCAGAGGAGCAGCTTGCAGTCCCCTCCCTACTACTTGGTAAATGACAAAACAACCAAGAGTATAAAGCAATCATATCACATTCAGGGCTGGATTTCGGTAAAATGTGTCCCTAGGCAAATTTATAAAGTGGAGCTTCAAGTTTTGGAATGAACCAACCACATTCACCCACTAAGGCATCCAATTATTTAAGAGGACAAGCCTGGGTTTTTGCCCCACAGACCTGCAGATCAGAGTGCCAATGTGTATGAGACTACCCCCCACGCTGCCATGAAATGCCAGCGTAGTGGAAGGATGTAACCTCAGTCTGGAGTGCTCCCATTTTGACATCAATGGGTGCCTCCGTACATCAATGTCAATGTGAATGCTTCGGAGTAAGGCCACGTCCACCCGCGACACTTCATACTGATGCTGCAGATGACCGAACAGTGGAGTGGGAGGGAGTGGAAGGTAAAAGGGCAGTCTCATGCCCAATAGCACACTGATATATGTCTGAAATATGTCTTTTTTCCTCCCCGTTAAAGAGCACTCATAAATTACCTATTCAGCGTGTACCTCCAAAGTCATCAAATTATACTATATCATATAATATAGTCCTCATATTAGAAACCTATATAAACCTTCTAATTTTCTTTTGAAGTGGGTGTGGCCCTTGGTTCTGTGATGCATAATAATTAGCATAATGGGCAGGGTCTGTAAGATATTGTGCTTCAGACACAGGCTATACATTGGTTAGAATCAGTTGTGACACACCAGCAGAGTCATTTCTAACCCACACCCTTATGATCAATGATGCAGTGAGGGGGTTCTGGCTCTATTGTCTTGTTCCAAAGTTTTGATTGTGATACCTAATCACAACCACACAGACAGCCACGGGTGATTAAACCACTGCTAATTAGGCGCAGGGGTGACTGAAATGCTAATTAGGCACAACAGCTGTTCGTATACTAATTAACCTCGTCACGAAGGCTATTCTGGCTGTGATGGCTCAGACTGCATAATACTCGTCTGCTTGTTCTTGCTTAGCTGACAAAAGGGGCGGAGCTATAGACCAACAGCCGATCTCTATGATTGGTGGTCTATGGCAAAGGAATTCAGGGGGTGTGCCACCTCTTTTCCTTGTTTCTACTTCCAGAAGCAGCTGCATTCTGACAGGAAAAGAGAGGTCAGCCATTAGAAGGGGAAATGATGAATGATAGTTTATGCACTTTGCCTACAGGGTCCCTTTAAAAGCAAATATGTCTGAGTATAAGCAAGGTAACATATTGTAGTATTTCAGGCTATGGAGCCTTTACCAAACTTTAGTCCAACTGGTTACAAAGTCCAGCTTTATTTAATTTGGATAAATCTGGGAGTTAGAACAAATGTAATTCTCTTTTGTCTAGTGCACCATTGTTTCACTCTGAATACGAGTCTATCTTATATATTTCCCGCACCTTGTACATACAGATTGCTCACATTAAAAATCATTCTACCTGCATCTACTGCATGTTATGAGCCTTTAAACATCCAGGATGGCGGCTCATGGAACATCAGGCAGACTGCAAACAGGAAGTGCCTTCTGACTGTGCTGCTCTGCATTCTGGGATTGCTGACCTTTTCCTGACCCCAGCTCTGCTCTGACTGAGCAAAGCACAGCTATAACCGCCCCCCTGTACTTTATCCCATTCTCCTCTCCTCAGTAAGTGTGATGCTTCTGAGTTAAGATGGCGGCGCCCGTATCCTAAAGTCCTGAACAGAGTTGCAGCCCGGTGGGGGAAAGAATAATAAGTGACTAAAAACGTAAAATATATTAACTTTAGATGCTGGGTTTTTTAAAGGTTTGGGCTTTTCAATAAATCATGGTGAAGGTCCGGTTTAAGGGTGTAGCTTCACTTCCATCTACTGGTACCGATAATAGCTATTGATTTTCTGTTAAAGCAACCAACAGTCAAGTTCCACTCTATTTGCTAGATATATTTTTTTTTACTGTAAATAAAAGTTATGCTGTAAATAAAAGTAAAACAATATTGCACATCAGTGTGCAAAGCAGATTTGCTTTTTGATAAGCAGATTTTTAGATGAAAAGTATGCTGTGCATATATATTCATCTCCTATACTCTGATACTCCTAAATAAAATCCAGTGTGACCAATTGCCTCCAGAAGTCACCTTATTAATAAATACAGTCCACCTGGACGTAATTGATTCTCAGTATAACTTCAGCTGTTCTGCAAAGGCCTCTAGGTCTGTTAAAGGACATTAGTAACCAAACAGCATAATAAAAAAGAAAAACACCAAACAGCTGAAGGATAAAGTCGTGGCGAAATGTATTTCAGGGTTAGGTCTTTGAAAAAGAGTCCAAACTCTGAACATCTCACAAAGCACTGGTCAAGTCTTCATCCGTAAATGACATTGCTGTCCACCTAAACTGTCAGCCCAGGCAAGGAGAAAACTAGAGAAGCAGCCAAGAGGCAACTGTTGGCCATATACTCCACAAATCTAGCCACTATGGAAAAGTGTCAAAAAAGCTATTTTTGAAAGACATCCTGAATGCAAGGGGATGAAGGTGCTTTGGTCAGATGAGACCAAATTTTAACTTTTTGGCTTAAAGTGGACCAAAACCTGGGATTTTCACTTTTCCATGTTTTAGTTCTTAACCCTGGTGCATCCTAATTATGGATGCCCCACTGTGTGAAACCCCACAAGCTGTTCATTATACATATCTCGCTGGTGATCCCACAGCATGAATGTGCTTCTCCAACATCTGCAATTAATTTTACATATGCTAGGTCCAGTTTTGGTGCACATTAAATGCCAAATGGTATGTGTGGAGCTCCAAATATAATACTTACATGTGGAATATACTCCGCCAGATGGCGCTGGACTGCAGAGACATCGAAAATAGGCTCCTCCTGGCCCTTCAAATACCCAGGGACCTCCCACAAATCCCCAGCATTGAAAAGCAGTTAATAAGAAGCCGGGAGAATTAAACAATCCAAACTATCAACTATAACAATGATAACAATCACCATACAGGGGATCCAAGATAATGCAAAACCAAGGGTGGGTTGGAGCGGGACGTACTGTATACTCATAATACCAATTCTACAGGTGAGTAATCACAGAATTGTATTATTCTTAGTATACAGTACGTCCTGCTCCAAATATAATACTTACACGTGGGACATCCAATAGCAGTGTTCATAAAGTAGGGTGGGATCCCCAAGAAAAATCAGCAGCAACAGGCAGTTTAAACCACTGCCGCCTGCAGAACCTTTCGGCCAAAAGCAGCATCAGCTGAGGCGCTAACAACAACCTTGTAAAACTTTGAAAAGGTATGAACAGAAGACCAAGTAGCGGCCATGCAAACTTGTTCAACAGAAGCCTGGTGCTGAAAAGCCCAAGAGTCACCGATAGCACGAGTGGAATGAGCAGTAAGGCGGAAGGGAGGATTCTTCCCCTTAGCAGAGTAGGCCTGAATCACAGCCTGACGAATCCACTTGCTGATAGTAGACTTGGCAGGAGCCAAACCCTTCCTAGGACCAGAAGAAACCACAAAAAGAGCATCAGTTTTCCTGAAAGGTGCAGTTGCCACCACACCCAAAGAGTGCAAAACCCTCTCCTTAGCATTGCTAGGATTAGGGCACAAAGGAAGAACAATATCCTGATTCAAATGAAAGGCAGACACTACCTTAGGCAGAAAGTCAAGTTTGAAACAAAACATCACCTTGTCCTGGTATCTCTCATAGTAGGGGGGCTGAATGGAAAGCACTGTCAATTCAGACACACGCCTGACAGAGGTGATAGCCACCAGAAATACAACCTTGAACGTAAGAATGGCCAAGGCAGCATCCTGCACAGGTTCAAAGAGAGCACCCTGCAAGGCTGACAGAACCAAGTTCAAACCCCAAACAGGCACCATAGGCTTACGTGGGGGGCGCACATGAGTGACCCCCTGGAAAAAAAGTCCTGATCAGAGGGTGCTGAGCAAAGGACTTTTGGAAGAAAATAGCCAGGGCAGAAAATTGACCCTTCAGAGTACTGAGCTGGAGTCCCATCTCCCACCCATGCTGCAGGAACTCCAGAATCCTGGGAATAGAGAACACACGACAGGGAAGAGACTCACACCGGTCAATGTAGGCACGCCAAACCCTGTAATAAATGTAAGAGGAAGACTTCTGCCTAGCTTTTATCAAAGTATCCACAACCGAGGAAGACAGCCCCTTCTCCATCAAGATGGAGGTTTCAGCAGCCAAGCCGTCAAAGCCAGAGTTTGTAAATTGGGATGGCGTAGTGAGCCCTGAGTGAGCAGATCTGGCACCAAGGGCAGAGCGTACTGATCTACTGCCAGTTGCACCACGTCTGCGAACCACACTTTTCGTGGCCACCTGGGGGCCACCAGAATTGTTGGCACCCCTTCCAGAGCAATCTTGTGCAGAACCCTGCCCAGCAGGGGAATTGGAGGGAAGACATACAGGTACCGAAAGTCCTGCCATGACATTGCTAGCGCATCCGAGGTCAGAGCCAGAGGATCCCTGGACAGAGAGACAAAAGCTGGAAGCTTGTGATTGTGGCGGGACGCAAACAGATCCACATCTGGTTGGCCCCAACGGTGACAGAGATTGAAACACCCTTCTGCATAGGGACCATTCTCACTGGCGAGAGGTCCCCCTGCTTAGAGAGTCCGCCAGGTGATTTTCCACCCCCGGGATGTACACAGCTGAAATGCAGGGGACATTGGCCTCCGCCCAAGTCAGGATAAGAGACGCTTCCTGGAGGGCCCCCTTGCTCCGGGTCCCTCCCTGATGATTGATGTAGGCAACTGCCGTCTGGTTGTCCGAGCGCACCTGAACAGGCAGGCCCCAAAGATGAGTACTCAAGCGAGCCAGAACTAACCTGATCGCTTGCAGCTCCAAGACATTGATAGGGGTGTGGGCCTCCTGAGGGCCCCACCTCCCCTGGACCTGCTCCAACCTGACAGACTGGCATCCGTGGTGGCCGTATCCCAGGAATGGGCAAGAAAGGATCTGCCCCCAACAGGTCCCTTGAGTCCATCCACCACAAGAGCGACCTCCTGACCAGGGGGGAGAGCACACAAACCCTGTCCAGGGACGCTGGGTCCTTGTCCCATACAGGCAATAGGTGAAGTTGCAGAGGCCTCAAGTGGAACTGAGCATAAGGGACTGCTTCGAAGCACGCCGCCATCAGGCCCACCAGCTGCATCCCCTGCCTGATGGAGGGATGGGGACAAGCTAGGAGGGACTGAGCCTGTGCAATCAGACTGTCCACCTTCTGCTGAGTAAGGAAGATCCTTGCCTGAACTGTATCCAGATTCATTCCTAGGAATGGAATTACCAAGGAAGGGGACAGTGAGGACTTTGGGTGGTTGATCACCCATCCAGATGACTCCAGAGTGGACACCACCAGCTGAGTATCCAACTCTGCCTGATGTAGAGACTGGGAAGTGATGAGGATGTCGTCCAGATAGGGAAGTACGCGGACGCCCTGACATCTGAGCAGAGACATCACGCCAGCCAGCACCTTGGTGAACACCCTGGGAGCTGAAGTGAGGCCGAAGGGCAAGGCCACAAATTGGTAGTGTTGATCCATCAGAGCGAACCTGAGGAACCTTTGATGACCCGGGAACACAGGAATATGAAGGTAAGGATCTTTGATGTCCACAGAAGTCATGAAATCCCCTTGGCGCAGGGAACTGATGGCAGAGCGCAGAGTCTCCATGCGAAAGCGCCTGCCCCTGACAAACTTGTTGAGAATCTTTAAGTCCAGGATGGGCCTGACAGAACCATCCTTTTTGGGTACTGTGAATAGGTTGGAATAAAAGCCCTTGCCTTTTTCTCTTAAAGGGACCTGGCAGATGACCCCCAGCTCCAGGAGGCCTTGCACTGGTTGCATTAGCTCCTGAGCTGACACAGGGTCCTGAGGAATCCGGGATCTGATGAATCTTGGAGGGGGATTGACAGCAAACTCCAACTTGTAACCGGAGGACACTACCTCCTGAATCCACCGGTCTGAGACATGAAGCCTCCAGACGTGAGCGAAGTGCTGCAGCCGTCCCCCCACCCGGATGGGTGAGGGCGCCCCATCATGCCTGAGGGGGCTTGGGAGAGGATTTAGCTTTGTGACCCTAGGAGGAGCCAGAACGTCCACGTCCTCTGCCTCTACCCCAGAAATCTCCCCGGGCCCCAGGGAAGGACACCCCCCTTCCCTGTCTTGCACCGCGGTAAGGGGAGGAGAAGGAACCCTGACCCCGAAAGGGCCGAGATTGCCGCCCTGCGCTGGGGTAACCTGCCTCCCTTAGCAAAAAGGTCCAGGCGGTCTTCAAACAGACGCAGTCCTTTAAAGGGAAAACCAGTGAGGGCCTTCTTGGTAGCGTTGTCAGCAGTCCACTGGCACAGCCAAACCGAGCGGCGTATAGCCACCACAAGGGCAGAAGTTCTGGCACACATTCTGATGGTGTCATCCAATGCTGATAGGACAAAATTTACAAAAACATCACAACTGGAGAGTGCATTAAACACCTCACAAGGCAAATCATCAGGGGCACTATCGAGTATATTTCTGATAAGGGTTCTAGTGGCCACAGCAGTAATGGCAGAGGCACAGACTGGGCGCAGCGCCGTCCCCGCACATGCAAAGGCGTGGGATGCCAGCTGATCAATACGCCGGTCTTCGGCATCCCGCAGGGTAGTAGAGTCAGGGGAATGCATGATAGAGGTGTTAGATAGCCCTAGGATCGGGGCATCCACCTCGGGGGGGAATGACCAACATTTAACCACCTCAGCAGGAAAGGGATACTTCCTATCCCAACTCTTTGGAACCCCAGGAAGTTTACTGGGGCGCTCCGATTCCTTGAGCACAAGGTTATGGAAATGTGCCTGCTCTGGAAATTCCAAACGTGATCTTGCTGTATGGAAACGCTCCCCTCTATGCCTGGGAGCCTCACCAGGGAGAGAGATAGACAGAACCTCAAAAATCTGGGTCAATAATCTGTCAGTGTCATCTGGGGCCCAGGGGTCAGAGCCAGAATCGTCATGACCCCTTGGTCTATCATCAGATGAGCCTGAATCAGAAAAGAGCTCCCCTTCATCAGACGGGGTATAGCCACACAGATTCATAAACTCCTTAGTTCCCATAGGGAAAACAGTAACATTAGGTGTCAAGTGCCGCTTCTTAGCAGGGGGCTTACGCGCTAAAGACTTCACAATAATCTGTTCAACAGTAGCCAGTCTAGAAGACACATCAGGCCGAGAATCCCCACTAGTATGCAACTCAGCAGGAGTGAGATTTAAGCTTGGGGGACTAGGTGAAGTGAAACGAGGTGCAGCCACTGGCAGGCCAGATTGCAATGCAAGCACCTGCTCAGCGCAGGGTACACAGACCCGCGCCTTGTCAGCGTCAGCATGAGGCTGCCCACACGCTACACACAGCCGGTCTTGTCCCGAAGGGACCCCGGTCACATTATCCTGGGATGCCTCCATATGGTGATTATAGCGGCGCTATACGCCGATAGGGAATAACGCTATATAGCAACCCTGGATGCCCCAATAACCCGCTAGGGACGTGGGAGTATAATTTTTACAAGGCCTACAAGTAATATACTAAAAACAGGGCCGGAAGAAGCCAAGACATAAGCAGACAAGACCTTAAGTAAATCGTAACAAAAGTGAAGCAGAAGTCGCCCTCAAGGGCACTTACGGACCACGGTAGGTAGGCGTCTGACGCGCATAGGCCAAACAAGTCAGAAAAGATGGCGTCGAGGGGCGGGCCAGTAATAGCAATGACGCGGAACGCGCCAAAGATGGGCCCCGCCCCCCCCCCCAAAGAGCGCAAAGCCAGAACGCCAACAGCCAATGATGGCGCACCAGCGCCTGAGGTAATGCCGCCGCCAAGCGTGGAACAAAGTCAGCGCACAGTGGCGGTAAATTTAAAAGCAATAAAGACAAGTCAGCGCGGCAGCTGACACAAGACTAAAGACGTGCTCCCCCCCCCCTTTCCCCTTCCCCCCCCCGTTACTTATTCCCGAATGGTTTGGTTTTGCTTTGTTGCTTTACCCTTTGAAAGGAAAGTTGGAGGCGTGGGTTGCAGTAGATAAAGTAAGCTACTGAACGGGTCCGCTGCCTAGAGTCGTGGGGAGTGGGGCCTGCAGCGGCCCTGCGCTTCATTCGTATGGTTTTATGACCCTCTATTATTGTTATCATGCGACTCCGTTTATGTTTATATGCTTATTGCTATGTGTATATTTCTGTGGCACTGCGTTGCCATGCACTGTAATTCTTGCTTCCTTCAATAAAAACGTTTAATTACAAAAAAAAAAAAGACTAAAGACGTGAAAAGTGAAAGCAAAGACTGCATAACATACATATCTATACACATACACACCCCCCCCTCTTTTCCCCCGAAGACTACAAGGAGGATGAGGGAGGACGGCGGCCACTTAAATAGGGCCCACCGCAGTGGCAAGGGGCAATAGTGCGGGAGGGGCATCCTATAGAGGTTCACCATAAGCCTGAACCACCTACCCTTTGGTGGGGGATTGCGGTGGAGCAGCGCTCCTAAGCACCAACAGCGGCGCTGCCTACCTTTACCCGACCAGCGCAGCCAAAGCTGGGAGGCATATTACTAGTGGAACGGGTGGGAATAGTACTACAGGGCCGCAGGTTAATAACCCCGCTCACCTGCGAGTAGAGAGCCAATTTCTTGTCCTTCGCAGCCAGACTGCAGAGAAATTCTGGGGATTTGTGGGAGGTCCCTGGGTATTTGAGGGGCCGGGAGGAGCCTATTTTCGATGTCTCTGCAGTCCAGCGCCATCTGGCGGAGTGTATCCCAACTGTAAGTATTAGATTTGGAGCAGGACGTACTGTATACTAAGAATAGCATTTGTATTATTCCAAAGGGGCCTGGCAGATTACCATAATAGATCCCATTATGAAATCTGTATTGTACTAGAGAATCCTGAAAGACATGACTGTGAGAACATCTGCCACAATTTGCTTGAAAGTGAGCCTTGCAATATCTAGAACTTGATTGGAAAAATTGAAGTCTCTGGAATAGCCAAAACAATGTCTGGGATCTCAGTTCTGTTAAAATGCTATGAGGATATTCCATATTCAACTACCCCGCTACTAAATTATTTTTTGTTATAGGACCAATTGAATGTTCTTATCACGTGCTTTGTGTTTGCCATTTTGCTGTTACTTTGTAAACACCACTTCATGGTGATACTGTTCCTGCATACAGGCTGTTGATAGACAATGGGCCTGTTGATACACTCATCCACTTTCAGGGTTTCTGAGTCTACAAAACCCAGATCTATTGCTAAACTTTTGCTTGAGCTTCAGCCATTAAATAACCCCTACCCACTGGTCTCTATTGACTGGATTAGCCCCAAGCAGTGTTGAGAGCAGGTAGTTTTGGCTGGATTTGGAGACGGTAGAAATGTTCAAAATCAGACACCAGTCAAATTTCTTATTAACATTGTATAATGAATGTTTATTACTTTCAAATGAAGTTTAGAAAGGTTAATATTGTCTCCCTTAGCCCCTTGTTTATGCCCCCACACAACTACTCCATTCACCGCAATGGAGGGTGTGTGTCAAGGTGAGTTCGGCATGCCTCATCTCGCCATGTCCCCTCTATTGCAATGAATGAAGTAGGCGTGTTAGGGGGCATAAAGCCAAGTAGATGGAGGACAGAATCACAGGAAGAACCTGTTTTGTATCGTAGTGGCACCCTAATAGAGATATAAACCAATAAATGTATTTACGTTTACATGTTATCCACCTTTTTATCCTACCATAACCTTATATACAAGGATGCTCCTCCTCAACAAAAAGAATATCCCATGTCTCCAAGGAGCCCATGAACTTCACTGGGTTTCTGGAAGACATCTGCTGGAATAACACTGTTTAACATACCCTGAGTGTCCCAAAGGTCTGGGAACTGTTTTCACTATGCTTGGCCTGCAGTCAGGCAGCGCGAGCACCAGCTTACGGAGTGGCAGGAACACAGAACAGCTGAACAAACAATGACATGTTAAGAGAGAAGGCTGAAAAAAAATTCAATCTACTCTCAAGATCCTGCCTGTCCCATACTTGTTAACACGGCTGTTCTAGCCCAGTCTCACATAATCTGTAATGAATACCTTGTGTTAACAAACCTTTGGAAAATAAAAGTCAATATTTCATTTTACTGTATGCAGCAAAATTAATTTTAAAGATCGTTTCGTAAGAGCAGCACAAGATGTGTTCATCTTGATGTTAAGAGAGGACTAGATGGCCACCTGTGACGACTTTGGTATAGGGTAGAACTAGAGCTACACCTTCAGGTTATTCAAATCTTTGGTAAATATCTTGCAGAAACACTGTAGGGAGGATGGAGTAATTTGGGAAAAGATTACGTAACACACAGGTGTTTCTGCAGACCCATATAGTTTAGTCCATGCAGAAAAAGACATCATGAAAACCAAACCTTAGAAGGCCCTACAAAATCCACGTGAGACTAAACACTAAAACATTCTTTGGAATTGGGCCTGTGATGGTCGTGCTTATTTCATTTAACATAAATGTGGACCAGCCAACTACATAGACTGGACCACAGAAGACACCAAGCTCAAAATCTATGTAACTGGTTCTGTTCTGTAATCCCGATACTAGAGTCTTGTTAAAGCTATAGGTTTTTACAAAACAGAAACAACCAGCTACTTGATGAAAAGACTTGCCGAAGCATCAGCTTAAGATTCAAATATACAAACTCTCAATTCACCAATATTGCAAATTCCAGTAGGCTCAGAGAACAGGGTGTTATAGCTGCCTTGCATAGACACAAACTACTAAGTAACAGCCTATAAGTTAGACCAGGTATATCCAGCCTTGTGTCCCCTCTTCTTTGTCTAGTAGGTACCTGCTAGCTTTGAAACCACACATCCCATAGATGTAAAGAGAAACCAGAATGCTCTACTATGTATACTCGAACACAATAAAGTAACTGTCTAGGGCTACACATGGCAATGTTTTTCACTTTCACTTTTTAAGATAACAAAGCTGAAGTGGCTTGCAAATCTATTCACATCCCTTGACTTTTTTCCCTATTTTGTTATATTACAACCTCTTATTTACATGTGTTTTTTTTCTGAATCCTGTGTGGTGGATCTGCACAAAATAGTCTAATTTGAAGTTAAATGAGAATATCTTAAAAAGTATTATAGCATTGGAGAGTCATAGAAAAAAATGAGAAACAGTGGGTGTAGCAACAGCAATGTGATGTGTTAGATGAGAGAGGAGGGCGGGGTTTCAGAGCTTCAGAGAGAGGCAGGTGATCAGGACGTCTGGGGAGGGAGTAAGAGGGGGTGTTTCTGTTCTTGGTCCACTGAAGGTTAATTGATGGACCAGGTCAGCAGGGTGGGGGACTGAAAACTGAATGAGGAAGTGATTTTCCTTCCTCACTAAGGAGACAGAAGAATATCCAGCCAAATGCAACCAAAGTAATTGGTCGGTGTTTCATAATACAGATAGACAATGACCCAAAACATAAAGCCAAAGCTACCCAGGAGTTTATTAAAGCAAATAAGTGGAATATTCTTGAATAGCCAAGGCAATCCAACTGATCCACATTTCCCTTGTTAAAAACTAAACTTTAAATAGAAAGGCCAACAAACAAACAACTGAAAACCGCTGCAGTAAAGGCCCGATAAAGCATTAAAAAGGAGGAAACACCGCAATGTCTGGTGATGTCATTGAGATCAATACTTCAAGCAGTCATTGCTAACAAAGGGTTTTCAACCAAGTATTAGATATTAACATTTTATTTAGAAATATTTACTTTGTCTAATTAAGGTTGAGCCCTTGAAATGAAGGGATTGTGTTTGAAAAGTGTTTCAATTCCTCACATTTTTATGCAATCATTGTGTTCAACCTCCTGAATTCAAGCTAAAAGTCTGAACTTCAACTGCATCAGAATTGTTTTGTTCAAAATTCATTGTGGTAACGTACAGAACCAAAACTAGAAAAGAATGGAAATGTGTGTACTCAATGGTAAATTTTCTCGTCATCTTCCATTCCGGGGCACCACCATCAGGAACACGTGGGTTAACCTCAGCTGTAAGTGGGAACTACAAGAAAAAAAACTAAACTCCTCCCGGCCTATATAGGGCTGGCTGTGGCAGGACACCCTCAGTTATTTAAAAAGCAGCCTAGCTATAGCCCTGGGAGGTGGAGCAATGCTGACCTGCGCATTTAGCGCCTAACTTGTTCAGAACCTAGACCGTTCTGAAGCAACAACAGGATCCTGGGAAATGAGAACCTCCACAGGAGTAACCCTTAGATTTGCACCAAGCCAAGAAGGCCCTCCAAGTCCTGTAGTAATATTTGTAAATTTTTGTACCTAAATCAAGGTCCGAATTAGGGTGGCCCCTCTCCTCCAAGATGCTGGTCTCAACAGCCAAGCCACTAAAGCCAGCATTTGAGAATCGGGGGGCTGCAAAAAACCCTGTCATAGAAGATCTGGAGGGTTGGGGAGTCGCCACGGGGGCTTCACTGCCAGTCCTACCAGATCCGCAAACCACACCCTTCTAGGCCAGTGTGGGGTGATCAAGATGATGGGGATTTATTCGCTGTTGATCCTTTTAATACACATAAATCTGCACCTTAGCTAAGGTGCAGTGCCACTGTAGGGAGGATGGAGTAATTTGGGAAAAGATTATGTAACACACAGGTGTTTCTGCAGACCCATACAGTTTAGTCCATGCAGAAAAAGACATCATTAAAAGCAAACCTTAGAAGGCCCTACAAAATCCACGTGAGACTAAACACTAAAACATTCTTTGGAATTGGGCCTGTGATGGTGTGCTTATACTGCACCTTAGCTCTGGGGAAGCAAAATCCTTGGGGGGGGGGATAGGACATGGGGAGTGAGGCACCCTCTGGGTCCGCAGCAGGCCCTCTTTGTAAAAATTAAAAGCAGGCCCCCTCAAGCAAAGTACCCTTAGCAGTCCAAGAGACCTTGGACCAGCTGGCTGTCCAAAACGCCACACCAACCCATCAGACTGGCATCTGTGGTCAGGATGACTCAACGGACTGCCAGGTCCAGCCATTAATCCAGAGACTGTCAGATGGATTCCGTCAAGGTGAAGTGACGGTCCAAAGTCTGCACTGTTCTGTTCCATTGTGACAGGAGCAGCATCTGTAGCAGCCTAGTGTGGAATTGGGCATATGGAACGGCCTCAATAGTGGATACCATTAGTCCCAGAAGACGCATGCCTTGTACGATCCTGGGGCGACCGTCCACTAATAGAGACCTCACCCCCTGTTGAAGAGCCATGCACTTCTGCACCGGAAGAAAGATCGATGTATGGTGAGTACCCAACTTCATTCCCAAGTCGCCAACCTGGAGGGGACTCCCTGGGATTTGGGGTAGTTCCATCAGGGACAGCATCGTCCTGACATCCCGCAGCGCCTCTGGCAGTGATGACGCTCTGATGAGCAAGTCATCAAGGTATGGGGTGATGCGCACCCCTTGACCCCGCAGGAGCACCATGACCATCGCCAAGACCACGGAGACATGCCCCCGCCGCGATGCTGCCGCCGCTGCTGCTGAACACAGCATTGAGTGCTGCAGGCATGTCAGCCACATTGTGAAACACTCGGAAACTGGGCCCCAAAAACTGGATAGTTGACCAGCAGGCAGATGATTACCTGGCAGGTAGCTGCTGGGAATGGTAGCTGTGGTGGGCTGGGTGTAGCGGTGGCTGAGCTGTAGTTTTCAGGCAGGGAGGGCTGTAGTGTGCATAGGTTGATGACGCATGTGCTACCATAGGCCCAGAAAGACGTCATCACCTGACTTGCGACATGGCATCCAGCCCTGCCCCCTATTTTTTATTTTAAAGTTATGACACGAAATGAAAAACATTTACAGAATAAAGTCAGTATAAGCACACAGGCACTGCACTTTAGCTCTGGGGAAGCAAAATTCTGGGGGTGAGGCAGGACATGGGGGTGAGGCACCCTCTGGGTCCGCAGCAGGCCCTCTTTGTAAAAATTAAAAGCAGGCCCCCTCAAGCAGAGTACCCTTAGCAGTAAAGGGGCCCTTGGATAACAAATGACTGGATATCCCCTTTAAGTATAAATAGGCAGAACAGATTTACCTGCTTGCGCACATATTCAACCATTAGTTGTAGCTGTCTGGGATCATCACAACGCATATTGAAAAGATTCCGCCAAAGAGCACCAGCCAAAACACGGTCATCAGATATAATTCCCTTAAGAAAAAAAAGAGAGAAAGAATAAAGCATTAATGCTATGGCAGTGCTTAGCAGACTAAAAGCTATAATTAATTCAATTGAAAAAAATGCTGCAGTACAAATTTAGAAGTTTAATCTATTTATTATTTCTGCATTCTAACCAGCCTTGTTTCCTGATGAGTTCATTTACTTTTAATTTAGGATTACATTAGGTGTTTCCTGATTAGCTGTGGGTATAATTTTAAACTGGGGTCGGATTAATGGATGCCTGTTTCAATCCCAGTATATCTATGTCCATTGCACGTAATCACACTAAAGAAGAATTTAAAAAACATCAAATGTTTTTTTTTATATTGGCTTTATAGGTATTGCATATTCCCTTCACATATGTCAAACTTAAGGCCCGGGAGCCGAATGTGGCCCTCCAAAGCTTTTTTGAGCAGCGGCTATATAGTGCCCCTTTGAGCCAACCCACTCGCTCCAAGGCTACTGACATTGGTGTGTGGTTGGCACTGCTGTGTGATGGCTATCAGAGGCAAAATAATTAAGTATCTGCATCTATCCTTGAAAAAGATGCAACGCGTCGACGGTCTATGAGGCGTTTGGTGAGGGGACTTGGTTCCGTTTCCACTGACCTGGTGATACCATTTTTATCCTTATTTTTAGCAGTCATATCACAATGTATGTTGTATAGCACTTGGTATTTATATAGCAATTGACACTTTATTTGGTTGCACCTTGGATAGCACTATTTGCACTTTACCGTGCACATTGCACAGTTTTTGCAGAACCAGAGAAATTTTTTTTTAGTAGGTATAACACAATGTATGTTGTATAGCACTTGATATCTATATAGCATTTGACATTTTATTTGGTTGCACCTTAGATAGCACTATTTGCACTTTACTATGCACATTGCACAGTTTTTGCAGAACCAGAGAATATTTTCTTTATTTTTTTTTTGTGTCTTTACTTTCACTTTAATTGACTGCATTCATCATGATATTTGTATTTGTTGTATTAGAGCCATAAAATTAAGCCCCCCTTTTCCAACACCTTTTTTAATGTTTTTAAACTTTTGTCAGTCTTGTATATGTTTTCAATAAAACCATTTTGTGGATTACTCACCTGTAAAATGGGTATTATAAGTCTCACACCCTGCTTCGGAAATATTAATTACACGTGGGTTATGTCCAGTAGAGGGCGAACTTCTGCAGAGATGACTAGAAAAAAGAAGCCCCTCCCGGTCCATAAATACCTGGGACCTCCCACACATTCCCCAGTATAAGAAAGCAGTAAGGGGACCAGGAAGAGCAAATAAAATCTATGAGAAAAAAGTATCACCATATAGAGGATCCAAGATACAACTCAGGGTGGGACGAAGCAGGGTGTGAGACATACTTATAATACCCATTTTACAGGTGAGTAATCACAAAATGGTATTATTCCAAGTATGTCTCACACCCTGCTTCGGAAATATTAACTACACGTGGGACATCCAATAGCAGTGTCCAAAAAGGGTGGGGATCCCAACAGGCAAAAGTGCACAAATTAAACCACTGCAGCTTGCAGAACTTTGCGGCCAAAAACAGCATTCGCTGAGGCCCGCACATCAACCTTATAAAACTTGGAAAAGGTATGAACAGAAGACCAAGTAGCAGCTGTACAAACTTGTTCAACAGAAGCCTGGTGCTGAAAAGCCCAGGAAGCCCCAACAGCACGAGTAGAATGAGCAGTGATCTGAAAAGGGGGATCCCTCCCCTTGGCAGTATAGGCCCCAACAATGGCCAGACATATCCATTTACTAATGGTAGACTTGACGGGCGCCAAACCCTTCTTGGGCCCAGAGGGCACCACAAACAAGGCGTCCGTCCTACAGAAAGGAGAAGTAGCCACCAAATAGTACGTCACACAACAAACAACATCCATAGAGTGCAGGACCCTCTCCTTGTCATTGCAAGGCTTAGGACACAAGGAAGGGAGAACCACATCCTGATTGAGATGGAAGCCAGCGACCACTTTAGGTAGGAAATCTGGCTTAAAACGGAAGACCACCTTGTCCTGATGTCTTTCAAAGCAAGGGGCCTGAATAGGCAGAGCCGCCAACTCAGAAACACATCGAACAGAGGTAATAGCCACCAAAAAGGCTACCTTTTGCATGAGAAAGGAAAGTGCAACATCCTGCATCGGCTCAAAAGGAGGCCCCTGGAGAGCCGACAGAACCAAATTCAAGTCCCAAACAGGCAACAAAGGCTTTCGAGGGGTCCGCACATGAGTGACCCCCTGGAAAAAAGTCTTAACCAAAGGGTGGAGAGCAAAAGTCCTTTGAAAGAAAACCGCCAGGGTGGAGACCTGCCCTTTCAAGGTACTAAGCTGAAAACCCAGGTCCAAACAGTGTTGTAGAAACTCCAAAATCCTGGGAATTGAAAACACCCTACAAGGAAAGGCCCTAGCCTCGCACCAATCAATATAGGACCGCCAAGTCCTGTAGTAGACGTTAGAGGAAGACTTCTTCCTAGCCCTAACAAGTGTCTGGATCTCGGCATCAGACAAACTTCGAACCACCTCTGTCTTGGCCTCCTTGGAGCCACCAGAATTGCTGGCACATCCTCTTGAACCAGCTTGCGCACCACCCTGCCTACCATGGAGAAGGGAGGAAACATGTACAGGAGACCCAGATCCCTCCAGGCAAGGGACATGGCATCCACTGCCAGAGCCAGAGGATCCTGAGAAAGAGACAAAAAAGCAGCGAGCTTGTGGTTGTGATGGGAGGCAAAGAGATCCACCTCCGGGAACTCCCACTTGTGACAAAATGGATAGAAATACCTTGTTGTTGAGGGACCATTTCCCTCGACGAGAGGACCCCCTGCTGAGGGAGTCTGCTTCCATGTTCTCCACACCTGGAATGTACACCGCCGAGATGCATGGAACATTGCTCTCGACCCATGCAAGAATCAGAGAAACTTCCCTGAGGGCACTCCTGCTGCGAGTCTCTCCTTGGTGATTGATGTAAGCGACCGCTGTCTGATAGTCTGATCGAACCTGACCCGGTAAGCCTTGGAGGTGATGCGTCAAGTGCAACAGCACCAACCGGATAGCCCTCAGCTCCAAGACGTTGATGGGGGTGTGAGCCTCTTGAGGACCCCACAGCCCCTGGAACTGATGTTCCTTCCAGAAACCCCCCCCCCCCAGCCCGACATCCGTGGTGACCTTCTTCCAACAAGGGGCCAGAAAAGATCTGCCCCTCAGAAGATTCCTCGGTTCCAGCCACCACTAAAGAGACCGCCGAACCAGGGGAGACATCACAAATGACTGATCCAAAGACAGAGGGCACCCGCTAACAGATGAAGTTGAAGAGGCCTCATGTGAAACTGAGCAAAGGGAACCGCCTCGAAGGAGGCCACCATCAACCCCACCAGCCTCATCCCTTGCCGGACGGACAGGCGAGGGTTGGATAGAAGAAGACGTATCAGATCTTGAACCATCTGCACCTTCGACTGAGGCAGGAACACTCTGGTCTGAATAGTATCCAGATTCATGCCCAGAAAGGAAACCTCCCTTGACGGGGAGAGAGAAGACTTGGGGTAGTTGATCACCGAATCTCTCCAGCGATGTCACCACCGTCCTGGGGTCCAGCTCTGCCTGGCTGAGAGAGGATGCCGTGATGAGAAGGTCGTCCAGATACGGCACAATGCGAATTCCCTGGGCCCTGAGAAAAGCCATTATACCCGCCAACACCTTGGTGAATACCCTTGGTGCCGAGGGCAGCCTGTACGGGTGAGTCACAAACTGATAGTGCTGATCTCCCACCACAAACCTGAGAAACCGCTGATGACCTGGGAAGATCGGCACATGAAGGTAAGTGTCCTTGATGTCTATGGACGTCATAAAGTCCCCTGGACGAAGAGGACTGATGGTCGAGCGCAGAGACTCCATGCGAAATTTCTTGGTCCTGAGGAACCTGTTGAGAATCTTTAAATCCAGAATGGGTCTTATGGAACCATCCCTTTTGGGCACTGTAAAAAGGTTGGATAATAGCCCTGGCGTCTCTCTGAGAAGGGCACCGGGCAAATGATTTCCAACTCCAGAAGATTTTGTACTGCCAACAACAGCCCCTGCGCGGCCCGGGGGTCCGAAGGAACCCGAGACCTGAGGAATCTGGGAGGAGGCCGGAACTTGAACTCCAGCTTGTACCCGGAAGAGACCACTTCCAGGATCCATTTGTCTTTGACCTCCCGGGTCCAGACCTGGGCGAAGTGCCATAGCCGTCCCCCCACCCGCGAGGGTGAGGGCGCCCCCTCATTGCTGAGAGAGCTTGGCAGCAGCCTTGGGTTTGACACCCCAGGCAGTTCCGGGGCGGGCACGTCCTCTGCCCCTACCCCAGGAGTCACCTCTGAACGCAGAGTAAGCAACTCCCCTGCTTGCTCGAGAGCCACGAAAGGAAGGATTAAAGGAACCTGCACCCCGAAAGGAGCGGCGTTGCGTTTTGCGTTGTGGCAGCTTTCTTCCTTTCGCCACCGAGTCCAATTAATCTCCAAACAGGCGCATACCCAAGAAGGGTAGCCCTGTGAGCGCCTTCTTAACCGCCATATCAGCCGCCCATTGGCGCAACCAAACCGATCGGCGTATAGCCACAAGCAAAGCCGAGGTTCCACTACACATGCATATTGTATCGTCCAAAGCTGATAAAACAAAGGTCATGAACAAATCACACCTCGTATTCGCTGCAAACTCATCACTAGCAGAGTTAAGATGGGGACCATTCAACAGGCCCCTAATTACAGATCTGGTAGCCACGGCCGTGAGAGCTGAAGCACAAACGGGGCGCAGGGCCGAACCCACACTGGCAAAGTCGTGTGACGCCATTTGATCAAGACGACAGTCATTCACCATCCTTCAGCGTGGTGGAGTCTGGTGAATGCACAACCGATGTGTTGGACAACCCCAGAATCGGAGCGTCGACTTCGCAATGACCAGTGGGAATTACGCTAGTAAGCCACCCGGGATGCCCCTTAACGTCCGTTAGTGGGAGGATTTGTAAAGCCCCAATTTTGAATGAGGGACCTAAGGACTGGGAGAGAACCCCCTTTTAACTAACAAGGAAGGTAATCCCCCTGGAAGACATAATAAAAAGGGGGTACCATAAGCAAAAAGGGCCATTAACACAGAAACACAATATATCTATAAATGTATGTATAAATATATATATATATATATATATATATATATATATATATATATATACCTAAAGGTCTATAACAACCAAACATGCAGCCAACAAGGCACCCCCATACACATTCCTATGTACAATCAGACAAAAGGATAAGCATTCAAGTTAGGACCATTAGCAAAATGGCGACCGGACCACACCAGCGGCAGCAGCAGCAGCAATGTCAAGTGAAAGAAGAGGGGCGGGCCAGCGTGGATCACGGGCTGCGTCAGCGCGCGAGCTCCCGGCCCCGCCCCCTCTCCTAACTGAGGAGAAGGAACAATGGCCGTGCTCCCAGCACGCCGCGGAGCCAGCCCAGACGCGGCCTGGCAATGTGAAACACCCACATACACTCACTCACACACATACAATCAAAAATATCCGGCCAGGGCAAGCTGAAATAAAAGGGAGGGACAGCCCCCCCCCCATGATCCAGGCACAGGGAGCAACAGGTGGGGGGGGGGGGGGGCACCCAAGCCACCTAACGCAGGGCCCAAACGGACAGGGCATCCCAAACCAGGATCCCAAACCTGGTATCCGCCTACCCCTTGTTGGGGGTCTCACGGAGGAGCATGGCTCCTAGTTAGTACACCACTAAGGTGTAAGCTACCCTCGCCCGGACCTACAGCCGAGGCTGGGAGGCAAAGTAATCTATTTAAAACAAGGTCCGGGTAGAAATAGGGATAAATTGGCCGGGTGTAAACCCGGCTTACCTGCAAAGGAAGGAGACAGCCATCTTCTGACTTGCTCGCCGTCTGCAGAGACAAAGACTGGGGAATGTGTGGGAGGTCCCAGGTATTTATGGACCAGGAGGGGCTTCTTTTTTCTAGTCATCTCTGCAGAAGTTCGCCCTCTACTGGACATAACCCACGTGTAATTAATATTTCCGAAGCGGGGTGAGAGACATACTTGGAATAAAAGCATGGTATATCAATTTTTAAACTACTGAGTGCGGCTCACTTTGATAAAGGCTTTTGGGACTGTGCTGGCAGCCCCACCACCTTTTCTATCTGCATCTATCCGTAGCAAAATAATTCTGTTTCTGTAACCATACATTTTAATGGTCGTTTGCATTTAGTTTTACATTTGTTATTACCTCTTGCCTTAACTTTCAGGTAAAATAGTTTGGGCCTCCCTCACATTCAAAAATATTCCATAAGTGCTCTCCATGGGGCAGCATTTTTCTTGAGTAAGCCTTAAGGCAGGACAAAACCTGGGATTTTGACTATCCCTTGTTTTGGGCGATTTAGGATTCCCTGCTGTGTGAAACTCCCCAGATTGCCTATACAAAATCACCTTTACCCGGTCCTACAGCACATGGACAGGCTCTCATCCAAAAAATACAATTCTGTGAAATACTCACCTGTAGAATTGTTATTATAAGTATACAGTACGTCCTGGTCCAGATAAGATTCTTTACTCTTGGGTATTACTCCGCCAGATGGCGCTGGACTGCAGAGACTGCGAAATAGGCTCCTCCCGGCCCCTCAAATACCCGGGACCTCCCACAAATCCCCAGTATTGAAAAGCAGTTAACAAGAAGCCGTGAGAAAGATAACAGAACTAGGATAATGGATAATGAAGGATAATCCAAGGATAATGAAAAACCAAGGGTGGGGTGGAACAGGATGTACTGTATACTCATAACAACAATTCTACAGGTGAGTAATCACAGAATTGTATTATTCTTAGTATACAGTATGTCCTGCTCCAGATAAGATTCTTTACTCTTGGGACATCCAATAGCAGTGTCCATAAAGTAGGGTGGAATCCCCAAAAGTAACAACAGACAGGTCAGACCAATGCTGCCTGCAGAACCTTGCGGCCAAAAGCAGCATCAGCTGAGGCCCTAACATCAACCTTGTAAAACTTTGAAAAAGTATGAACAGAAGACCAAGTAGCGGCCTTGCAAACTTGTTCAACAGAAGCCTGGTGCTGAAAAGCCCAAGAGGCACCAATAGCACAAGTAGAATGAGCAGTAAGGCGGAAGGGAGGATTCTTCCCCTTAGCAGAGTAGGCATGAATCACAGCCTGATGGATCCATTTGCTGATAGTAGATTTAGCAGGAGCCAGACCCTTCCTAGGACCAGAAGGGACCACAAAAAGAGCATCAGTTTTTTTGATAGTACTTCAGACACCTAAAGACATCCAAGGAATGCAAAACCCTCTCCTTAGCGTTACTAGGATTAGGGCACAAGGAAGGAAGAACAATGTCCTGATTCAGATGAAAGGCAGACACGACCTTAGGCAGAAAATCTGGTTTAAAGCGAAACACCACCTTGTCCTGGTGTCTCTCAAAGTAGGGGGGCTGGATGGAAAGCGCCGCCAACTCAGAAACACGCCTAACAGAAGTGATAGCCACCAAAAAGACAACCTTGAGAGTAAGAATGGCCAAAGCGGCCTCCTGCACAGGTTCAAAGGGAGCACCCTGCAAGGCAGACAGGACCAAGTTCAAATCCCAAACAGGCAACATTATTATTATTATTACGTGGGGGACACACATGAGTAACCCCCTGGAAAAAGGTCCTGATCAGAGAATGCTGAGCAAAAGACCTCTGGAAGAAAACAGCCAGGGCAGAGACATGACCCTTCAGAGTACTGAGTTGAAGCCCCAGATGCCCCATGCTGTAGGAACTCCAGGATCCTGGGAATAGAGAACACACGACAGGGAAGAGACCTAGACTCACACCAGTCAATGTAGGCATGCCAAACCCTATAGTAAATAGAAGAAGACGACTTCTTTCTAGCCTTGATCATGGTGTCAACAGAGGCAGACAGCCCCTTTTCCATCAAGATGGAGGTTTCAGCAGCCAGGCCGTCAAAGCCAGAGTTTGTAAATTGGGATGGCGTAAATGAGTGATCAGGTCTGGAACCCTGGGCAGAGCGTACTGATCTACTGCCAGCTGCACTACGTCTGCGAACCACACTCTTCTTGGCCACCTGGGAGCCACCAGGATAGCTGGCACCCCCTCCTGAGCTATCTTGCGCAGAACCCTGCCAAACAGGGGAAATGGGGGAAAGATATACAGGAGCTGAAAGTCCTGCCATGACATTGCTAGAGCATCTGTGGCCAAGGCCAGAGGATCCTGGGACAGGGAGACAAAGGCCGGGAGCTTGTGATTGTGACGGGATGCAAACAGATCCACATCAGGTTGACCCCAACGGTGACACAGAGAGCGAAACACCCTGACGCAGAGGGATCATTCTCCCAGGCGAGAGGTCCCCCTGCTCGCCTGGGAGAATGTACACAGCTGATATGCAGGGAACATTGTCCTCTGCCCACGACAGAATCAGAGACACTTCCTTGAGGGCCCCCTTGTTCCGGGTGCCTCCCTGATAATTGATGTAGGCAACCACCGTCTGGTTGTCCGAGCGTACCTGAACAGGCCGGCCCCGAAGGTGCTGGGTCAAATGAGCCAGAACCAACCTGATCGCCCTCAATTCCAGAATGTTGATGGGCGTGTGGGCCTCCCGAGGGCCCCAGCGCCCTTGGAACTGTAGGGACTTCCAGAAGCCCCCCCAACCCGTCAGACTGGCATCCGTGGTGACCGTTTCCCAGCAGGGGGCCAGAAAGGACCTGCCCGCCAACAGGTTCCTGGAATCCAGCCACCAAGAGAGAGACCTCCTGGCTAGGGGGGACAGAACAAGGACCTGGTCCAGGGACGCAGGATCCTTGTCCCAAACTGACAAGAGGTGGAGTTGCAGAGGCCTCATGTGAAACTGGGCATAAGGGACCGCCTCGAAGCATGAGACCATCAGACCCACCATCTGCATTCCCTGCCTGATGGAGGGATGAGGGCAAGATAGCAGGGACTGAACCTGCGCTAGCAGACTGTCCACCTTCTGCTGAGGAAGAAAAATCCTTGCCTGAACTGTATCCAGATTCATTCCCAGGAATGGCGTCACCAAGGAGGGAGACAGGGAAGACTTGGGAAGTTGATCACCCAGCCAAATGACTCCAGAGTGGACACTATTCACTGAGTATCCAGCTCTGCCTGTTGGAGGGACTGAGAAGTGATGAGAATGTCATCCAAATAGGGCAGCATGCGAATGCTCTGAGACCTGAGCAGAGCCATCACTCCTGCCAGCACCTTGGTGAACACTCTGGGAGCTGAAGTGAGACCGAAGGGCAATGCCACAAATTGGTAGTGCTGATCCTCCAGAGCGAACCTGAGGAATCTTTGATGACCTGGAAAAACAGGAATATGAAGGTAAGCATCCTTGATGTCCACAGAGGTCATGAAGTCCCCTGGACGCAGGAAACTGATAGCAGAGCGCAAAGTTTCCATGCGAAAGCGCCTGCACCTGACAAATTTGTTGAGGATCTTCAAGTCCAGGATGGGCCTGACTGACCCATCTCTTTTGGGAACGGTGAAAAGGTTGGAATAGAACCCCTTGCCCCTTTCTCGTAAGGGGACCCGACAGATGACCCCCAGCTCCAGAAGGCTTTGCACCGCCAGAATTAGAGCCTGAGCAGACATGGGGTCCTGAGACATCTGGGATCTGATGAATCTTGGGGGCGGTCAGGCAGCAAACTCTATCTTGTAACCGGAGGACACTATCTCCTGAATCCACCGGTCTGAGACATGAAGCCTCCAGACGTGAGCAAAATGCTGAATCCTGGATGGTGAGGGCGCCCCTTCGTGCCTGAGGGGGCTTGGGAGAAGACTTAGGCTTGGAGCCCCAGGATGAGCCAGGGCGTCCACGTCCTCTGCCCCTACCCCAGAAATCTCCTCGGGCCCCAGTAAAGGAGACCCCCCTCCCCTGTCTGGATCCACGGTAGGGAGAAGAAAAGGAGCCTAGGCCCCGAAAGGGCTGAGACTGCCTCCTGCGCTGGGATAACCTGCTTCCCTTAGCAAACAGGTCCAGGCGGTCCCCAAATAGGCGTAGTCCTTTGAAGGGAAAACCAGTGAGAGTCTTCTTGGCAGCGGTGTCAGCTGCCCACTGGCGCAGCCAAACCTAGCGGCGTATAGTCACCACCAGGGCAGAGGCTCTGCCACACATCCTAATGGTATCATCCAAGGCTGAGAGGACATAAGTCACAAAAACCTCACAACGAGAGAGTGCATTAAACTCTTCACTAGACACATCATCAGGAGCACCATCTAGGACACTTCAAAGCAGGGTTCTAATAGCCACCGCTGTAATGGCAGAGGCACAAACCAGGCGCAGCGCCGTCCCCACACAGGCAAAGGCATGGGACGCCAGCTGATCAATATGCCGGTCCTCACTATCCCGTAGCGTAGTAGAGTCAGGGGAATGCATGACAGAGGTGTTAGACAACCCTAGGACTGGGCATCCACCTCTGGAGGGAATGACCAACGCTTCACCACATCAGCAGGAAAGGGATACCTCTTGTCCCAACTCTTAGGGACTCTGGGGAGCCTGCTAGGACGCTCCCATTCCTTGAGCATGAGACAATTAAAATGGGCTTGCTCAGGAAACTCTAAACGTGGCTTAGCAGTATGAAACAATTCCCCCTGCTGCATAGGGGCCGCAACCGGGAGAGAGACAGACAGTACCTCAAAAATCTGAGCCAACAGCCTATCAATATGATCTGGGGCCCAGGGGTCAGAGCCAGAATCATCATGACCCCTGGGCCTCTCATCAGATGACTCCGAGTCAGAGAACAACTCCCCTTCTTCCAATGGGTATAACCAGACAGTTCAAAGAACTCTTCAGCCTCCATAGGGAAAAGAGTGACATCAGGCGTCAAATGCCGCTTCTTAGCAGAGGCATTACGCGCCATGGTATTTGCAAGCAACTTCTCAACACTAGCCAGTCTAGCAGACACATCAGGCTGAGAATCCCCACTGGTATGCAGCTCAATGGGAGTCAAATTTAAGCTTGGGGGAGTTGGTGAAGCCATACATGGCGCAGGCCCAGCTGCTGGTAAACCAGGCTGCAGCGCAAGCACCTGCTGGGCACAAGTTATACAGACCCGCACATTGTCAGCACTAGTAGGGGACACCCCACAAGCTACACACAGCCGGGCTTGTCCCGAAGGAACCCCGAGCACATTATCCTGAGACACCTCCATATGGTGATTATAGCGGCACAATAGGCCGATAGGGATTCACGCTATAAAAGCAACCCGGGATGCCCCAATAGCCCGCTAGGGAAGTGGGAATAATTTGCACACTAGGCCTCACAAGTTTAAAGACTAAAAAGAGGGGTAGGGCCAGGAGAAACCAATGGAGTTCGACCCGCCTGAAAGACATAAGCGAAGAGAACCCCATAAGCGACATGTATAAATGACATTAGGGTAAAATAAACCGCCCGCGAGGGCACTCAAGGTCCGCAGTAGGTAGACGCCAGCCACGCAGCAGACAGAATCCAGAAAAAAATGGCGCTGAGTATACCTCGAGGGGCAGGCAGCGGAGACAGTGATGCGGAATGCGCCATCCGCAGGCCCTGCCCGCCCTGAAGAGCGCGAAGCAGCACACGTAACAAGAAGCCAATGAGAGTGCAGCAGCACCTGAGGTAATGCCGCAGCCAATCGTGGAACACAGTGAAAGCATGCGCGGTGGCGGCGGCGGCATATTCAAAACGCAACCAGTGCAACCAAAGTCAGTGCGGAGACTGAACAAAAGCAACAAGCACACCATCCAAGTGAAGCACCAATGCACCCCCCCTCCCCCCCCCCCCCGAGAGCTACAAGGGAGAGCAGCGGCCACTTAACGTAGGGTAAGATAGGGGAAAGGGGCAATAGTGCGGGAGGGGCATCCCATAAAGGCTCACCATATGCCTATACCGCCTACCCTTTGGTGGGGAATTGCGGTGGAGCAGCGCTCCTAAGCACCTGACAGCGGTGCTGCCTACCATCACCTGAACCAGCGCAGCCAAAGCTGGGAGGCACATTAATAATGGAACGGGTGGGAATAGTCCTACAGGGCCGCAGGCTAATAGCCCTGCTCACCTGCGAGAAGAGAGAGCCATCTTCTTGTCCTTCGCAGTCCAGACTGCAGAGAAATTCTGGGGATTTGTAAGAAGTCCCATCCCGGGTATTTGAGGGGCCGGGAAGAGCCAATTTTGCGGTCTCTGCAGTCCAGCGTCATCTGGCGGAGTAATACCCAAGAGTAAAGAATCTTATCTGGAGCAGGACGTACTGTATACTAAGAATAGAGCCATTTGCCGTGCATGTTTAATGTAAATGGCTCTGTTTAAAGCGGGCACACCTGAATGGGTGAGGGTGGGGGCGGGAGCACGCACAGGCCAAAGATGCTGGAGATGCAGCTGCATATATACATAGGTGATGTGAGTTTTGCTGTGACCCCGGGGGGGGGGGGGGGGTTACACAGCAGGATAACCTGATTTAGGATTCCCCAGGGGAAGGATAGAATATGCAAGAAGAAATTTGAATTGGGAATGGGAGAACGATTGGAAGGAGATAACATTGTGTGTAACTTTGAGATCACAATTAAGGCTGCAATGGGATATGCAAATAAGCAGGAGAGAGCTCAGAGAATGTCAAGTAGCAGTAGGGATACGCTACTGAGGCACAGGAAAGGGGCAGGTTTCTGCAGCAAACACACACACGCACACAGAGAAAAAAGCCTGAAAACAAAGGAACTGCTGTTTTACATCAACCACTAGCCTGTGAACACAATAATATCTGCACCACCGTCATTTGAGCAGCAGCCTCCTTAAAGCGGCCCTTTAGTGCTTTGCCCCAGCAACTGTATATTGTCCTAAAGGCATTGATTGTTGGTTGCTGCAGCACTCTTTCAACTGGAACAATATCCATTTTTGAGAAGTCTTACCTTTCTTTTCATTACCCCAGAGAAATTGAGCGCTTTGATTGGCCACCATGACTACAATGCGTGAATGGCCATTTAAAATTTGGGTGGTGTTCCGGTTGAAAGAGTGCTTTGTGTGCTGATATAATCACACTGTATGGTGGAGACAGGGACAGCAGACATGTCGAAAGGACAGGGAATTGAAATGGGAAGCTAAACTTTGAAGTACATTTTTAGTGTTTAGTGGTTCTAGAGCAGGGGTTCCACACCAGGTGGTACTTGACAAGGCTACAGACTAACCTGTACACCAGCTTGATCTGCTCTCATCTACTCTTTACCCAAGCCCGGTTTGCTCCATAAATACCAAACTGCTCCAAAATGTGATAAAAAAAACAATGTATGTGCATTTTTTGTGTTTCATGCACTTTAAATGATACTATTTACCACAGTTGTAGGTGACTGACAACCCAGACATACAGCCAATGTGATACTTGAGATAATTAGAAAATGGAAAGTGGTACCTGGTGAAAAATGGCTGGGGACACCTGGTCTAGAGCATTGTTAGAAAAAATACAATTCTGTGATACTTACCTGTAGAATTGGTATTATACGTATACAGCACGTCCTGTTCCAGAATATTCCTTACACTTGGGTTATACATCCACAAGATGGTGCTGGACTGCAGAAAACAGCTTGTGGCTCCTCCCGGCCCTATATAAGTCAGGAACCTCCCACAAATTCCCCAGTATTGACAAGCAGTTAACAAGAAGCCGGGAGAACAATAATAACCAGAATTCAAAAATGAACATATGAACAATCACCATATGGAGGTAACTAAGAATAATGATAAGGGTGGGATGGAACAGGACGTGCTGTATACGTATAATACCAGTTCTACAGGTGAGTAATCACAGAATTGTATTATTCTTAGTATACAGCACGTCCTGTTCCAGAATATTCCTTACACTTGGAACATCCAATAGCAGTGTCCGTAAGGTAGGGTGGGATCCCCAAAAAGTAACAGCGGGCAGTTTAAACCACTGCCGCCTGCAGAACTTTGCGACCAAAAGCAGCATCAGCTGAGGACATCGACATTGTAAAACTTAGAAAAGTAGCGGCCTTGCAAACTTGTTCAACAGAAGCTTGGTGCTGAAAAGCCCAAGAGGCACCAATAGCACGTGCAAAATGAGCAGTAAGGCGGAAGGGAGGCTCCTTCCCCTTAGCAGAATAGGCCTGAACCACAGCCTGACGGATCCACTTGCTGATAGTGGACTTAGCTGGAGCCAGACCCTTCTTAGGTCCAGCGGGAGCACAAAAAGAGCATCAGTCTTCCGGAAGGATTCAGTAGCCACCAAATAGAATTTTAGATTCCTGACCACATCCAGAGAGTGCAAAACCCTCTCCTTAGGGTTACTAGGATTAGGGCACAGAGAATGCAAAACAATGTCCTGATTGAGATAAAAAGCAGACACCACCTTAGGGAGAAAAAACGAAAACACCACCCTGTCCTGGTGTCTCTCAAAGTAAGGGGGTTCGATGGAAAGCGCCGCCAACTCAGAAACACGCCTAACAGAAGTGATAGCCACCAAAAAGACTACCTTAAGCGTCAAAATGGACAAAGGGGCCTCACGCACAGGCTCAAAGGGAGACCCCTGCAAGGCAGATAAGACCAGGTTCAAATCCCATACTGGTAACACAGGATTACGTGGAGGACGCACGTGAGTAACCCCCTGGAAGAAGGTCTTAATCAGATGATGGTGAGCAAAGGATCTTTGGAAGAAAATGGCCAAAGCAGAAACTTGACCTTTGAGGGTACTAAGTTGAAGACCCAAATCTAAACCATGTTGCAGAAACTCCAGAATCCTAGGAATAGAAAACACCCGCCAGGGAAGCAACTTAGACTCACACCAGTCAATGTAAGCATGCCAAACCCTATAGTAGATGGATGACGAGGACTTCTTCCTAGCCCAAATCATGGTATTAACAACAGAGGCAGGCAGCCCCTTTTCCATCAAGATGGAGGTTTCAGCAGCCAGGCCGTTAAAGCCAGCGTTTGTAAATTGGGATGGCGTAGCTGCCCCTGAGTGAGCAGGTCTGGATCTTTGGGCAGGACGTACTGATCTACTGCCAACTGCACGATTTCTGCAAACCACACTCTTCTTGCCCAACAGGGGGCCACCAGAATGGTTGGCACCCCTTCCTGGGCAATCTTGCGCAGCACCCTGCTCAGCAGAGGAAAAGGAGGGAACACATAGAGGAGCTGAAAGCTCTTCCAAGACATTGCTAGTGCATCCATGGCCAAGGCCAGAGGGTCCTGGGACAGAGAGAAAAAGACTGGAAGCTTGTGATTGTGACGGGACGCAAACAGATCCACATCTGGCTGACCCCAGCGGTGGCACAGGGAGCGAAACACCCTGCTGCTAAGGGACCATTCCCCCTGCTGAGGGAATCTGCCTCCAGATTCTCCACCCCCGGGATGTACACAGCTGAGATGCAGGGAACATTCTCCTCCGCCCAAGACAGTATCAGGGACACTTCCTTGAGAATGCCCCGAGATCTCAGCAGAGCCATTACGCCGGCCAGCACCTTGGTGAATGCCCTGGGCGCCGAGGTGATACCGAAAGGCAAGGCCACAAACTGGTAGTGCTGATCCTCCAGAGCGAACCTGAGGAATCTCTGATGACCTGGAAAGATTGGGACATGAAGGTAAGCGTCCTTGATGTCTACAGGGGTCATGAAGTCGTCCGGGCGTAGTGAAGTGACAGCTGAGCGTAGAGTCTCCATGCGAAAGCGTTTGAATCTGACAAATTTGTTGAGGCACTTTAAGACCCAGGATGGGTCTGATGGATCCGTCTTTTTTGGGAACAGTGAAAATACCATTTTGTGATTACTCACCTGTAAAATGGGTATTATAAGTATGTCACACACCCCGATTCCAATCATGACATATGGGTTATGTCCAGTAGAGGGCGAACTTCTGCAGAGATGACAGGAAAAAAAGGAGCCCCTCCCGGTCCATAAATACCTGGGACCTCCCACACATTCCCCAGTATAGGAAAGCAGTAAGGGGACCAGGAAGAGTCAATACAAAAAATTCAACAATAAAAGGTTCACCATATAAAGGATCCAGAATACAATAAGGGAGGGATGAAGCGGGGTGTGAGACATACTTATAATACCCATTTTACAGGTGAGTAATCACAAAATGGTATTATTCCAAGTATGTCACACACCCCGCTTCCAATATTCATGACATACGGGACATCCAATAGCAGTGTCCAACATGGGTGGGGATCCCAAAAAAAGCAATAATGCACAAATTTAAACCACTGCAGCTTGCAGAACCTTGCGGCCAAAAACAGCATCCGCTGAGGCCCGCACATCAACCTTATAAAACTTGGAAAAAGTATTAACAGAAGTCCAAGTAGCAGCCTTCCAAACTTGTTCAACAGAGGCCTGATGCTGAAAAGCCCAGGAAGCACCAACAGCACGAGTAGAATGAGCAGTGATCTGAAAAGGGGGAACCCTCCCCTTGGCAGTATAGGCCCCAACAATGGCCTGACGTATCCATTTACTAATGGTAGACTTGGCAGGCGCCAAACCTTTCCGGGGCCCGGAGGGCACCACGAACAAAGCGTCCGTCTTACGAAAGGAAGAAGTAGCCACCAAATAGTACTTCACACAACGAACCACATCCAAAGAATCCAGGACTCTCTCCTTGTCATTGCTAGGCTTAGGACACAACGAAGGGAGAACCACATTCTGATTGAGATGGAAGGCAGAAACCACCTTAGGAAGGAAATCTGGCTTAAAACGAAAAACCACCTTGTCCTGGTGTCTCTCAAAGTAAGGGGCTTGAATGGAAAGAGCCGCCAACTCAGAGACATGTCGGACAGAGGTAATAGCCACCAAAAAGGCAATCTTTTGTGTAAGCATAGAAAGTGCAACATCCTGCATTGGCTCAAAGGGAGGACCCTGTAGGGCCGACAGAACCAAATTCAAATCCCAAACGGGCAACAAGGGCTTTCTAGGGGGCCGCACATGAGTGACCCTCTGGAAAAAAAAGTCCTAACCAAGGTATGCAGAGCAAAGGACCTTTGAAAGAAGACCGCCAGGGCAGAAACCTGCCCTTTCAAGGTACTCAGCTGGAGCCCCAGGTCCAGACAGTGTTGAAGAAAATCCAAAATCCTAGGAATCGAAAACACCCTGCAAGGCAATGTCCTAGCCTCACACCAGTCAATATAGGACCTCCAAGTCCTGTAGTAGATGTTAGAGGAAGATCTCTAACAAGTGTCTGAATCACAGCATCAGACAAACCTTCCTCCTTTAAGATGGAGATTGCAGCAGCCACGCCGTCAAAGCCAGCGTTTGTAAATTGGGGTAACGCAGTTGACCTTGAGTGATCAGATCCGGAAACAGGGGCAACCTGTACTGATCTACCGCCAGCCGCACGGCGTCTGCGAACCAAACCTTGGGGCCACCAAAATTGCTGGCGCACCCTCTAGAGCCAGCTTGCGCACCACTTTGCCCACCATGGAGAAGGGGGGAAACAGGTACAGAAACCCCAGATCTCTCCAGGCAAGAGACAAGGCCTCCACTGCCAGGGCCAGAGGATCCTGAGACAGAGACACAAATGCTGGAAGCTTGTGATTGTGACGTGAGGCAAAAAGATCCACCTCCGGAATCCCCCACTTGTGACAGAGGGACCGGAACACATTGTGGTTGAGCGACCATTCCCCTTGGCGAGAGAATCCCCTGCTCAGGGAGTCCGCCTCTGTGTTCTCCACACCCGGAATGTACACCGCTGAAATGCATAGGACATTGCTCTCCGCCCATGCAAGAATTAGAGAAACTTCCCTGAGGGCACTCCTGCTGCGAGTCCCTCCTTGGTGATTGATGTAAGCGACCGCAGTCCGACTGTCTGATCGAACCTGAACCGGTAGACCCTGGAGGTGATGCGTCAAGCGTGACAGCACCAACCGAATAGCTCTCAGCTCCAAGACATTGATGGGGGTGTGGGCCTCCCGAGGACCCCACAGCCCCTGGAACTGATGTTCCTTCCAGAACCCCCCCCCCAGCCCGACAGGCTGGCATCCGTGGTGACCGTCTCCCAACAAGGGGTCAGAAAAGACCTGCCCCTCAGAAGATTCCTTGGTTCCAGCCACCACTGAAGAGACTGCCGAACCAGGGGAGACATCAGAAATGACTGATACAATGACAGCGGACATCTGTCCCAAGCCAACAGTAAATGGAGCTGGAGCGACCTCATGTGGAACTGAGCAAAGGGAACTGCCTCGAAGGAAGCCACCATCAATCCCACCAGTCTCATCCCTAGCCGGATAGACGGGCGAGGGTTGGACAGGAGAAGACGTATCAGATCTTGAACCATCTGCACCTTCGACTGAGGTAGGTACACCCTGGTCTGAACGGTATCCTGATTCATGCCCAGAAACAAAATCCCCCTTGACGGGGATATAGAAGACTTGGGATGGTTGATCACCCAGCCGAACCTCTCCAGCGTTGACACCACCGTCCTGGTGTCTAGCTCCGCCTGTCTGAGAGAGGATGCTGTAATGAGGAGGTCGTCCAGATACGGCACAATGCGAATGCCCTGGGCTCTGAGGAGGACCATTATGCCCGCCAGCACCTTGGTGAACACCCTTGGTGCCGAGGTCAGCCCGAAAGGGAGGGTAACAAACTGAAAATGCTGATCTCCCACCACAAACCTGAAAAATCTCTGGTGTGCTGGGAAGATTGGTACATGAAGGTAAGCATCCTTGATGTCTATGGACGTCATGAAGTCCCCCTGACGAAGAGAAAGGATGGCTGAGCGCAACCTCTCCATGCGGAACCTCTTGGTTCGAATGAACCTGTTGAGAAGCTTCAGATCCAGAATGGGTCTTATGGATCCATCCTTTTTGGGAACCGTGAAGAGGTTGGAATAATAGCCTCGTCCTCTCTCCGAGAAAGAAGGCACCGGGCATATGACCTCCATGTCCAGAAGATTTTTTACTGCCCACAGGGGCCCCTGCGCAGCCCCGGGATCCGAGGGCACCCGAGATCTGAGGAATCTGTGAGGAGGCAGGTACTCGAACTCCTGTTTGTACCCGGAAGAGACCACTTCCAAGATCCATTTGTCTGTGACCTCCCAGGCCCAAACCTGGAAGAAGTGTCGCAGCCGTCCCCCCACCCGCAAGGGTGAGGGCGCCCCCTCATTTCTGAGCTGGCTTGGCAGCGGGCTTGGGCTTGGAACCCCAGGCAGGTCCAGGACGAGCACGTCCTCTGCCACTGTTCCAGGAATCACCTCTGAAGGTAGAGTAGGCAAAACCTCTGCCTGCTCTGGCACCGCGAAAGGAAGGATTAAAGGAGCCTGCCCCCGAAAGGAGCGACGCTGCTTCTTAAGTTGTGGTAACTTTCCCCCTTTTGCCACCGAATACAACTTATCTCCAAACAGCCGCATACCCAGGAAGGGTAGCCCTGTAAGTGATTTCTTAGCCGCAATGTCAGCCGCCCATTGGCGCAACCAGACCGATCGGCGAATAGCCACTAGCAACGCCGAGGTTCTACTACACATGCATATTGTGTCATCCAAGGCGGATAAAACAAAAGACATGAACAATTCACACTGCTTAAGGGCTGTGAATTCATCACTGGCCGGGTTAAGCTGGGAAGCACTCAACAGGTCCCTAACCACAGACCTGGTAGCCACAGCCGTGAGCGCAGACGCACAAACAGGCCGCAAGGCTGAACCCACACTAGCGAAGGCATGGCAGGCCATTTGGTCAATGCGCTTGTCCTCACCATCTTTAAGAGTGGTGGCGTCTGGAGAATGTACAACAGAGGTGTTGGACATCCCCAGAACGGGCGCATCGGGAGGGGACAACCAGCGCTTCACCGCGTCCACCGGAAAGGGATACTTCCTATCCCATCCCTGAGGAACACCGAGGAGCCGGCTAGGTCTCTCCCATTCCTTAAGAATCATGCTTTCAAAATAATTCTGATTTGGGAACTCCAAGCGAGGCTTAGAAGTCCCAAAGAATTCCCCTTTCTGCGGAGGGGACCCCGCTGGAGGAGAAATATCCAGCACCTTAAATAAATGGGCCAGGACTTTGGGGGTATCAACGACATCCCCCTGCGCCTGCCCAGTATCAGCATCAAAAAACTGCTGATCCTCAGCATCGGATTCAGCAAACAATTCCCCCTCCTCAAGCGGGGAATAATCAGACCAGTCAAGGGAATCATATTCATCAAAATCCAGAGCCAGCGCGGCCGGAGACAGATGTCTTCTCTTAGCTGGGGCTTTCTGGCAGCAGAGCTAGAAATCAATTTCTCGATGTTGGCCAATCTAGCACATACATCAGATTGTGACTCCCCGCCAATGACAGTGTCACTTGGGGTGCGGATAAGGCGGGGTGGGGTAGGAGATGAGGCCGGTGGCACGGACCCAGACGCCTGGGACCCCGACTGCCGCGTTATGGCCTGCTGAGCACATGGTATGCAAATCAGTACATTATCCCCCGTAAGGGATACCCCACAACCCACACACTGCTGGGATTGCCCCGAAGGGAGCCCAAGCCCGGTATCCTGGGAAGCCTCCATATGGTGATTTTAAGGTAGTCGCAATGACTCGAGGGAACCCGGGATGCCCCTTTAAGTCCCTAGTGGGAGGATTTATAGGACCCCAAATTTATCTGCAAGGGACCCTTGGACCGGGAGAACCCCCTTTAAATAAAATTGATAGGGAGTCCTCCTGAAAGACACAATGTGAAGGGACCCATGAGCAGGCACACGCACATGCAATCAAAGTAGATAAAATATGACATATATATATATATATATATATACACATATATAAATATAACATATGGAAGGGCATGTTGGCAGGCTGCCCCAACGCGCTAGAAGGAGCACGCAGCGCACATATACAGAAAAAAAGGGGGCCCAACAGGGCACTCATGGAAGATCAGTGGCGTCCTGCCAGCCAGGAGCTCCAGAGAGAGAGGGAAAAGAAGGGCAGGCCAGCGCAGATTGCGCCGCGCCTGGCTCCGCCCCATCTGAAAGACGCGGATCTCAGCAAATAGCTGGGCTCCGCAATGGCGCCATAAGCAAAGGGGGCGGACCACGGCGAGCGCGCCAAGCGCCTGGCCCCGCCCCCTTTCTAAGCAACCTGAGGGGAAGAAGCTCCCCCTGATAAATGGCCTCCACATGCGGGCAAAAACCCACACACACCACGCGAGGAGTGAGAAAGTAAGCACATATTTGCACACAACACACATTCTAAAAGAAGTTTTGGAGAGAAGGAAAAGCACCCCCCCCCCCCCCCGCAAGTAGAGGGGAACAGGGAGACCCGGAAGGGCGGAATCCCGCACTACAGGGTGGAAGGAATCAACCGGGACAGGGCATCCCAAACCAGGATCACCAAACCTGGATACCGCCTACCCCTTAATATGGAGTCTCACGGGGGAGCATGGCTCCCTAGATACACCTCTAACGTGTTGCCTAACCTTGCCCTACAGCCAAGGCTGGGAGGCATAGTATAGACTTAATTAAACAAGGTCCGGGCAGAAATAGGGGCACATTGGCCAGGTGTAACCCCGGCTCACCTGCAAGGAAGAAACACAGCCATACTCTGACTTGCTCGCCGTCCTGCAGAGACGAATACTGGGGAATGTGTGGGAGGTCCCAGGAATTTATGGACCGGGAGGGGCTCCATTTTTTCCTGTCATCTCTTCAGAAGTTCGCCCTCTACTGGACATAACCCATATGTCACGAATATTGGAAGCGGGGTGTGTGACATACTTGGAATAAGATTGGAATAGTAGCCTCTGCCCCTTTCCCTCAAAGGCACCTGGCAGATGACCCTCAACTCCAGAAGATTTTGGACAGCAAGGCACAGACCCTGAGCTGACAAGGGGTTTTGAGCCATCCGGGATTTGATGAATCTTGGGGGCGGCCAGGCTGCCAACTCTATCTTGTAACCGGAGGACACTACCTCCTGAATCCACCGGACTGAGACGTGAAGCCTCCAGACATGAGCAGAGAGCCGAAGCCACCCCCCGAGACTCCTCAACCAATTCTGGAACCACGGAAGGAAGGGAGAAAGGAACTTGTCCCCCGAAAGGACTGGGACGGCCTCCTACATTGAGGTAACCTGCCACCCCTGGCAAACAAGTCCAAGCGTTCACCAAAGTGGCGCAGCCCCTTAGAGGGAAAGCCAGTGAGAGCCTTCTTAGCAGCATTGTCCGCTACCCACTGACGCAGCCAAACAGAGCGGCGTATAGCCACCAAAAGGGCAGAAGTCCTCCCACACATTCTAATGGCATCATCCATGGCAGACAGAACATATGAAACAAATTCATAGCAAAGCAGGAGAGATCTATACTCATCTCCTCCTGCGTCATCAGTGGCCCCATCTAAGAGGCTCTTAAGCAGCCCTTTAATAGCAATAGCTGTAATGGCCGAGGCACAAACCGGGCGTAGCGCGGTCCCCACACAGGCAAAGGCATGGCAAGCCAGCTGGTCCATGGGCCGGTCCTCCCTCGGGAGGACATGACCAACGCTTAATCACCTCAGCCGGAAAGGGATACCTCTTGTCCCAACTCTTGGGCACCCCAGGGAGCTTGCTAGGCCTTTCCCATTCTTTGAGCAGCAGATTATTAAAGTGAGTCTGCTCAGGAAACTCCAAGCGTGGTTTAACCGTATGAAAAAGCTCACTCTGCTGCTGCGGAGCCACAGCAGGAGGGGAGATACACAGCACTTCAAAAATATGAGCCAAAAGCCTGTCAGTGTCATCTGAGGAACATGGGTCTTCCCTAAAGGGAGACCTGGTACCACCATCATTCTTAGGCTGTTCCTCAGATGATTCTGAATCAGAAAATAATTCCCCCTCCTCCAGGGGAGCATAACCGGTAATGTCAAAATTTTCCTCATCCTCCATGGGAAAGAGAGAAACAGCGAGTGATAAATGCCGCTTCTTAGCAGAAGCCTTACGCAGGGCAGACCCAGCAATATGTCTTTCAATGCTGGCCACCTGTGCAGCCAAATCAGGCTGATACTCCCCACTGGTATGCACCTCACTGGAGGTCAGATGTAAGCGTGGGGGGTAGGCAAAGCCAGAGGGGGTGTGGGCCCAGCAACAGGTAACCCAGATTGCAGTGCAAGTATCTGCTGGGCGCAGGTTACACATACCCTGACATCATCACTGATTGGGGATACCCCACACGCAACACATAGTAGGGCTTGTCCCGAAGGAACCCCAGGCCCATTATCCCCGGAAGTCTCCATATGGTGATTTGAATGGCACAGTAGGCCGGTAAGGGTTAACGCTAAGGAGCTACCCGGGATGCCCCAATAACCCGCTAGGGAAGTGGGAGATAATGAGGGGAGATTGCCAGGAGAAACCACAGTGCTGAAGTTTAAACCCGCCTGAAAGACATAACATTCCCATGAGAATACAGCAAGGAATCCAGAAAAAATTTTTTTTACCCCACCGGGGTTACTCACGGACCACTTTGGGAGCTAGGCAGCACACGCAGCAATTGCAAGAAAATGGCGTCCGCAGACCTCTAGAGGCGGGCTCCGTGGAGATGTGACGTCAAAATTGTCATCCCCGGAGCCTGCATCCCCCCCCCCCGAAGAGCGCAAAACGCGCACACGTGACTCTGCCGGCCAATAGCGGCCCGGCAGCTCTGAAGTGAATGACGCCGTCGTCTGCGGAGCGCAGGACAAGCGCGCGGCGTATACAGTAAAAAACACACAAGGGATAAGACACAGCTTTAGACAACTGGACCGCCCCCCCCCCCCCCCCCCCCCGAGATCACCCAGAGGGAGAACGAGAAGGGGGACAAGACTCCTGGGGAGCCCAGGGGACAAAGGGAGAAAGAGGGGGAGGGGAACCTATGGGAAGGATTAAAGTGGACCAACACCCACGGGTGATCGGCCCGGGAATCTATAAGATTCCCGGGCCGATCACCCCCCACCCCGCGGGACATCCGAGATCGGGATGTCCCGCGGGGTGAAACCCCCCCAAACACCCCAAACTCCTTACCTTATCTTCGGCGGCGGCCGGCCGCCGCCGCCTCCCTCGCGCTCCTGTAGGCGTGCGAATGGCCGGCGGGGGCGCGCGCGCGCGCCGAAAGTGACGCGAGGGAGGCGGCGGCGGCGGCAGCCGCTTAGACGTTCCTGGACCTGGCTTGTACGTCGGCGCTGGGAGCGGGGAGAGGTGAGTTTTTCGGGGGGTTAGGGGGGGTTTCACACAGCGGGGCACCCCGATCGGGGGTGCCCCACCGAAGTGGACCAAGACCCAGGATAGTCAAAATCCTGGGTGTTGGTCCACTTTAAGGCACAGGTGGAGCCTGGCCGACCCAAGAAGCAGTGGGGGCATCCCAAAAGGCTCACCATCGGCCTAAACCGCCTACCCTGTCGGAGTAGGGACTGCGGTAAGAGCATAGCTCCTCAGTACCTTTTTTACTGGTGCTTACTAGCCTACCTTCACCCGAACCTTGTCAGCCGAGGCTGGGAGGCAGTATATAGGACGGAACGGGTGGGATTATTCCTGCAGGGCCGCAGGCAATAAGCCCCGCTCACCTGTGCCACAAGAGAGCTATCTTCTATCTTCTCAGCGCAGACTGCAGAAATGAACTGGGGAAATTGTGGGAGGTTCCTGACTTATATAGGGCCGGGAGGAGCCACAAGCTGTTTTCTGCAGTCCAGCTCCATCTTGTGGATGTATAACCCAAGTGTAAGGAATATTCTGGAACAGGACGTGCTGTATACTTAGAATAAAACACTGGGGCACATTAGTAACTTTGGGGAGAATGTGACTTTGCCATATACTGTATAAATTGTTGCCTGAAAATGACTAACATGGTGTGGGGTTTACACATGCAAATGGTTCTCCTATTTATTTTTTTACAGGATTGACAAGCCCATTTATTTGTATTATATTTGATCATAATGGGGGGGTTGTTGAAATGTTGGAAAATCCCCTGATTTGGAATGCATCACTGAGTGTAACTCCCGGGATCACCCAAAAAACTCACTTTTCCCAGGACTCCCATTTCATTCCGACTTCCCTTTTGCAGAAGGGCGCTCCAGCGTCAAGCCATTTAGATGGCTGGGTGTGGAAGTGCGCCTCAGACTAGAGGGAAGCCAGGGATGTGGCTAGAAGGTTTTTCATGTCACCCGCAGATTTGAGATCAGCATTTGAGATTAGCACTAGGCACAAAAGACGAATTGCTAGAAGGGCACCTGAGAACACTTTGGACTACTAAAAGGGACAGCCCAAGCTGCTAAAAATAAATGACATTCAGGACTAGGAGGTAAATGTTATTATTTTTAAACAGTCTGGAAAGGGACTTAAATTGTTTTGTTCCCCATACAGCTATCAAATGAGAACACCCAAGTGAAACTATTATGTGAATCAAAGAAAATGTCCACTAATTCACAATAAAAGGGCTGTACTGTAACTTTGGAGGTTTATGCATA
Source organism: Gastrophryne carolinensis (assembly GCA_027917425.1). Classification (NCBI taxonomy): domain Eukaryota; kingdom Metazoa; phylum Chordata; class Amphibia; order Anura; family Microhylidae; genus Gastrophryne; species Gastrophryne carolinensis. The sequence continues at coordinate 156,762,638 of CM051243.1, forward strand.
TATGTTGTGTAGCTTGATGTACAGTACCAAGGCTTCTAGTTGTCTGAAAAAAGTCACAAGTAAATCTCCCCAGTAGGTTTAAAAGGATTTCTGATTATATCTGGTCCTGGTGAAACTTGTGACTTTGTTGTGATCTTCAATAGCTTTATAGGGATTTAACAGCCCCTAGTATTCATGTCTGTGAGATACAGACATTGTGAGCGAATTTTCCTTTATGGGAAAGTGATTATGGTGGATGGCCAGATAGCTGATGAATGCGCTTGTTGGCTCATGATAAAAAAAAAAAAAAAACTTTCAGTGACATAGGTGTACCAGAAGAAGAAGAGGAGGAAGGTGTCTCTTAAGCACTAAGAAGGAAAACATGTTCCACAGAGTCAAGCTTCCTTCAAAAGCATATATCTTCTTTAAATGTTACATTTCAATAGAAGCTTCTTTTAAATATTACAACTACTGTACAATAGCCAAGAGCAGTTAAAGGACCACAAGGAAAATGATGGTGCATTAACCCTTATTTTCAGTGATGCCTGGTATCCCAGCATCAGCAACTGCGAGTTCCCTGACATCACCAGCAGCAGCCACACTCAACTGGCGGACCGGGGTCCGAATGCGGACCTCGGCACCAGATTTCCGGACCCCTGCCCTGGCAGCCCCGCACTCAATATGTAGCTCCTATTTTTCCTAGTGCCCTGTAGGATGTTTGGGGGCAAACAGCCTTTTTTAGTTTTGCCTGAGAATCTATAGGCCCTCCCCAGTGTGCTGATTTCTAACTATCCACCCCCCCCCCCTCCACAACAGCCCCTCGCCCGGACCTTCAGCTCTCACCGGATGCCTTTAAATGGATCTTTACAAGAAGTGGTTGAGTACCCCTGCACTAGGGTATCACTCCTGGGGGATGTAAGTGAATAAAAAGGCACCAAAAGATGCGATGGGGGCTGCTGGACAAAAATACATATCAGTAAGGTCACCTGCAGGTGCCTGCTATCACAAAAGCGTGTTGCTGTTAGTAGTGTACTACCTGGAATAAGTACTCCATTTGATAAGTGTAAGTGAGATTTAGGAAAGGCTTCGTATAATGACACAAAAAAACTGACCAATACTGAATAGGTTAACTGAGTGCTGTTACAAAGTAAGTCATTGCTTACCTCATCATACCCAAATACTGAAGCGTAGAATATTTCAGTTAACGCTTTCATAGTGTTCTTCATAGTCACTGAATCTATCTGAAAAGCAAGAAAAATTGTTAACATTAATACCGTCTTTTTCTAAATGTACAAGATGCATGATAGCATTAAGTCATCTGTGTTTTTAAATTGTGTAATCTTCAAGCCAAATTCCAGCCAAAATGTCTTCTTTTTTGTGGAGTTAGATCAATCTAAGTTTAAGTTTAATCTAAGTCTAGTTTTCCTTTTGCAGACGGTAGCTTGATTGGTTGTTTTTTGAATTAATTAGTTGTATTGAATGAAAGGTACCACCATTAATCGTGATATTCATGTACCATTGCCCCCCCCCCCCCCCATTTTAGACGTATGTTTCAGTTTGTTCACCCCAAGCAAGAAGTGATGCTAAACAGATAAAAGGGGGTTGCAGACAGAAAAAAGGAAATACAACTGGTGTCAATAATAAGTTAAACCAAACTTGGACTGAAATAATGCTAATAAAAGGTAATCTGCTGGCAGAACACACCAAAAACCTATACTCACCTTGCACCCATCTCAGATCGCCAATATTTACTCTTACACTTCAGATGCTGCCTACTAAACAGTCTTGGTTGGAATTACACCCCTGCCGATACTGGAGAGGGCAAGTTAAGACACTGGGACCTAGATTTACTAAGTGGTGCGCAGTGAGAACTGGACAGGGAATAATTAGTTTACTGGTGAGCAGTGAGAACTGGATTAGGAATAATTGTCTAAAAGAAGGTAAGGAGAGTATAGTAATTTTCGTGTGTTTGCCCATAAATGTCTCTGGTTTTCAAATTTTTTTAATGCAATGTAATTCCACACAGTCCCATGCTGCTCACTAATCTAAATAATCAATGGTTTTAAAGGGGGGAAACACACCCCCTCGAGTCTATAAGACTTTTAGAATGGTTGCTCTACCTTTTTATGGGGCACCTTGAATTGGATGATTGCCCAATTGACTCATCGCAACTGCGCTGCATCTCTGACCTACCTCTATCTACAAGGGCCAGGCGTTTCTGAATGGGCAGGGCAGGGGTGGGGGATGCAGCAAGCGGGGCTTGCTACATGCATAATTCTTTGGAACAAAGATAACACAGCCTAAGAAATAACATTTTGGATGTGTGAATGGTAGGTAACGTAACATCTCTCATCTCTTGTGCTGTTCCATTGGAACATTGGAGATGTGTTCTTGTTAGAGAGGGGTGCTGTACCAGCAGTAATTGACACCAAATTGAGAGATATATATGTTATATCTTGCACTATATGATGCACCTGGAAATATAAATGAAACAAGTGCCGCTGATTGGCTTACCAACCCACTTGGGAACCAGGGAGAGGCAAGTTTTTGGGCGATCCATGGGGATCTACAAAGCGGAGAATCCAAAATCAGGATGCCCTACCAGACAGCAAAAATACCCAAGAAAACCTAATTTCCTGGCAATTCATGAAGACATTTGATCTGTTACTAATGGATAGGTTTCAGTACATTTATAAATGTAAAGTCGGCTAAATAAAAAAAAGGGCAGGAACCATTCATATGGCATAGGTGTCTATATTAAGATATGAATGTGACATACCAGGGCAGGTACCACCATTACATCTTTTTCCCATGTTTGTACAAGTCGTAAACTGGTTGTAGATACCAGGAAAAACAAAGGCTTAGCTGGGCCTCAAGTAGCCAATGATAAAACACTGCCTTGTCGGCCTCTATTATCCCTTATTTGGTCTATCTAATAATTGTATAATCCCCAGCCCCCTCCCCTACCTTAGGGTTGAGAGAAAGAAATCAGGCATTCTAAAACCACAGATCTTTTGCAAGTAAATCCCCACCATATCCCAGGGGTGCCACTACTCTACTTCTGAGTTAGGAAAGTCAGGACAAAAGGACTGAGGGGTAAAAATGTTTCTGCTGAAATGCAGCCCTATACTAATGGAGGGTTAGGTAAGCTGGATAAGAGGACATGGTCACCATGTCTGCAACTTTTCTTACAGATGTGATGGCTATAAGAAAGGACACCTTTTTTGAGCATGCTAGCAAGGAAACAGTGGTCATAGACGAATGGAATGGAAAGGAGGGGCAAATTTGAAACTCATGTTGCAGGGAATCGAGGAGAGGCATATGGGACAGGCTTAAGGTGACATCCATGCTGTCTTATTATTGCCAATGCCTGGCCAGTGTGCTGGATTATCATCCATATTGTCTGGACTGTCTCTTTGAAACAGGGATTGCAGGATTAAAGTACAACTATAAATAAAGGATAGCCATGCCTGAGACCCGGCCCTCAGAAATCTAGCCTCTAGCACACTTGCCTCTATTGTCAAAAGTTCCAGGTCATGTCCTTGAGAAAAAACAGGGCCCCAACTGTGCAGAATGGCCCAATGCTTAAAGAAATCAAAGTAGTGGCGGGAAATGCAGAAGCATTGACTTGTGGATCCACACTTGTAATCCTGTTTGCGGTTTCCACAACTAATCATTCAGCAAAGGTCTATTTTACATTTTTCTCAGCACAACAAGAGCTTGGCAGGTTAAAGCTGAACTAGATGCTGCTATTTCATACTAACCCCTGCTATAAAACATTAAAAGATTGTAGAATTTACAGCAAGGGGTTAAATTGATCAGTGGAGCTTCAAAAGAATTACGATGTAGCTTAGTCTTAAAGAAGAACACCACTGTTCTAAGCTATTCCGGGTGCTCTATAAGCAAAGAAACATAGTCTAGCACTTCCCAGATCAATATATTATATGCAGTCCTACAACCAGCAGGTTAAATGGACAGTGACTGTGCAGCCAAGTTGTGATATACATATAGATAAACAAGGATTGGGATTGTAAACTTAAATGGCAACTACTGTATTCTCCTACAATGATGTGTTTGCCTTTCAGGACCAGTTAATTGCCTTTGACTTTCGTAAAGTGGCAAATTAAGCAACAGCCAACGGTGCTTACATATATAATAGCTTAAGTACATATTTTTGCTATGCCCCTGGTATCTTTCCATAACACCACTTTTGGATTCAAATCAACCGGCTGAGTTCCATACAAACGGTGTTAAGGATCCCAGCCAGAACACAGAGCTGTTGGAAGCGCTACCCTGCACAAGTGAGGTTGGCATACCCTAACATTTCTCATTAAGCTAAAACAAGAACTAATGATAGTCTCGTAATAATCAGAAAGCTGTGCCACTTTAATATATAAACCATTACATGGCTAATCTATTTCTACAGTAATTTAGTTTTGTTCCACACATGACAGTTTCTTAAAAATAATTCTTAAGGCTGGAATTGTGACATTAAACTCTGGCCTGTTCTGTCAAAGTGGTGGCAAAAAGATACTCAGACATTTCAGTGTGAACGCTAAGACAATTAAGCCTGGTTCCAAAAGCACTTTGCTTGAGTATTCAGTTTACAACAACAATGTATTTTGCCTTTAATATTATACTGCCTTGGAATTCTATAATTCTATAAGTTCGACCTTTTTAGTTGAGCAGCTACATTACAGACATGTAAATATATCAGCCACCTTTCAAGCTTTAAAGCCATGTACTTCCAAAATGCTAAAACAGAGCACCCTTACAATGTAGGTGCCAACCTTACCAATCAGGTGTTTGCTTACCTTGGGGCTACAGAAGTGGAATCCCTCCTATCCAAAGGCAGGATTATTTTAGATAAAAAAATTAAATTAACTTTTAGGATATAAAAAAATATGTCTATGTCTATTAGTCTATGTATTGGCTATAACTAATGACATTGCATACATTCAAACAATGCAGTCCCCTAAGGCAAAATCTGCAGAAGAATGGTTCATGGTTCTATAGAGCTGAATGTTTAACTGTACTAAGATTCTAGTTTTCCATGTGCAGATTTCCAGCACATCATTGTATCTGCTTTACATAGTTCTAGATCTAATGACCCACAATAAACCAAAGTTATGTAAAGCAAAACAGCTCAATCACCACAGAAGTAGGTCGCGCATGAATAAAACTGGACCTTTAAGTTGTCTGCTTTCACTGTCAAGTTACAAATGATCTCTGGAAGTATGGCAAGCCCTACTTTGTAAAAAAGCTTAAAGTGGACCAAAAGTCAAAAAAAGAAAGTTTAGTCAATTGATCCCGTAAAGCACCCTCTGGCAAAATTTATTTAAGAGGGCCTAACTTTAAGCAGCTGTTTGAAATAACAGGTCAATTCTTTGCTGCAGAACTGCATAGGAGCAGCCATCTTGTCACACAAATAAGCATGAGGGGAGAGCTGTGCCAGCAGCAGAAAGATGGGCATATATATATATATATATATATATATATATGTGTATAGGCATATATAAAAACACAAACATACTGAAAAAACAGAGAAATTGTGTGTGCGAGGGGAAAGCTGCAACAATGTTTCTTTATCACTGCGGAATCTGGATTTACCACACCATTCAGTCAGTGTAAACATATATATTGTATATAATGTTGCTATTCTTTTAGCTGTGGAGCAGAGCATGTGAGCCTAAGGGGTTAGCGTGACCGATCCCTGCCGTCATTTAATGCTCGTCCCCTCTGTGCCTCTCTACTCTATCCCAGCTAGTGGGTTGAGAAGCCCTCTTATCGGTATACAGCCAGGGATCATATTAGGGGGGGAAAAAAAAAAAGGTACCCGCACACTAAGGGGCTATACAGAGGTGCAATATACCAACTTGAGGTGAATGTAAGGGGCGACCTTTCATTGTCAGACCTGCCACATAGTGAAGAGCCTAAAGTAGTGTAATAGAGGAGTGTAAGAAAGGCATGAACCTTATCAGGGCCATCCTTTTCGGATGTGGTCGGTGGCCTTTGTAAAGAGACTTGTGCTCATCCACTGATCTGAGAAATTAGAAAATGTGTGTGAGCAGAAGATGCAGGTTCCTCAGAGTATGGATAAAGGTTGAGACGCATGAAGGGCTGCCACCTGCCTTTGCTAGAAAATTGTTCCTTGGGTAGTCTGGTACCTTGTTTCCTCACAAATAACAGCGACTTCAATCGCATCTGTATAGAGCCTTGATTCTCTTTTTCTGCAGTTCTAAGAGGTTCAAATATAGCGATTTTTAGGTTCTCTGTGGTTTAATTGTTATTCTCTATGTATATTGTTGACTATGTTTACCCTTTTTTTCTTTTCTTCTTTTTCACTCTCAAACCTGCTACTAGATCTAAATGCTATCACTCTCTTCCTCCTAGTCTCCTACCCTCTCCTCAGTGGGATTACAGGGATTACTGCCCCCAGCCCTACTGAGTCCAAAAAAGCCAGAGAGAGTTTTTATGGTAAGGCCACCCCCACTCATACACTTGGAAACATTCTGCTTATTTCTGGAGCACCCTACTCAATTGAGATCTCCCGATGACCTCTAAGCCCTCTGATACTAATCTCTTCATGCATATACTTACTCTGAATGTCAAACGTCTTAAAATACTGAAAAAAACATTCATTTCTGCATGTTGCTTTGTTGCAGGAAACACACTTCATGGCAGATAGGATACCCAAATTGCATAACCATAAATTAACATTATGCTTCTATGCTACCTCCTCCGTAGGAAAGTCAAAAGGAGTGTTAATCTTCATAAGCAATTCTGTACCATTTCCAATAATAGAAGAAAAAAAAGACCCAGAGGGAAGATTCCAATTTATAAAGGCTAAACTAAGTCACAGAGACTTAGATAGAACCAGGGGGTCTGAGACTGGAGTACAAGTATTAGTGAAGAACCAGCACTCCAAAAGATAATAATAGCCATCTATATATATTTTTGTGGTTGGTCATGAGAAAGAGGCCCTGCTGGACCCGAAACGCTGACCTGAGTGTTTTTTTGACAATGTATTTTTCACAATATATACGAATGGTTATCATCTTTTGGAGTGCTGGTTCTTCACGAATACTTGGACTGGTGGCATCTCCACCCACTCTGCACAGTTGGAAATACGGGTAAGAGTGCGGCAGTTATCACATTTCTTTGAGACTAAATTACAGACAATCTTGGACCACATTCTGGTCTTTTTGACACTGGAGCTCCCCATATCTACCCATCTCTGACCGGACATGGAGACTCAACCCAGAGCTACTAAAAGATGCCACGCCCTACATACCTTAAGAAAAGGAATAAAACTCAATTTCAAGGAAAATAAGCAGGAAGACACTGACCCCATGACCCGCTCCACAGAGCACAAATGTGCAATAAGGGGGTTATGCATTAGCTAGAGCACAAGACTTAAAAAGGTAAAGCAAGACAAAATTAGGATAAAAGGCCTAGATACACAACATAAAAGAACAATCCTAGAGGCCCACCTTAGCAAATTGATGGCAGTCAGAATGGAGCTCGCAGAAGCCCTGGCCTACGCAGCCACAAGAGCATTTGTACTCTGCAGCGGGATGTACTATGAGGTGGGAACAAAAGTGGTAGTAGTGATTCTAGCCAGAGCATTGAAAGCTCAACAGCTTAAAACACAGGTCCTAAGCATTAAGGACACGCACAATTTCTGAATTTTTTGCCACCTTATATAACCAATGAAATGCAGCATGGAAAGACACTCATTCGCTTTGGCCTAATTATACCTACAAAATTCTGGACTCCCCAAATGAAAGCAAGAGGAGTTAGATGCCCTAAAAGCCCAAGTTACTCAATCTGACATAGCAAAAGCACTTAAGAATACTAAGGGGGGGAAAGACTCCGGGACCGGACGCCCTTCCAGCAGTACAACAAAACCGTCCAGGATCTCATGACCCCATACATATGTGAAACATGCGAGACCTCACTGAGAGGAGGTTCTTTACCCACATCTTGTTCAGAGGCCCATAATGTGGTTACTCACAAAGAGGGTAAGGACCCCCAATAATGTTTAAATTACAGACCAATCTCCTTATTAAATACGGACATGAAACGGTATGCCAATGTACTAGCAGACAGGATTAGTGAATTTCTAAAATCAAGTGGGCTTTGTCTCCCTCAGAGAGGCAAGAGACAATACCCTGAATATACACAATTGGATCTTTGCAAAAAGTCTGGGTGTGCTATTCCTGTCAAAAGACACTGACAAAGCATTTGACAGGGTAGTGTGGCCCCAGATTTGGCACATCCTCCACTACATGGGATTTGGAGAGAATATGAGTAACAGAATCCTTCGGCCAGGGTCAAGGTAAACAATGTTCTGTCCAACCCATTCGCCATACATATTGGAATGTGAGAGGGATGCCCCCTATCCCTGCTGATTTTCGCTCTCACGCTAGAACCATTTATTAGGCACATACAAAACAATAGGAGCATTAGGGGAATCCTAACAGATAATCAGCTTATCTTATTATCTTTTCTCGTCTCTCTATTAACCTCTAGACTTTTCCCTTCTTTTATTACTTTATCCACAATAGAATATTCTCTCTTTTCAATCTATATAGGGCATTATACACTGGCATTTGTTAAAATGTCAAATTGCCCAGTACCTGGTCCAAAGCGGGAGGAGTATTGCACCTTAGGAGGGCAGATGGGCCAGAGCGAATGCCCCCAGACTTATCATTGTCACGTAACCAGGAGGCTGAGTCATAGGAGCTTTAGCTGGGGCTTGAGGGTGGGAGTCTTCTGGAATATTGACCTTGGCCGATGATGCATAAGAACTTTTTGAAGTTGTGTTTTGCATTGAATGTGTTGCGAAATGTTGCTATCTATGATGTGCATTAATATTCATGGCATAGAGTGCTGAATGGATGAGAGGCCATGCAGGCAAGCCAAAGCCCGACCCTGTCTCAGACTCCTAAAATGTATCAAATTAGTAATACATTTCCTGTAGTAACAAGGTAACATCTGGCTTTTTTCACCATTATATAAGCAACAGGGTGATTTATATAGAACATAAAGCATATATTTTGACACAATTTTTGAACAAATTATCTAAAGAGACATTTCAGGCAAAAGGTTAAATTAGATTTCTGCTTGCCCCATGCTGGCAGTCAGGGGTGGCATCTTTCATTCACAAGCACTTTGCATTCCCTGATAAACCCTACTGAACTTGCTCCTTTTCTGCCCACTCCTCATTCTCAGTCCCCCAAATGGTTTCATTTTTGACAGTCACACTGAAAAATGCATGGATGAGTCAATCTCTGCTACTGCAGAGGCCCAGCAAAAGGAAGGCAGTTTACTAAGTCTTTTAAAGAAATATAAAGCATGATGAATGAAATATGCAGCCCCTCACATTCAGCACGGAGAAAGCAGAAAACGGGCCAATTTAAAAGGACTCTAAAGGCAAAAAAATTACAACATGCAGCTAGCCAGAAGCCATATGTATGTGTGTGTGAGCCCTTGACTCAAGTTAATAAATAACATGTGGCAGTGCCTGTAAGATTGTCTAAATATGAAAAAACGAGCAGGCAGGCAGGCAGATTCTGACTGTGATAAGTCATGCTGTCCCCTGCTGTATGCCAAGGCTGCAGGGTGTACTATGAGCTGCCATGATTGCTCACGTCAAGTGTAATAAGAAGCATTGGCGGCCATGTGACCACTTTGGGATTGTGGTCCCGGTGATACAACATGGCGAAATTTGAGGACCAACTACTGCTACTACAGCAAGCAGATGGAAATAGCAAATATATAGATGTGCAAGGCTTTTGGTGAGCTGCATGTTGTAATGTTTTCGCCTTTGCCTTTAGTCCCATTAACCCATTGGCCGGAAATCTTAAAGATTCCAAGGCCAGCCGCTGGTCTTTCCCAGGGGCACCCTGAATTTGGATGCCCCACTGTGTGTAACCCCATAGGTCGCCGGTATTCACTCGCCTTTTCCAGGTCCAACGCCGCATGTGCGGACTCTCGTCAAATCAGAGCCGTTTGCCATGCCTATGCAATTCAGCAAATGGCTCATCCCCGTGCTTTGCACATGCTCCATCCCCGCCTATTTAAATAAGTTGAGACAGCAGCGTGTGCCACTGGGGATGCGCTGTTCTCACTCCCCATTTACTCCTATCAGAGCCGTTTGCTGAATGACAGTCACGGCGAATGATTCTGACTGGATGAGAGCCTCTGCATGTGCCGTTGGAATGGGAAGCGGTGAGTTTTTCTGGATGGTTTCACACAGCGGGGCATCCCAGGGATGCCCCCAGGGCTTGGAACAAAACCCAGGATAGTCAAAATCCCAGGTTTGATCTGCTTTAAAGTTTCTGTCCAGGCAACAACATAAAAAAAATACCATTTTGTGATTACTCACCTGTAAAATGGTTATTACAAGTATGTACACCCCGCTTCCGAATATTCATGACACTTGGGTAACTGTCCTGTAGAGGGCGATCTTGCAGAGATGACATGAAAAAAAGGAGCCCCTCCTGGCCCATAAATACCTGGGACCTCCCATCATTCCCCAGTATAAGACAGCAGTAAAGGGACCAGGAAGAGCCAAATGTAAACAGCAAAGAAAAAGGTTCACCATATAAAGGATCCCAAAAAACAAAAAAAAGGGCGTGATGAAGCGGGGTGTGTGACAAACTTGTAATAACCATTTTACAGGTGAGTAATCACAAAAATACAATTCTGTGAAATACTCACCTGTAGAATTGGTATTATAAGTATACAGTACGTCCTGCTCCAGATAGATTACTTACACTTGGTTATCCTCCGCCAGATGGCGCTGCACTGCAGAGACATGTAAAACAGGCTCCTCCCGGCCCCTCAAATATCCGGGGACCTCCCACAAATCCCCAGCATTGAAAAGCAGTGAACAAGAAGCCGGGAGAATTTAACCACCAAAAAACTGGTAACTATAACAATGATAACAATCACCATACAGGGGATCCAGAATAATGCAACAAACCAGGGTGGGGTGGAGCAGGACGTACTGTATACTTATAATACCAATTCTACAGGTGAGTATTTCACAGAATTGTATTATTCTTAGTATACAGTACGTCCTGCTCCAGATAGATTACTTACACTTGGGACATCCAATAGCAGTGTCCATAAAGTAGGGTGGGATCCCCAACAAAAAAGGTAACAGCAGACAGTTTAAACCACTGCCGCCTGCAAAACCGTGCGGCCAAAAACAGCATCAGCTGAGGCCTTAACGTCAACCTTGTAAAACTTTGAAAAGGTAGGAACAGAAGACCAAGTAGCGGCCTTGAAAACTTGTTCAACAGAAGCCTGGTGCTGGAAGGCCCAAGAGGCACCAATAGCACGAGTAGAATGAGCAGTAAGGCGGAAGGGAGGATTCTTCCCCTTAGAAGAATAGGCCTGAATCACAGCCTGACGGATCCATTTGCTGATAGTAGACTTGGCAGGAGCCAAACCCTTCCTAGGACCAGAAGGGACCACAAAAAGAGCATCAGTTTTCCTGAAGGACGCAGTGACTACAAGGTAATACTTCAGACACCTGACCACATCCAAGGAATGCAAAACCCTTTCCTTAGCATTGCCAGGATTAGGGCACAAGGAAGGAAGAACAATATCCTGGTTCAAATGAAAAGCAGACACCACCTTAGGCAGGAAATCCGGCTTAAAGCGGAAAACCACCTTATCCTGGTGTCTCTCAAAGTATGGAGGCTGGATAGACAGAGCCGCCAGCTCAGACACACGCCTGATCGAAGTAATAGCCACCAGAAAGAACAACCGTGAGGGTAAGTACAGCCAGAGCAGCATCCTAAATAGGTTCAAAGGGAGCACCCTGCAAGGCAGACAGGACCAAGTTCAAATCCCAAACAGGGACCATAGGTTTTCGTGGGGGACGCACATGAGTAACCCCCCGAAAGAAAGTCTTGACCAAGGAATGCTAAGCAAAAGACTTCTGAAAGAAGACAGACAGGGCAGAAACCTGACCCTTCAAAGTACTGAGTTGGAGACCCGACTCCAACCCTTGCTGTACAAACTCCAGAACCCTGGGAACTGAGAACACCCGACAGGGAAGAGACCTAGACTCACACCAGTCAATGTAAGCACGCCAAACTCTATAATAGATGGAAGAGGAAGTTTTCTTCCTAGCCTTCACCATGGGCTCAACCACCGAGGCAGACAAGCCTTTCTCCTTCAAAATGGAGGTTTCAGCAGCCAGGCCGTCAAACCCAGAGTTTGTAAATTGGGATGGCGTAAGGGGCCCTGAGTGAGCAGATCTGGCACTCCTGGCAGGACGTACTGATCTACTGCCATCTGCACCACGTCTGCGAACCACACTCTTCTTGGCCACCTGGGGGCCACCAGAATCACTGGCACCCCTTCCAGAGCAATCTTGCGCAGGACCCTGCCCAGCAGGGGGAATGGAGGAAAGACATACAGGAGCCGAAATACCTGCCATGACATGGACAGAGCATCTGTGGCCAAGGCCAGAGGATCCTGAGACAGGGAGACAAAAGCCCGGAGCTTGTGATTGTGACGGGATGCAAACAGATCCACATCCGGTAGACCCCAACGGTGACACAGGGACTGGAATACCCTGTTGCATAGGGACCACTTTCCCTGACGAGAGGTCCCCCTGCTCAGAGAGTCTGCCAGTAGATTCTCTGCCCCCGGGATGTACACAGCCGAAATGCATTGAACATTGGCCTCTGCCCATGTCAGAATCCACGACACCTCCTGGAGGCCCTCCTGCTCCGGGTCCCTCCCTGATGGTTGATGTAGGCAACCGCCGTCCTGTTGTCTGTGCGCACCTGCACAGACAGACCCCTCAGGTGATTGGTCAACTGCTCCAGTACCAACCTGATTGCCCGCAGTTCCAAAATGTTGATGGGTAAGTGGGCCTCCTGAGGCCCCCACCTCCCCTGGAACCGCAGGGACTTCCAGAATCCCCCCCATCCTGACAGACTGGCATCCGTGGTGACCGTCTCCCAGGAGGGGGCCAGAAAGGACCTGCCCCCCAGCAAGTTCCTGTGGTCCAGCCACCACGAAAGGGACCGTCTGACCAAGGGGGGAAGCACACAGATCCCGTCCAAGGACGTTGGATCCTTGTCCCATACTGACAGAAGGTGAAGTTGTAGAGGCCTCAAATGGAACTGAGCAAAGGGCACCGCCTCGAAGCCCACCACCATCAGGCCCACCAACTGCATTCTCTGCCTGAGGGAAGGCTGGGGACACGATAGCAGGAACCTCACCTGCGCAGTTAGAGCTTCCACCTTCTGTTGAGGAAGGAATATCCTTGACTGAATCGTATCCAGAATCATTCCCAGGAATGGGGTCACCGAGGAAGGGGACAGAGAGGACTTGGGTTGACTGATCACCCAGCCGAAGGACTCCAAGGTGGACACCACCAGCTGAGTGTCCAACTCTGCCTGCTGCAGAGACCGAGAGGTGATGAGTATGTCGTCCAGGTAGGACAGCACGCGTATGCCCCTTGACCTTACCAGAGACATCACCCCCGCCAGCACCTTGGTGAACACTTTGGGAGCTGAGGTGAGGCCAAATGGCAAGGCCACAAATTGGTAATGTTGATCTTCCAACGCAAATCTGAGAAACCTTTGGTGTCCTTGGAACACAGGGATGTGAAGGTAAGCATCTTTGATGTCCACCGATGTCATGAGATCCCCTGGGCGCAGGGAGCCAATGGCCGAGCGCAGAGTTTCCATGCGAAAGCGCCTGTTTCTGACAAATTTGTTGAGGATCTTTAAATCCAGAATGGACTGACTCATCTTTTTTGGGAACTGTGAAAAGGTTGGAATAGAACCCCTTGCCTCTTTCTCTTAAGGGGACACTGCAAATTACCCCCAGATCCAGAAGGCCTTGCACGGCCTGCATCAAGACCTGAGCTGAGACAGGGTCCTGGGGGATCCGGGACCTGATGAATCTTGGGGGGGGGGGGGCGCACAGCAAACTCTATCTTGTAACCAGAGGACACTACCTCCTGAATCCACCTGTCTGAGACGTGATGCCTCCAGACGTGCGCAAAGTGCTGTAGCCGTACCCCCACCCTGACGGGCGAGGGCGTCCCATCATGCCTGAGGGGGCTTAGGAGAGGGTTTTGGCTTAGACCCCCAGGAGGAGCCAGGACGTCGTCCTCTGCTCCTGTGCCAGGAATCTGCACGAGCCCCCGCGAAGGACACCCCTTTTCCCTGCTTAGCACCGCGGTAGGGGAGTGAAGGGGGGCCTGGCACCGAAAGGGTCGAGACTGCCGCCTGCGCTGAGGTAACTTACCTCCTTTAGTAAAAAGGTCTAGGCGGTTCCCAAACAGGCGTAGCCCCTTAAATGGAGGCCCAGTAAGGGCCCTCTTAGCAGCATTGTCAGCAGCCCACTGGCGCAGCCAAATCGTGCGGCGTATAGCTACCGCCAAGGCAGAGGTTCTGGCACACATCCTAATGGCATCATCCAAGGCAGATAGGATAAAGTTTACAAACACATCACAGTTAGACAGTGCATTAAACGAATCAGGTGGCAATTCATCAGAACCTTCAAGTACACTTCTGATCAGGGCCCTGAGCGCCGGCCGAGGCGCAAACCGGGCACAGCGCCGCCCCCACAAATGCAAAGGCATGACACGCCAATTGGTCAATGCGCCGGTCCTCAGCATCCCGCAGCGTAGTAGTGTCAGGGGAGTGCATAATAGAGGTGTTAGACAGCCCTAGAATAGGAGCATCGACCTCGGGGGGCGATGACCAGCACTTGACCATATCAGCAGGAAAGGGATACTTTCTGTCCCAACTAGGTATACCGGGAAGTCTACTGGGACGTTGCCACTCCTTAAGCATGAGGTTATTGAAATGGGTTTGCTCTGGAAATTCCAAACAAAACTTAGCAGTATGAAAAAGCTCACCCCTTTGCCTGGGAGCCGCAACAGGGGGAGAGATGGACAAAACCTCAAATATCTGGATCAGCAGTCTGTCAGTATCATCCGGGGTCCAGGGGTCAGAGCCAGAATCGTCATGACCCCTGAGTCTCTCGTCAGATGACCCTGAGTCATAGAACAGCTCCCCTTCGTCCGATGGGGTGTAGCCATACAGATGCAACAACTCATCAGATTCCATAGGAGACGGAGTGGCATCAGGAGTTAAGTGACGCTTTTTAGCGGTGGCCTTACACGCTAAGGTATTAGCAATCAATTTTTCAACACTGGCCAGTCTAGCAGACACATCAGGTTGAGAATCCCCACTTGTATGCAATTCAATGGGGGTGAGACTCAAGCTTGGGGGAGTAGGTGAAGTGAGAGGAGGTGCAGGCCCAGCCACCGGAGGGGCGGGTTGCAACGTTAGCGCCTGCTGTGCGCAAGGGACACAGACCCGTGCGCTGTCACCGCTGATAGGTGAGACCCCCCACAAGCTACACACAGCCGGGCTTGTCCCGAAGGAACCCTGGTCCCATTATCCTGGGATGCCTCCATATGGTGATTATTAGGCACAATATGCCAGTAGGGATTGACGCTATAAAGCAACCCTGGATGCCCCGCTAGGGAAGTGGGAGTACTTATACTAGGCCCAACTACAATTAAGTTCTTCCGACAAGCAGCCAATGAGGACGCAGGAGCGTCTGAGGCGCCGCCGCCGCCCGGCGTGGAGCATCCAAATGAAGGAAAAGGAGTGTCCGGTGGCTGTGTTTGCAATAGTAAAAAGAAGTCAGCGCGGCGGTTGACACCACATATACTAGGTCCCAACACACATACCAACAGGCGGTATGCACAAATCACGACACACGCTCACCCACACTCCCCCCTCTTCTTTCCCCCCCCGAAGGCTACGGGGAGAATGGGGGAGGATGGCGGCCCTTTGTACAGGGCCCACCGCTACTGGGGCATGGGACAATAATGCGGGAGGGGCATCCCATAAAGGCTCACCATCAGCCTATACCGCCTACCCTTTGGTGGGGGACTGCGGTGGAGCGTCGCTCCATAAGCACACATGGTGCCGTCTACCTTCACCCGACCAGCACAGCCCAGGCTGGGAGGCACATCACACGAAGGACGGGTGGGAATAGTCCAACAGGGCCGCAGGCTAATAGCCCCGCTCACCTACGACAGAGTGATTATTTCATGTCTTCGCGGTAAGCACTGCAGAGAAATATGGGGATTTGTGGGAGGTCCCCGGGTATTTGAGGGGCCGGGAGGAGCCTGTTTTACATGTCTCTGCAGTGCAGCGCCATCTGGCAGAGGATAACCAAGTGTAAGTAATCTATCTGGAGCAGGACGTACTGTTTACTAAGAATATGGTATTATTCCCAGTATGTCACACACCCCGCTTCCGAATATTCATGACACTTGGGACATCCAATAGCAGTGCCCATAATGGGTGGGGATCCCAAAAAGGCAATAATGCAAACTTGAACTACTGCAGCTTGCAGAACTTTGCGGCCAAAAACAGCATCCGCTGAGGCCCGCACATCAACCTTATAAAACTTGGAAAAAGTATGAACAGAAGACCAAGTAGCAGCCTTACAAACTTGTTCAACAGAAGCCTGATGTTGAAAGGCCCAAGATGCTCCAACAGCACGAGTAGAATGAGCAGTAACACGAAAAGGGGGAACCTTCCCCTTGGCAGAATAGGCCCCAACAATGGCCTGTCGAATCCATTTACTAATGGAAGACTTAGCGGGTGTGAGACTTTTCCTGGGCCCGGAGGGCACCACGAAAAAGGCGTCCGTCTTACGAAAAGGAGAAGTAGCCACCAAATAATATTTCGCACATCGAACCACATCCAAAGAATGTAAGGTCCTCTCCTTGTCATTACTAGGCTTAGGACACAAGGAAGGGAAAACTACATCCTCATTGAGGTGGAAGGCCGAAACCACCTTAGGAAGGAAATCCGCCTTAAGGCGGAAAACTACCTTGTCCAGGTGCCTCTCAAAGTAAGGAGCCTGAATAGACAAGGCCGCCAACTCAGAGACACGCCGAACAGAGGTAATAGCCACCAAAAAGGCAACTTTCTGAGTGAGCAGGGAAAGATCAATATCATGCATTGGCTCAAAAGGGGGCCCCTGGAGAGCCGACAGAACCAAGTTTAAATCCCAAACTGGCAGCAAGGGCTTTCTAGGAGGCCGCACATGAGTAACCCCCTGGAAAAATGTCTTAACCAGGGGATGAAGGGCAAAAGACCTTGGAGAGAAAACCGCCAGGGTAGAAACCTGCCCCTTCAAAGTACTAAGCTGGAACCCCGAGTCCAGACCATGTTGAAGAAACTCCAGAACTCTGGGAATAGAAAACACCCTACAAGGCAAGGCCCTAGCCTTGCACCAGTTAATATAAGACCTCAGAGTCCTATAGTAGACGTTAGAGGAAGATCTCTTCCTAGCTCTAACAAGAGTCCGAACCACCGCATTAGAAAGACCTTCCTCCTTTAAGATGGAGGTTTCAGCAGCCACACCGTCAAAGCCAGCGTTGGTAAATTGGGGTAGCGTAGCTGACCCTGGGTGATAAGATCCGGAAGAAGAGGCAGATAAAACTGATCTACTGCCAGCCGCACAACATCTGCGAACCACACTCGTCTTGGCCACCTTTGAGCCACCAGAATTGCTGGTGCCCCTTCTAGAGTCAGCTTGTGCACCACTTTGCTCATCATGGAGAAGGGGGGGAACAGGTACAGAAACCCCAGTTCCCTCCAAGCCAGGGACATGGCTTCCACTGCCAGGCCCAGAGGATCCTGAGACAGAGACACAAAGGCAGGAAGCTTGTGATTGTGACGAGAGGCAAAAAGATCCACCTCCGGAGTCCCCCACTTGTGACAAAGGGACTGGAAAACCTTGGAACTGAGAGACCATTCTCCTCGGCGAGAGGATCTCCTGCTCAGGGAATCCGACTTCGTGTTCTCCACTCCCAGGATGTAAATGGCTGAGATGCATGGGACATTGCTCTCTGCCCAAACAAGGATCAGAGATACCTCCCTGAGGGTACTCCTGCTGCGAGTCCCTCCTTGGTGATTGATGTAATCGACCGCCGTCCGATTGTCCGATCAGACTTGAACTGGCAATCCCTTCAATAGAAGAGTCAAGCGAGACAGAACCAACCAAATGGTCCGTAGCTCCAAAACGTTGATAGGGGTATGAGCCTCCCGAGGCCCCCATAACCCCTGGAACTGATGTTCCCTCCAGAAGCCCCCCCAGCCCGACAGGCTGGCATCCGTGGTGACCGTTTCCCAACAAGGGGTCAGAAAGGATCTGCCCTTCAACAGATTGTTGTCCCAAGTCGCTAGAAGATGGAGCTGAAGCGTCCTCATGTGAAACTGGCAAAAGGGACTGCCTCGAAGGAAGCCACCATCAGACCTACCAATCTCATCCCTAGCCGGATAGACGGGCGAGGATTGGAAAGCAGAAGCCGAACCAAATCTTGGATCAGAAGAATCTTGGGCTGAGGAAGGAACACCCTGGCCTGAAAGGCATCCAGAGTCATGCCCAGAAACAAAACCTCCCTGGACGGGGAGAGGGAGGACTTGGAATAGTTGATCACCCAACCGAACCTCTCCAGCGTGGATACCACCACTCTGGTGTCTAGCTCCTCTTGGCTGAGAGAGGAAGCCAAAATGAGAAGGTCGTCCAGGTATGGTACAATGCGAATGCCCTGAACTCTGAGGAGGGCCATCACCCCCGCCAATACCTTGGTGAGCACCCTCGGAGCCAAGGTAAGCCCAAATGGAAGGGCCACAAACTGAAAATGCTGATCTTCCACCACGAACCTGAGGAATCTCTGGTGTGCCAGGAAGATAGGTACATGCAGATAAGCGTCCCTGATGTCTATGGACGTCATGAAGTCCCCCTGACGAAGAGAATTGACGGCTGACCGCAATGGTTTCCATGCGAAAATTCCTGAAGCGGATAAACCGATTGAGGAGCTTCAGATCCAAAATGGGTCGAACGGAGCCGTCCTTCTTGGGCACCGTGAATAGATTGGAATAGAATCCCAAGCCCCTTTCCGCGAAAGGCACTGGGGCAAATGGCTGCCATGTCCAGCAGATAACTTACTGCCGCCCGGGCCCCTGTGCGGCCAGTGGATCTGAAGGCACTCGAGACCTGAAGAATCTGGGAGGAGGCCGGATCTCAAATTCCAGCTTGTAACCGGAAGAAACCACTTCCAGAATCCATTTGTCTGAGACCTCCTGGTCCCAGACCTGGAAGAAGTGCCGCAGCCGTCCCCCCACCCGCAATGGTTAGGGCGCCCCCTCATTGCTGAGCTGGCTTAGCAGCGGGCTTGGGTTTGGAACTCCAATTGTGACCTGGACGGGCACGACCTCTGCCTCTACTCCAGGAATCACCTCTGAGGGTAGAGAAGGCCAAAACTCTGCCAGTTCTGGCACCACGAAAGGAAGGGTTAAAGGAGGCCGTCTCCCGAAAGGGACGACGTTGCCTCTTACGCTGAGGTAACTTCCCTCCTTTCATGACAGAATCTAATCTTTCTCCAAAGAGCCGCAATCCCACAAAGGGAAGGGCTGTAAGCGACTTTTTGGCCACAAAATCAGCCGCCCACTGCCGCAACCATACCAACCGCGGAATAGCTACAAGCAAGGCCGAGGTTCTACCACACATGACCATGGTGTCATCCAAGGCGGCAAGCACAAAGGACATGAACAATTCACACCGCTTAAGGACGGCAAACTCATCACTAGCAAGGTCAAGCCTGGAGGTACTCAACAGGTCTCTAACCACAGACCTGGTAGCCACTGCCAAAAGCGCCAAAGCACAAACAGGCCGCAAGGCTGAACCGACACTAGCAAACGCGTGGCAAGCCATCTGGTCAATGCGTTTATCCTCACCATCTTTGAGTGTAGTGGAGTCAGGAGAAGGCAAAATAGAAGTATTGGATAACCCAAGCACCGGGGCATCCACCTCGGGAGGAGATGACCATCGTTTTACCACGTCCACCGGAAAGGGATACTTTTTATCCCAACCTTGAGGAATACCTGGAAGCCGAGTAGGCTTCTCCCATTCCTTAAGAATAATGCCATCAAAATGCTTTTGATTTGGGAACTCCAGGCGCGGCTTGGAAGTCCCAAAGAATTCCCCTTTTTGAGGAGCGGCCTCCTCAGGAGGAGAAATTGCCAGAACCTCAAAAAGGTGAGCCAAGACCTTCGGGGTATCCACAGCATCCCCCTGCCCTTGCTCAGTATCAGCACCAACAAACTGCTGATTGTCAGAACCCTCAGAATCCTCAAATAATTCCCCCTCTTCTAGCGGGGAATAATCAGACCAGTCAAGGAAATCCTAATCATCAAACTCAAAGGCCGGCGCGGCTGGAGACAAATGCTTTCACTTAGCTGAGGCCTTTCTGGCAACAGAGCCAGAAATAAATTTCTCAATATTAGCCAGTCTGGCACGTACATCAGATTGCGACTCCCCACCTGTGACAACATCACTAGGGGTACGGATAAGGCAGGGTGGGGAAGGAGATGAGGCCGGGACCCCGGACCCAGATGCCTGGGCCCCCGACTGCTGCGTTATGGCCTGCTGAGCTCAAGGTATGCAAACAAGTACATTATCCCCCGCAAGGGATGCCCCACAACCCACACACTGCCGGGGCTGCCCCGAGGGGAGCCCAAGCCCGGTATCCTGAGAAGCCTCCATATGGTGATTTTAATGTAGGCGCAATGACCAGAGGGATTTGCGCTATTAAGCTACCCGGGATGCCCCTTCAGGTCCCAAGTGGGAGGATTTTTTTTTATTTTTTATTTTTTTGGGGAACCCTAAATTAAACTCTGAGTGACCCTAGGACTGGGAGAACTCCCTCTTTAAATTTCAAAAGAAGGGATCCCACCTAGAAGACATGAGAACAGACATAAGTGTCAACATGCACATCACCCACCATATAAGACAGTTAAAAATGGTGAAATAAATAAAATCCACTCACCGCAGCAAAGCAGCGACCATCAACCCTCACAGCAGCAAGGGAATGAGAGGGAGAGCAGCAAAGCAGGCAGCGAGGCCGGAAAGAGTGCTTGAGAGAAGCCGGCCTCGAGGGGGGGGGGGTGGACAGGCCCAGCAACAATGGCCGCAAAAACACATACAAACACACACACACAATTCACACACCTTTTCCCCCAAATAAAGTAAAACAACCCACAGGAGAAAAGGCATCCCCCCCCCCCAAGGGGCACAGAGGGACACGGTAGGGGGGAGAACCCACACCAATAGCTGAAAGGGTAAGAGGGACGGGGCATCCCAAGCCGGGATCACCAACCCGGACACCGCCTACCCCTTTGTATGGGGTCTCATGGGGGAGCAAGCTCCCATATACACCATAAGGTGCAGCCTACCATTGCCTGGACCTTCAGCCTAGGCTGGGAGGCATACTGCTATAATTTAAATTAAAAAAGGTTCAGGCAGCAATAGAAACAAAAGGCTGGGGGGTTACCCCGGCTACCTGCAAGGAGGAGACAGCCATCTTCTGACTTGCTCGCCGACTGCAGAGACGAAAAACTGGGGAATGATGGGAGGTCCCAGGTATTTATGGGCCAGGAGGGGCTCCTTTTTTTCATGTCATCTCTGCAAGATCGCCCTCTACAGGGACAGTTACCCAAGTGTCATGAATATTCGGAAGCGGGGTGTGTGACTGGGAATAATATATATTCACGCCTTTTACTCCACAGCTCCTCTGTGCAGGGCCAGCATCTTCATACTTATCATTGTGGGAGAAAGAGGGATTCTATCCTCTATTGCTGGGCAGACATGGTGGCGTCCATCAATATGGCTTTATGTCGCCTAACACTTCCACTCCATTTGTTGCAATGGGCGAGGTGTGCGGAAGCCAGGTGTGCTGAACCCACTTTGACATGCCCTCTCCATGCCTCGCAAAGAATGGAGTAGGCTGGTGGGGTCTTAAACAAGGCTCCGTCGACGCCTCTATGAGAGACCGCCGGAGCTGGAAGACTGAACCATTGGTAAGTGTGAAGATGCTGGCATTGTAAGGAGGAGCACCAGTCCTCCACGGAGGAGCTGCAGGGGTGTATGGACTTTTTTGTTTCTGCCTAACCAATACCTTTAAATTCTATTAAGTTTTAAACATTGTAACTATGAGCCTTAGACTTATGAAGTGCTAGTGCCACTCAATGTTAATAATTTTGCACATCCGTGTGCGCCAACATGACTGCCATTCAGGGTCTAATTTATCAACAGCGGCATTTAGTGAACTGCAGCAGTTCTATAACATACTGGGTGATGTTGTTTGAATGTTCTTATGTATCATAGATTGGAAACATGCCTCTGTGTTCCTAGAAGTGCTATTAACCCTTTAAGTGCCAGCCTACCGAGATTTTTTGTCACACTCTGTTGCCGGACTACTTTTCACGTTTTTGCGCTACACGTGTTCAACCTGGATTTTTGAAGGGATTTCCAGGGATTTTCCAGGAAAATGATATATTGTTTTTTTCAGCAGAGTCTGGGCTTCAACATGAAATGTCTAGTTTGGCCTTTTTTTAGTGTATTCTCAATACTTTTGGGTGAAATATGTGCAAAAAAATTAAAAAAAAACTATTTTTTACAATTTGTAGTGTTTTTTTTCTAATAAAAAATGTAAGTTTATTAAAATATTATTGTGTGTGAAAGCCCTATTTCTCCCGGTTACAACGGTACCACATATGTATTGGTAGACACCATTTCCTGCCCAGGAAACTCCCCCAAACTGAAACAGCAGTTTAGGAGATTTCAGATAGAATACAACTATGCAATATGATTGCATAGTTGTAAGGGGTTAACTTAAAAAAAAAAAAAACGACGTAGGGTCCCCCTTACCCAGCATTACCGACCCGGACCAGCTATGGGGGCTTGTAGAACAGGGCGCAGGGGCCAGCGTTGGTGGCCCCTGGCCCTGCAGGCTACTAGCCCACCTAGCCACGTGGCCCGGGCCCTTCTGCCCCCCCCCCGGCCGTTGGGGAGGCAGGTAATGGGGGGCTGGGGGTTATGGCAAGTCACCCGCTTGCTGCAGGTGACCTGCCGTACCCAGAGCCTTGTGAACTGGTATATGGGGTCTCATGGACCCCTTACCAGTTCACAAAGGGTTAAGTAAAAAAAAAGACACAAACACAAAATTCTTTATTATTCTTTTTTCACTTATACTTACCTCCCATCCAGTGTCCCGCGCCGCTGCAGATGACAGTTGTCGGTAGTGATCGGAGCACGGAGGGAGGGAGGCAGGGAGATCAGAGCCTCCCTGCCTGCCACCCTCCCTGCTCCGATCGCTACCGACAACTGACAGAACGGAGCCCGGGTGCCGGTAACCCGAGGAGCAGGATGACGTCATCAAGTGGGTGGGGCTAGGGGCGGGACCAGCGCCGGCCGAAGAGGATGGTGAGGGCCTGTTTCTGGGCCTTCACCCGAAGTGTGGAAAGCCCGGGGGGGGGGGGGGGGGGATCGGAGCCCCCCCTGGTGAAGAGAAGACCCGGGGAGAGTAAATGACATTTACTTTTTTTTTTTTTTTTTCAGATGTCGGTGCAGGCGGGGGGGGGGGGGGGGGCTTATTCCGGGCCCCCTCCTAAAGATCAGAAGCCCGGGGGCAAAAATCTACTACTTGATTCTTGTACAGAATCGCTGGCACTTTCAAATGAGGGTCAGGTAAGTCTGTATCTTTTTTTACTTTTTTTTTATGGGGCTCTAAAGTCAGCTATGTGACTGTCACGTAGCTGGCACTTAACGGTTGGAGAGGCAGCTACGTGAGAGTCACGTAGCTGGCACTAGAAGGGTTAAACATCTTATGGCGTGCCATGCCCTTCAGCACCAACATAAGCTACCGCCAAACATGTGTATGGACATGTAAGTTGTTCGCAATAGAACAAACAGATGCTACTTATTTTTTGTTATAAATTAGGGTCTTAGATTGAAAATAAAATATATGTATATATTTATGATTAATTTATGATTACTGTTTCTAAACAATAGATAACACCAATGGTAAGGCTACAGGGCTAGCCCTCCTATGTCCTCAAATATAAGGCTGCACACACCTTATAAAATTAATTAGAAGTTTATTGCTCACATGGATCTTTAAATGTACAGACAACATAAATCTTGACAAA
This sequence comes from Gastrophryne carolinensis, assembly GCA_027917425.1. Lineage (NCBI taxonomy): Eukaryota > Metazoa > Chordata > Amphibia > Anura > Microhylidae > Gastrophryne > Gastrophryne carolinensis. The sequence goes on from CM051243.1 coordinate 156,786,691, forward strand.
TCACTCTATAAAAAACATATAATTAAAAACCAACAGTGGGGAGGAGCATTAGGGCTAATTTCATGACACCAGTATAATGATGTGTCTAAATCATTAGATCAATTTATATAATGCCTGCTGTATACATGCATATGCGGATGCCCACGTGATGAGATACTAATAAAAAAGTGAAATATGTATATAAAATCTATAGAATCCTTATAGGGGAGTCATCAACTCCACAAACTATGAAAAATATTGTGCAAACTGCATATAAAGTGCCTACAAAGTGCAAAGTGCAAAGGTGCTCATCTCTATAATAAATAAATAGTGCCACTACTCATCTCCATGAGCATCCGCCATATCAAGTATCAAAAACCACAGTATTAGTACATATTCAATAATATAAATGCTGAACGCCCTATTTTCCTCCCCACCTACCTCTCACCTACGCGCTGCGTGGAACAGGTCCACTTCTCCTGGGTGTTTCTAAACAACTTATGAAAGTTGCTGACTCTAGCCATAACTAGCTCCAACACCACAGCCCTAGTGATAGGTACAATTTAAGATTACAACATGCAGTGCTAGGTGTTGGGGTCTTCGTGCACAGGAACACTAAACTAACCTAACCTATTCCATCAGTGAGCCATGCATTACAGCTCTATCGAAGGGAGAAACACAAGTGCTGCTGTCGTATGTCCTAGAAGGGTCCTTGAAGACAAGAACTGGTGCAGAGTTTAGGTGCACTTTTAACATGCTTTGGAATGTTTTTCTAGAGTGGTGAGTCGCCGTTAAATATTTGGTTCACGCATGGACAAATCTGAGTTGAGCAATGGCATACTGCTTGTATAGTGCCAACTGTAAAATGTTATGGTGGAGTAAAGGTGAGACTTTTAAATTCCAACAAAGACTTCAAAGCCTAGACATAAGAACCTTATACTCTCAGCCCAGAGATTCTGCTCTCCCAATGTGGCATCCCACAAACCATAAATGACCATAAATGATTGCCATGCAATTCTTAATCCCCAGCAAGAAAGTATGCTTCCTCATCAATGACAGAGGTAGCTCTCACTATACATGGCTGGGGGGTGCACTTATGATTTTACCATCCGAAGAGACTTGAAGAAGAGCAACTACCCCCACTTGAGTCTAAGGCTCAAGGGGGGCTTCCCTCTTCAAGCGTGGATGCCCCCGGCGGCGCTCGCTCTGTGCAGATTTTCTTGCCGTACTGAGCTCACATTTAATTTGTAAATTACACAAAGAAACTTTTAAGGTTATTCAAACATATAAGAAATGAAATATAGCCATGTAAGGACCATAAGGAAGTTGCACAGTAGTGGTCTGGATGTTGAGACAATTGTGCATTAATTTAATCCTGCTGAAAAGAAAAGGTCTGCATTGAGGACAAAGGTCCTCTATGTTTTGACTCAAAACACCAAGTAAAAAATGGGAAAATGCTTATAATGGGTTAGAAAAAATCCTTAAAGGTGGTAATGGTTTGAAAGACAAAAGTTCAAAACAAGGGTCTCAGGCTGCAGTGGCGCCTTCCCCTACCCCCTTGAGAAAATGTTGTAAGCTACACTGAGCCAATTTTGTCTTAGAAAGCAGACATATTTTAGAAGCCCTACTATCAAGAGACACTCAAGATCAAGTCAGCGTAACGGAGGTCTGAGATGCAAACCTCGACTGGGCTGTCATCCAAATAAGGCCTTCAAAGCAGCAGGGGCCTTCTCTGCTACTGATGACTAGAGGAGTGTCAATCTAAGCATGAGGCGACTAGTTATATCCCACTCACTGTGCAAACACGTTTTTGTTCCCTTTAAATAAAAGAAAAAAAATACATACAACTTGAACATTATAGGCGTTTGGGGAATGAAAGCTAAATAATGAAGTCATTTTTGTAGATTGCTCAAATGCCTTTCAGTACATCTGGCTCCAATTGCTAGGCTGCACTTTTACCTTCTCTATGCTTTAATCTATTTTGTGACTGTACACAGACCCCTTGCTACACACCCTATAAATATATCATTTCATGGTGTATGTAGGTAAAAAGTGTCCGTTTTAATCATTTTAATACAATATAAGTGTATTGTAATCTTAATGTGACATTGCTTTAATATAGTCTCTTCTTGAGACCATATGCACAAAAGGCACCTAAAATGCTAATTCGTGCTGAGAGCACCAGGGGACAGAGTGGCTGTTGGACCACTTTTTTGCGTGATCCGGGAGAAATGAATTTGAAAGGAGAGAAAATCTTGGGAGACCTGCTACGGCTTCTACCCCACACTGCAGAAAATGGAGGAGAGGCATAATGGATGAGCATTGGATTAGCTGCTTGCTGCCTTATATTGCTCATATTTCTTTCCCTTACGCTCCATAACATAACAGAGAGAAAGAAGGTCACACCCCCTCATTGAGGGATAGATAGGAGTTACAACAATATAAACACTTTGAATAGGCGATTGAATCATTAATGCTGATCTGCATGCTAAACCTCAAAGAGGGACAAATGAGAACAATAAGGGGCAAGGGGGACATGGACGCAAAAGAAGGACAGTCCATCCAAATGAGGGACAGTTGGCAGGTATGTAGGTCTGTGATTTCTCTGTACCCACGATTATGGTTAAAAAATGTACCAACACTCATACAATGGTTGCTGGTACACACTGCAATCAGTGAGGGGCGGCATCCCGATTTCAAGTGCCCCACCCTATTAACCTTCTGAGATATCTTAACTTTTCTCCTTGCTTCCCTGGGCAAACCAAAATCTGTGCCAGCAGTCACATGATCATATTCAGCTGGCTGCCTGAGGTCACTTTCTGTTTAACAAAACAAACTAATCTTGGCTGAGGAACAGAGTTCATTTTATGTCATCTATAGAGTGAATACGATACGTTATAGGTACTTGAGTTTGGGTCGGACCCTTAGGCAAAAAGCATAATTTAAAAGATTTATACTAACAACATTTATTTTACTTAATACTACTTTAACTTGCTGTATCTAAGAAAAATAAAATATGGACTAAAATAATCATGAGTTAATACCCACTACTCATAAGCTAAGCAGATAGGTTTTTTTGTTCGGGAAATGGTGATTAGAAATTACGTGCCGCAAACAGACTTTTCTGGGCACAATTTCATTGTTGAGCCAATATGAAGTTTCAGATGTGGTAAAATGAATGACTGCTTCTGAACAGGCAATCATTTCCTGTTATTGGAGCTTATAACATTCAATTGCCCATGTAAAACAAGTCTTGGAAAAACTGTGGTCAAAGTAAACTGCAGCACCTGCTGAATAAAGGTAAAAAGGAAGCTGTTTTTCAAAAAATTGGTTAAAGTAAAAAAAAAAAAAAAAATGTGACCTCATTAAAACATCTACATTCCCAAAATAGAATTCTGAGTGTATTGCTCTCTATGCCTAGTCAACTCAGATTTCTTAGTTTCGGGCATGGCTGCTGCATCATGCAGATATAGAAAGGGTACCACAAACAGGGCTACTGTCTGGAAGAGGAATTGAATGAGAAGCACTAATGCTTGCAGTAGAGAAAGTAGATTTAAAGAGAACAACAAGCCCCTTGGGAAGCCCCCCATATCAAACAATCCGACGTGCCCGCATTACAGTCGCATCCCTAGCAAACCTGTAACTGTGAGCACGCCTGTACCAGGCCTTTCTGAACGGGCATTGCTGGCACAGCTAGAGGCAGGGACAGCAAAGAAAATCTGAATGGAACAACTCCGCTGATTGGTTGAGCGGCCTACGTGGGAAACAGGAAGAGTGATGTGTGATCTGTGGGAATACACACAGCGGGGAACACCAAATCAGGGTGCTCAGCCAGGTAGGAACACCACCGTAAAGAGTCATTTTTTTGTGTGTTGTTCTTTAAAAAAAGAAAAAAAAATACAATTCTGTGATTACTCACCTGTAGAATTGGTATTATATGTATACAGCACGTCCTGTTCCAGAAGATATGCCTTACACTTGGGATATACTCCCGTAGATGGCGCTGGACTGCAGAGACAGAAAAGTGGCTCCTCCCGGCCCCATATATACAGGGACCTCCCACAAAACCCTAGTATTGAAAAGCAGTTAGCAAGAGACCGGGAGAACTATAAGCATTATATGAAAATTTGAACATAAGAACAATCACCATAAAGAGGTAACTAAAGATAATGTATAACAAGGGTGGGGTGGAACAGGACGTGCTGTATACATATAATGCCGATTCTACAGGTGAGTAATCACAGAATTGTATTATTCTAAGTATACAGCACGTCCTGTTCCAGAAGATATTCCTTACACTTGGGACATCCAATAGCAGTGTCCGTAAGGTAGGGTGGGAACCCCAAAAGTAACAGCAGACAGTTTAAACCACTGCCGCCTGCAGAACCTTGCGGCCAAAAGCAGCATCAGCTGAGGCCCTAACATCAACCTTGCAAAACTTTGAAAACGTATGAACAGAAGACCAAGTAGCGGCCTTGCAAACTTGTTCAACAGAAGCTTGGTGCTGAAAAGCCCAAGAGGCACCAATAGCACGAGTAGAATGAGCAGTAAGGCGGAAGGGATGCTCCTTCCCCTTAGCAGAGTAGGCCTGTATCACAGCCTGACGTATCCACTTGCTGATAGTGGACTTAGCCGGAGCCAGGCCTTTCTTAGGTCCAGATGGAAGCACAAAAAGAGCATCAGTCTTCCTGAAGGATTCAGTAGCCACCAAATAGAACTTTAGAGTTCTGACTACTTCCAAAGAATGCAAAACCCTTTCCTTAGGGTTACTAGGATTAGGACACAGAGAAGGCAAAACAATGTCCTGATTGAGATGAAAGGCAGAAACAACCTTAGGCAGAAAATCTGGCTTAAAACGAAACACCACCTTGTCCTGGTGTCTCTCAAAATAAGAGCCTGGTGTCTCTCAAGAAAGCGCCGCCAACTCAGAAACACGCCTAACAGAAGTGATAGCCACCAAAAAGACCACCTTAAGCGTAAGAATGGACAAAGGAGCCCCTTGCAAAGGCTCAAAGGGAGACCCCTGCAGGGCAGACAAGACCAAGTTCAAATCCCAGACTGGTAACATAGTCTTACGTGGGGGACGCACATGAGTAACCCCCTGGAAAAAGGTCTTGGCTGAGCAAAGGATCTTTGGAAGAAAATAGCCAAAGCAGACACATGGCCTTTCAGAGAACTGAGCTGAAGACCCAGATCCAAACCATGTTGGAGAAACTCCAGAATCCTAGGAATAGAGAACACATGACAGGGAAGCGAGTGGGACTCACACCATGTAAATGCGCAAGACCCTGTAATAGATGGAAGAAGAGGACCTCTTCCTAGCCCTTATCATGGTATTCACCACCGAGGCAGGCAGCCCTTTTTCCATCAAGATGGAGGTTTCAACAGCCAGGCCATCAAAGCCAGCGTTTGTAAATTGGGGTGGCGTAGGTGTCCCTGAATGAGCAGATCTGGAACCAGTGGCAGGGCGTACTGATTTACTGCCAACTGCACGATGTCTGCGAACCACACTCTTCTTGGCCAACAGGGGGACACCAGGATGGTTGGCACCCCTTCCTGAACTATCTTGCGCAGCACCCTGCCCATCAGTGGAAACAGGGGAAACACATACAGGAGCTAGAACCTTGTCCAAGACATTGCCAGGGCATCCGTGGCCAAGGCCAGAGGATCCTGGGACAGAGAGACAAAGACTGGAAGCTTGAGATTGTGACGAGACGCAAACAGATCCACGTACAGCTGACCCCAGTGGTGGCACAGGGAGCGAAACACCCTGCTGCTGCTGAGGGACCATTCTCCCAGATGAGAGGTCCCCCTGCTCAGAGAGTCTGCCTCCAGATTCTCCACCCCCGGGATGTACACAGCTGAGTTGCAGGGAACATTTTCCTCCGCCCAGGACAGTATCAGGGACACTTCCTTGAGGGCCCTCTTGCTCCGGGTCCCTCCCTGATAATTGATGTAGGCAACCGCCGTCTGGTCGTCCGAGCGGACCTGAACAGCCCAACCCCTCAGGTGTGGGGTTAAGTGGGCGAGAACCAACCTGATTGCCCTCAATTCCAGAATGTTGATAGGGGCATATGCCTCCTGAGGGCCCCACTGACCCTGGAATTTCAGGGACTTCCAGAGACTTCCAGAATCCCCCCAACCTGTCAGACTGGCATCCGTGGTGACAGTCTCCCAGCAGGGGGCCAGAAAGGACCTGCCCCCCAGCAGGTTCCCTGAGACCAGCCACCACACTAGAGACCGCCTGACCTGAGGGGACAAGACAAACACCTGATCCAGGGACACAGGGTCCCTATCCCATACTGACAAGAGGTCAAGCTGAGGAGGCCTCATGTGGAACTGAGCATATGGGACCGCCTCGAAGCAGGACACCATCAGGCCCACCAGCTGCATTCCCTGCCTGATGGATGGATGGGGACAAGACAGCAGGAGCTGAACTTTCTCTTGAAGGACCTCCACCTTCTGCTGAGGAAGAAAGATCTTGACCTGAGCTGAATCCAGAATCATGCCCAGAAAAGACTTCACCATGGAAGCAGACAGGGAAGATTTGGGGTGATTGATCACCAAGCCGAATGACTCCAGTGTGGACACCACCCTCTGAGTGTCCAGCTCTGCCTGATGGAAGTATAGTCTCCGTTTTTGGTGGATCCCCTGTGTTTGTGTATATGTTTTTTAATTGTGTAATGTGTTGTATGTGTTGATATAATTTTTATTTTTTCTTAAATTATTGTGGATGTACTTATTAATAAAATAGATATATATTCTTTTACTTTTTTGAGTGCGGCCTTTTTGTATGGTGGTTACTTGAGGGGATAGATCCAGGATCCCCTCACTATATACACACATTGCTCTTTTTGACCACATGGGCCATAGCACCTTTATAATCTAGTGGTTAGTGGGACAGTGCACATCCATTTCTTTTGAATACTGCCTGATGGAAGGACTGAGAAGCAATAAGAATGTCGTCCAGGTAGGGAAGAATGCGAATGCCCTGAGTTCTCAGCAGGGCCATCACTCCTGCCAGCACCTTGGTGAATACCCTGGGGGCCGAGGTGAGGCCAAAGGGCAAGGCCATAAATTGGTAGCGCTGATCCTCCAGAGTGAACCTGAGGAACCTCTGATGACCTGGAAAGATAGGAACGTGAAGGTAAGCATCCTTGATGTCTACAGAAGTCATGAAGTCCCCTGGGCATAGGAAGGTCACAGCTGAGAGCAGGTCTCCATGCGAAAGTGTCTGAATCTGACAAACTTGTTGAGAAGCTTTAAATCCAGGATAGGTCTGATGGACCCATCCTTTTTGGGCACAATGAAAAGATTGGAATAATAGCCTTTGCCCCTTTCCTTCAAGGGCACCCGACAGATGACACCTAGGTCTAGAAGGCCTTGGACAGCCAGGGAGAGACACTGGGCTGACAAGGGGTTTTGAGCTAAACGAGATTTGATGAATCTTGGGGGCGGCCAGGCTGCAAACTCTATCTTGTAACCGGAGGAAACTACCTCCTGAATCCATCGGTCTGAGACATGACGCCTCCAGACGTGAGCCAAGAGCCGAAGTCGTCCCCCCACCAGGATGGGTGAGGGCGCCCCTTCATGCCTGAGGGGGCTTGGGGGAGGACTTAGTCTTGGGACCCCAGGGGGGGGCAGGGCGGCCACGTCCTCTGCCCCTGCCCCAAAAATCTCCACGGGCTCCAGAAAAGGAAGCTCCCTGTCCAAATCTGGAGCCCCTGAAGGAAGGAGAAAAGGCACCTGAACCCCGAAAGGACCGGGGCTGCCTTCTACACTGAGGTAATTTGCCACCTTTAGCAAACAAGTCCAAACGTTCCCCAAAGAGGCGCAACCCCTTGAAGGGAAACCCAGTGAGGGTCTTTTTGGCAGCATTGTCAGCTGCCCACTGGCGCAGCCAGACCAAGCAGCGTATCGTCACCAACAAGGCAGATGCCCTGCCACACATTCTAATGGTATCATCCAGGGCAGAGAGAACATATGCAACAAAGAGCTCTATACTCTTCACTACCAGCATCATCAGGGGCCCCATCTAAGAGACCCCTGAGCAGGCTTTTAATAGCAACAGCCATGATAGCAGAGGCACAGACTGGACGGAGCGTGGTCTCCCAACACAGGCAAAGGCATGGCAAGCCAGCTGTCCATGTGCCTGTCCTCCCCATCCCTCAGTGTAGTAGAGTCAGGGGAATGCATGACAGATGTGTTAGACAACCCCAGAACTGGTGCATCCACCTCTGGAGGGCATGACCAACGTTTAACCATCTCAGCAGGAAAGGGATACCACTTATCCCAATTCTTTGGTACCCCGGGAAGCTGGCTAGGCCGCTCCCACTCCTTGAGAATCAGATTATTAAAATGAGTTTGTTCAGGAAACTCCAAACGTGGCTTAACAGTATGAAACAGCTCCCCCTGCTGCCACAGGGCCACGGCAGGAGGAGAGAAACAGAGCACTTCAAAAATGTGAGCAAAAAGTCTGTCAGTATCATCTGAAGCCCATGGGTCAGATCCAGACTCAGCATAACCCCTAGGCTGATCCTCAGATGATTCTGAATCAGAGAATAATTCCCCTTCTTTCAGGGGGGTATACCCAGTAATATAAAAAACCTCCTCAGCTTCCACAGGAAAGAGCGTAACACCGAGTGCCAGATGCCGCCGCTTAGCAGGAGCCTTACACGGACCAGACCTGGCAATATGCCTTTCAATGCTGGCTACCTGGGTAGCCAAATCAGGTGGAGACTCTCCACTGGTATGCACCTCACTGGGAGTCAGATGTAAGCGTGGGGGGTAGGCGAAGCCAGAGGGGGCGCAGCACTAGGCCCAGCCGCAGGTAGCCCAGACTGCAGGGCAAGTACCTTCTGGGCGCAGGGTACACACACCCTCACATCATCACTTATAGGGGATACCCCACACGCCACACACAGCTGGGCTTGTCCTGAAGGAACCCCGGGCACATTATCCTGAGAAGCCGCCATATGGTGATTATCACGGCACAACAGGCCAATAGGGATTGACGCTAATAAAAGCAACCCGGGATGCCCCAATAACCCGCTATTGAAGTGGGAGTAATGGTATGTAATAACCCTCCAATAAGAGTTAACACTAAATAGAGGGGATAGGACCGGGAGAAACCACAAAGTTTGACCCGCCTGCAAGACATAGGCAAAAGATCCCTTAAGCAATATGCAATACAGTGCAGGGGCACTTACGGACCGCGATAGTGAGACGCCAGGCACACACAGCAGAGAACTAAAATGGCGCCCGCATATACCTCGAGGGGCGGACCACGGAGACAGTGATGCAAAACGCGTCATCCGCAAGGCCCACCCCCCCCGAATAGCGCGAAAATGTGCCCACCTGACAAGACCGGCCAACGATGGCGCAGCAGCGCCTGAGGCGATGTCGCCGCCGACCGCGGAGCGTAGTACAAACGTGCAGCGGCGGCAAAAGAAAATAGTGCAATCAATTCTTAAGGGATCAAAACACAGCACACAGCATATAGCAAAGACATGCGCCCCCCCCCCAGAACTACAAGGGAGAGCGAGGGGGAAGCGACGGCTAGCCTAAAGGGAGCCAACTGTGGGGACAGGGGGCGAGGGGCAATAAATGCGGGAGGGGCATCCCATAAGGCTCACCATTGGCCTATACCGCCTATCCTTTGGGGACTTAAAATTAAGAGTAGGGACCACACTAAACACAGAGTGGCTTGTCGGGGCAGTGTGGCTTCCACATGTATCTGCAGATATATGCAACCAAATCTCTGTCTTTCCACATAGCTAGACATGTTTGTTGCTTGATATTTAGATGATGAGAGGGTTAAACTGGGCATTAAATTAGTTCCCAGGCCCTGAATAATAATAATAATTTGTATAAATAATAGTGATTGAGCTGCTCCCACCCCCCTTTATTCATTTGAATTGCCATGAGCACAAGCAGGGAGGAATTCAGTCAATATGGATTTCTCCCTGTGAAGTGTTCTAAAGGGAGGCTGGCAGCTTCCCAGGTGAGTAGCTTTCAAATATTTGTCTGCATTGCATGTCCCAACTTTGGGGACTCAAAATTAAGAGTAGGGACCACACTAAACACAGAGTGCCTTGTCGGGGCAGTGTGGCTTCCACATGTATCTGCAGATATATGCAACCAAATCTCTGTCTTTCCACATAGCTAGACATGTTTGTTGCTTGATATTTAGATGATGAGAGGGTTAAACTGGGTGGTAAATTAGTTCCCAGGCCCTGAATAATAATAATAATTTTGTATAAATAATAGTGATTGAGCTGCTCCCACCCCCCTTTATTCATTTGAATTGCCATGAGCACAAGCAGGGAGGAATTCAGTCAATATGGATTTCTCCCTGTGAAGTGTTCTAAAGGGAGGCTGGCAGCTTACCAGGTGAGTAGCTTTCAAATATTTGTCTGCATTGCATGTCCCAACTTTGGGGACTCAAAATTAAGAGTAGGGACCACACTAAACACAGAGTGCCTTGTCGGGGCAGTGTGGCTTCCACATGTATCTGCAGATATATGCAACCAAATCTCTGTCTTTCCACATAGCTAGACATGTTTGTTGCTTGATATTTAGATGATGAGAGGGTTAAACTGGGCGGTAAATTAGTTCCCAGGCCCTGAATAATAATAATAATAATTTTGTATAAATAATAGTGATTGAGCTGCTCCCACCCCCCTTTATTCACTAAAAAACTGTTCAAATAAGATTCAGCCCTGCCCACATACCTGCTCCACTGTGAGCCCGGTGAACAGTTGGGAGTTGCCAGCATCCACTGTTTAAAACATCCATTTATTTTGTAGCTTTAAAATCATCAAATTCTAGCAAAATAACATCTAGTTCTCAGGCAAGAGGTGCTGCACTATAACGCTTGCCTGGCGTTCCGCTTGGACTTTGAATTTGCTTTATCCCTGTAATTTGACATTGGGTTTGGACTGACTTTTCAATAAATGACCTTGGCTATCTTAAGATACCCATTTTACTCTTCTCAAGAATGCTTGTCAACTTGTGGTCCCAGAGCTCAGGGTATATTGCTTTGGCCTCAGTGTTCCAGCAAACGGGAGCTTGTCCCCTAAGGGTAAATTGGGGGTGATAGATTGGGCAATATTCCTCTGACATGGTTTTCGCATAAGGTTGAGCCAGTGTGCCACCTTACGTTTCCATGACAGTATCATAAGAGATATAACTAAGATATTAACTTAAGGGTAACAGTAGGCACTACTGCTCTGACAAATGTCAGATCTTGAGCATCAGCCACATCCATTCGTTAATGACTTATGAAGTGTCAGATGTTCACTATGTAGCCACTTTACAGATCTGCATTGGTGTCACAGAGGAAGCCTCTGTCCCAGATGTAGCAACAGCTCCGTTGAATGTGCTTAAGATGGACCAGGTAACTGGAGTTCCAAGACTTTAAAGGCTTAATTAATGACTTTATCCATCCTGATAAAGCGGTGATGGTAAACTTTGTCTTTGTTTTGTTTACACACCAGAAACAATCAACCGTTTCTGTTGAATCCATACCTAGGGCAGAACACATCTTGTCCAACACAGTATGATCATTTTTAATGTTTTGTGACCGGCTTAGGTGAAAAGTAGGGCGTGCCAGACAGGTCCTTTAGGTTTCAGAAGTCCCCACTCTGATCCTGTGAAATTTTTAGAAACATGTAGCTAGCCCTTTTGGGCAAGTTAGGCACACTGAATATGGACCTTACCTTCCAGTTCATCAATTTACTCAAAACTTTTGGAGTCAAAGCAATCAGAGGATAGGTAATTGTGGCAAACAAATCTACTTTTGGAGTCGCCCCCACATCTGGGTTAAATATATAAATGGCAAAATAATTGTTTCTGCTCAAGAGAACATGCACAGCAAGAAAGCTTTCAGGAATAGACTCCAAGTGTTGCCCTGTTTGTTGACATGTGCAACTATCGTCAAATCCTTGGAAGCCATTTAGACTAGTATAGTTCTCTTTCAACTCCCTATGAATAGGGAGTCTGAGTCTCCTGTTGAGACTATAGATCCGGACAGTTGTGACTTTTCAAAAGCACCCCCCAGCATAAAAGACTCAAGAATCCAAAATACTCCCCTGCTGAAGATTTTCTTGGGCCATCCATCAAAGCAGGGTCTGATGTACCTGAAATCTAGTTTGAAAAAGGTCTAAATCTTGTGTAGCCCATCGGACTGCTGGAATCGTCATGAACCATAAAATAAACATAGCTATAAAAAAAAAATACAATATAAAAAAAGATATTTTTTATTTTTGTTATTAGATATTTTGTAAAATTTTCCCATTTAGCTTCAGAGCATGAAAGACCTGCTCCATGATTGCTGACTGAACAGAGGGGAAGACTGCTTGGGGTTATAATAAAGCGATCCAGACAAGAAATGTGAAATTCCATATAACATTCTCATTGGCGGGGGTGGGGGGGGTCAATTTTCTTTGTTTAAAGTGGACGTAGGAGCAACAAAATATTTCAGGATAATATGAATTCCAAATACGCTCAAGACAAAATTGACTGAACTAAGAATGAAGACTCTCCCTGTACCACTATTTGAACAGTCCTTGCAAAGTGACTTTTTATGGGAGTCTGGCAAATCTGATATGCTTTGTCTTTGACTTATGTTTCTTAGATTTTTCAGGAAGTTTCTACAGATTATTCAACTGATTCTATAATTTCTTATTTTAGGAAAGTTTCTGTGCATGTTTATTCACATATTTTGCTATGTGTTTGTTTTAAATATGACATTCTGACATACGAAAAAAGGTACACAGCTAATCTGTGGTTAATCACAATGGTTGCCATTATTACATGTACCGAGATAGCATCTGAAATCCTGCAACATGCAAGAACGTGAAATTCCACATTCACGCAACGTAAACCTGGAACTAAGTGCAAGGAGGCTTCAGGGACTGTGGGGCTCCCTGAACCCTACAGGTATCACCCCAGAACAACAAAGGAGGGTGCACTACAGGATACTACAGCAGCATAACCCAAAGCCCCTCAGGCCCCACAGGTGTCCGGGGAAGTACCAAAGCCCCTTTCTAGGATAATAGCATGCCCCATAGCCATGGAAAGATAGGGAACCACTTTCCAGGATGATAGCTTCAGACCCCACACCGAAAATCTATTTAGGCATTGAAGGGAGCGGATTTCTTGTGATCTGGTAATACATGGAGCCAAGTACCCTTACATTTCCATGAGTCTAGATTTATTCCTAAGCAAGGAAAGGAAATAACGGCCTGTAAAGGGTGGAGACTAGGTTTTATAAACTTTCCTTTTATGTGTCCTTCCTGACAGGAGGAAGAAGTCTCTCATAATGCAGTCATGAAAGCGCAAGAACATACAGAACATACAATAGGCTGTGAGGAATATTGGAGGCATGGATATAGAGTTAAAGAGAGGCTCAGTATGGATGGGAGTGATATAAGACGATGTGTTGGCAATAGCTAGGAGGAATGCAGTAGCATTTATAGGCAGTGGTATCCAAAGGCAAGCCACAATACCAAGGTAGGAAATCCCTTGTAAAACACACCACCAGAGCCCCTGGGAGAAATCTCTGGCACAATAAGATATATCAAAGGGTGAATGGGATAAAAGCAGGCCTAATCATCCAGTTGTACGATGAGAATTTTTATCGATTACTAGGTACATACATATTCGATTTCATGCATACTCATTATATAGGAATACACTGGTATGTAAGTAAGTTAGACATACATCACAGAATCATTTTTAGGATTTAAGTCAGAAAGTAATTCAAATGTATAGAGATTATCCCTACTATAAAAACTGGGAATTATAATTTCAGCTATTCTAGGAAGTGCCACAGATCACGGCGTCATCAGATGTTTTTTTAGCAGGTGTTTGTCTTGCTGTATTGCTAAGTAGCTGGATCTGTAGTGGAATCAAAGGGGTATCTTAGTATACTAATGCTGGGATAGTGGTAACCCCCTATAAAATGGAATCACTTGTATGTCTTAAACCGGACCTTCAGCATGATTTCATGAAAAGCCCAAATCCTTAAAAAACAATTCCCCAGCATCTAAAATTAATATATTTTAAGTTTTTAGTCACTTACTTATTACTCTTTCCCCCACTGGGATGCAACTCTGTTCAGGACTCTAGGATACGGATGCTGCCATCTTGACTCTGTACTAAAGTACAGGGGGCGGGGTTATAGCTGTGCTTTGCACAGACAGAGCAGAGCTGGGGTCAGGACAAAGACAGCAATCCCAGAATACAGAGCGACACTGTCAAAAGACACTTCCTGTTTGCAGGCTGCCTGAAGCCCCATGAGCCGCCATCTTGGATGTTTAAAGGCTCATAACATGCAGTAGATGCAGGTAGGATGATTTTTAATGTGAGCAATCTGTATGTACAGGGTGTGGGAAACATAAAAGATTTGCTCTTATTCAGGGTGAAGGTCCGCTTTAAGTATAGTATTGCGGGCTTAACAGTGGACCCGAAAGTTGTATCATAGTAGTGTGTAACAGGATAAGTAAAGGATGTAAAAACGGCATGGGCAATAATGGGCTTATACGCTGTAGAAGCATGGTGGGTCCCCCCCATGCACACCATGTACCCCCTCTTGCACACAGTTCCTGGCCGGCCAGTAAAAGTCTCTGCTGTAGGTCACTCCTCAAATGAGGAATCCAGAAATGGAATGTCATGAATGACTTGCCTTCAGCCCGTGCCCGTAGTGTCCCTAGGCAACTGGCTGGGGATCCTCCTGCCCAGCAGCCGCTTCTGCCTCGGATGCCATCCCCAGCGGCGCATGTGTCTCCAAGCAAGCCCTCCTCACTTGCCCACTGTCATTCAACTCGTGCTTGCACGCATGTACAGTCAGCTCATGTCCTCCGGTGGTGCAATACACAGAATGGCCACTGGAGGCTGTTTAAAAGAGCGAAACCTAGGAGGTGCAGCTCTGAGCAGTATGCCTGTGGAGTTCAGCTGGGGCAATCAGCCCAGAGCTCTCTGAGTGCACCAATCAGACCACAGGGCCGAAATGCACAAATCAGCTCACAGATCCAAAGTGCACCAATCACAGCCACTGCCTCCCTGTCCAATCCAGCTGGGTCTACCCCTATAAAGGGATTGCCACTGCAGTGTGTCAGTGCCTGTTATAGCGCCTAGTACCAAGCTTGTCTTGTGCATTGAAGCTCTATTGATTTCCAGTTGCCGACCTCTGCCTGAATTGACGCCTCTTGATCCAGAACCCCAGTTGCCGACCTCTGCCTGAATTGACGCCTCTTTATCCTGAACCCGTTGCCGACCTTGCCTGTTCCCCGACTTCGTCTTGTCTGACCCCTGGTGCCGCTACGATCTCTGCCTTCCCGTTATCAACCAATTGCCTGTCTCTGGACTTCCGTCATTCACGCTCTTGCTATTGGTTCTCCAGTCCTCCCACATATAAGCTTACATCCTTTGAGCCATTAAGTCCTGGGGGCAACCGATCCCGGGTAGGCGTATCTTGCGTCCCGGCAAGCGGGGGCTCCTACAGGTGAAGCTGCCTGTGGAGATTGGGGGTTGTGAGCTTATTAAGAGGGCTGGAGTTACCCCGAGCGTGACATTATAACAGGCCCAAAAAATGGAGAACACTGCTCTAGCATTACTGTTGGGGCAACCCAGGTCTCAGAATGTGTTTGTCCGCCTGCCTCTCCATCCAGGAGGGTACCTCGTGTATCTTTGTTGAAGTCTGTCGGAACTATTCGGGGCGTTTGTCCTGTGGATTCTGGTGAGGGTCCGGAGGCCCCTCGTGAAGGGGGGGGTAATGTCATGAATGACTTGCCTTCAGCCCGTGCCCGTAGTGTCCCTAGGCAACTGGCTGGGGATCCTCCTGCCCAGCAGCCGCTTCTGCCTCGGATGCCATCGCCAGTGGTGCATGTGTCTCCAAGCAAGCCCTCCTCACTTGCCCACTGTCATTCAACTCGTGCTTGCACGCATGTACAGTCAGCTCATGTCCTCCGGTGGTGCAATACACAGAATGGCCACTGGAGGCTGTTTAAAAGAGCGAAACCTAGGAGGTGCAGCTCTGAGCAGTATGCCTGTGGAGTTCAGCTGGGGCAATCAGCCCAGAGCTCTCTGAGTGCACCAATCAGACCACAGGGCCGAAATGCACAAATCAGCTCACAGATCCAAAGTGCACCAATCACAGCCACTGCCTCCCTGTCCAATCCAGCTGGGCCTACCCCTATAAAGGGATTGCCACTGCAGTGTGTCAGTGCCTGTTATAACGCCTAGTACCAAGCTTGTCTTGTGCATTGAAGCTCTATTGATTTCCAGTTGCCGACCTCTGCCTGAATTGACGCCTCTTGATCCAGAACCCCAGTTGCCGACCTCTGCCTGAATTGACGCCTCTTTATCCTGAACCCCTGTTGCCGACCTTGCCTGTACCCCGACTTCGTCTTGTCTGACCCCTGGTGCCACTACGATCTCTGCCTTCCCGTTATCAACCAATTGCCTGTCTCTGGACTTCCGTCATTCACGCTCTTGCTATTGGTTCTCCAGTCCTCCCACATATAAGCTTACATCCTTTGAGCCATTAAGTCCTGGGGGCAACCGATCCCGGGTAGGCGTATCTTGCGTCCCGGCAAGCGGGGGCTCCTACAGGTGAAGCTGGCTGTGGAGATTGGGGGTTGTGAGCTTATTAAGAGGGCTGGAGTTACCCCGAGCGTGACATGGAAAAATGAAGCCTTACAAAGGTGTTTAGCTTTAAGAATTCTCTGAAGGAATGTGTTGTTTTGCCGAAGTAAAAAGCGTTGCATTGGCACTTAGCTAAGTATATGACAAAAGGAGTATTACAATTCACAAAATGATGTACTGGTGGTAGGCGTGTCATTTGAATTTTATTGATTGGTTATTAATAATAAGGCTGCAGGTTGTACATGAGCCACATGGAAAGGTGCCCTTCCATCTACAATGTTCATTGGTATTTGCGCTATAGTGGCTGTGTACCAGTTTGTCCCAGAGCGGAGATGGGGGTCTGCAGTATGTTAATGGTATGTTAATGAAGGTCTTGGTTCTATATTGTTGGCTAGTTCCTTGATTTGCTTTAAGAGGTGCCAGTGTCTCTGGAGTATGTTATTGGTTTGTTCTTGGTATGTGCTATATGTGGTGATGAATCTGGTCCTTCTGTCAGGTTGGTTTGAGGTTCTCTTTCTTTTGGTCAATAAGTCAGTTGTAGGACATTCTGTTCTAGTATGCCTGTCTCTGTAACCTTGTGCTTTTTTGAATGCGAGATCGTCCTTACAATTTTCTCTAATCCTGAGGCACTACCCTACTGGTATGCTTTGTACTGTATGTTCGGGGATGGAAACTGGAAGCATGTAGTATGGTGTTCCCAGCTGTGGTAAAAAATTGTGTACTTGTGTGCTCCCACAATAACAAAACACTTCAATGCACTTCACACAATACACTTCATAATAAAAGAGCAAATAAGCATACCAGTGCATGTGTCTAGCAGGGTAGAACGGTAGAAAGTCACTAAACTCTTGCACTAATACAACCATTCTGTAGAATGGATTGTAAGTGTTAGGTGTTATCCAAGACCATTAACAAGAGTCAGTATTAACATACAGTAATTTGGAAATTGTAGATACTTAAAAAAAAAAAAAATAAAATTCATGCTGGAAAAAACTAGGACAACTGACAAGTAATGCCTCCAATATTGTATTATGCCACTGGGATTAAAGGACTTCCATTGACTTTGTAGTAAAAAAAACAGAACAATGGAAACTGAGCCACATATTTCATCTACTTAGTGTTTTCCATTGGATACTTTTTTGTCAATGCACCATAGACATACAGAAGAATAGCCCTTGGGCTTAGCATGTAGCTTTTTTTCCTGTGTGCTGCTCAACTACTAAGTTCTATGAAAGATGCATTCTTATAGAAATTAATGAACACAAACAAGTGTGTAATTAGTAGTAACTATGCAAATACATGCATATACATAGGACAACTGCTCCTTCTTGGTTATGTCTGTTACAACTGCTAAATTGTTAATTGGCAAATGTTTTACTATTAACCAATTGCTCTGCCTATGCGTCAAAATACATTTCTCATGTAACATACTTAGTCGATCAATAAAGTGATTCTGAAATAAGGACATCAAAATGTAAAGGGCCTTTCTCATGAATGCTTTAGTTATTTTATGCTGTATTTCAAGATTCATCAAAGTTGCACTAGTAGCTGTATATTTATCTAGGTTGTATGACTGGTCCACTTTAGAGTCCTAGAAGTTAAGCAAGCTGTGTCTGAGTACTCCCACCCTGTTCAATATAAATCATTTCAGAAAATAGATGTCTTGCCATATAATATTACCAGGAAAAAGAAACGAGAAAGGCTCTAAGTACTGAACTAATATACAACATTTACAATGAAGCTTCACAGGGCAAAGATGAAAAACACACAGTTCTACCCTTCAGTGACTTAGCAACTCCAGGAGCACCAGGCTCCCTAATCATACTCATGCTGCTATGGGCAATGGATTGTGTCACGGCGGTATGAGTTTCCTTCCTCTTGGTAATATATAATATCAGGCCAAGACTGTAAAACAGAAGCACTTTATATGGCTGACTTCCTGTGGGGTGTATAGATTTGTTACAAGTTAAGATATATGAGGAAAGCAAGACAGAGCCATTCTTTGTAGATATGACCGAGCCTTGGCTTGAGTACAACCCTTTGCAAAAAATGCACATTTGACAAAACTTTGGTGATTACAATTATACTCTGTATGCACTTACTTCTAGTTCGTGGAATTTATTTAAGAGCTCTAATCGTACTTTATTTCTATTTCAATTGCTAACATTATTTATTTATGTGCTGATCCCAATGAATCCCCTTTACATACATTTGGGCTGAAAGAAGAGGCCAAGATCTGTCCTAAAACTTCCCACCTTGGAAAAATGCACCACCACAAACCCCAGCCAAAGCCCAACCCCAACTCTTTTCTGCCCTCAAAACTTTTCCTGTGGTTATAGGGGCAGTGGATGCAACCGTTATAAAGAATAAAGTAATAAGGAGCTTAAAGCCAGAGTATATGTAAATTAACCAAAAACGTCAACTCTTTTACCAGCACTAAGCCTGAAAATGAAAAACTCACATGCATACCCCCCCCCCCCCCGAGAGCGCAACATTGTTTATCCCAGCTTCCCAGCTGCAGCGATGGACCTTGAGAAGTTGCTCAGTCAAGCAATCAATGCAGCAGCAGTGATGCCACCTAAAGCAGACCAGAACCCTAGTAGCCCAGCTTTAGAGTCTAAAAGACTCCAAGGAAACTCCCTGGCTTGTCAGTCTAAAAATTATTTTAATAAATAAAGCAAGTACAAGGACCATTCACAGCGCATTCTACACAAGCCCAAGCGCCCCCAACACCCGTTTCGGTCCATTGTGCAGGCGCCACCATCGATATTTAGGCGCTGTACTCAAAACGACTCTTATACTATGCAGATGTCCTCATTAGCTATATCTGCATTTGTGAGGCATGCGCCGCCTACCCCCAGCACACCACACATGTTATCTCACTCCCCTCCAGGAAGGGTGTAACTTCCGTACGGTGGAACGCACTAAAAACTAAAAAGTGATGTGGTGCGTCACCTCCACCAAATGAAACACACACAATTAGCCGGAAATTATGCTTCACTCGATGAAACGCATCAGCTTCTCCAGTCTGCACATTAACCGACTGCTCTCCCGCCCAATCCCTTGTGTGGATAAATCCCCCCCCCTGCCACAGCCAGACCAATACAGCATGTGTGTTCCAATCAGAACACCTAGAACATCCCACTACATGCCTCTCGTCCATTTTGGCACAATTCCTACAACATATCCCACAAACTGGAAGTTCCAGACCAACCAACTTTAGCTGTTCACATGAAAAGGTACAAATCCCAATCCAAAGAAGCTGTTATTGGCATGGAACTGTTTTGCTTGAACAGCTTTACTCAATACAGCACCTGCTTGTTCATCTACACATATATACCTTCCTTTTTATTTTTTTTTTCTTTTAATTTTATATTTTATCTCCTGCCAGCCTGGTCATCAGCCTTCTCACCCGCTAACCAGCTCTGGTCCATAGTACAACGATACCTGTTCCCACAAAACCTGGGTGCCTCTATAACAATTTGTAAAGGAGACACCCTCAAACAATTAATTTTTCCACCATGACCTCTAACAACAAGGTATGTTACTGTTCTGATCTCTGTAATCCAGACCTCTCTTTACATACTATACTCAACCTTACCACTCTTCACTAGGTACCTTACCTTGCAACATACTGAGGGACCTTAACCTTCCCACTTGCTACAACCTGAAGGTACCGCCACAAATTGAGGCTATTCGAAATTAACCATCAAAGGTAATTACCTTCGAACCAACTACATACCTTTACTGTACTAAACGGAACCCAGAACTAATTCAAATTTCAAATTATTTTACCCAACAGGCCCAGTTACTTATATGTACAATTAGACACCAAACCTTGGCTACAGGTACGTGCCTTGGGCTTTTGCAATCACAGACCAATATCAATAATACGCCTATATATCCGATACCTTACCATTTTTGCTTGTGCTCTATACTCAGAACCGTCTACAGTAAAGGCCTTGAATGCTGGCATCTGAAATCTTTCAAGAAAATGAAGTATTTCTCACAGAAAAGGATTGCAGTAACACGTTTTGCTATACACATGTTTATTCCCTTTTTGTGTATTGGAACTAAACCAAAAAAGGGAGGAAAAAAGCAAATTGGACATAATGTCAGACCAAACTCCTAAAATGGGCTTGACAAAACTATTGGCACCCTTTCAACATTGTGGATAAATAGGATTGTTTCAAGCATGTGATGCTCCTTTAAACTCACCTGGGGCTAGTAACAGGTGTGGGCAATATAAAACCACACATGAAAGCAGAAAAAAATGAGAGAAAAAGAAGAGAACTGTCTAAGGACTTGCAAACCAACATTGTGGAAAAAATACCATTTTGTGATTACTCACCTGTAAAATGGGTATTATAAGTATGTCTCATGCCCTGCTTCGGAAAGATTAATTACACATGGGTTATGGTCCAGTAGAGGGCGAAGAGATGACTAGAAAAAAGCCCCTCCCGGTCCATAAATACCTGGGACCTCCCACACAATCCCCAGTATAAGAAAGCAGTAAAAAGACCAGGAAGAGCCAATAAAATCCATGAGAAAAAAAGTTTCACCATATAGAGGATCCAAGATACAACTCAGGGTGGGACAAAGCAGGGTGTGAGACATACTTATAATACCCATTTTACAGGTGAGTAAAATGCCACAAAGTGAGTAAAATACCACAAAATGGTATTATTCCAAGTATGTCTCACACCCTGCTTCGGAAGTATTCATTGCACGTGGGACATCCAATAGCAGTGTCCAAAAAGGGTGGGGATCCCAACAGGCAATAGTGCACAAATTAAACCACTGCAGCTTGCAGAATTTTGCAGCCAAAAACAGCATCCGCTGAGGCCCGCACATCAACCTTATAAAACTTGGAAAAAGTATGAACAGAAGACCAAGTAGCAGCCTTACAAACTTGTTCAACAGAGGCTTGGTGCTGAAACGCCCAGGAATCCCCAACAGCACGAGTAGAATGAGCAGTGATCTGGAAAGGGGGATCCCTCCCCTTAGCAGAATAGGCCCTAATAACAGCCTGACGAATCCATTTACGAATCCATTTACTAATGGTAGACTTGACGGGCGCCAAACCCTTCTTGGGCCCAGAGGGCACCACAAAAAAGGCGTCAGTCTTCCGGAATGGTGAAGTAGCCACCAGATAGTACTTTACACATCTAACGACGTCCAGAGAGTGTAAAGCCCTCTCCTTGTCATTGCTAGGTTTAGGACACAATGAAGGAAGCACAATAGGCTCGATTCAGAGACACATTCGTCTGGATTTCCGTAGCTGTCTGTGAAAGTTTTGGTGGGTGTTTGATATTTTTTTGCTTTTTTTCGTTCATTTTTCATTCGTACGAACGTTCGGGAAAGTGCGTATATGTGCTTTCGATGAACGGAAGCAAATCGGATCATTTGCGTTAGTTCGGATCATTTTCCAAACAAAATCTGATATTTTTCGTTCGTTCAGATAACTTACGTTGTTGGGATGGGCTTGCGTCTGATTCAGAGAGCTGATTTCCGACGGAACACTACCCTATAAATCCGTTTAATTTCCGATCCACTTACGGGACCTTTGAGGGCTCGGATTGCTATTGTTGAACATGTTTTGCGGCTATGTGGAGGAGTCTGTGCGCCTTTAGCACCAAGGCATTGCATGTATCAGCATGGCCGAGGCCATAAATTGTATAGCAAAGCATACCTGAATCAATACATTTCATGTATGTCTTATAGAAGCATTTTAATGCTGACCTTAATTAGTCCTTAGCATGTAAACATTTATTTTCCCACACATCAATATAATTGCTCATTTTTTTTAGACTTATGTCCTTTGTGAATTATATTTGGATTGTTGAACTTGAATCTTAATTTGTTGTAGGAGTTCTTGTTTTAGTCGGTTACCTTTGCTTTGTGTAATTATTTTATATTTGGTTGCAGGAACCGCAAGATGTGCCACTCGCACAACATACAAGCAGTGTTTGGTCCAGCTATGCGATTCCTCAGTGTTCTTGCAGGGCATCCAGGGTCGTCCCATGATGTTTATATATTGCAGAGCTCCGGCTTATTTCATCAGTTTGAGTCAGGAGAATTATCTGGTGGATGGCTCCTGGGTAAGTTTGCTCACATTCCATCAATCCATTTGCACTGTATGGCAATGAATATAGTTGATGACTCATGTCTTAACCTATGGCTGTTTTTAGCCCTTGATGACATGTTAAACAATATTGTAGCTTAGAATGTGTATTTTATGTTAGAATTTTTAAATTCTTTCAGGGGATTCTGGATATCCACTCCTGCCCTTGCTCCTTATGCCCGTTCTTTGCCTGCAGAATGCGGGCCAGGGGTTCTCTAATCGGGCACTATGCTAAACCCGGGCCATGGTGACGAGGGCCCTCTGGTTTTGAAGTCCAGATTTAGGTGTTTGGACCATACGGGGGGGGGGGGGGCACTGCAGTATGACCCCAGCAAGGTTATACCAATATTTTAATTTACGTTTTTTAACAGGGACCACACATGCCAGAGTGGCACAACTGAGTGTCAGGGTCCTTCAGTTGGTGGGCGAGATGCAGGAGCTGCGCGACTCGTTGGGGACCACAGATGAAGAATAATGTTCTGTGGCCTGCCATTGCTATGTATTTTGTTTTTTATAGTTGTAAAAATTTGAAATTTTCAAAATTTTTAAAGATTTTATATTTTATGATGGAATAAAAAAAAATGGTTCAGTGTCATTTCATTTACAAAATACATTAACACAAAACTAATGGGCCCATAAATATTTAAAGATGAATATTCACATGACTGAGAAGTGATTTGGGTAAGTTTTAGGGGGCTAAAATGGAAGAAGAACCTAACCGCAAAGTGGTTTGAGTGAGCTTTAAGGGTCCAAAAGGGAAGATGGAGGATAGTGCTAAGTGATTTAGCTAAACATTGTAGTAGAAGTGAGGGTGGCAAATATGTAGGCAAGCACTTTAATAAGTTAAGTTTGTAGTGCGCAGGCGCAAGATCGTGAGGATTTCCGTCTGGACGATTATTTATTGAAAAAGGGAAACAGAATCTAACGGGAAACGTAAAGGATTCGTGGGACATAAAAAAAAAAAAAAAACAGATCGGCACTAAAATGAAAGTATTTTTTTGTCGAGCCTATTGTCCTGATTGAGGTGAAAGGCAGAGACAACCTTTGGCAAGAAATCTGGTTTAAAACGGAAAACCACCTTGTCCTGATGTCTCTCAAAATAGGGGGCCTGAATGGACAGAGCCGCCAACTCAGAAACACGTCGAACAGAGGTGATAGCCACCAAAAAGGCAACTTTTAAGGTGAAAATGGATAACGCAGAATCCTGCACTGGTTCAAAAGGAGGACCCTGAAGGGCAGACAACACCAAATTTAAATCCCAAACAGGTAACATGGG